>CM045745.1:14152781-14190281 GCA_024760905.1 Plotosus lineatus | reverse complement strand
TGTCCATAGGGCAGAGAGAGAAGAGGAAAAGCATGAGTCTCGGACTGAGAGTAGGGTCTTTGAACTTTGGAACTATGACAGGAAAAAATAGAGAGCTGGCTGACATGATGCAGAGGAGGAAGGTGGACATACTGTATGTTCAGGAGACCAGGTGGAAAGGTAGCAAGGCGAGAATCTTAGGAGCAGGGTTTAAGCTGTTTTTTCATGGTGTGGATGGGAAGAGAAATGGAGTAGGAGTCATCTTGAAGGAGGGGTTGGTCAGGAATGTTCTAGAAGTGAAGAGTGTCAGACAGAGTGATGAGTCTCAAGTTAGAAATTGAAGGCATGATGATCAATGTTGTTAGTGCTAATGCCTCACAGACAGGATGTGAGCAGAGAAGGAGAGATTCTAGAGTGAGTTATATGAAGTGATGCAGAGTACCCCCAGAGGTGAAAGAGTGGTCACTGGGGGCAGACTTCAATGGACATGTTGGTGCAGGAACCAGAGAGGACGAGGAAGTGATGGGCAGGTTTGGTATCCAGGACAGGAACGCAGAAGGACAGATGTTGGTAGATTTTGCAAAAAGGATGGAAATGGCTGTGGTAAATACTTTCTTCCAGAAGAGACAGGAGCATAGGGTGACTTATAAAAGCGAAGATAGGAGCACACAAGTAGACTACATCTTGTGTAGGCGATGTAATTTGAAAGGAAGTCAGTGACTGCAAAGTAGGAGTGGGTGAGAGTGTTGCCAAACAGCATAGGATGGTGATGCGCAGGATGATGCTGATGGTGAGAAAGGTGAAGAAGGCAAAGGTAGATCAGACGACAAAGTGGTGGAAGCTGAAAAAGAAAGAGTGTTGGGTTGTCTTCAAGGAGGAGTTGAAACAGGCTTTGTGTGGTCAGGAAGTCCTTCCAGAGGACTGGACAACTACAGCTAATGTGATCAGGGAGACAGGTAGGAGAATACTTGGTGTGTCATCTGGAAGGAGAGTAGATAAGGAGACTTGGTGGTGGAATGAGGAAGTGCAGGAGTGTGTACAAAGGAAGAGGTTAGCTAAGAAGAAGTGGGACATTGGGAGGACTGAAGAGAGTAAACACGAGTATAGGAAGACACAGCGTAAGGTGAAGGTAGCGGTGTCAAAGGCCAAACAGAGGGCGTATGATGACTTGTACAATTGGTTGGAAAGTAAAGAGGGAGAAATGATTTATACAGGTTGCCACAGCAGAGAAATACAGATGGGAAGGATGTGCAGCAAGTTCGAGTGATTAAGGACAGAGAGGGAAATGTATTAACTGATGACAGAAGTGAGCTGGGAAGATGGAAAGAGTACTTTGAAGAGCTGATGAATGAGGAAAATGAGAGAGAAAAAAAGAGTAGAAGCGATGACCATTGAGGACCAGGAAGTAGCAAAGATTAGTAAGGGTGAAGTGAGGAGGGCATCGAAGAGGATGAAGAATGGAAAGGCAGTTGGTCCTGATGACATACCGGTGGAGGTATGGAAGTGTCTAGGAGAGGTAGCAATAGATTTCCTGACAAGAACATTCAACAAGGTCTTAGAGAGTGAGTATGCCGGAGGAATGGAGAAGAAGTGTGATGGTGCCCATTTTTAAGAACAAGGGAGACGTGCAGAGTTGTGGCAACTACAGAGGGATAAAGTTGACGAGCCATACAATGAAGTTATGGGAAAGAATAGTGGAAGCTGGACTAAGGACGGAGGTCAGCATTTGTGAACAACAGTTTGGTTTCATGCCAAGAAAGAGCACTACAGATGCAGTGTTTGCTTTGAGGATGTTAATAGAGAAGTACAGAGAAGGTCAGAAGGATCTGCATTGTGCCTTTGTGGATCTGGAGAAAGCATATGACAGGGTGCCGAGAGAGGAACTGTGGTATTGCATAAGGAAGTCTGGAGTGGTAGAGAAGTATGTCCAAGTGGTGCAGGACATGTATGAGAGATGTAAGACAGTGGTGAGGTGTGCTGTCGGTGTGACAGAAGAGTTCAAGGTGGAAGTGGGACTGCATCAAGTGTCCGCTCTGAGCCCCTTCTTGTTTGCTATGGTGATGGACAGGCTAACAGACGAGGTTAGACAAGAATCTCCATGGACTATGATGTTTGCAGATGACATAGTGATCTGTAGTGAGAGCAGAGACCAAGTGGAGGGAAATCTAGAGAGGTGGAGGTATGCCCTGGAAAGGAGGGGATTGAAGGTTAGTCTTAGTAAGACAGAATACATGTGTGTGAACGACAAGGACCCAAGAGGAACTTTGAGGTTACAGGGGGCAGAGATAAAGAAGGTGGAGGATTTTAAGTACTTAGGCTCAACAATCCAGAGCAATGGAGAGTGTGGAAAAGAGGTGAAGAAGCGCGTGCAGGCAGGTTGGAATGGATGGAGAAAAGTGTCTGGTGTGATGTGTGATAGGAGAATATCGGCAAGAATGAAGGGAAAAGTGTACAAGACGGTGATGAGGCCAGCAATGTTGTATGGTTTAGAGACAGTGGCCCTGGGGAAAAGACAAGAGTCAGAGTTGGAGGTAGCAGAGATGAAAATATTGAGGTTCTCTTTGGGAGTAACGAGGATGGATAGGATCAGAAATGAGTACATCAGAGGGACAGCACATGTTAGATGTTTTGGAGACAAAGTCAGAGAGGCTAGATTGAGATGGTTTGGACATGTACAGAGGAGGGATAGTGAGTATAAACCGGGGATTTAGCTCAGTTGGTAGAGCGTCCGCTTTATCCTCCGGTAGGTCGGAGTTCGAATCCGGCCGCGTCATAAGATAAGATCCAGATAAGATCCAGCTTTATTAATCTCACAATGGAGAAATTCACTGTTACAGGCTCTTGAGGTACTATCAGTAGGGGGTGCAAAAATAGATACAAGTACGAACATACACACATACATATATATTATATAAGTAAATAAATAAATAGATACATTGTCATACCATAGATACATGGTCATACCATAAGATGTTAAAATTTGGCAGTTGTTGCTTCCTGCTTGGCGCTCAGCATCAAAAGGATAGAACAACGCAATAACTGGCACTGCACAGTGGCGACAGGTGCCTAGCGCACAAAGCAAATTTCAATGTATGTAATGTACTTTGACAATAAAGAGATGTTTGTTTGTTTGTTATATTGGTCGTAGGATGCTGAGGTTGGAACTACCAGGCAAAAGGCACAGAGGAAGACCAAAGAGAAGATTTATGGATGCGGTGAAGCCGGACATGAAGGTCGTTGGAGTAAGAGTAGAAGATGCAGAGGATAGGGAGAGATGGAGGCAGATCATTTGCTGTGGCGACCCCTGAAGGGAACAGCCGAAAGGAAAAGAAGAAGAAGAAGAGAAACCCACCGTGACCAAGACACAGTATGGCCCGACATTCTTCTTCTTGTCCTTTCGGCTTTTCCCTTCAGGGGTCGCCACAGCGAATCATCTGCCTCCATCTCACCCTATCCTCTGCATCTTTTCTTACACCAACTGCTTTCATGTCCTCCTTCACCACATCATAAATCTTCTCTTTGGTCTTCCTCTAGGCCTTTTGCCTGGTAGTTCCAACCTCAACATCCTACTACCAATATACTCACTATCCCTCCTCTGTACATGTCCAAACCATCTCAATCTAGCCTCTCTGACTTTGTCTCCAAAACCTCTTACATGTGCTGTCACTCTGATGTGCTCATTCCTGATCCTATCCATCCTCGTTACTCCTAAAGAGAACCTCAACATTTTCATCTCTGTTACCTCCAGCTCGGCCTCCTGTCTTTTCCCCCAGGGCCACCGTTTCTCAACTTGCTAAAACCTCCAGAGCTTTATAGAAGGAACAGGGCAAATTCTAATGCAAACAAACAAAAAAAAACTTAATTGGATTAAGCTGCTCAAGAAGCTGTTAAAGACTTCAAATCGCCTTCCTTTTTACTGTCAAGAATAAACTTCAATATAAAAAGAACCTAGTTATTCAGTTTATAAAACATTTAAATTCTCCATTGTTAAATATTACTCTTGAGATTCATATCACATCCAGTAGGTGGCGACAACGTGTTAACATTGTACATGAAACGTCCTGTACACTAAACCCACACATGCATGTTACGAACAAAGCAAGCATTATTGTGACTTTTTTCCACAGAAACCCAGGAACAAAAATAAAATTTTGCCATTACAACCCAAAACAGTTTTAGTTGTAATAAATGGGTTGTGACTAAACATCACCAAACTGATTATTTTTTCGGAACTTAAAGGAGCCTTCAAGTGTATGAGTATTTAGGTGACCGTGGTCCAAATAAAATGAATCAGGAGATGCCATGTACATCATCATGATGATGAAACTTGCAGTACAAAGAAAAAAACACAGAGATTAGCATAAGCACATAATGAGTACTCATGATGATGGGCAGTGATTTTACCGTATTTATTCAAGTAACCAGTTTGCTCATGATCAGGGCAGCTGTGGTTTAGCTGACTTGTAATCTGGGTAACAAAACCAGGTTAGTTTCTTAAAAGATTGCAAGCGGGTCTGTTGTTGCATGACAACCGTTCCAGATGATCATCATATTTAAGACCACTAGATAGGGTTAAAGAGAGTGTTAGTGCTTTCCCTATAATTCCAAGACTTAACAATACAACAACAAAAAAAATTCAAGCAACTGAAGTTGATTACCAAGAACACAGAGGACTGAAGTTGGTCTGATTTTCCTTCCATACGACTGACACCATACAGAAACTTCCAGCTGGGGACCAGGTGATGCTCTACTTACCATTTTCATTATAAAATAAACCCACTCACCTGATTCGACCATGATATCCTCATCTGCGATCCAGGTTTCCCCTTCGCTGAAGCTCAATTCAGCATCTCTGCTCGCTTCATCACGCTCAGACTTCACCAGGTTAGGTCTCTGGGACTGCAGTGCTCTCGGCTCACCTGTGTGCTCCTCCCCATGGCAGAGTCCAGTCTCAGAGTCCGTCTCGCTGAGTGCCGAGCTCTTAAGCTTCTTCAGGCTTTTGGGCTTTTGAGTTTTTGCTGCGCTTGATTCTGGCACATTTTTCCCCACCGCTACTGCTGCTGTCTCCGGCGCCTGTGCCGAGAGAGAGGCACTTCAACTTTGTCCTTCTTGCGCTCGACCTTTGTAAAGAGAGTCCTTTAACCTCATTTTGTCTAGCAGGGTGCTGTCAGAAGGCAGGCATTGCATGGTCTTGACACTTTTGTTGGCACGAGATTTCTGCACAAAAGTGTGAGTGGTGTGGAGGTCTGAGTTGCCATCTCCCCAGCTTGCCGACACATTCGAGCTGGTGCCACCTCCCATGCTGCTTTCGCCTGAAGTGCCAGAGCTGTGTGGTGAACTGGAGGAGGCTGGAGACCATGGTCTTTCCTGCAGGGGGCAAAACGAGACACTGAGCACTACACTGCTGCAAGCCTGTCTACTAAAGTCACAACAATATAAAATAAAACAATGGATTAATTCAAAAGGAAGGATTTTCCAAGTAAGAGGGCTGTTAAAACAGCTACGGACAACACACACGTGCCACGAAAACACTTTCTAGTTATTCTAATGTAATTTTCATCTGTCGAACTGCTTAATATCCTACTAGGGATGCCCAAGTCTATCTCAGACAAATCTGAGCTAAGGCACAGTACAACATAAACAGCCCACCAGTCCATCATAAGGCCAATACACACAACCATTCACGCTCACACCTAAGGGCAAATCAGAACAACCAATTAGCAGAATGTGCTTGTCTTTTGGTGTGTTGGAGGAAACTGGAGTACCTGGAAGCAACCTACACAAGCGCAGGAAGAACACAGAACACTCTCCTCAAGCCCTGAACCTTTTGCTGTAAGGTGGACAGGCTAACCTCACTGCCACCATGCCACACACTAATTTCATTTTCAATAACACATAAGTTTCCTACAACACATGTCTGAAATGTCGAAAACCATGCAGCCAAATCCCTCTTATTTGTCTCCACCAAGGTGACTATGTTTTACGTTCACTTTATGTGCTGCCATCATAAAATTCCTACCAGAGTAGGGGACTTTGAACACGGCAGCCTCCATAAGATTTTGGAGATGGTCCAGATCAAATTCTGGACCCAGGAGCTTTTAAAAGGATTCTTTAACACTGCAAGAGGAGATGATTTTTTTGCAAACAAATGCCTACGAAGCTCTTCTCAATCTGGGAAAAAAAAAAGATTCAAATGATACGGTTGAAAGCCCAACTCTGAGTATAGGCAGACTTTAAACTGCTTAAATTTGTGCGAGCTTCATGGTATCCAACTGCACAAATGTCTTCAGAAAGCACATAATTTTAGGACATATGAACATGGAACAAATTGAAATGTGTTCAGTCTGCTAGAAGTCATCTAGAACATGTGCAAAATCCCACGTTCAGAGTGATAGAGTTAAAAGGCATTTTTGTACGAACACCGAAACTCACAAAAACTAGTGTTCCATTAGCGATGACACGCACTCAGACATTACACTTCATCTTTCAACGGCAACCTACCGCCGATAGAGCTGAAATGGAAACGCATTTTAAACATTCACTGGTCAATTATCTGGGGCAGTGGTGGCCTGGTGGTAAAGGTGCTGGATCGCTGATCCTAAGGTTGGGGGTTCAAGCCTCACTCTCCACGGGTTGTCACAGTTCACACAGTGGGCTATCAAAACTGGGCTATCAAAGGCCGGCCGGTTCATGTAAAAGAACCATTGCTGACTTTTGACAAGAGGAGCTGCATAGCCATCAGGGTGTTTCTGCCATGTGGTGGCCTGGCGAACTGTCCAGGGTGTACTCTGCCCTCGCCCAGAGTCAGCTGGGATGGGC
Source organism: Plotosus lineatus (assembly GCA_024760905.1). Taxonomy (NCBI): domain Eukaryota; kingdom Metazoa; phylum Chordata; class Actinopteri; order Siluriformes; family Plotosidae; genus Plotosus; species Plotosus lineatus. The sequence goes on along the minus strand of CM045745.1, from coordinate 14,183,483 downwards.
GCCAGCATCCCAGTGACCCTAATTAAGATTAAGTGGTTATAGAAAATGAATAAATGGTCAAATATCAAGCAACAACATGGGTCTCTTTCACCCAGACCTACCTGAAGAGAACCTCATGGTCTGAAAACAGCTTTAATACACAAACAAAACTCAACAAAGTGGGGAGAAATTCACCTCTTTTGGAGATGGAATATAACCAGCATACGCCAATACAAAACTACAGAACTTATTAAAGTCTTCAACTGTTCTCTTTCGTGTAAAAGTGTATCACATTATCATGTTCTCTGGTGCACATACTGTTTTATATAACTGTATAATGGTACTTCATTTTTCTGTTTTGCTATACTTAAAGGTTTGTTGAGAATAATCAAATGGAATGCTTAAGGGGCCATTCTTCATGTCTGTTGTAAAAGTGCATACTTAAACAGAAGTGCATGCTGGGTACCCGTGACACACAGAGCCTTTCACTGTTAGTGTGACCTTCAACAGACTCGACAGTTTCTAGCTGTAGATTACTTCGAGGTCAGGAGGTGGGGGGTGTTTGGGGGTTGTGACGCTCCCGAAAAGCGCCCAGATGTATCGCATCCTGTTGAGATAACAACGCATCAAAGACCCAGTCACAAACCCGGAAGGAGGAACCCTTAAAAGCACCCCCCCCCCGAGGGCGACCTCAGACCTGAACTAGCGTGTCTTTTATGCATGTTTGTTGGGTCTCTGTCCTTTGCAAACGAGGAAATAAAGCTTCTCATATTCAACTCAAAACCAGTCTCCAGTCGTCTTCTTCCACATTCAACGGATCCTAACATTCGTCTTTCTGGTGGCTGAAAACACATTTTTTAAATGGTTAGAATACAAGAAGACACGAAGGGGTTAAAAGCTTTCAAGTTTGAGCAGCTTATCAGATGCTCCGTTTTGCGTTTCAGTAATGAATCTAAAACGAGGAGAAACACAAAGAGGGAGAGAAAAAATATCATGGATTGAGAAAAATTAGTTCGGACGGTCCTATTTGCTTTACATTGTTGTTTTTGTTCAACATTTAATCAGGTCATGAGGGGTTTGTCGTTCACAGACGTACTAATACAGTATTCACAAACGGTACACTTAACACTAAAGTTCCGGGTTGTTCAGCTAGTATGAGATTTTACTTTTATTTCGGGTAAATTTTAAACCGCAGAAATGTCTTACAGTTCACTCCAAGGACAAGTCCGGGTGTACTGTAGTTGAATCGCAAAAAAACCTCCAAGTCTGTATCAGGATAACACATGGCGAGAACCTACGCAATATTTTCGGAAGAGCCTCGACAGGATTAGCACGTATAGCTAACCTGACAGACCTGCAGATATTCATATTTATTTAATTTTTAAACTCCAGTCACCAAACACCGAATAAAAACACCACATTCGATTATGTGAAGTTCATTTCCATTTCGGTCTAACGTCAAACAAGACATTAATTAAGCTGTATAACTTCTATAGCTAGCACACCTGCTAATGCTTAGCTTGACAATAAGCGCGAGCGAGCGAGCTAGTTAGCCAACTCAGTCTCCTCGCCTCCAGACCAGCGCCTTCGAGGCGTCACAAGTTCACGCACCCAAAAAACAGGACCAGCTCAGATGTTTTGAGAATAAATAAATATAAACGGTGGTACGAAAGCAAATTGAAAACAAACACAAAGCAGCAGGTCTTTAATTAAACCGAAGCAGCTGAGGAGGAGGAGGAGGAGTCCCCCTGTGGAGCTGCTAGCCTTCTTGTGCTAAGCTACATTATGTTAGTTGCCGCTAATCTGTGATCAGTGAGGAATTATATATTTTTTCCCTCTCTTCATATTTTTAAACAAACAAAAATTGACACCTGAAGACCTGTTTGCATGAAGAATGAGAGAAAATAACATCTGAAATGCTTCATATCTGTCCATTAACATTTGAGCGTTGTGAAACAGAATGGCAACATTACAAAGTGATAAATCTAATAATATCCAAACTTTCTTTGTCCATGCGAAAATCATATTTAAAAAAAGGCAGAATGAAGTAGATATGAGAGCTAAGATGATTTAAATCTATTTTAAGAATGGTACCAACTTATTCCGAGATATGTTTTCAAGTTGAATTAGCTGTACATGTGGCACCATGATTTCATGAGTAGAAAGTCTCTCATCAGATTCCGTTATTCATTTATTTTCTAAGATGCTTCAACCTAATTATGATTGCGAGGAGGTTGGTGCCCATCTTTGCCGACTCTGTGCGAGGGCAGGGTACAAACTGGACGACACACACACACAACCATTCACACTTACAGCTAAGGATGATCTGGAACAGTCAATTGGCCAACCGCATGTTTTTGGACTGTGGGAGGAAACCAGTGCGTTCAAAGGAAAATTATGCAATAATGGGGAGAACATGCAAACTCTACACAGATACGCCCGGGCCTGGGATTCATTTTCATTTTCATTTATACATGAAAAATAATCCTTTTTGCATTTTATCATATTGTTTTGAGTACAACATTATTTGTTTTTGGGTAGAAATGCACTTCCCACTAACAAAGGATTGGGGGTATCTTGTATACGTACGCTGTCCTTCCATCTGTCTGTCCGTGGAAGTTGTAAGCGCAACTCCTCTTAAACTGCTGGATGGATTTCTGTCTTGGAAGCTCCAAGAGTTCTCAAGTAGAGTGCAAAGCCCCAGATGTTTTATTTTAAAAGATTTCTTGGTTCATGTACTTCAGTAAAAAGATGCTTTTATTTGTTTCACAAGATGAGTTTCTTGCCTGTATAATGAATACTTTTATATGCTTATCTACTTTTCTTTTTTTTATATATATCCAGGCTCAACCTATTGTGCTCCGTGCGGTACGGGATTTTTCAGATGCCAGAATGCTTACTCTACAGGTCAATGATTTAGTGACCGTCATAGAACATGGGTAAGAAATAGGGGAGCACAAGCAAAAGAAAAGATTCCCACAATTCAGCCCTTTTGAGCAAACATTTGTTTCTTGTGACTTCAAACCCTTTGCAAACCTGTTCTCATAGTTTACACATGACTCAAGTGAAACTGATTTTATCCATAGTTTTTTTTTTTTTTCTGACGTGCTTCAATTTGATTGTTTGTGGAATTATGAGTCAAAATGTGCATATATAAGGGTGATAGTAGTTTGACTAGCTAGTCCGCAGGTATCAAACTCAAGGCCAACAGGCTAGTTCTGGCCCTTCAACTCATTTTATATAACCTGTGACAACTTTTAAAGTATATGATTATCATAATTTATTTGCATCAACCACTATCATGAAACTTCATCCAAGTTCCACTTGGAGCCAACTTTATTTTAAGTAAACAGCTAGCCATTTATGACTCAGAAAAGATTGCAGGCTAGCTAGTCACTGTCAAATATTGTCAGAAAAGAAACTCGAATAAAGGAAACTGGGACAAATGCTCAAGTAAATAACATAGCTATGCAGTTTACATGGTTGCCGTTTTTGAATTGATTAGTTGGTACTTGATAACCTCGAAACTTAAGGATGTGACCTTTTACTGAATGAGTTTGACACCCCCAGGCTAGTCTGTTTACCCCTCTCAATTCTGTGCCTAGGCTGGATTTGTGTGAATGGAAAGGTCAAAATCAGAGGACAAACCCAATTGGTTGGTTTCCTCCAGTAATGACTGCTTCAGTGGGACAACTCAATCCTAATCCTGGATCTGGTTACATTTCTTCACCACTCAGAGGAAGCTTCCAGCACACTGGACATGGAGACGTTCATCCAGAACGCAGCTGGGGGACTCCAGAACGACTCGACATGTGGGTGATACTCTTTTATTACTTTTAGGAAATTAATAATAAATCCTTGGTAATCTGATTTGTTGTACTTGCACTCTGATTGGTATCATTACTTTATGGAGATTTACATTTGAGTGATGTGTATGTGTGATCACTTTAGCCCTGGAAACTGGAAACTGCCGATGATGAGGGAGAAGCATGAATCCAATCTCAAAAAAATGTCAGGTTAGTGCAAGAATACAGTATCTACACTATGGGCAGTGGTGGTCTGGTGGTAAAAGGTGCTGGATCGCTGATCCTAAGGTTGGGGGTTCGAGTCCCACTCTCCACAAGGTTGGCACTGCCCCCCACCCCCTCCAGTGCAGCTAATTGGGTTAATAAAGGCTGGCCATGTCTCTCACTGTCCATGGTTTGAGGCATATAAAAGAATCATTGCTGACTTTTGACACCGTCAGTGTGGTTCTGCCCCTTGCTAAAGGGTTGTGTCGGGAAGGGCATCCGACGTAAAAACCTATTCCCAATTGAATATGCGAATCATTCGCTGTGACGACCCCTGAGAAAAGGAACAGCCAAAAGGAAAAGAAGACAGTATCTGCACTATCATTTCCACCAGCATTCTCATATTATTGTGTACCTAATCATTCCTCTGTGTTTACTCTAGGAATGTCCCGGAGTCTAGAATCTGTCATCAGCCTCCCTAAAGACAACAGCCAAAGAGGTAATGGTAACTTTGCTCATCGAGCTGACGAACGAAAACACATTTCAGCTGCCACTGGCCAAGACATTCGTAGGTTCAGTGACGCGGGCAGTGTTGTCCCTCCTCCGCGGCCACCACCACCCAACTTCAAACGTGTTAAGCATCAGAACATGATTGCTGATCGGAGATTTGCAGCAAATCCAGCTTCTGCTGCTTGGGGTCACCAGCAGTTTCCACCACCACCACAGCAGCAGGGTAGAGGTGCCACCAACCTTGTCAAGATGGCCAACCTGGCCAAATCAAGCCCACAGCTCGATAGTGAAAAAGAGGGAGAAAGAGAACAGGAGAAAGAAAGAGAAAAGGCAAGGGAAAGATACCCTCCACAACAAGTCCAAGTAGAGAAGGAAACCCTAAAAGCACAGGTATGTTCCTGCCATACTATCTACCTACCGTTCAAATGAAAAATCTGAACAAACTGCCAAACATATACTGCTTTTAATATATACGTAATCTGCTTGCAAATATTACTGTTGTGATTACCCAGGTTCAGGCTGCAGTACATGGAGTAACTGTTGAGGGAGTTCAGAAAGCTCTACAACGTAATGACTGAAATCCAGTGAGGGCAGCGCAACAGCTAAAGGTAAAAACATTCTCTCTTGGTTTTTTTTTTTTTTTTTTTTTTTATATATTACAAATTCCTCCAGTATAGCTCATTTACATTTACTCATTAATTCCTGTGCTCTATTCAGACAGAGCAGCTTTACCACATGAACCAATATTCACGAGAAGATTGCCATAAGATACTAGCACGCTACAACTGGGACCTGCAGCAGGCCAGCCGTTTTGTAATCCGCATGGCTGCTCAGAGACACAGTGACAAAACTTAGAAACGACATATGATCTCAGTCGGACATCTCAGTAAAGAGAGACACTATGAGCTACACATCAGGATTAAAGAGGCGTGTACCGAACCAGAAAGTTATTGACCTTCCTTATTAACCACTGCTGTACCACAGAAGTGCTGTTCTCTTTGAGTTTGGATCATTCCCACGTGTTGGGCTCATGGTTTAACACCACCTTCAGACGTTGGAGCTTCAGACATAGTAACACATTTATTAAACTGTGTTCGTCTTATATTTTTGTGGGGAAAGGTACAGCATGCAGAAATTGGATTTCAGAATCATCACCTTCAAGGAATATAAAGGGATTCTTTGGTCCACACCTTGCTAGATGAGCAGCCAGACAACACTTAGTCTTGCCCTATTACCTGTTTCAAAGTGATTGATTTAGTCCTGTGTTTTGTGGAAGATGTGTACTCCATGCAGAAACCTGTTCCTCCATGAATTAAAAGGTGCTGCAAGATTCAGCACTGTATGCACAAGTATGTAGCAGCTCAGCATCGCCCCCTACCAGCTGAATGCATCAGACAGGCACCTATTGTAAATCACTCAAAATCAGTATCCCTACTATAAATGAGGGATTCATATATATATATATATATATATATATATATATATATATATATATATATATATATATATATATATATATATATATATATATATATATATGTGTGTGTGTGTGTGTGTGTGTGTGTGTGCGTGCGTGCGTGCATGTCCCCCTCCCCCCCACACCTCAGTATAATTCAAACACATACAAAAGTATGTGAGACAGTGTGGAAAACATGGGACAGTTTGCAAATTTATATACAGTATAGAGAATGTTTATCCTTGTTTTTTTTTTTTTTTTTTTATCTTTTTTTAATTTGCCTGCAAAATGTAGAGTTAATAGAATGAAAATGTGTAAAGTTTTATATAAATTAGTGGCAGCTAAGAACCAAAATTTGTATGAATGTATTTTGAAGCCAGCACTATACAGAACTATTATAGAGGGTCACTAATTCTGACTCTATATAATTTACCCTGTGCTTTTGTAATTTTTTTTTTGTAATAACTCTAACTGTATGTATTTTTTTTGCTGTTCTTGTTTGCAGTGTTGCATACAGACTTACACAAATGTAGGTGTATGTATCCAGTGTTTTTCACCAGGAGAAAATAATTAAACTACTTAATAACCAAATAAAAAACTTTATAACCAAACAGTTTCAATCAAATGCAGAAGGGAAAATGAGCAGTACAACCACTAAGTAAAATATTTTGGTGGAAGGATAATCAGTGTAGAGACAATATAGAAAGAAGAAGACAGGCAGCATGAGGGTTCCAGGACATTTGCTCACTGGACAAATGCTCACAGCCTTAATGAAAAAAACAGACATTTGCTCACAACCTAACCCTAAACCCTATTAAATGCATTCATTAGAACAAAGAAAAAAAAAAAGATATTGTGAGCAAATGTCCGTTTTTTTCATTAAAGGGTCCCTGTATCCAAAATTGACAGCGTTAAAAAAAGATCCACTATACCTTATTATTAACTTTTAAACATCGCATGATGTTGGTAGGTTATGTATAAGTCCACATTTCCTTTTGTTCTGTATGACATTCCTTGCTCACGAAGGTTCAGCACGCGGACATGTTGGCTTTTTTTCACCGGGGTCAATGGTCATTGTGACGTAACATCGTTGACCGTCGTATCGCCAATTGCAGAATGTCAGTATATTTTCCTCAAGCAATTCATGTTCTTTACAACAATAGCACTCCTGATCGGTTTTTTGACGCACGCATTTTCCACAAGAGCACCAAATATTTGCTGGTTGTTTGCTACGATTTTCCCGTGTAAGAGCTTCTGCCGACTCTCCAATATCGTCCTCCGAGTTGTCACTTTCCTGGTCCGATTTCACTAAATGTGGATAGTCTTTCTTCAGTGGTTCATATAAATAACCTTCTGCTCCTTCTACGACAATGTCTTTGTCCATGGTTTAAAAAAAAAAAAAAAAACTTTCCACATTGAGAGGAGCCAGTTGAAGTGGCTCGGGCATCTGGTTAGAATGCATCCTGGGTGTGGTGTTTCGGGCATGTCCAACTCAGAAGAGACCCCAGGGTCGACTTGGAACACACTGGAGGGATTGTGGCTCTCGGCTGCTCTGGAACCGCCACGGTGTCCCCCTGGAAGAGCTGGAGGAAGTAGCTGGTGCGAGGGACATCTGGACCTCATTGTTTAGGCTTTTGCCCTCCTCGCCCCGACCTCAGATTAAGCAGAGGAAGATGATGATGATGATGATGATGATGGACCCAGTCATTTAGCCATCACAATGTGACACTTGTCAAAGTCACTCCGATCCTTATCGGACTTACCAGACTATCCTCTGATACTATTATCTTGCTCTTATACATCCTTGAGATAGATATGATAGTATAATGATCAGAAATGATTCACAGAAAGTGAGCTGGATGTGCAGTATGGATGATCTTCTTCTTTTCCTTTCGGCTTTTCCCTTCAGGGGTCGCCACAGCGAATCATCTGCCTCCATCTCACCCTATCCTTTGCATCTTCTTCTCCTACACCAACGACCTTCATGTCCTCCTTCACCACATCCATGAATCGTCTCTTTGGTCTTCCTCTAGGCCTTCTGCCTGGTAGTTCCAGCCTCAGCATCCTACTACCAATATACTCACTATCCCTCCTCTGTACATGTCCAAACCATCTCAATCTAGCCTCTCTGACATTGTCTCCAAAACGTCTTACATGTGCTGTCCCTCTGATGTGCTCATTCCTAATCCTATCCATCCTCGTTACTCCCAAAGAGAACCTCAACATTTTCATCTCTGCTACCTCCAGCTCTGCCTCCTGCCTTTTCCCCAGGGCCACTGTTTCTAACCCATACAACATCGTTGGCCTCAACACCGTCTTGTACACTTTTCCTTTCATTCTTGCCGATACCCTCCTATCACACATCACACCGGACACTTCTCCAACCATTCCAACCTGCCTGCACACGCTTCTTGACCTCTTTTCCACACTCTCCATTGCTCTGGATTGTTGAGCCTAAGTACTTAAAATCCTCCACCTTTTTTATCTCTGTTCCCTGTAATCTCACCGTCAATACCACAGTTCTTCTCTTGGCACCCTGTCATATGCTTTCTCCAGATCCACAAAGGCACAATGCAGCTCCGTCTGACTTTCTCTGTACTTCTCCATTAACATCCTCAAGGCAAACACTGCATCTGTGGTGCTCTTTCTTGGCATGAAACCAAACTGTTGTTCACAAATGCTGACCTCTGCCCTTAGTCTAGCTTCCACTATTCTTTCCCATAACTTCCTTGTATGGCTCATCAACTTTATCCCTCTGTAGTTGCCACAACTCTGAACGTCTCCCTTGTTCTTAAAAATGGGCACCAGCACAGTTCTCCTCCATTCCTCTGGCATCCTCTCACTCTCTAAGACCTTGTTAAATGTTCTTGTCAGAAAATCTACTGCTACCTCTCCTAGACACTTCCATACCTCCACCGGTATGTCATCAGGACCAACTGCCTTTCCATTCTTCATCCTCTTCAATGCCCTCCTCACTTCACCCTTACTAATCTTTGCTACTTCCTGGTCCTCAACGGTCACCTCTTCTACTCCTTTTTTTCTCTCATTTTCCTCATTCATCAGCTCTTCAAAGTACTCTTTCCATCTTCCCAGCACACTTCTGTCATCAGTCAATACATTTCCCTCTATGTCCTTTATCAATCTAACTTGCTGCACATCCTTCCCATCTCTATTTCTCTGCTGTGCCAACCTGTATAAATCATTTTCTCCCTCTTTACTTTCCAACCGAGCATACAAGTCATCATACGCCCTCTGTTTGGCCTTTGACACCGCTACCTTCGCCTTACGCTGTGTCTCCCTGTACTCCTGTTTACTCTCTGGGACTTTCTCAATGTCCCACTTCTTCTTAGCTAACCTCTTCCTTTGTACACACTCCTGCACTTCCTCATTCCACCACCAAGTCTCCTTATCTACTTTCCTTCCAGATGACACACCAAGTATTCTCCTACCTGCCTCCCTGATCACATTTGCTGTAGTTGTCCAGTCATCTGGAAGCACTTCCTGGCCACCCAAAGCCTGTTTCAACTCCTCCTTGAAGACAACCCGACACTCTTCCTTTTTCAGCTTCCACCACTTTGTCTTCTGCTCTGCCATTGCCTTCTTCACCTTCCTCACCATCAGCATTATCCTGCACACCACCATCCGATGCTGTTTGGCAACACTCTCACCCGCTACTACTTTGCAGTCACTGACTTCCTTTAAATTACATCGCCTGCACAAGATGTAGTCTACCTGTGTGCTCCTACCTCCACTTTTATGTCACCCTATGCTCCTGTCTCTTCTGGAAGAAAGTATTCACCATAGCCATTTACATCCTTTTTGCAAAATCTACCAACATCTGTCCTTCTGCGTTCCTGTCCTGGATACCAAACCTACCCATCACTTCCTCGTCCCCTCTGTTTCCTGCACCAACATGTCCATTGAAGTCTGCCCCAATGACCACTCTTTCACCTCTGGGGGTAATCTGCATCACTTCATCTAACTTCCTCCAGAATCTCTCCTTCTTTTCTCGCTTTCATCCTGTCTGTGGGGCATAAGCACTAACAACATTGACCATCACACCTTCAATTTCTAACTTGAGACTCATCACTCTGTCTGACACTCTTTTCACTTCTAGAACATTCCTGACAAACTCCTCCTTCAAGATGACTCCTACTCCATTTCTCTTCCCATCCACACCATGATAAAACAGCTTAAAACCCGCTCCTAAGCTTCTCGCCTTGCTACCTTTCCACCTGGTCTCCTGAACACACAGTATGTCCACTTTCCTCCTCTGCATCATGTCAGCCAGCTCTCTACCTTTTCCTGCCATAGTTCCAACGTTCAAAGTCCCTACTTTCAGTCCTAGCCTCATGCCTTTCCTCTTCTCTCTCTGGCAACGGACACGCCTCCCGCCTCTCCTTCTTCGATGTCTTCGACCAACAGTAGTCCAATTTCCATCAGCACCCTGTTGGTTGACAGCACTGATGGCGGTCGTTGTTAACCCGGGCCTCGACCGATCCGGTATGTCATTCTTTCTTGTGATTCGCATAGTTTATTTGGCATTTGTTTTACGCCGGCTGCCCTTCCTGACGCAACCCTCTGCATTTATCCGGGCTTGGAACCGGCGTGAGGGAGAGACACTGGTTTGTGCCCCCCCCTCACGGCTGCATTGTGTGCAGTATGGATACGAACCTGAATAATTGTTTTCACATGCACTACACATACTATGAGCATTTTCTTTCTTTTTTTTTTTTTAAAAAAGCAAGATAAATTGAGCTCCATGCACGTTCACACGTCAGACTTCGTGACGTGGGCAGAGAAACTTACTTCTGTTCCATTGCTAACAAAAGTCTTAAATTCTCTATGAATACTGTATGTACAGATTTATTTCAATAAGGTTTGTTTTAAAACTCATTCAGTGATTGTTCTAGTATGGTCTGCAGAAAAATAAGAAAAACGAACATGTTTATTTTTCCATTTTCCCAAGCATGACAATCACGCAATCACCAAACGTACCCCCCCCATTTTCTCCATAATTTAGTCATATCCTCTTCCCACCCATTAAGTATTGCCTTCCTTATAATATAACCATCACCAACCAGGGTGGGGTGGAAGTATGCACGTGCTCCCTCCATGTCATGCCTTGCTAGCCACCCGCCTCTTCAAACTGTGGCGCTATGTATATTTAGAGTGGTCTAACACAGCTAGAAAGCGCTAAATGCCCCCTCGTACAAATTAACTCACACTCATGATTGGTTGTTGATCGCTATTGCTATGACTGACAGAAAAGTGAGCGTATGACGTCCCTACCGCCCATGAGAGCTCGGCCAATTAGCTACCATGGACTTCTGGTCATGGCGGGCTGTGGCATTAAACCTGGATTCGAACTTGTAATCTCCACCCCATCAAACGTTTCTGACAGCATCTTTTCAAAATTTGGATGAAATGGTTTTTACAGTAAAAAGCATGGTTATATTGCATAGCTTTGTTTGTATTTTGTGGGACAGCAATTTGCTGATAAGTCGTTGATGGTAAGCATTTCCTTGAATTTTCACTAACTAAGTCATCATAAGCCATAGGTATCAAACTTAAAGCCTACAGGCCAAAGCTGGCCCACGAATTAATTTTATGTGGCATGAGCATTCAAAGAATATGATTATCGTCCACTCTGCATTGACCATTACCATTAAACTTAATTCATCATCCTTCCTCTGGGTGGCAGCCATCTATTTGAAGCACACAGCTAATCATTCATGTCTTAAGATTGTATGCTAGCTAGCTTGTTGCTGTTCAGCACTGTCAGAAAATCCAAATGAATAAAGGAGAAGAGAACAACAAATGCCTTGAATAATTTTGACATGCAGATTTTATGGTTGGCCCTTTTAGAAAAGATGTTCAGTAATTTGTTTGGCCCTCAATCACCTTTAAATTTAGTGATGTGTCAGTAAAAATTTGTTTTACACCCCTGTCATAAGCAGTATGAGGTAGAAGTGCTGCTTGTGAGAGACTCCTTTCTTACCCATCTAGTTTGGATTATAGTTTATTACATACACACAAAATAAATAACAAGTGGGACAAATTAGGGAGAGACTTTATATAATTATTTTTCCATTTTAAAGCAGGACAATGACAACCTCTGATCTAAGTGACCGTGCTAATCTGTGAAAAAAAAAAAAAAAAAAACTTTCATTCTAACAGTGTCCACTCACAGGACTGTTTAGTATAGCAGGCCAATCGGATTACGATGTTCCAGTGTGGTTTATACCAGTCAAGTAGTGTAATGTGCATGTCTTAACTTTGGGAGGAAACCGGAGAACCCACATAACCACAGGGAGATACCTGCAAACTCTACGCAGAAACACCCTTGCTGAGCCGGGGACTCAAACCCAGGACCTTTTGACTGTAAGGCAGACATGCGACCACTGCACCACCATGCTGTCCCTCATTCAGCAGGCTGTGTATACAAATATTTTTGATTGTTTGTTTGTTTGAATAACTAATAGGAGGAGTACTGAGAGCTGTATTAAAGCACCACTCATTGTTTTGGAGTAAATGATCTATTTCAGTCTTTTCCCTGCAACTTGTCAAATATAAAAGCATGCTTGCATTATTAAACACACCCAGCAACTTTTGTTAAAAAGTTTTAAGCCAACAGGGTGAGACAGAACATTCCATCTTCTTGGAACAGCATCATGCTGAATCATTGTGTTATCAGATTTCTGACTGTATGTTTAGTTCTACTGTATTATAATAAATTTCAATAATTAATAAGAATTGTGCAAATGTCTTCTCAAAGTTTTAATGTTATGTTCTTACAAGAAAGTACACTTTATTATATGTACATGTATGTACTATTACATAAAGACAACAGTGGATTTAAGTACAGGTAACTGTAAACCTTCATGAAGAACCTCCTACTCCAACCAGCATATTTATAACCTTTTTGAAAAACCCCCGCAAGACCTTTTCCCTTCATTTAACTCAACATACATATTAACAAGATGGGTATATTTTTGCTTTTTGTAGATATACAGTTATGTTCAAAATAATATCACCCTCTATCTATCAGCCAGTCCATATGAACAATCACACAAAACACACAAAGCCGGCACAGTGAAAAGTGGTTCTACCTCCAGAAATCAAAATTTCCTTTTATATCAAACACATTTGATGTAAAAGTCAGTTGTTGTGCACTCTTATTCCACACACTGCTGCATTCTTTAGGAATGTCATCATCCACCACAGGAATACAGAAAAAGAATGAGAAGGATTTCCAGCGGTGAAGTCCTCCCAGTTACCACTCAGTTTTTCCATCACTAGCTTTTATTATAGATTAAAGTATTCACATTTTCTGAGCCAACAAGAGATATTTTTACCTACCAGAATTATATTCAATAAACCTTTATTTATACTCATATTTAAATAACTATTAATTAGTCGAGACTTTAAAAAAAAAAAAAAAAAAAAAAGTGTAGTTATGAAAGTAAGGAGATACATGTTTGGACCCATGGACAAGCCCAAGTAAATTATGTATACATGTTCTAAAGTAGATTATACAATTTCTTTAATACTTGTCTTACCATAACTGTATGTGTATATATAAAACATGACACACATGAATAAAACACACCTTCGAAGAACAGAGCTTAAGAATGTGCCACAACGTAGAGCACAAAAAAAAAACCAACAACAACAGGATTTAAACGGGATATGGCAGTCTATGCAATCATACAACTTGAAAAAAAAAAACAGATATTTTGTGTATTTATGTTTAGGATGAGCACAGGTTCCGTCCATCCATCAGTCAGTGTCACATGAGAACCTGAAGACAATCCCAACTGACGTTCACCCTCACATTCACCCCTGAATGTAAATCTAGTGTAGCCAGTTGATTCAATATACAACATTGAATTATGGAAGGGAACCCCCCCCACCCCACCCCACCCCCCAAAAAATGCAAAATCCTTACAAAAATATGCTAGTCAGCCACAAGATTCAAACCCAGAACTTTTTGCAGGTAACCGTGCACATAACATTCTGAACTCAATGGACTTAGGCGTGTTAAAATGGAATGCACGTCTGTGTGAACAAATATGGATGGACGTGAAATACAGGTCTGGGTTGGGCTTCTGTTGTAGGTCATGGATAAAAATAAACAGGAAGAAGTACAAGTCTTTCCGAGGCATGAAGCTCATGGGTTTGACCAAGAATTAATGGGTAAGAGTTCTCGTATAGAATCTGGGTCGAAAAAGGTAAGCAAAATGAAGCAAGGCACGCCAAGGAACATCTACTTCTTTAAGAGAAGACTGTGTTGCGTTGGTTAGAATCTCCCACTTTTTCAAAGAATATGAAATCCTGCAAAGCAGAGACAAAAAGGTAACACAGGTCAAGCCTGCACTGTGCACATACAGGTCATCTTTCTCTAAAAAAATTAATAAACAAAAAAAGTTTTTTTTTTTTTTAGACATATATGTGTGTGTGTATATATATATATATATATATATATATACACACACACACACACACACACACACACACACACATATATATATATACACACACACACACACACACACACACACCTCTTTCGGCTTTTTCCCTTTCTTGGGAGTCGCCACAGCGAATCATCTGATTCACACATTTGATTTGGCATAGGTTTTTACGTTGAATGCCCTTCCTGTCACAACAAGGGACAGGAACACGCCAACGGCTTTATACTAGTCCTTCTCAAAAACTTAGCATATTGTGATAAAGTTCATTATTTTCTGTAATGTACTGATAAAAATTAAACTTTCATACATTTTAGATTCATTGCACACCAACTGAAATATTTCAGGTCTTTTATTGTTTTAATACTGATGATTTTGGCATACAGCTCATGAAAACCCAAAATTCCTATCTAAAAAAATTAGCATATTTCATCCGACCAATAAAAAAAAAAAAAAAAAAAAAAAAAAGTCAACCTTCAAATAATTATGTTCAGTTCTGCACTCAATACTTGGTCGGGAATCCTTTTGCAGAAATGACTGCTTCAATGCGGCGTGGCATGGAGCCAATCAGCCTGTGGCACTGCTGAGGTGTTACGGAGGCCCAGGATGCTTCGATAGCAACCTTAAGCTCATCCACAGTGTTGGGTCTGGTGTCTCTCAACTTTCTCTTCACAATATCCCACAGATTCTCTATGGGGTTCAGGTCAGGAGAGTTGGCAGGCCAATTGAGCACAGTAATACCATGGTCAGTAAACCATTTAGCAGTGGTTTTGGCACTGTGAGCAGGTGCCAGGTCGTGCTGAAAAATTAAATGTTCATCTCCATAAAGCTTTTCAGCATGAAGTGCTCCAAAATCTTCTGATATCTAGCTGCATTGACCCCGCCCTTGATAAAACACAGTGGACCAACACCAGCAGCTGACATGGCATCCCAGACCATCACTGACTGTGGGTACTTGACACTGGACTTCAGGCATTTTGGCATTTCCTTCTCCCCAGTCTTCCTCCAGACTC
Source organism: Plotosus lineatus (assembly GCA_024760905.1). Classification (NCBI taxonomy): domain Eukaryota; kingdom Metazoa; phylum Chordata; class Actinopteri; order Siluriformes; family Plotosidae; genus Plotosus; species Plotosus lineatus. The sequence goes on along the minus strand of CM045745.1, from coordinate 14,168,044 downwards.
TGGCACCTTGATTTCCAAATGACATGCAAAATTTGCTTTCGTCCGAAAAAAGTACTTTGGACCACAGTCCAGTGCTGCTTCTCTGTAGCCCAGGTCAGGCGCTTCTGCCGCTGTTTCTGGTTCAAAAGTAGCTTGACTTCTTGCTTCCACAGGTCCCCCAAGGTCTGGAATCGGCCCTTCTCCACAATCTTCCTCAGGGTCCGGTCACCTCTTCTGGTTGTGCAGCATTTTCTGCCACACTTGTTCCTTCCCACAGACGTCCCACTGAGGTGGCTTGATGCAGCACTCTGGGAACAGCCTATTCGCTCAGAGATTTCTTTCTGTGTCTTACCCTCTTGCTTGACGGTGTCAATGATGGCCTTCTGGACAGCAGTCAGGTCGGCAGTCTTACCCATGATTGCGGTTTTGAGTAATGAACCAGGCTGGGAGTTTTTAAAAGCCTCGGGAATCTTTTGCAGGTGTTTAGAGTTAATTGGTTGATTCAGATGATTCGGTTAATAGCTCGTTTAGAGTACCTGAACATGATATGCTAATTTTTTTGAGATAGGAATTTTGGGTTTTCATGAGCTGTATGCCAAAATCATCAGTATTAAAACAATAAAAGACCTGAAATATTTCAGTTGGTGTGCAATGAATCTAAAATATTTGAAAATTTAATTTTTATCAGTACATTACAGAAAATAATGAACTTTATCACAATATGCTATTTTTTTAGAAGAACCTACACATACACACACACACACACACACACACACACAATGAATCCACCCCCATTTTCTCCATAATTTGGTCACATCCAATTCCCACTCATCAAGGTTTTTTGCCTTCCCTGTCACACAATCACCACCAACAGGAAGCGGCAAAAGCATGCACATGCCACCTCAGCGACATGTGATGCTATCCACCTGTCCCTTTTCGAGCTGTTGTACATGCACATTTTGGGAACAGTCTAATACACTCGGAAGGAAAGTGCTAGTTGCCTTCCAGAATGAATGAGCTCACAGATGCCCATGATTAGCTGGTGATCGCTGTGAGTGACAGGGAAGTGAGTGCATGCTGTCCCTCCCTCCCGTAAGGGCTTGACCAATTCATTTCCACGGACGGTTGTGGTATAAAACCTGGATTCGAAATTGCAATCTCCACCTTAATAGTCACACACCTTGTCGATGTGTCACATGGGAGCACTGTGAATTCTTAAAAAAAAAAAAAAAAAAAAAAATCCACACAACATGCTCTCAACCACATTTTATGATCACATGATGTTTAAACTCACAATAAGGAAGCAAGCTCCCAGCAGGACTGCTTTCATTTTCACATCCAGGTCCATGGGAAATTGGATGCCAAAGTTGTCGGTGTCAGTGAATGCCTCCTTGAGTAGGCCACTCCACTGCTTACTGATTCGTCCAATAGTCTTTCCTCCATCCTTCCCTTTGAGCTGTTGGAATATCATGAAAGCATTATTAGCAGGCGATTTCACTGGTGTTGGTTTTGATTGTTGGTCTGAAAAACAATTTGGAACTACCAATTAGCTTTTATGGAAAGTAAGAGGAAACCTTAGTATCCAGGGAAAATATACGCATTTTATAAAGAAACGCCCCAAGCCTGGGATTCGACCCATGCCTTCTTACTGTGAGGCAGACATGTATACCACTATCCTGCCCATTCAAATATATGCATGTATTGCTCGTTTAAATTTTTGCTGTAAAAAAAGAAAATCCTCATTTTTAAATATTCATTAAAATAGGACAAGAACTACAGTGATCATTCTATGAATTTAAGGTCACCAGCTAACTGTCTGCTCTATCAAACAACATGTAATGCATTCCGTTATCTTTCGAACAAAAAGGGTTAATAATTATTTGTAAAAGTAGTACAGCTTTTATTACACTTGCCTCAAAGTTCACATCGCCACAGCAGTTGCAGGCTATGCATGGCCCCTCTAGTTTCATCACAGTCTCTTTGTTGGCGCTTTTGATCGAGAATTTTGGGTAACAAGGATTCCAGTCTTGGGTCACATAACCAATAGTGGTTCCAAGTGGTGCCTGCACTTTCAGCTTTAAGGGGGAAGAAAAAAAACAAAAAAAACAATATTATTTCCAAATTAGACATAACATTAAAAACTAGAATTAAATTAACAGTTCGATTATTCATCAGAATGAGACAACTTTTTTGATTTTAGAGGAAATTGTGAAAACAACCACTAACAATGGGACTTGAACCCCCGGCCTTGGGATGGGTAAGCCAGCATCATAACTCTCATTATTGCCACAGAGGAAAAAAAAATTTGGCTTGAAATTGTAACATTTAAAGGCTCTGGGAGACCACTTACACTTGTTTCATAGGTTTGAAAATTTTACCGGGTTATTTATTTATTATTTTCACCAAACCTTCTTCAATTTGGTGTGTGTGTTTGTGTGTGTGTGTGGGGGGAGGGTTAAAATTTTTGAAAAATATCTTTCATATCAAATGGGCCACCCTAACATACATATATAGTAGTATATAGTAGTTGTGTTCAAAATAATAGAAGTCAGACACCATTAACAAGTTCAATCATTGTTTTTGGTAATTATATTTGTACGTGGCAAAAAAATTACTATCAGGTGTAGTAGAGTAATAGAATCCAACAGACAAGACATGCTTTAAAATTGCAATCAAAACCTGACAGACATGGAAGAAAGTGAAAAACTACTATTCGAATGGTTTGAAGATGAGCCACAACAGCACGGACTCAACCAACAATCAGCTCCAGGAAGATCAAAGAAGGTCTAAAGTCACCTGTGATTCCTGTTACAATTAGAAAACGTTTACGTGAAGCCAAGTTATTGGCAAGAAGCTCCAACAAAGTCCCACTGTTGAAAAAAAGACATGTTGAAGAGGTCACAATTTGCCAAAGAGCACAGTGACTGGCCTAAAGAGAAGTGGCGCCATTTTGTGGACTGATGAAAGTACAGTCGGCTCCCTACCTACGAAATTAATCCGTTCCAGAGCCTTTTTTGGAACACGGGGATTTCGTCAGTAGGGTTAAATTTTACATTTTAAATGCCTAATTTGTTACAAGGCTCCAGTCTTTGGACTGGATAAACCCCATAAAGCTTTTAAAAATGATAAAAGTACACAAATTTTGTATAAAATGTGTGTTAAAAGTAAAATAAATTTATTTATTAAACTATCTAAACATTTTATTAACATCATCTTTTACTTTCGGCTGCTCCCTTCAGGGGTCGCCACAGCAAATCATCTGCCTCCATCTCACCCTATCCTCTGCATCTTCTTTTCTGACTCCAACGACCTTCATGTCCTCCTTCACCACATTCATAAATCTCTTCTTTGGTCTTCTTTGAGGCCTTCTGCCTGGTAGTTCCAACCTCAGCATCCTACTGCCAATATACTCACTATCCCTCCTCTGTACATGTCCAAACCATCTCAATCTAGCCTCTCTGACTTGGTCTCCAAAACATCTTACATGGGCTGTCCCTCTGATATACTCATTTCTGACCCTATCCATCCTCGTTACTCCCAGAGAGAACCTCAACATTTTCATCTCCGCTACCTCCAACTCTGCCTCCTGCCTTTTCCTCAGCGCCACTGTTTCTAAGCCATACAACATCGCTGGCCTCACCACCGACTTGTACACTTTTCCCTTCATTCTTGCTGACACTCTCCTATCGCACATCACACCGGACACTTTTCTCCAACCATTCCAGCCTGCCTGCACACGCTTCTTCACCTCTTTTCCACACTCTCCATTGCTCTGGATTGTTGAGCCCAAGTACTTAAAATCCTCCACCTTCGTTATCTCTGCTCCCTGTAACATCACCGTACCTCCTAGGTCCTTCTTATTCACACACATGTATTCTGATTTTCTGAGGCTAACCTTCATTCCTCTCCTTTCCAGGGCATACCTCCACCTCTCTAGATTTTCCTGCACTTGTTCTCTGCTCTCACTACAGATCACCATGTCATCTGCAAACATCATCGTCCATGGAGATTCTTGTCTCACCTCGTCTGTCAGCCTGTCCATCACCATAGCAAACAAGAAGGGGCTCAGAGCTGACCCTTGATGCAGTCCCACCTCCACCCTGAATTTGTCGGTCACACCGACAGCACACCTCACCACTGTCTTACATCTCTCATACATGTCCTGCACCACTCTAACATACTTCTCTGCCACTCCAGACTTCATGCAATACCACAGTTCTTCTCTTGGCACCCCGTCATATGTTTTTTCCAGATCCACAAAGGCACAATGTAGTTCCCTCTGACCTTCTCTGTACTTCTCTATTAACATCCTCAAAGCAAACATTGCATCTGTGGTGCTCTTTCTTGGTATGAAACCAAACTGTTGTTCACAAATGCTGACCTCTGCCCTTAGTCTAGCCTCCACTATTCTTTCCCATAACTTCATCGTATGGCTCATCAACTTTATCCCTCTGTAGTTGCCGCAACTCTGCACATCTCCCTTGTTCTTAAAAATGGGCACCAGCACACTTCTCCTCCACTCCTCCAGCATCTGCTCACTCTCTATTCTCTACTCTCATTTTATTAATAGAGTAAACCATTTTATTCACATATTTATTAATTAAACAATTTTCCAACATTTTTTATTAACACACACACACCAAGCGCATTCCCTGCTTGACAAATTCAACTAATTTGATTCCTTGAGGGATCGGAATTCCAGATGAGCTCAAATGCGCCCACATTTATTAAACTGAATTAAACAATTTAAAAAACTAAACTAAAAACGAAAGATTTATTCCTTCTCTCTCGCGTGCGTGCGCTGCGGGCCACACCCACAAGACATGGAATTCAAAGCGCATTCCCTGCTTGACAAGGAGATCCAAATTCAACTTTAACTTGATTCCTTTAGGGATCGGAATTCCAGATGAGCTGAAATACGCCCACATTTATTAAACATTTACTGACTTAAACAACTTAAAAAAACTAAAGAGTTAAGCTTCCTTCTGTCTCTATCTGGGAGGCCAGCGGGGCGGGATGTTGAGAGACAGCCAATGAGAGAGCAATTTGCGCATCATGTGAAATTTTCATTGACGCATTTGAATTTTGAATTTCCTTTCGTAAGAGGGGTTGTTTTCGTATCCTGGGGACGGAAACAGAGGAAAATGATCTTCGTAACCCGGGGATTTCATACCCAGGGGTCTTCGTAAGTAGGGGGCGGACTGTACAATTGTTCTCTTTGGGTCTAGTGGCTGGAGATGGTTTGTCAGATGTGCCCCACACACTAAATTCAAGCCACAGTACACTGAAGACAGTGAAGCCTGGCAGCTCAAGTATCATGATATGGGGCTATTTCTCATACCATACTGTCGGGACTATTTATCGCATCCCAGGGATCATGAATCAGTTTGAATACATCAAAATATTGACGCGGTCGTGCTGCCTTATGCTGAATAGGAAATGCCCTTGAAATGGGTTCCAACAAGACAACAACCCTAAACACACCAGTAAACAGGCAACATCTTGGTTCCAGACCAACAAGATTAGTGTTATGGAGCAACCGGCCCAATCCAGGACCTTAATCCAATAGAAAACGTGAAGTGACATCAAAAATGCAGTTTTTGACTCAAAACCAAGAGATACAAATGAACTGTGGAATGTAGTCCAATCATTCTGGGCTGGGAAACCTGTTCACAGGTGCCAGAAGTTGGTTGACTCCATGCAACACAGATGTACAGCAGTTCTCAGAAACGGTGTTTTCCAAATAAATTAGTTCAGTGATTCAAAGGAAACAAAATCTTACAACATCTTTCAATTTATACAGTGAATGTTTCAGTTTGTAAATAATGCAGACAATGCTAATTTTTGAACAGTTGAATGTTCATGCTTTGTTTTTTATTGAAAGGAATAAAACAAATTAAAAATTTTCCATCATGTTTTGATTTGGAAGAGAATGTGTACTGTTCCCAATGCATTTCTGTGTTTTAAAATAAAAGCTATTATGAAGATTTTGATATTTATTCACTTTTTAAAACACACTGCTATTATTTTGAACACAACCGAGTGCGTGTGTGATTATATATTTCACACATACATACACACATTAGTCAGTGTAGTCTACAAAAGATGAAGCAGCTATACCCTTAAACAGCCATCATAAAAACATTCATACCTCTTGCATGCAGCAGGGGCACCAGCATGAGGCAGAGCGAAAAGGGCGAACCAACCGTATGACCTCACGGTCCATGTTGTCTTTAATTTTCATGTCAAAGCTCCTCAGTGAACCACAGCAGTTCCGTGTGCAGCAATCGTTCTTCTCTTTGGCCCTATAGATCTTCTGGCCCATGTTGTTCTTGAGCTCATATTTATTGTTGGTTTCAAAACCCGTGAATACTGGGGGACAAAAAAAATAGAAAAAAGTATAAATTCTAAATCATTACAGGACCATAAAAGGGTGTAACCCTACTACTACTCGGTGTAGCCATGGTTTTCAGACCTATTTCTCTTCCTAAATAATTCAACTCAGAATCAGAAGGTTGCTATTCGTTACTATGGATTCCTTGTTTTTTTCCTTCCCAAGGCCTTATTTTGAATCGGTTCTCTGAAATAATATACTAACTCATTGCTTTTACTGTAAATATTTAGGCTGAACAAACTCACCTTCCAGCAACTCCACTTTCTGGTGAATCAGGACTTGGTCAATCTGAAAATTTAAAGGGTGCACACTTAGTTATCGAATGAACCACTGGAAATGAGAGTGCAAGAATAAATTAAGTAAATACCTGTGTTAAATATTCCAGACCTGGTGGTACACCAACTGACATTGATGAAGGTGCTACTGCAGAAGGGCCAGGTTGGGATGGGGCACCACCTAAAGGCACAAAAACAATGAGTTTCTAAAAAAAAAATGATGGTCACAGTCACAGGGGGAAATAAATTCCATCAAGCATCTAAAGTGGTTCTTTAATTTGTCCCCCTGGACAAAAAGTGGGGTGACAGTGACGATAAATAAACAAATCAACATGAAAGTGTTGTGTTAGATGTATAGTACTGGGATATATACTGTATTACGCATTCATGTGTATGAGCAGACACTTTGATGTATGTAAATGTAATGTATTATGTGTTATGTGGGGGAAACCATGTCTCGCCTTATTCTATTTCAAATTTCAGTTTATATCAGATTGGTTAGTTTAATATCTCCAGACTGTTCTTTTTGCTGGCATCTTGCCTTATTAGAACTAAAATGTCCACATTCTATTCTTGTAATTTTGCACTCTCTTGAGAGTGACAAAAACTTCAACTGGCAGCTTTTTGAAAACAGGCTGTTGCGAGATATCAAATGCATTTTAGCAGACTGCAACTTCACGGATGTAAGTAAAAAACATCCGATAATAGAAACATACATATTCTAAATGTAAGAGTAGACTTTAGAAAGCCTTCTTTTAATGCTGCTTGAACTAGCCAAGAACCGCTAAGGTGTAGAATACAGTAGATGAGGTTTTCGAGCATGAATAACCTTACAAACATCACACTTATACTCTAATACAGTACATTTCACTAGATCACATCATTGCAGAAAAAACTATTTGGATTAATGTATTATATATATATGATTAATTTATTATAATATTTGCCTCCATATGCAGCCATCTGGATTGATTGTGATGGTGGGCCAACTGGACCTGGCTGGTATGTTACTGGCTGATTTGGGTTAGGTTGGTAGCCCATATAGAATCCTGCAGGTGGAGGGGCAGCAGATCCAGGGTCCCCGTAGACCCCTATTTGGGGCACTGGGTATGGTGTACGGTGTGTAGGTGGATAACCTGAGTGAGACAAAGAAATAAATAAGAACATTCCAGGATACATAGACATCATGATGACTTTTCAAAGCAAGTCTTTCCATTTATAAAACTGTGTATGCAGCCAGATGTGGGGTAGAAACATGGTTCTCTTTCATTTCATTTTGATAAACAGCTTGACTCCAATCATATTAAATACTGAAGTTAACCATATATTTCTGTAGGCTTGTCTGTTCAAATGGAGGTGTGATCTTCAGGTCTGTCAAACTAAAGTATGGGGCAACTTTTCCACCATTACAGTGTTCCTGGAACAATGAATATGAACTCAGATGAAGAATACTTCTGTTTTCACCAAGCTGTACTAAAACAAACATGACGAGGTGATCACCTTGCTATCAACAAAGGCTATTTTCCCTTTAATGTGCTTTTGTTCAAGGAAAGCAATACGTCTGATTTATGACAACTGAATTTTTCCCTCTCAAATGTTAAAGTGTGACGTACAGACTCATTTCCTGGACACAAATGAATCCACTTCCACTAAACTTTAGCATGAATTCTCTCATAAAATTTCAGAGATGTTTCCCTTGGCAAACAACTGCTTCATGGAATGAATGGAAATGGACAGTCATTTGTAAAGCTTGTTTACACAGAAACACACACAAAAAATGCCTCATTCAAAATAGTGATAGAGTGTCAGGTAACAGTCCGTCCCAGTGAATTGCACAATGGCTACAAGCATGAGCCCTAATGAGATTTGAGAGGTCACTTGACTAGACCACTGTATCAGCAGAATCCAGCCATGACAGACTAGAAGAACAATTGTTTTCTTATTGGTAACAGGCTGTGAGATACAAAGCAGTAATGTTCACACACTCTGCTTTTTTTTTTTCAGGTCAGTTTGAAAAACATTTTGTGGTCCATGTTATCAATGTAACATAGTAAAAGTAGAATTGAGGATTATCTATTCTATAAGAAGAAAATATTCAGAAGCTACTCAGATTACATTCATATAAGGATACACAAAACATTAAATAATATTTTATTAAAATCAAGTGAATATTTATATGTAACCACCAGGTTGTTATACAGGTTGGCACAGCAGAGAAATAGAGATGGGAAGGACGTGCAGCAAGTTAGATTGATAAAGGACAGAGAGGGAAATGTATTGACTGATGACAGAAGTGTGCTGGGAAGATGGAAAGAGTACTTTGAAGAGCTGATGAATGAGGAAAATGAGAGAGAAAAAAGAGTAGAAGAGGTGACTGTTGAGGACCAGGAAGTAGCAAAGATTAGTAAGGGTGAAGTGAGGAGGGCATTGAAGAGGATGAAGAATGGAAAGGCAGTTGGTCCTGATGACATACCGGTGGAGGTATGGAAGTGTCTAGGAGAGATAGCAGTAGATTTTCTGACAAGAACATTTAACAAGGTCTTAGAGAGTGAGAGGATGCCAGAGGAATGGAGGAGAAGTGTGCTGGTGCCCATTTTTAAGAACAAGGGAGACGTGCAGAGTTGTGGCAACTACAGAGGGATAAAGTTGATGAGCCATACGATGAAGTTATGGGAAAGAATAGTGGAAGCTAGACTAAGGGCAGAAGTCAGCATTTGTGAACAACAGTTTGGTTTCATGCCCAGAAAGAGCACCACAGATGCAGTGTTTGCCTTGAGGATGTTAATGGAGAAGTACAGAGAAGGTCAGACGGAGCTGCATTGTGCCTTTGTGGATCTGGAGAAAGCATATGACAGGGTGCCGAGAGAAGAACTGTGGTATTGCATGAGGAAGTCTGGAGTGGCAGAGAAGTATGTTAGAGTGGTGCAGGACATGTATGAGAGATGTAAGACAGTGGTGAGGTGTGCTGTCGGTGTGACAGAAGAGTTCAAGGTGGAGGTGGGACTGCATCAAGGGTCAGCTCTCAGCCCCTTCTTGTTCGCTATGGTGATGGACAGGCTGACAGACGAGGTTAGACAAGATTCCCCATGGACTATGATGTTTGCAGATGACATTGTAATCTGTAGTGAGAGCAGAGAACAAGTGCAGGAAAATCTAGAGAGGTGGAGGTATGCCCTGGAAAGGAGGGGAATGAAGATTAGCCTCAGTAAGACAGAGTACATGTGCATGAATGCCAAGGACCAAAGAGGAACGGTGAGATTACAGGGAGCAGAGATAAGAAAGGTGGAGGATTTTAAGTACTTAGGCTCAACAATCCAGAGCAATGGCGAGTGTGGAAAAGAGGTCAAGAAGCGTGTGCAGGCAGGTTGGAATGGTTGGAGAAAAGTGTCCGGTGTGATGTGTGATAGGAGGGTATCGGCAAAAATGAAAGGAAAAGTGTACAAGACGGTGTTGAGGCCAACGATGCTGTATGGGTTAGAAACAGTGGCCCTGGGGAAAAGACAGGAGGCAGAGTTGGAGGTAGCAGAGATGAAAATGTTGAGGTTCTCTTTGGGAGTAACGAGGATGGATAGGATTAGGAATGAGTACGTCAGAGGGACAGCACATGTAAGACGTTTTGGAGACAAAGTCAGAGAGGCTAGATTGAGATGGTTTGGACATGTACAGAGGAGGGATAGTGAGTATATTGGTAATAGGATGCTGAGGCTGGAACTACCAGGCAAAAGGCCTAGAGGAAGACCAAAGAGACGATTCATGGATGTGGTAAAGGAGGACATGAAGGTCGTTGGTGTAAGAGAAGAAGATGCAAAGGATAGGGTTAGATGGAGGCAGATGATTCGCTGTGGCGACCCCTGAAGGGAAAAGCCGAAAGGAAAAGAAGAAAAGAAGAAGAACCACCAGGCAACATAAACCCAGTGCACACGTTACTCATATACCAAATTATATAATGTGATCTAAGACAACTTTTTTCAGGGTAACATTTTGACGTGGATATTTTTTGCCAGAAGTAACTCATAGTAACATTTTACCTGGACCAGACATGTTGCAGCGAGATGCAGGGAAGCACCTGACTTCTTGTCCTCAGACAGATTGTTGACTGCAATACAGAAATGGCATTTATTAATGAACACAAACAAAGCAAAAAGATAAAAAAAAAAAATCATTAAAGACAAAAAAAATACTTACTGTAAAAGTTCAAAGAAATAACAGTGGGTAGGGGAAAAATGGTCACCGCCTTCAAAATATCCACATTTTTTTTTTGCTTTTTAGGCTAAAATTTATATTTTTTCCCCAGCTGTATTTCAGTGTCACTTATATCAGCAAAATGAAGAACATAATAGCAACAGTTGATTTAAAAAACAAAAAAACAAACAAACAAACAAACAAACAAAAAAAAACACACAACACCCTTATCCAAGCCAACAGGAGCAGATTAGTAGGACTGGTGTTTGAACTCTGACCTCTGGATCAGTAACTCCGAGTCTTAACCACTGAGCCACCAGCGCTTTTCACTACAGTGGTACCTCACCTAAATTAATCCATTCCAGAGAGCTTTTCTTAATCTGGATTTTTCGTAAATTGAACCGTATTTTGCATGTAAAACGTGTGAGTCGTTCCAAGGCCCCCCAAACTGTCCCCGAAACCCTTTAAAAATTATAAAAGCATACCTTTTAAGGCCTCCTTCTGCTTCAATATCATGCCAGTGGTAGAAGTGTTTGGCCATATTCCTTTGCGATATCACTCAACCGCATGCCACGAGCCCGCTTCTTCTTTTCACTCACACTGGGAATCACATGCGCGCGTGTGTATGTGTGTGTGTGTGCGCACGCGTGTGTTGAACCATGTCTTCTGAGCAGAGTTATAAACTTACAAATGTTTATGCAAGGTTAAAAGCCTGAGCCAAAAAGATAAAAGTTGCAATGAGCACACTCGAAAAACTCATGAAACAACAGTAACTCTGTCCTTTACACAAAAAGCATTATGGGTGCTCCATAATAGCCAATGGGAGGGAGCTGCGTCATCCCTCCTAGCCAATGGGAGGCCAGCGGGGTGGGATGTTGGGAGGTAGCCAATGGGAGGGATCTGCGTCATCCCTCCTAGCCAATGGGAGTCCAGCGGGGCAGGATGTTGGAAGATAGTCAATGGGAGAGCAGCTCGTGCATTGTTTGAATGGCGCGTTTCATAAGGAGAACTTGTCTCATATACAGAGACAAAAAATTTTGGAAAATGTTTTTCATAACCTGGATTTTTCGTTTGCTGGGACTATTGTAAGATGAGGTACCACTGTATTATGGTCTGAGTCATTTTTTTTAATTATCCAAGTGATTTTTTGTCATTGATAACCCAGTTATCTGCACTGGGGGAGAGTACAAACAAAGGCTGTCCATGTCTCTCACAGTCTATGGCAGGGGTCGGCAACCCGCGGCTCTGGAGCCGCATGCGGCTCTTTCACCTCCCTGGTGCGGCTCCGTGGCTTTTCGAAATAATGTTGTACTTTGTGGTGCAACCGTTGGCCACCGTAAACATAAACTGCAAAAAGAAAATGCCGCTTATTTACTCACATCGGAAGCACTTCGGGCTTCCGGAGAGTTAAACCGACTTTCACCTGAATGACGGGAGAATCTGTCTAAGGCAGAGTGCTGCAACGGTCGGGTACCCTTTCAAAAATGCTCTTTTCGGGTTGAAAATTACTTAGATGAAAATTAACAGTCACAGATGTTGGCGGATATTTATTTGGCGTGGGAGGGGGTGATTTTGTGTGCGTGTTGTTGTGGACATGCTACTATATTAATCAGCTACATTGACAGTCTCAATGTTTTTGATCTGCTGTGTTGGTGGATTTCCAAATTCTTGTGCTCATGGCAAGGAGTGTTCTTACCATCAGCATCACAGCAAGAGAGATTTTTTCGTTGCCGGGGTTTGTAATCCAGGAACGGAAATCACAGCTAGACGGTGGAAGAGATTATACACAGCAATCTCCAAATTAAATAACTCTCCTCCCAGTGACAAAATAAAAGACTGGGTGTGGTTCAGTCTCCACTCTGAGAATGGGGCGGTCAGTGCAGCCTTCTTATTCTTCTTCTTTTCCTTTCGGCTTTCTCCTTCAGGGGTCGCCACAGCAAACCATCCGCCTCCATCTCACCTTACCCTCTGTATCTTCTACTCTTACTCCAACTACCTTCATGTCCTCCTTCACACATCCATAAATCTTCTCTTTGGTCTTCCTCTCGGCCTTCTGCCTGGTAGTTCCAACCTCAGCATCCTACTACCAATATACTCACTATCCCTCCTCTGTACATGTCCAAACCATCTCAATCTAGCCTCTCTGACTTTGTCGCCAAAACATTTTACATGGGCTGTCCCTCTGATGTACTCAATTCTGATTCTATCCATCCTCGTTACTCCCAAAGAGAACCTCAACATTTTCATCTCTGCTATCTCCAGCTCTTCCTTCTCTTTTCTCCAGGGCCACTGTTTCTAAACCATACAACATCACTGGCCTCATCACCATCTTGTACACTTTTCCTTTAATTCTTGCCAATACCTTCCTATCACACATCACATCAGATACCTTTCTCCAACCATTCCAACCTGCCTGCACACGCTTCTTCACCTCTTTTCCACACTCTCCATTGCTATGGATTGTTGAGCCTAAGTAGTTAAAATCCTCCACCTTCCTTATCTCTGCCCCCTGTAACCTCACTGGTCCTCTTGGGTCCTTGTCATTCACACACATGTATTCTGTTTTACTGAGGCTAACCTTCATTCCTCTCCTTTCCAGGGCATACCTCCACCTCTCTAGATTTTCCTGCACTAGTTCTCTGCTCTCACTACAGATCACAATGTCATCTGCAAACATCATAGTCCATGGGGAATCTTGTCTAACCTCGTCTGTCAGCCTGTCCATCACCATAGCAAACAAGAAGGGGCTCAGAGCGGACCCTTGATGCAGTCCCACCTCCACCTTGAACTCTTCCATCACACCGACAGCACACTTCACCACTGTCTTACATTGCTCATACATGTCCTGCACCACTCTAACATACTTCTCTGCCACTCCAGACTTTCTCATGCAATACCACAGTTCCTTTCTCGGCACCCCGACATATGCCTTCTCCAGATCCACAAAGGCACAATGCAGCTCCTTCTGACCTTCTCTGTACTCCACTATTAACATGCTCAAAGCAAACACTGCATCTGTGGTGCTCTTTCTTGGCCTGAAACCAAACTGTTGTTCACAAATGCTGACCTCTGCCCTTAGTAAATTCAAATTATGACAAAACAACATTAATATAACGAATAAAGAAAAAGAAAATCCAACGAAGGGTGTGATGGTGAGGTCGGCTACCCAACCCGTTAACACATCTGGCTGCACCCCGTCCCACGCTTCGTGGGATAGATATTCTTTTTCTTTATAAAAATACAAGAAGGACTTGAACAGATTCATTCATTTTCTGAACTACTTAATTCTAATTAGAGTCGCGGGGAGGCTGGCGATTTTTTTTTCTAATCTAAATGTTTTTGTTGCAAGCAAAATTGTAATTTAATTGTCTCTGCAGTGGTTTAAATCAATGCAACACATTGTTATTTTATATTAACATGAAGGGAAAAGAGGAAAAACATTATATGCAGTGGTCTTTGATTTTAAATGTCATAAAAGGATTTGTGGCTTCCAATGTTTTCTTTAATGTGGAAAACGGGTCCAAATGGCTCTTTGAATGGCAAAGGTTGCCGACCCATGGTCGATGGGGAGAAGCTGTAAAAGAACCATTGCTGACTTTTGTCAAGAGTAAGCTGCATAGCCGTCAGTGTATCTCTGCCCTGCGAATGATTCGCTGTGGCGACCAGTGAAAAAGGGAAAAAGCTGAAAGGAAAAAGTCACACTTAACTTTTTCAGATCATCAAACAAATTTCAACATTACGCAAAGATAACCCAAATATTCAAAAAAAAAAAAAAAAAAAAAAAAAAAAAAGCAGTTTTCCGGTTGTGACTATTTGCTAAGAGAAAAATCCAATCCAAACCTACATGAACCTCTGAAAAAGTAATTGCCTCCCTTCTTAAAAGGTGAGGTCTGTCTGTCTTCTTTCGGCTTTTCCCCTTTTACTCGGCAGTCGCCACAGCGAATCATTTGATTCGCACGTTTGATTTGGCAGAGGTTTTTACGTCGGATGCCCTTCCTGTCACAACCCTTTTAGCAAGGGACAGAAACACGCTGACGACTTTGCAGCCTACTCTTTACGAAAGTCAGTAATGGTTCTTTTACATGCCTCTCACCATCATAGCACTGGGGGGGACAATGACAACCTTGTGGAGAGTGGGACTCGAACCCCCAACCTTTGGATCAGCAATCCAGCGCCCTATAATCGTGATTAATTCTATTATTGGGGAAAACCGAGTTCAATTTCATGGCCACACACAGACCTGATTGCTGCCAGACATTTCCAATCAGGAGATCCCCAACATAGAGCCTGTCTGACAAGGTGAGGTAGGCAATACTCAACACACATCATGCTGCGATCCAGTGAGCTTCAAGAGCAAACAAGAAGATTATAGAGATGTCTCAGTCTGGGAAAGGATCCAAAGTCATTGGTAAATCTTTGGGACTTCAACAGAC
>CM045745.1:14062781-14147781 GCA_024760905.1 Plotosus lineatus | reverse complement strand
ATGAAGCTCTTCAGGCCGGATAAAGGCAGTTCATCTCGGAAACAGAGAACTCCAAAATTGTCAGGTGTCTTAAGGACACTGGAACACCCAGTCAACTTATTTACCAACTACAGCATTGTAAATTCTTGTAATATTTATAAATTGCTTAACCCCCCCCCCAAAAAAAAAAAAAAAAAAAAAAATCAAAGCATTTCTAATCTTTGAGCTGTTTTCTCGGTCTACACCATCTTAAAAAAGCAGCACACTTATCTGATTTCTAATATGAAAAGCATCTCTCTTTACTCACAGTGCGTTAAACAATGATAGAAGAACTGGCACTTTCATACTTTTTCAGTTCTGACAGTTAATATGCCTATCATATGTTTTTTTTTCAATATTTCTACAAACCATTTACTATAAATAGTTATTACAATCAGGTTTGATGGACAAATGTGTAGCAATACCATGGACTTCAGCATATTTTGCACATTATCTTGTATAATGGCTGCCATATTGGATTCCTGAAAGGCTGGCTATTTTGGTTAAATCTAAAACAATATGTTGACTTTTTTTCATGATAAGCATCAGATGGTGGTCATCTTGGAATTTCAAGTGGTCAGCACTTTTTCTTAAAGTCTACCCAACAATAAGTATTTCTTACAAATTTCATGCTTGTATCGTCAAATGATTGTTTGTCTTACCTGCTCTATGATTATATCCACACTTTCACTGAACTTGAGTTAATCACGTGATGTAGGCCACATCCAATTTCATCGAGATTTCTTTTGCTCTGCAAAATATGCTCAACCTTTTTTTTGAATCGCACCGAGAGTTTGGAACTAAGTGTCATAGTCCGAACTCTGAAAATAATTCCAGATTATTATATCTCGACCACATTTTACTGTTGGAATTTTACATTCTGGTGGGTAGCATTCTCCATAGAGCCTCTTTCCAGTGTTTAATTTCATTAAACCAGTGACTTACTTTACACCACTGCAACAGATATTTCGCATTGTGCACAATAATTCTAGGCATTTAAACCGGTGTTTAACTATATAATATTGTTTCTTGAATCACTGGACACACAGTTGTCCTACTGGTGTTTATTCCAGAAGTACATTGGAACTCGACAGTAAGTGTTGCTCCAAAGGACAAAGTATTTTTAGACACTATGTGCTTCGATACCCCCCACCCCCCACCAGTGCAGCTAACTTGGCCATCAGAGGCCAAGCCATGTCTCTCGCTGTCTGAGAAGCTGTAAAAAAAACAATTGCTGACTTTCGTCAAGAGTAGCTGCATAGCCGCAGTCAGAGTGTTTGCGACAGGAAGGGCATCCGGCATAAAACTTTTGCCAAAATACACAATGCGAACAGTCAATAGTAATTTCATACTGGATCGGTCAAGGCCCGGGTTAACAACGACCGCCATCAGTCCTGTCAACCAACAGGGTGCTGGTGGAAATTGGACTACTGTTGGTCAAAGAAGGAGAGGTCGAAGAAAGAGAGCCAGGAGGCATGTCCATAGGGCAGAGAGAGAAGAGGAAAAGCATGAGTCTAGGACTGAGAGTAGGGTCTTTGAACTTTGGAACTATGACAGGAAAAATTAGAGAGCTGGCTGACATGATGCAGAGGAGGAAGGTGGACATACTGTGTGTTCAGGAGACCAGGTGGAAAGGTAGCAAGGCGAGAATCTTAGGAGCAGGGTTTAAGCTGTTTTTTCATGGTGTGGATGGGAAGAGAAATGGAGTAGGAGTCATCTTGAAGGAGGGGTTGGTCTGGAATGTTCTAGAAGTGAAAAGAGTGTCAGACAGAGTGATGAGTCTCAAGTTAGAAATTGAAGGCGTGATGTTCAATGTTGTTAGTGCTTATGCCCCACAGGCAGGATGTGAGCAGAGAAGGAGAGATTCTGGAGTGAGTTATTTGAAGTGATGCAGAGTACCCCCAGAGGTGAAAGAGTGGTCATTGGGGCAGACTTCAATGGACATGTTGGTGCAGGAACCAGAGGGGACCAGGAAGTGATGGGCAGGTTTGGTATCCAGGACAGGAACGCAGAAGGACAGATGTTGGTAGATTTTGCAAAAAGGATGGAAATGGCTGTGGTAAATACTTTCTTCCAGAAGAGACAGGAGCATAGGGTGACTTATAAAAGCGAAGATAGGAGCACACAAGTAGACTACATCTTGTATAGGGGATGTAATTTGAAAGGAAGTCAGTGACTGCAAAGTAGTAGTGGGTGAGAGTGTTGCCAAACAGCATAGGATGGTGATGCGCAGGATGATGCTGATGGTGAGAAAGGTGAAGAAGGCAAAGGCAGATCAGAAGACAAAGTAGTGGAAGCTGAAAAAGAAAGATTGTCGGGTTGTCTTCAAGGAGGAGTTGAAACAGGCTTTGTGTGGTCAGGAAGTCCTTCCAGAGGACTGGACAACTACAGCTAATGTGATCAGGGAGACATGTAGGAGAATACTTGGTTTGTCATTTGGAAGGAGAGTAGATAAGGAGACTTGGTGGTGGAATGAGGAAGTGCAGGAGTGTGTACAAAGGAAGAGGTTAGCTAAGAAGAAGTGGGACATTGGGAGGACCGAGGAGAGTAAACAGGAGTACAGGGAGGCACAGCGTAAGGCGAAGGTAGCGGTGTCAAAGGCCAAACAGAGGGCTTATGATGACTTGTACGCTCGGTTGGAAAGTAAAGAGGGAGAAATGATTTATACAGGTTGGCACAGCAGAGAAATAGAGATGGGAAGGACGTGCAGCAAGTTAGAGTGATTAAGGACAGAGAGGGAAATGTATTGCCTGATGACAGAAGTGAGCTAGGAAGATGGAAAGAGTACTTTGAAGAGCTGATGAATGAGGAAAATGAGAGAGAAAAAAGAGAAGAGGTGACCGTTGAGGACCAGGAAGTAGCAAAGATTAGTAAGGGTGAAGTGAGGAGGGCATTGAAGAGGACGAAAAATGGAAAGGCAGTTGGTCCTGATGACATACCGGTGGAGGTATGGAAGTGTCTAGGAGAGGTAGCAATAGATTTCCTGACAAAAATATTCAACAAGGTCTCAGAAAGTGAGCAGATGCAGGAGGAATGCAGGAGAAGTGTGCTTGTGCCCATTTTTAACAACAAGGGAGATGTACAGAGTTGTGGCAACTACAGAGGGATAAAGTTGATGAGCCATACAATGAAGTTATGGGAAAGAATAGTGGAAGCAAGACTAAGGGCAGAGGTCAGCATTTGTGAACAACAGTTTGGTTTCATGCCAAGAAAGAGCACCACAGATGCAGTGTTTGCTTTGAGGATGTTAATAGAGAAGTACAGAGAAGGTCGGAAGGAGCTGCATTGTGCCTTTGTGGATCTGGAGAAAGCATATGACAGGGTGCCGAGAGAAGAACTGTGGTATTGCATGAGGAAGTCGGGAGTGGCAGAGATGTTACAGTGGTGCGGGACATGTATGAGAGATGTAAGACAGTGGTGAGGTGTGCTGTCGGTGTGACAGAAGAGTTCAAGGTGGAAGTGGGACTGCATCAAGGGTCAGCTCTCAGCCCCTTTTTGTATGCTATGGTGATGGACAGGCTGACAGACGAGGTTAGACAAGAATCTCCATGGACTATGATATTTGCAGATGACATCCTGATTTGTAGTGAGAGCAGAGAACAAGTGGAGGAAAATCTAGAGAGGTGGAGGTATGCCCTGGAAAGGAGGGGAATGAAGGTTAGTCTCAGTAAGACAGAATACATGTGTGTGAACGACAAGGACCCAAGAAGAACTGTGAGGTTACAGGGGGCAGAGATAAAGAAGGTGGAGGATTTTAAGTACTTAGGCTCAACAATCCAGAGCAATGGAGTGTGGAAAAGAGGTGAAGAAGCGCGTGCAGGCAGGTTGGAATGGATGGATAAAAGTGTCCGATGTGATGTGTGATAGGAGAGTATCGGCAAGAATGAAGGGAAAAGTGTACAAGACGGTGAAGAGCCCAGTTTAGAAACAGTGGCACTGATGAAAAGACAGGAGGCAGAGCTGGAGGTAGCAGAGATGAAAATGTTGAGGTTCTCTTTGGGAGTAATGAGGATGGATAGGATCAGGAATGAGCACATCAGAGGGACAGCACATGTAACAGGTTTTGGAGACAAAGTCAGAGAGGCTAGATTGAGAGGGTTTGGACATATACAGAGGAGGGATTGTGAGTGTATTGGCAGTAGGATGCTTTGTGGATCTGGAGAAAGCATATGACAGGGTGCTGAGAGAGGAAAATCTACTGCTACCTCCCCTAGACACTTCCAGACCTCAACCGGTATGTCATCAGGACCAACTGCCTTTCCACTCTTCATCCTCTTCAATGCCCTCCTCACTTCACCCTTACTAATCTTTGCTACTTCCTGGTCCTCAACGGTCACCCCTTCCACTGTTTTTTCTCTCTCATTTTCCTCATTCATCAGCTCTTCAAAGTACTCTTTCCATCTTCCCAGCACACTTCTGTCATCAGTCAATACATTTCCCTCTCTGTCCTTTATCACTCTAACTTGCTGCACGTCTTTCCCATCTCTATTTCTCTGCTGTGCTAACCTGTATAAATCATTTTCTCCCTCCTTACTGTCCAACCTATCATACAAGTCATCATACGCCCTCTGTTTGGCCTTTGACACCGGTACCTTCGCCTTACGCTATGCCTCCCTGTACTCCTGTTTACTCTCTTCGGTCCTCTCTTTGTCCCACTTCTTCTTGGCTAACCTCTTCTTTTGTACACACTCCTGCACTTCCTCATTCCACCACCAAGTTTCCTTATCTACTTTCCTTCCAGAGGACACACCAAGTACTCTCATACCGGTCTCCCTGATCACATTGGCTGTGGTTAGTCATCTGGAAGCACTTCCTGACTTCCCAAAGCCTGTTTCAACTCCTCCTTGAAGACAACAAGACACTCTTTCTTTTTCAGCTTCCACCACTTTGTCTTCTGCTCTGCCTTTGCCTTTTTCACCTTCCTCACCATTAGCGTCATCCTGCACACCACCATCCTATGCTGTTTGGCAACACTCTCACCCACTACTACTTTGCAGTCACTGACTTCCTTCAATTTACATCGCCTACACAAGATGTAGTCTACCTGTGTGCTCTTACCTCCGCATTCATAAGTCACCTATGCTCCTGTTTCTTCTTGAAGAAAGTATTCACCATAGCCATTTCCATCCTTTTTGCAAAATCGATCAACATCTGTCCTTCTGTGTTCCTGTCCTGGATACCAAACCTGCCCATCACTTCCTCGTCCCCTCTGTTTCCTGCACCAATGACCACTCTTTCACCTCGGGGGTACTCTGCATCACTTCATCTAACTCACTCCAGAATCTCTCCTTCTCTTCTAGCTCACATCCTGCATGTGGGGCATAAGCACTAACAACATTGACCATCACGCCTTCAATTTCTAACTTGAGACTCATCACTCTGTCCAACACTCTTTTCACTTCTAGAACATTCCTGACAAATTCCTCCTTCAAGATTACTCCTACTCCATTTCTCTTCCCATCCACACTGTGATAAAACAGCTTAAACCCTGTGAATGTTGGAACTGCAAGGAAAAGATAGAGAGCTGGCTGACATGATGCAGAGGAGGAAGGTGGACATACTGTGTTCAGGGAACCAGGTGGAAAGGTAGCAAGGCTAGAAGCTTAGGAGCAGGGTAGCCTTGCTACCTTTCCACCTGGTTCCCTGAACACAGTATGTCCACCTTCCTCCTCTGCATCATGTCAGCCAGCTCTCTATCTTTTCCTTGCAGTTCCAACATTCAAAGTCCCTACTCTCAGTCCTCGGCTCACGCATTTCCTTTTCTCTCTCTGCCTACGGACAAGCCTCCGCCTCTTCTTCTTCGACGTCTTCGACCAACAGTAGTCCAATTTCCATCAGCACCCTGTTGGTTGACAGCACTGATGGCGGTCGTTGTTAACCCGGGCCTCAACTGATCCGGTATGAATTTTGTTTTGATCATTTGCATGAGAAATGTGGCAGAAGTTTTACACCAGTTGCCATTCCTGTCGCAACCCTCTGCATTTATCCCGGCTTGGGACCGGCATGAGGGGGAGAGACACTGGTTAGTGACCCCCCCACCTCATGGCTGCATTGTAGGGGGTTCAAGCTCCATTGTGAACATTTGTCACTGCTTTCCCCGCAGTGCAGCTGACTGGGTCATCAATGGCCAGCCATGTCTGTCACTGTCGATGGTAAGAGGAACGTACAAGAACCTCTGCTGACTTTAGCCAAGAGTAGGCTGCATAGCAGCATGTTTCTGCCCTGCAGTGGCCTGATGAGCTGTCCAGGGTGTATTCTGGGTGAGGGCAGCTCACTGTGGCGAAAGGGAGCAGTAATGATTGCTCACTCACTCATTAAGCAAACTGTTAAATCCAGGGGTCACCAACCTTTTTGAAACTGAAAGCTACTTTTGGGTACTAATTAATACGAAGGGCTACTAGGTCGCTTACTTCTGAAATAACAAATTTGTACAATTTACCTTCAATTATGGGCAGTGGTGGCCTAGTAGTATAGGTCAATGGATCGCTGATCCTAAGGTTGGGGGTTTGAGTCCCACTCTCCACAAGGTTGTCACTGTCCCCCCAAGTGCAGATAACTGGGTTATCAAAGGCCAGCCATGTCTCTCACTGTCTATGGTGTGAGGTTCATGTAAAAGAACCATTGCTGACTTTGAACAAGAGTAGGCTGCAAAGCCGTCAGCGTGTCTCCGCTCTGTGATGGCCTGGTGAGCTCTCCAGAGTGTACTCTCCCCTTGCCCGAAGTTGGCTGGCATGGGCGCCAGTCTGCCTGTGACCCTAATTAGGATTAAGTGGTTTATGAAACTGAACTGAACCTTTAATTATATGTTATTATTAATAATTAATGATATTAATTTCTATGAAGATATTGATTTGGTTAAAAAATAGCAAAAAAAAAAAATTAGATGCAACTCAATGGAGAGTGGCGCTATGAAGCCGTGGGCCTGTTCTAAAAAATAGCAGTTAACAGGCCGGAGGGCGACTCATGTTGTCCTTGCGGGTGACGTGGCACCCTCGGGCACCATGTTGGTGACCCCTGTTTTAATCCTCTTAGGGTCAGTGATATTTGGTGAAAGCCGGTTACACCCTAAACAGCTCGCCAGACACAATCACAACCATTTATTCAGTCAATGAAAGGCTGACCATGTCTCTCACCATCTATGGTGTGAAGCATGTAAAAGAACCATTGCTGACTTTCAACAAAAGAGTAGGCTGCAAAGCCGTCAGCGTGTTTCCGCCCTGCGATGGCCTGGCGAGCGGTCCAGGGTGTACTCTACTCTCGCTGTAGTTGGCTGGGATGGGCGCCAGCCTCCTCGTGACCCTAACTCGGATTAAGCGGTTACAGAAAATGAACTGAACTGAGAGGAAACCAGAGTACCCTGAGGAAGCCACAAAAGTGAAAGGAGAACATTAAACCTCCACACGGAAACACTCGAACCAAGGTCCCGCTTGTTATGAAGTGGACATGCTTGCCACTGTGCCATATTAACAATGATTTCTCTCTCATTTTCTTGTGAAAACGTCTCCGGAGTTGAGAATTTATGGTTATAATGAAGCCCAGTAGGTGGCGATAATGCATTTCATGGTTGGCAGTTGCCGTAAAACGCCAACGAAGAAACGAGGAGGCCATCAAAACTACGTAATTTCCTGTCTCGGTGATTTTTATTTTTAATTTTTATTTTTTTGTGGGCGGGAAGAAAACATGGACGTGTCCACAAAAACTTGTCTGTTGTTGGCTCTCTCAGAGCATCGAAAACTGATGGACAGATTTTTAATTCACGTCAATGAAGAACTGGAAGAACATAAAAAGCGCACAAGGTAATGTTAGACATTTTGAAAAAAAGAAAGTTTTGTTAATGATAAGTGTAATAGATTTAGCGAAGGGAATAGCATTTGTTGCTAATATACAAGTTATTGTTATCATTATTGTTGAGTTTAGTGGCATTAATGAATTCGGCACAAGCACCAGTTTATATATATATTAAAACCTGATAATTCAATCCTTATGGGAACCAATAACGCTGTAATAAGCTGCTCATTTTACTCCTCAGCATTACACACATTTGCACTAACTGCGCAATTCATTATAACTACATGTCAGTGTAGGATTGAGGATCCTGGTTCAGACTTATTTGCATCTTATACATTCATCCACTCGACTCTATTGTGACCAGGTTACTTTAAAACATCAGCTACTAACTGAAAATCTGAGAGTGTTGCATTAATCCATGCGGTAGAACAATATCTCCTCTCGCACATTACACTCAGTTATTCACCTCCAGTTTGAAAGTCCCAGAAAGTTGCTATAACTCATGGAAGCACCTTCTGTATTTATTCCCTGTATTTAGCCTCTTAGTTGTGGTACTAATTAATTTTATTCAAGGTTATGACCAGTGTACTGAGGTTCAGGACTTAACCTGAAGGTTTTGAGAGCAAAAGCCTATATTGTTCAGTGGTTAGTACTGTCACCCCACATATTAATAAAGACAAACAAATTAGTAAAATAAGAATAAGTACAGAAAATGCTTCGATAAGAAAAATGTATTTGGATTCAGATTTCACACCCAGGTCAATGGGGCATTTTAAGTGTGGCGTTTGTATGTTTTTCCCTGTGAGCTTCCTTTATGTGCTCCTTTTCCCTTCTAGCTAGACTGTAACTACCATAGACACACTTGGTTTAATTCTCCAGTGGGAACCTTTTTGACTAAGTGAGCCAAAAAAAAAAGACATATTTTAAAATCTAATCCTCTGAGAGCTATATATATATATATATATATATATATATATATATATATATATATATGATTTTCTGAGTAGATCCTTCCGTAGGAGAGTGCTCAATACTTTTTGGTAGAGCAAATAAACAAAAATAAAAGGACAGGACAAAGACTTTCTATTGAAACTCCATTTATCACTACAGATCTGTTTCAAGGGGTGGTGAAACCATCCTCTCTCTTCAGGTGATTATAGAAACCATCCTCTCTCTTCAGGTGATTATAGAAGAAGTTCTTCTTCTATAATCACCTGAAGAAAGAGGATGGTTTCACCACCCCTCGAAACAGATCTGTAGTGATAAATGGAGTTTCAATAGAAAGTCTTTGTCCTGTCCTTTTATTTTGTGTGTATATATATATATATATATATATATATATATATATATATATATATATATATATATATATATAAATTATATACACACACACACACACACACCGTGTTTCTTGAAAATAAGACAGGGCTTAGATTAATTTTCATACCGAAATATGATACTCGGGCTTATTTTTAGGTGATGTATTTTACATTTTCCTCTATTTATCTATTACATGTCTTAGAATATATCTTTGTCTTTATATATTCTTATTTCATTATATTTCTTTATTTTTAAAATATTTTAACCAGAACTGAATCAAGAGATTTTAGTGATTTTTATGGACGCAAGTGTATGTCCTCGTTTTAAAGCAGTCGCTGACATCATCGACTGAGCCTCAACATGCAAGGATTGATGCTTTGACAGTGTACCTTCGGTAAACATGCCTAGGAAAAAATAATTACATAAAAAAAAAAATGATACTGTTTTTATAGTCACATATTCATACTCATGAAAAAAATGCTGACAGTCACTGATGAATTCTTGATCTCATATTTATATGTTGTCATGATATATTCTTCTGTGCTTGGCATTTTTACACACCTTGAATGCTTTGTGCAGGTCCATCTTTCCTGCAAGCTGAACCTTCATGAGCTTGTCCTGCATGCTGACATTGAGCCTATTCCGCTTCTTGGTCAGGATTTTGTTTTGCACTGAAAAATCCCCGCTCGAATCCTGCTGTATGGATGGCAGATGTCATTGCCAACTGGGCAAGGTAAAGCAGGTTGGGGAAATCCTCCTTTTTGAATGTGGCGATCATCTGCCAAAGAGAGGTCATGCTGTTTCGAGGATATTGCTGAGCATTTACCACTTTCTTCAGAAGGGACCATTCTTTTTTTGTCGCAGAAGGAATAATCTTGGGAGCGGATGTAGTTTTGTGATGTGAATCATCATCTTCAGTGAATCATCCTGTTCAGTGAGAAGAAATTACTAAGTGTACGCCGATTTTCGTCGACTTTGAAGACTTTTTTCGGAGGCATGTTGCAAGAGCTCTTAGACTTTTAATGTTGTTTACTCTTGGCAGCTGATCGGAAATGAACGAAGTCTCCCGAGCAGACGATACGAAATCTCGTGAGCACGAGAGGCAAAATCTTGCGCTATGAAAGGTAAACAAATACGGTCGGGCCACGCCCACAAGACGTGAATTCAAAGCGCATTCCCTGCTTGACAAACTCAACTTGAATTTGATTCCTTGAGGGATTGGAATTCCAGATGAGCTCAAATGCACCCACCTTTATTAAACATTTACTGAATTAAAACAACTTAAAAAAAACCTAAAAACTAAAGTGTTATCCCCCCCCCCTCTCTGTCTCTCTGTGTCTCGTGCGCGCGCTGTGGGTCACGCCCACAAGACGTGAATTCAAAACGCATTCCCTGCTTGACCATTTACTGAATTAAACAAAATGGCAGCCTTGTCAAAGCATCGATTGATTTTGGAAAGTTTTTGGCAGATTTATTTGTTTTGGGGCAATATTACATAAATTGATAAATTATTAATGAGTCTGGCGGACGCACATTGGTTTGCTACTATGCGTCCCCATGGATTTTCATGCGTCAGGGATGCAAGGATGCACACAAACGAGAACACTGCAAATATAACCTTTAACATTCTCTGATGCGATCCTTCTGCTTGTAAATGGTTTCGATGGTCGATGGATGGTCACTTTACATGATGCTGAGTCACTTTACATGAAGCTTAAAACAGCCAATCAACGCTTACAATATTTGAGGTGCTCCACCAAAAGTAGTTCACTTCCTTGTGCTTGAGACAACAATGATTGTCCAACTATTCCAACCTGCCTGCACACGCTTCTTCACCTCTTTTCCACACTCTCCATTGCTCTGGATTGTTGAGCCTAAGTACTTAAAATCCTCCACCTTCCTTATCTCTGCTCCCTGTAACCCAGTGCTTCGGGGCGCGTGTGACCCAGAGAACATGCTTTTTTTCCGCCGTACTACAAGAAAGTGTAATTGCACATCCACTCCAGTAGTTGGCAGTGGCACCCTCATTGCCCATTGTGCGCAGCAAGTACAGGTCCCAGCTAAACATTGAGCAGGAGCTGAGAGTTGCAGTGTCATGCTTCAAACCTCGCTTTGAGAAGCTGTGCGCTGCAAAACGTGCTCATTGTAGCCATTAATCTTGGCTTCCTCATTTTGAGAAAAAAAATCAGCACAAATTGTTCTATTTATTCTTGTTTTGTAGGTTAAAGTGTTTATATATTGTGCTCCTGAGTTAATGTTTCTGAAGTCAATTTGAATTAATTATTTATTTTATTTTCAGCAGCAAATGGTGTGGTAAGTTTGTCAAAAATGTAACAAGGATATTATTATTTTTAAATTTAAGGCAAATTGATGCACTTTCTTTTACAGACTAATAAAAAATGTTAAAAAAGTTATTCTTGTAAGTTGAACTATATCTCTTTCTTTTTGTTTTATTTATGTTAACAAGGATACGATATAATGAAGAGATATACCTGTAACTATATTATAGAAAAAAGTTATAATTTATAGTTGCGGCGGAAAGTGGGTGGTGGGGGGGGGCGCGAATTGTTTTCTTCTTGCTAGGGGGGGCGTAACAGAAAATAATTGAGAAGCACTGCTGTAACCTCACTGTTCCTCTTGGGTCCTTGTCGTTCACACACATGTATTCTGTCTTCCTGATGCTAACCTTCATTCCTCTGCTTTCCAGGGCATACCTCCACCTCTCTAGATTTTCCTGCACTTGTTCTCTGCTCTCACTACAGATTACAATGTCATCTGCAAACATCATAGTCCATGGAGATGCTTGCCTAACCTCGTCTGTCAGCCTGTCCATCACCATAGCAAACAAGAAGGGGCTCAGAGCTGACCCTTGATGCAGTCCCAGCTCCACCTTGAACTCTTCTGTCACACCGACAGCACACCTCACCACTGTCTTACATCTCTCATACATATCCTGCACCACTCTAACATACTTTTCTTCCACTCCAGACTTCCTCATGCAATACCACAGTTCTTCTCTCGGCACCCTGTCATATGCTTTCTCCAGATCCACAAAGGGAACAATGCAGCTCCTTCTGACCTTCTCTGTACTTCTCTATTAACATCCTCAAAGCAAACACTGCATCTGTGGTGGTCTTTCTTGGCATGAAACCAAACTGTTGTTCACAAATGCTGACCTCTGCCCTAGTCTAGCTTGCACTATTCTTTCCCATAACTTCATCGTATGGCTCATCAACTTTATCCCTCTGTAGTTGCCACAACTCTGTACATCTCCCTTGTTATTAAAAATGGGCACAAGCACACTTCTCCTGCATTCCTCCTGCATCTGCTCACTTTCTTAGACCTTGTTGAATATTCTTGTCAGGAAATCTATTGCTACCTCTCCTAGACACTTCCATACCTCCACCGGTATGTCATCAGGACCAACTGCCTTTCCATTTTTCGTCCTCTTCAATGCCCTCCTCACTTCACCCTTACTAATCTTTGCTACTTCCTGGTCCTCAACAGTCACCTCTTCTCTTTTTTCTCTCTCATTTTTCTCATTCATCAGCTCTTCAAAGTACTCTTTCCATCTTCCTAGCTCACTTCTGTCATCAGGCAATACATTTCCCTCTCTGTCCTTAATCACTCTAACTTGCTGCACGTCCTTCCCATCTCTATTTCTCTGCTGTGCCAACCTGTATAAATCATTTCTCCCTCTTTACTTTCCAACCGAGCGTACAAGTCATCATAAGCCCTCTGTTTTGACACCGCTACCTTCGCCTTACGCTGTGCCTCCCTGTACTCCTGTTTACTCTCTTCGGTCCTCCCAATGTCCCACTTCTTCTTAGCTAACCTCTTCCTTTGTACACACTCCTGCACTTCCTCATTCCACCACCAAGTCTCCTTATCTACTCTCCTTCCAAATGACAAACCAAGTATTCTCCTATTGTCTATGTCTATCAACATCTGTCCTTCTGCGTTCCTGTCCTGGATACCAAACTTGTCCATCACTTCCTCATCCTCTGTTTCCTGCACCAACATGTCCATTGAAGTCTGCACCAATGATCACTCTTTCACCTCTGGGGGTAATCTGCATCACTTCATCTAACTCACTCCAGAATCTCTCCTTCTCTTCTCTGCTCACATCCTGCCTGTGGGGCATAAGCACTAACAACATTGAACATCACGCCTTCAATTTCTATCTTGAGACGCATCACTCTGTCTGACACTCTTTTCACTTCTAGAACATTCCTGACAAACTCCTCCCTCAAGATGACTCCTACTCCATTTCTCTTCCCATCCACACTGTGATAAAACAGCTTAAACCCTGCTCCTAAGCTTCTAGCCTTGCTACCTTTCCACCTGGTCTCCTGACCACACAGTGTGTCCACCTTCCTCCTCTGCATCATGTCAGCCAGCTCTCTATTTTTTCCTGTCATAGTTCCAACATTCGAAGTCCCTACTTTCAGTCCTAGACTCATGCTTTTCCTCTTCTCTCTCTGCCTACGGACACGCCTCCCACCTCTCCTTCTTCGACCAACAGTAGTCCAATTTCCACCAGAATCCTGTTGGTTAACAGCAGTGATTGCGGTCGTTGTTAACCCGGGCCTCGACCGATCCGGTATGAAATTTTTCTTTAAGGTTTGCATTTTGCATTCTGGTAAAAGTTTTACGCCGGATGCCCTTCCTGTTGCAACCCTCTGCATTTATCCGGACTTTGGACCGGCGCGAGGGCGGACACTTGTTTGTGCTCCCCCCTCACGGTTGCATTATTAATAAGAAAAGTACTTCTTACTATTAACGTGACTTCTGGTGCGGCATGGTTTTGCTGATGGCTTTGTAGTCTGGTTGATACGTGGTAAGGTTCAGGTTTCCATCTGTTAAACGTGACTGCAGGTTGGTCTTGATGTTTTTCAGGTGAGGACTGCTCACATGCCAAACATGGTCAATACGACGGGACTCACACACTGCAGTGTTTGTGACCGGAAGCGCGTCCCAAGTTTTAGCAATCAGCTGGTCTATGGGTTGAAGTTTGAATGTCTGTCCATTTGTGTTTTCTTGACAGCTGTGCTTGGCTTCTTGCAAATGAGTTGATCAAATTATATTGTTATAATCCAATAAAATTAGAGTTTCAAGGTATCGGACCCGCCCGCATACTGACTTACAGAAAGAATTGGCTCTCCGCTGTGCGCCACAGTGACATGGCATTGAAAATAGATGTATAGATTTCAGTGCGTGAGATTTATTCATCTGTTTTTGTTTTATTTGGGTTTTTTTTTTAGTTTTTTTTAAATGACAGTGAATTTATGTATTCATTATTCTGTTAAGAAAGGCCACCTGATTTATCTGAGAGCCAGATACAGTCATCAAGAGAGCCACAGGTTCTCGACCCCTGCTCCAGTGTATTGGTAATATACACTGTCCAGCTGTAAGAAGTCCCACAGACAGTATATTATAATATTTTGTTCGGCTGTCTTTTGCCTTGATTAAAGCATGCAATCATCATGGCATGGTTGCTCCAGTTGGTCCAACCAAGGCACAGCAACATTATACGGCCCAAAAAAACAAAACAAAAAAAAAAACTCCGAAGTCATATGATGACCTAAATGTATGAATGAGCAGGTTATCACATCAATGGACTTTCTCTTCCTGGATGACATGGATATAAAATGGGGACTCAAATAGTGAAAGACTGGTTCATGGAGCTCGAAGAATCATTTTCGTATGTCAGTTGGCACACCGGAGTCCTGACCTTAACTCTATTAAAACTCTTTGGGATGTGCTGGAAACATGGAGTGGTTTGATTTTCCCATCCTCAATGCAAAAGCTCAGTGAAAATAGCCAAAAGTCTGGGTTGGGAAAAAAAATAATGTGAGTTGATTAAGTTTCTTGAAAGAATGGCATGGAGATTACATGCTGTAATAAGGTTAAAGTCGGTCCAACAAATATTGGTGTTCATGATTTTTAGAGTTTACATGGTATACTTGAAACACTGTAAATCTCTATGGTATAGCAGAATGGACTACCAAGCTCGAAGAACCACACACAATTGTACATACTTCATGAAATACTTTTTATGTTTTATTATTATAGACCTGTGTTTTGCAGTGAAAAAGTAATTGTAATGGTGACATTTTTCTTTTCCAAGGCTGGCAACAACTGCTATTCTCCACTCGCCACATAGAGTGACCCCGAAGACTGGGCTAAAATGGGAAATCATGGCAAATATGGATGACGACACTTTTTTCCATCCTTTCAGGGTCACCAAAAGACAGTTTGATTTTCTCCTGATGGTGCTGCAGCAGCAGGGGCTGAAACAGCTGAAGGCCCGCAGCCAGCCAACAGACCCTGTGCGAATGAAGGTCTTGATGTTTTTGTGGTACATGGCCAACCAGAATGGCTTCAGAGACATCTCTGACAAATTTGATGTCTCTGAGTCAACAGCACATAAATGTGTGTTGGAAGTGCTTGGAATTATTTCCACTCTGGGCCCATCTTTTATCTCCTGGCCCAATCCAAGTCGAAAGAAAAAATCCTCTGCTGCTTTCCACAAGCTGTATGGCCTCCATGGAATCATTGGTGCAATCGATGGGTGCCATATCAAAATCAATCGACCAAACCTAAGAGGAGGAGACTACATGAACAGTCACTCATTTTATTCCGTCCTCCTTCAGGGGATTGTTGATGACAAAGGGCGATTTATTGACATATTTGTTGGACCACCAGGCAAAGTTGCTGATGCCAGACTGTTGAGGGCCTCTAATTTTTATGCAGACTGGCAGGAGAAAATGGGTGAATACAGGTTGCTTGGAGACAGTGCCTATGATGGGCAGGCTGACCAATTTATCATGACTCCAAAGTGTGATAATGGGACTCTCACTGAAACAGAGCAGCTCCAGAACTCCAGAATCAGGTCTGGGAGGGCAGTCGTAGACAAAGCATTCGGAAGGATGAAGTGCAAGTGGAGGCGGGTGAGAGACCTGCAGAACACTCGCCTTGAAAATGTTGTGACGATTATAATGGCAGCTTGTTTCCTCCATAATATGTGTATAGGTGATAATGGGATGTGTGAGGAGCACCCACAAGGCTGTCCAAGGCAGGCCGATGACAATGTATAGTCCAATTATGTCATCACCATAATGGTTATTTTATATTCAGGGTATAATACTATTAAATGTTTTATCGAACAGATTTTGTACCTTAACAAAATCAGTTTGCTTATAAAACAAAGTTTGAAGGCAACGTTTGATGGACCATTCTCATTGGTTACTATGGAAACCGACTTCAAGCCAGACAGGATCCACATCCTGTTAGTTTTGAAACTTTGTAGGTAAAATTGATGAAACCTGTCCGCAGTGCTTTTGTAATCCCATCAAGTGGAAATGGTTCTCAGAGACAATAGCTCTGTCCTAAAGCAGTCAAAACATCAACAGTACTACTCCTTCTCAAAAAATTAGCATATTGTGATGAAGTTAATTATTTTCTGTAATGTACTGAAACATTAGACTTTCATATATTTTAGATTCATTACACACAACTGAAGTAGTTCAAGCCTTTTATTGTTTTAATATTGATAATTTTGGCAAAAAAGTGAAGAAAAACCCAAAATCCCTATCTCAAAAAATTAGCCTATTTCATCCGACCAATAAAAATGTTTTTAATACAAAAAAAGTCAACCTTCAAATAATGATGTTCAGTTATGCACTCAATACTTGGTCGGGAATCCTTTTGCAGAAATGACTGCTTCAATGCGGCGTGGCATGGAGGCAATCCGCCTGTGGCACTGCTGAGGTGTTACAGAGGCCCAGGATGCTTCGATAGCGGCCTTAAGCTCATCCACAGTGTTGGGTCTGGTGTCTCTCAACTTTCTCTTCACAATATCCCACAGATTCTCTATGGGGTTCGGGTCAGGAGAGTTGGCAGACCAATTGAGCACAGTAATACCATGGTCAGTAAACCATTTAGCAGTGGTTTTGGCACTGTGAGCAGGTGCCAGGTCGTGCTGAAAAATGAAATCTTCATCTCCATAAAGCTTTTCAGCAGATGGAAGCATGAAGTGCTCCAAAATCTCCTGATGGCTAGCTGCATTGACCCTGCCCTTGATAAAACACAGTGGACCAACACCAGCAGCTGACATGGCACCCCAGACCATCACTGACTGTGGGTACTTGACACTGGACTTCAGGCATTTTGGCATTTCCTTCTCCCAGTCTTCCTCCAGACTCTGGCACCTTGATTTCCGAATGACATGCAAAATTTGCTTTCATCCGAAAAAAGTACTTTGGACCACTGAGCAACAGTCCAGTGCTGCTTCTCTGTAGCCCAGGTCAGGCACTTCTGCCGCTGTTTCTGGTTCAAAAGTGGCTTGACCTGGGGAATGCGGCACCTGTAGTCCAGTCCACTGCTTCCACAGGTCCCCCAAGGTCTGGAATCGGCCCTTCTCCACAATCTTCCTCAGGGTCTGGTCACGTTTTGTGCCACACTTTTTCCTTCCCACAGACGTCCCACTGAGGTGCCTTGATACAGCACTCTGGGAACAGCCTATTCGCTCAGAGATTTCTTTTTGTGTCTTACCCTCTTGCTTGAGGGTGTCAATGATGGCCTTCTGGACAGCAGTCAGGTCGGCAGTCTTACCCATGATTGCGGTTTTGAGTAATGAACCAGGCTGGGAGTTTTTAAAAGCCTCAGGAATCTTTTGCAGGTGTTTAGAGTTAATTGATTGATTCCGATGATTATGTTAATATCTTGTTTAGAGTACCTTTTCATCATATGCTAATTTTTTGAGATAGGAATTTTGGGTTTTCATGAGCTGTCTGCCAAAATCATCAGTATTAAAACAATAAAAGACCTGAAATATTTCAGTTGGTGTGCAATGAATCTAAAATATATGAAAGTTTAATTTTTATCAGTACATTACAGAAAACAATGAACTCTATCACAATATGCTAATTTTTTGAGAAGGACTAGTATGTGCGTTTACTGTATAGAGTGAGTGTGTGTGTGTGTGTGACAAAACATAATTCCCAGTATCCAGCACATGAAGGAAAAATGCTCTATGCATGTATAATGAATGTACATTTCGCACTCTGTCCCTGGAGAACTACCTGTCGGTTTCATCTCTAACCAAAATCTCACTCGCCCCTACCCGAGCAGGTGTACGTTATGAGGGTTGAGGCTGAAGTCTTCAGGAGGGTAGCTCTCCAGGAACAGACTTGAAGACCACTGTTTACCTTTTTACTTTTTCACATTTGGAAATTTGGGCCGTATCATTTTTCTGGCTCAGTGCTGTGAATTTCTTGTTTAGTGACTGGCTTTCTGTATTTATGGCATCAACAAATCACATTTCATTAACAGGAATAAAATAAAAAAAAAAATTGTTCTCCATGTTCATCAGCATTCTATCATTATATATAGACACAGTACACAGTAAAACTGACCAAGATACACTGATTGTGTATTTTTGGTGTTTTAAACAATTTTACTTCAAGAATTTAAGTGACTTCCGACCACAGGCCAATTATTTATTTTTTTTTGGATCGTACCTCTGTGGAATTCACCAATATCCTTTTTAAATGTTAATGAGTCGGGCAGTTCCGAACCCATTTCCAATAATTTCAAGTATTCATCGACTTTACTTGATGCAATAAATTATTCTTTATGAAACCCACTTTTTGCGAGAGGTTTTCTGACAAGTTTTTTTTAGTAGAGATGCTACTCACTGCATCGGTTAGAATCACTATAACCGTTTAGAGATAAAACATATAAATGCAGCAACTGTCCAATCAAAAGCTCGGAGTTGTATTTAAACCTGAATTGCAACTTTTTAGGGCAAGGCGGTATTTTATTTATTTGGGGTTAAGCCATGAGGGTGATGCTCATTCCTCCCACCGCCACACCTTTTTCTTAACAGTTCACAAATTGAACCGGCATCTTTTTGATTCCAAACACCCTTCTCTAACCATTAGGCCATGGCTGCCCCTTATACATTTTGTTGCTTTTCATTTTATATTCTTGTGCATTTCTTAGTCTGCCTCAAGAACCCTGTTTTCAACCCCTGCTAAGACTGGATTCCACTACTGAAAAATGACGCCACATCTAATTTATTGTATTTTCACCGAAAGCCACAGGTTGTCACTGCTGCCCCCCAGTGCAGCTAACTGGGTTATCAAAGGCTGTCTATGGTGTGAGGCATGTAACAGAACCATTGCTGACTTTCAAGAGTAGCTGCATAGCTGACAGTGTATTTTGGCCATGTGATGGCCTGGCGAACTGTCCAGTGTGTACTCTGACCTCAGAGATGATTGAGATGGGCATGAACCTCCCCACGACCCATATTTAGGATTAAGCACTTCAGAAATTGAGTGATTGAACAAAGCAAAACCTAGAGAAATGCCTCTGGTGAGGTAAAAATGAGGCAGAAGGTGATTCTGTATTAATTTGTAAGATTGATTTAAAGATTTTTGGAACTGCAAGTCTGCTGTTCTATGGACAGTTGTTCAGAGATTGAGTTTAAAACATGTTAAATGTAAAAGAATGGTCATTTAATGCAAGGATCCCCAATTACTGGGCCGCGGACCAGTACTGGGCCGCAGAAGAAATTATTACATCCGTTTTATTTATTATCCGAGTCTGAACGATGTTTATTTTTGAAAAATCTTTTATTTTGAAAAATGACCGGATTCTCTGTTACATGTCGGTCATTAGAGTGCTAAAATGTGACCTACAAGGGGATGGCACATGAACAGAGGCATGTTGGACATGTTTCAAATATTAGCGGGGATTTTGGGTAAGACTCAGACTGAGCCTTCATTCTCCCAGCTGGTGCATGATCACTTTTTTTTGTTTGTTGAAAAATAATACTCATGGCGTGTTTAATAATATTTTATATAAATAAATATATTTACAATATAAAACAATGCCCCACCGGTAAAATTGTCAAGCGTTGACCGGTCTGCGGTGATGATCAGGTTGGGGATTACTGCTCTTCATTTAGCTTTGAAACTTTTTGGGCTTCAACAGGCACCTTATTTCACTATATACAGTGATACCTCGGCACTCGAACGCTTTAGAGGTCGAAACAAATCGGAAGTCGACCAAAATGCAGAAATCATATGCTAAAAAAAGCACGAGAAAAAAACGAGATCGAGGGGGAGGGGAAATGCACGCTTTCCAGAAGTTGTTGATACATAGTATCACCCTGATAGAGCTAAAGCTAGCAGCGCTGTGAACACCTTTAATGTTGCGGTCATGAGCCACTTCCGTAAGGTTTTGAAAAGAAGGCAGAAACAAGCCATGTTAAAAATGTTCTTCAAGAAAAGACAGGAACATCCTGAAGAAGAGTCATCCACGCCAAAGTGAGTAGCAAGAGAAAAAACGCCTTTGGCTGATTCACCTGAAGCTGTTATGGAAGGGGATCCTCCTCCTCTCTCCCTCTCCAACATTTACGTATGCCAGCTGCTCACCACCACAAAGGTAAAAATTCTTATCTTTATTGTTCTTATGCTTTAGCTGTACTGTGTTTTTTATTTTAGTGTGTTATGGTCTGTGTTGTGGGAAACTCTGGTTTTGGCAGCTCTAACTCTATGCATGCAGGTGCTGGAGAGGGGTGTGGCTGTCACACAGGCAGAGTGCGAAGCAGACACCTGATTCCACTCAGCAATCACCGGGCTATAAAGACAAGCAGTGTGCTCCTCCCGGTGCTAGAAAATTGTCCCTCTTCCCCGTGATCTCTCTGGCTCTCAACTCCGTGCTCGACCAGTTCCCTTGGTTTATGATTTTCGTGTTTCTCCGCATCTCTAACAATGACTACAATTTTCCCGTGCTCTAGCGCCTTCCCTGTGAACAACAAAGCTCCTCTGTTTTCATCATACCCTGTGTCTCCTGCATTTTTGGGTCCGGCTGAATGTTCCTGGCATCACAGAAGGGCTAGAAGATGATGAAAACAGAGGAGCTTTATTGTTCACAGGGAAGGTGCTAGAGCATAGAGAAATCATAGTCACCGTTCATAGTTGTCTGGAACGAATTGTGGTCAAGTACCGAGGTACCACTGTACATAAAAAAAAAAAAAAAAACAAACCTGTTGCATTTAGGTTTTCAAAAAGTTCTGATGAGAAACCGTGAATTATTATATTTTTATCTGGCTTAAAATGTAAATATTTTAGATTAGCATGGTTACTGCATAAAGATTAGCAAGAGTACATTTCAAATTGAGGAACCGTCCTCAAAGTCAACACAAAACGCTCAACATTTTGCAAACCTATTACCAGTTTTACTTTTTGTTTTATGAATTGGGTCAGCAATTTAACCTCGCCATAGAGCAGGTTATAGTTATTAAAAACAAACCACATTCCCACAGCCTTCTTGGTAACAGATGGGGGGGGGGGGGGGGGTGTACATGGACTAAGCAGAACTTAATGGAAATCTACCAATGTCCACGCATGACACCTAAATTAGAAACATGTTATTGTTTAAGTTTTTCCTAGGGGCAAGAAATTAAGAAAACAAACTCAAGTTCACATAAAACATATTTCCAGAACCTCTGAGCATGTGCTGTACATGCACACAGGTTTGATCACATTTTCTCTAGGAACTTGAGCATTAACTCCTCAAACCCCTTCTGGGCTGATTTCATCTGGGCCAGAATCTCCTCATGGCGCCGCTGACTAGCTGCTTCTGATTCCCTTAAAAAGTCCAGAAGTGTGGAATAGTCCTCTTCTGCCCTTCTGTGCTTCGGCAGAGGTTGTGTTGGTGAAGCTGGTGTTGTTGGTGTTTGCCATGATGCAGATGAGTCTCTTTTATAGTCCATACTAAATGCCTTTCGTTTGCGCCCCACTACATCTTGCACCGTCCCAACAGCAGAGATATCAATGTCATGATGTCCATCCAACAGTTGCTCCATCTCGGTGAAAAACTGGAACCGTGTTTTTGTTAGACTACTTGTACTTGTATGTTCTAGGACTTTCTTGTATCCATCCTCAAGCGTGTACCATTTTCTAGCCACCTTACTTGGATCGAAGGCCTCCATAAAGTGTTTGGAGAGTTTATTAGCCATGTCCACCCACAGGTTTTTCTTTTGGCCTTTGGCCGACTTCAGTCGGTAATTCAGTTCTTTTAAAGTTCTTGGGAGACCTCTTCCATCTGCTTCCAACTGGTTGCGGATCAAGTCGATCAGAAAGCGAGTTTGCTCTCTATTAAAGGACTCGTTTGGTGGAAGAGGTTCAGCTGTGGGAGACATTTCTGCTTCCAGATTGTTTTCTATAAGAAAATCAATCAGAGATTAGCATTATATTCAAAGGCATATTTAATTGTATTGTGTATTGCCTTCAGGTACCAACAAAATACAGTTACATTTTTTTTCATCAAAGCTCACTTTGGTCACTATAAGAATCTGAATCAAGCTGTGTATCATTTTATCGAAGAAAAAAAATAATAAAAGGTAACATTTTCCACTTTACCATATTCATAATCCACTTAAATTACAACATACAAAATGACTCGCCTCTACAGGGTTACCCAAAGAAAGCCTCCCACATTTCAAATATTTAATGAGGGGGAAAAAAAATCATTAATGATGATCGAATTATTATTTGCACACAATGAAACTTTATGTGGCAGGGAAGGCAGTGCTATTGTCTGAGCCCAACCCCATTTGAACACCTTGAGCTCTGAAAACTCCATGTGTGGTTTAAGATGGAGCGACAGCACACATCGCTCAAATTTCTGGAAGTGTTCTTGGATCAGGTGATCTTGTGTGGAGATGTTGGATGGCTGGCTCATTCATCAGACCTCTCCACTTCTATTTTTTTATTTCTCTGGGACTACCTTAAATCACGAGTATATAATCATTGACTCAAACGCTTTAAGCACTTAAGGTCGCTATTCAGCAGGACCTGACTCGTTCAATCATAAATGATCTGCCGAACCTTGGCAGCCTTCAGAAATCGTCTCCAGGCATGTAGAGGCAACAACAGCCACCATTTGGAGAACGACATCATGAAAACATGATTTGTAAAGACTAAGAACTTTAATGTGTGCAAAAAATTTAATTATCTTTAAATTTTATTTACCTATGAAATTTGGAAATTTTTTTGGGACACCATGTATTTTTGTATTCATACTTTTAAATGGCCATATACAAGGGGTGGACAAAATAATGGAAACACCTAACATTTTTGCATCATAATCTTTGAACATAATTTCAACAATCAAAACTTGGCATATGTTATTTTTTGTATAATAATTTTGTAATCTGATATGTTGATGTAAAATAAATGTTTTTTTTCCCTTTACATTAACTCATACCCCATAATGGCAGACCGCTCAGATTTTAAACGAGGCCAAATTGTTGGTGCTCGTATGGTCGGCGCGAGTGTAACAAAAACTGCCCAAATGTTCGGTGTTTCAAGAGGAACTTTTTCAAAAGTAATGACTGCCTTTGAAAGAGGGGAAAACGTCCTCAGCAGAGCACAAATCCGCCATTGTCGCTAAAAGAGTTGGAGGGTATTCTAACTGAAGAATGGCTTCAAATTCCTTTGGAAAAAAATTCACAAGTTGTATGAATCAATACATATGCCAAGTTTTGAATGTTTAAATTATGTTCAGAGATTATGATGTTAAAATGTTAGGTGTTTCCATTATTTAGTCCATCCCCTGCAGATTTAGATCACAGCGAATCATCTGCCTCTATCTCACCCTATCCTCTGCATTCTCTTCTCTTACACTAACTACCTTCATGTCTTCCTTCACCACATCCATAAATCTCCTCTGTGGTCTTCCTCTAGGCATTTTGCCGGGTAGTTCCAACCTCAGAATCCTACTACCAATATATTCACTATCCCTCCTCTACATGTCCAAACCATCTCAAGCTAAGCCTCCCCGTGACCCTAAATAGGGTTAAGCGACTGTGAAAAATGAAAGCATGAATTAAACAGAGGCTGCAAGATGACACAGTGGTTAGAACATCTGTCTCACAGCAAGAAGGCCTGGGTTTGATTTCCAAGCCCGGGCGGTTCTATGTAGGTGTTTGCATGTTCTCATCTTCTCTAGCTTGCATGGGCTTCCTCCCACGGTCCCACCCCCCACCCCCCCCCACCAGAGTTGACTGAGGTGGGCATCAGCCTCCCTGCAACCTCAATTAGGTTTAAGCGGCTTAGAAAAATGAATGACTGAATGATTAACCAAAACTTTCGAATCAGTTTCTGTAGTGATTCAA
Source organism: Plotosus lineatus (assembly GCA_024760905.1). Taxonomy (NCBI): domain Eukaryota; kingdom Metazoa; phylum Chordata; class Actinopteri; order Siluriformes; family Plotosidae; genus Plotosus; species Plotosus lineatus. Next base: position 14,123,462 of record CM045745.1, on the reverse strand, counting down.
CAGCAAAACTGAGAATGGATGACAAACAACTAGTAGCTTCACTGAAAAAAAAGCAAAAGTACAGTAGTGTTTATTACCCTTTCTATTCACCCTCGTACTGTAAGGACACCTGTGCTTTTGTGAGAAGAAACCGAGCCCCAGTGTCATAGATGAATCCCACGATGTAGCTGCACAGCTGGAGCTCAAGAAGTAAATATTTTGGAAACTGAAATAAAGGAAAGGGGGGAAAAAAACTCACCAGAAACAAACACAGTCACTCTGTCAGTCATCGTGTCGTCCATGTAGCACACACTGGGTTCACACACTGTCTGGCACAGCTGTTCAGGGAGAGGGGTCGTCCTCTGGGTCTCCACAAACACACTCATTCCCCTGACTACCAACACAAGGGCAATTACACACACACACATAACTTTTCACTCAAACTTCACTGTCAAATACACTGAACTACCCGCATCATGTCAAATGCGCAGAGCACAAACAGTAGACAAATAACGTTAGCAACAAGCTAACCGGCTAACTTTCGTGATGATGACGCTAGCATTTAGCTGGACTTAGCATCATCAGTGTCATGGATATAACGAAGCACTCTGTGTATATTCACTGATCGAAACCAAACGCTGCTATAACCACGTTTAAAAGTAGCTTATGTCTACTTTACTGTGTTCGACTTACCTCGGAAGTAGGAGCTCGGAAATACGTCATTTACCACCTCCGTGAGGCTCACCCGCTCACTACTGGTTTGCAACCGCGCATGCGCAGACCGAGAAACGTTTCGCGGCTCGACCTGATTCGCACGGCGCGTTTGGAGCATTTCACACTACAGTCATTCCCAACCGCCGACCAAAATTAAACGAAACACCCCTTTAACTCGGAATTCCTACTAGTTAAACAAGAACAAGTGGCTGGATACTAGTAGGATTTATATCTTTATCCTCCCTGTTTAAGTAAACACATTGGATTTATACAGCGATTACACGGAAAAAGGAAATATTGAATATACTGGTGTGATAATTTATCGAGACCTTTTGAATTGTAAATATGTAAATATTATCACCCTATATTTTGGGGTTGCAAGTTATATTTCGCATTTTCTATGAAAATACAAACTTATCCAGCAAACGAGTTGCAAAATTAATATGCGAGTCAAGACACCGAAAAGATTCCAAATAATAATTTAAACTCTTGGAATATTTTTGTCCTAAAAACATTTACTTTCATCTAATAGTCTTGGACACCTTTAGCATTTTGGCTGGCAATTTGTTGAGGATAAAGGCATAAATTTCATCTTATGCTTTCTGAAGCAGCTCCCACAAATTGGACTGGATTGTTCAGGTCATTTTCTGTAACCGCTTAATCCAACTTAGGGTCATCTGGAGGCTGGCGCCCATCCCAGCCGACTCTGGGCGAAAGTTGAGTACACCCTGGACAGCTAGCTAGGCCATCACAAAGCGGAAACACGCTGACGGCTTTGCAGCTACTCTTTACGAAAGTCAGCAATGGTTCTTTTACAGCCTCTCACCATAGACAGTGCAAGACATGGCCGGCCTTTGATAACCCAGTTAGCTGCACTGGGGGGAAGGGGGAGAACGACGACAACGACGACAGTGACACTGTGGTGAGTGGGGCTTGAACCCCCAACCTTAGGATCAAGTGATCTAGCACCTACACCACTAGGCCACCACTGCCCAAGCCTGGACTGGATTGATGGGCGCCTATTTCATGCCATATGGTCAAGCAGCTTTCACAACAGCTTGAGTCGGTGACACGCTGGCCACTTTATTATTGACAGAATCCCAATCTGCTTATCCACCAAGTCCACTGCATTGCACTGTTCAGAGTGACTTACAATTATATATATATATGTATATATATATATATATATGCATATGTATATATATGTATATGTATGTATATATATGTGTGTGTGTATATATATATATATATATATATATATATATGTATGTATGTCTATATATATATGTGTGTATATATGTATGTATGTATATATATATATATGTGTGTGTGTGTGTGGGTATGTATGTATATATGTGTATATATATGTATATATGTATATATATATATATATATATACATATATGTATATATATATATATATGTATATGTATGTATATGTATATGTGTGTGTGTATATATATATATATATATATATATATATATATATATATATATATAAAAGACACTTTATCACTACCAAAGCACCCCCAGAGCATCCCATTTTTTTCAACCATGCTTGACAGATGCTCACTCTTCCAGCATCTTTTCATTTGTTCTGTACCATAAAATGCTCTTCTTTATGATCCAACGACCTCAAACATGAATTCATCTGCACCTGCTCAATTTCCCAATGTTCCTCATGCAATGTCTGTGTTTCTTTGTTTCTCTTAAGCTTTTCCTTTTATTGACCAGTCTCAAATATGACCGAGGAGTCTGGCACCCAGAACTCACTTATTCACTGCTCATGTTGTGACTGGTGCTTTCTGGGTAAAATTTAATGAAGCTGTCAATGGAAAGCATGCCTGGTATGTGTTTGTTAAACTCGCACTACTCGGTTTGTGCATTTGGGGTTTCCCACTTCTCTTTCTATCCTGGTTCGAGCCAGTTCTGTGAAGTGGTAGTACATACCGTCGGAAGATATCTTCGGTTTCTTGGCAATATCTCTCATCGGTTAGCCCCCATTTCTGAGAACCAAAACAGACTGATGGATTTAATGAGAGTCTTTTTCTGGTAATTTTCAGTCTACGGTATATTCAAACATAACTGAAAAAGGGTTTTCTAATAATCAATGAGGCTTTTAACATGACGAAGTTGGATTAGCTGACACTTTCAAGACAGTTTTTTCTGATTAATTTAATCTGTATGATAGAAATGAATTGTGTTGGTTTTTTTTTTTTTTTTTTGTCAAAAACAAGGAAATGTCTGTTACGTTGAACTTTTAAATAGTAGTGTGGGTTTTATGTATATTTATTTATTCATTTTCTGAACTGCATAATCCTAACTAAGGTCACAGGGATGCTGGGGCCAATCTCAGCCGAGGGCAAAGTACACCCTGAACAGCTTTCCAGGCCATCACAGGGCGTGCTCGCTCTCTCTCTCGCTCTCTCACACACACACACACACATAGCTGCAGATAGATGATGTGTTTAAGAACTATATAAAGCTAAAATAGTATTATATAGGAGTTACGGTATATAGTATAAAGAAAGTATGGACAGTAGAGGTCACTATGTACTGGTCTGGTACCTTCCGAGTCATAGGATGACTCTTGGCGACCTGCCATGAAGGATAACGCCTTGATTATCATCTTCATGGAGGTTTTCTTGGCAAGGATCATGCAGTGGTTTGCCACTGCCTTCTGCATGATGCGAACCTATGGTCAATTTAGAACGGCCAATTAACCTACTGTGCATGTTTTTGGACTGTGGGAGGAAACCAGAGTACCCCACGCAAGCACGGGGAGAACATGCAAACTCTACACAGAAACGCCCAGGCCGGGAATCAAACCCAGGCCTTCTTGCTGTGAGGTGGATGTGCTAACCACTATGCCACCGTGCCACCCACTATGTACTAAAATACAAATAAACTTACATACAATCTCTCGACCGACAAATATCTAATATATGTAGGGTATGTAGGGTATGTAATATATGTAGGGTATGTAGGGTATGTAGGGTATCTAATATATGTAGGTTATGTAGGGTATGTAATATATGTACGGTATGTCGGGTAGAACGAGACTGCACATGCAAATTACTCAAGGGTTCAATCAAGATTAGAACAAAACTGATCGGGATAGAAAAAAGTTTCATCCGTTATCATACGATGGAAAAATTCGATTCTACAAGCAGGTGGGGAAAAGCTTTTCTGTGTAAATCATTCAATTTATTCATAACTAAAACACTCAGTTTCTTATAACTGGATAATAGGTGTATTATAAAATCTGTGCATATTAAACAGATTTAGTTCAGTTCATCAGTTCATTTTCTGTAACCGCTTAATCCTAATTTGGGTCGTGGGGAGGCTGGTGCCCATCCCAGCCAACTTCAGGTGCGGGCAGAGTACACCCTGGACAGATTACCAGGCCATCGCAGGGCGGAAACACGCCAACAGCTTTGCAGCTACTCTTTACGAAAGTCAGCAATGGTCCTTTTACATGAACCTCTCATCATATACACTGAGGGACATGGCCGGCCTTTGATAACCCAGTTAGCTGCACTGGGGGGGGACAGTGACAACCCTGTGAAGAGTGGGACTCGAACCCCCAACCTTTGGATCAGCGATCCAGCGCCCTATACCACTAGACCACCACTTCCCCCACAGATTTAGTATATACAGAAACTTATCAAAACTAAACGGACACCCCTCATTATACTGTAGTTTTATCTGTTAAATCTGTTTGATTAAACTTTTATTCTTTTAAATAGCTTTGCCGGGAGCACATTCGACTGAAGATCTGAGGGTCCCCGGTTCAATTCCGAGTTTAAAATTATAAAAATAAACCAAACGCAGTGCTTCTGTGTAATATATACTAAAACACCTCTACGCAATAAGTGTAGTATGTTTGAAACTCTGAATCATTGGGTTAAATAGATGTTGTTCCCTACATAGTGCTTAAGTTAGGCTTGAACAGAAAGGCTCAACTGGACTGTCTCTATCATGGTTGCAATACAAAAATATAATCAATAAAAATTTTGGTTTGTTTTACTCTATGTTTCTGTGTAGTGTATACATGAACTCTTTTAAAGAGAGTTGAAGAGGTGCTGGGCAGTGGTGGTCTAGTGGACAGGGTGCAGGATCGCTGATGCTAAGGTTGGGGGTTCAAGTCCCCACAAGGTTGTCACTGCCCCCCCCCCCCCAGTTCGGCTAACTGGGTTATCAAAGGCGGGCCATGTCTCTCACTGTCTATGGTGAGAGGTTCATGTAAAAGAACCATTTCTGACTTTCGTAAAGAGTAGCTGCAAAGCCGTCAGCGTGTTTCTGTCCCTTGCTTAAAGGGTTGTGACAGGAAGGGCATCCGACGTAAAAACCAATGCAAATCAAATGTGCGAATCAGATGATCCGCTTTGGCGACCCCTGAGAAAAAGGGAAAAAGCCGAAAGAAAGAAGAAGAGGTACTGTTACACAGTTCTACACCTGTTCTTGCATGTTCTCTGAGTTCACCTGCCTTCTTCATGATTTAAAATATCTATATAAAATAATAATAATATCATCATTTTATTATGCTTTTTTTGTTCTGTTCCCATGTATTATATTTTAACACATTTATTCATCTCAGGTCTGACATTCTGTCTCCCGGACTATTTAGCTATATCCACAGTACCTTTGGGGCATAATCATTAATTATGATTTTAATTAATCTTGGTGTCTTAGATTAAAAAAAGCTTTTTAAAGCATCCAAAGAGACTTGTTGGACTGTCATACCAGCAAGAAACCTGTATTATCATGAAGGACATTTTTATTGTTTAAACATATGCTTTCCTATTCTGATGATAAACAGTTCTCAGTTCTGACAGCAGGAAACATCCAGTGGATTTGACCTTATTACTGTATTCACAGAGCAAATACTGATGTTAGAATTTTTTGTGGTCAGTAATGTTTCCAGTTTCATCTAAACTCTAAAAGAATTAAAAGTCATGAAGTCTGTGAACTACAAACTGGATTCCAAAAATGTTGGCACACTATATAAATTGTGAATAAAAACTGAATGCAATGATGTGGACATGCCAAATTTCAATATTTTATTCTGAATAGAACTGAGAAAATGTATAATTTTAAGAAAAAAATATGTCGATTTTAAATTTCATGGTGTCAACAAATCTCAAAAAATTTGGGACAGGTAGCAATCAGAGGCTGGAAAAGTCAATTGCACTTAGATCGAACAGCTGGAAGACCAACGAGGTTCAATGGGAACATGACTGAATATAAAAAGAGCTTCTCAGAGTGGCAGTGTCTCTCAGAAGCGAAGATGGGTAGAGGATCACCATTTCCCCAGTGTTGGGCAGAAAGATAGTGGAGCAATATCAGAAAGGTGTTTCCCCATGAAAAATTGCAAATAGTTTGAAGTTATCCTCATCTACAGTGCATAACATCATCCAAAGATTCAGAGAATAATGGAGCAATCTCTGTCAAGGCCGAAAAACCATACTTGATGCCCGTGTTCTTCGGGCCCTTAAACAGCACTGCACCACAAACAGGAAATCAGGCCTCAACAATAATTCCAGAAACCATTGTCAGTGAACACAATCCACTGTGCTATCCACTGTTGCCAGCTGAAACTCTACAGTACAAAGAAGAAGCCATTTCTAAACAGGACCCAGAAGCGCAGGCGTTTTCTCTGGGCCTGGTCGTCATTTAAAATGGAGTGTGGCAAAGTGGAAAATTGTTCTGTGTTCAGACGAATCATGATTCGAAGTTCTTTATAGAAAACTGGGACACCATATCATCCGGACTAAATAGGACAAGGACAACCCAAGTTGTTATCAGCGCTCAGTTCAGAAGCCTGTATCAGTGATGGTATGGGGTTGCATGAGTGCGTGTGGCATGGGCAGCTTGCACATCTGGAAAGGCACCGTCAATGCAGAAAGGTATATTCAGGTTCTAGAACAACATCTGCTTCCATCCAGACATCGTCTCTTTCACAGAAGACCTTTGCATTTTTCAACATGATAATGCCAGACCACATGTAGCATTAATTACAACATCATGGCTGCGTAGGGAAAGGATCCGGTTATTGAAATGGCCAGCCTGCAGTCCAGATCTTTCACCTATAGAGAACATTTGGCGCATCATAAATAGAAGGGGGAACAAAGAAGGCCCAAGACAGTTGAACAGTGTAAGGCCTGTATTAGACAGGAATGGGACAGCATTCCTATTTCTAAACTTGAGAAACTTGTCTTCTCGGTCCCCAGACATTTGCGACTGTTGTAAGAAGATGAGAGGACGCCTCACAGTGGTGAAAATGGCCTTGTCCCAACTTTTTTGAGATTTGTTGTCACCATGAAATTTAAAATCAACATATTTTTTTTCTTAAAATGATACATTTTCTCAGTTTAAATTTATGACCCTGTCATCTATGTTCTATTCAGAATAAAATAATGAAATTTGGCACTTCCACATCATTGCATTCAGTTTTTATTCACAATTTGTATCGAATACCTGTACACTTCGTGTTTAACCCTATACCACTAGTTATATTTATTTTGTACTAGGGTTTAACCCGAGACCACTAGACCACCACTGCCCCACAAGGTCTTGTAATGACCTTGTCAAAATGAGGCAGTGGTGGCCTGGTGGTAAAGGAGCTGGATCACTGATCCTAAAGTTGGGGGTTCGAGTCCCACTCTCTACAAGGTTGTCACTGTGTCGTTGCCCCCCCCCCCCCCCCCCCCCCCCAGTGCACCTAACTGGGTTATCAAAGGCGGGCCATGTCTCTCACTGTCTATGGTGAGAGGTTCATGTAAAAGAACCATTGCTGACTTTCGTAAAGAGTAGCTGCAAAGCTGTCAGCGTGTTTTTGTCCCTTGCTAAAGGGTTGTGACAAGAAGGACATCCGACATAAAAACCTCTGCCAAATCAAACATGTGAATCAGATGATTTGCTGTGGCGACCCCTGAAAAAGGGAAAAAGCCAAAAGGAAAAGAAGAAGATTAGATGCCGTCTCTTGAACATACAAAGAGCAGAGCAATAGATGAGCTGAAAGGGAGATTAAACAATAGACGATGGAAGATAAGGAAATTGAAAAGGATCTGTGTTTTGTTTTAATGCAGGAATCCTCTCCAAATCAATTAAATTTATGATTTATCGTCATTGTTTTTTGAAAACAGATATCACGAGCTATGAACGAGAAATCAGTTGAGCATTTTCATACTGGCATCGAGTTTGAAACGTTCAAGAAACAAGTTTGAAGATATAGTTATATGATATACATAAAGAGCTCGCGCAATGATATGAAAATGCACATAGAATATAAATCACGGCTCGGCACATGTATTCCGCTACAACAAAATAATATGAATGTCACTGTGATATCCATCAGTGTCTCCACAAACACATTAAACAACAATACTTTAAAGTAACATGTAAATGAAGTTCAAATGATAATATTTTCCAGAGCTTTTTAATTTAATGATTTGATGAAAGCGCTGTATTTTGTAGATGCTGGATTACATCAGAATAACAAAGTGTACATACTGAAAAAAAAAAAAATCACTACTCAAAAAAAAATGCAGAAGAGTGAAAAAGAAATGTTCATTCTTCGGCGCATAGGGAAGATCAAAATGAACCACAGTTCATACATTAATTCTGTAATCGAAAATAAAGCATTCGTGAAATCATCAGCTATATCAGTCTGTATGAACACAGTAGTGAAATATGATCTATGAGAGATGAAGTCTTTACTAGACATGCTTTACTGGCAAATACTGTTCTATATTTGGCTCTGCTGATTGTTCGAGGTACTTATAGGGCAGAGACCCGGAGGTGGGCGACGGCAGAGATGATCGTGGTACCAATTAGAGTACTCGGCGCCATGTATCTCAGCTCAGATTGTGTTGACAGACCTCTGGGCGGGCTTGGTGGACACTTGTAGTACACCGAGTTTATTTACACCGTCCTTTATCTGTCAACGACCTCTCAGTGTTTGGTGGTCCCACAGGCCAGAAATAGCATTAATTAGGACAGGGAGGGAAAAGAGGAAAAGAGAAAACGTGTGGAACCGCTGGTAGGCCATCAACAGAGGTCTACGGGGTCTCGACCTCTCCCTCCTGTCTGTGTGTGTGTATGCCTGCCAGTACTACTATCCCTTGTGGATGATAAGGATTGAATCCAGCAATGAAATTGGGAGGACAACATTATCAGATGTTGTGAGTTGACCACACACAGAGTCATCCAACTGTACTCATCTCAGCTCTCTTTTACGAGGTGCGCAGAACTTTCAGTGGAACTCAGGAAAATTTCCGACCAATAAATGGGCACGTGTCACTTTAAAATGTAATAAAAATACATAAATAAATTTTAAATTGACTAATATAACAAGCTTGATGGAATACCTTTTGCGAACCACGCAGTTTAGTTCCTGCTTAAAATTTAAATGTATAATATAGTTGTTAATTTCACGCAACATAAGTATGGACATCCTTCATGTGGTCGGGAACAATAATCATAACATAGAGATTTATGCACGGTTTTCATGGTTACCTCATACTTGTCTTCTTCTTCTCTTTTTCAAGGGTCGCCACAGTGAATCATCACATGTTTGATTTGGTGACACAACCCTATAACAAGGGGCAGAAACACGCTGAAAACTATGCAACTACTCTTTGCGAAAGTCAACAATGGTTCTTTTACATGAACTTCTCACCATAGACAGTGAGAGACATGGCCGGCCTTTGATAACCTAGTTAGCTGCACTGGGGGGGACAGTGACAACCTTTTGGAGAGTGGGACTCGAACCCCCAACCTTCGGATCAGCGATCCAGTGCCCTATAGCACCAGGCCACCACTTCCCGGGAGAGAAACACGCTGACGGCTATGCAGCTACTCTTTACGAAAGTCAGCAATGGTTCTTTTACATGAACCTCTCACCATAGACAGTGAGAGACATGGCCGGCCTTTGATAACCCAGTTAGCTGCACTGGGCGGGGGACAGATACTATACTATAGGTTTTATTAAGAAAACAAATTCATATTTCAAGAACTTAAACTTGGACACATTCATTGATGGAGAGATAGTAATTCAAAGCTGTATTCATCTGGCTGGGCAAGTACAATTACGTCAGGAAAATGAATGAAATTTATGTTCCAAAGGGAACTCGATGGTGAGATGCTTTTCCTTATCAATGGTGCTCTGCTTGCACGGTGCGGCACTCTGCTATAATCCTTTATATTTTTACCATCATCATCCTCTGCTTAATTCGGGGTCGGGTCGTGAGGGCAGCAGCCGAAGCAGCTGCATCCTGAAGCCCATCCTGCTCTCCAGCGACTTCCTCCATCGCTTCACACTGGGAGACACTGAGGCATTTCCAGCCTAGCCAAGAGCCATAATCCCTCCAGCGTATCCTTGGTCTCTTCCCAGTTGGAGATGCCTGAAACACCACACCAGAGAGGCACTCCTGTGGCATTCTAATTAGATTCCCTGAGCCACCTCAACTGGTAGGGGGCAGTGGTGGTCTAGTGGAATAAGGTGCCGGATCGCTGATCCAAAGGTTGGGGGTTCGAGTCCCACTCTCCACAAAGCTGTCACTATCCCCCCCAGTGCAGCTAACTGGGTTATCAAAGGCCGGCCATGTCTCTCACTGTCTATGGTGAGAGGCATGTAAAAGAACCATTGCTGACTTTCGACAAGAGTAGGCTGCAAAGCCGTCAGCGTGTTTCCGCCCTGCGATGGCCTGGCGAGCTGTCCAGGGTGTACTCTGCCCTCGCCCGAAGTTGGCTGGGATGGGCACCAGCCTCCCCGCGACCCTAATTAGGATGAAGCGGTTACAGAAAATGAACTGAACTGAACCTCAACTGGCTCCTCTCAACATGGAGGAGCAGCAGCTCTACTCTGAGCTTCTTCCGGATGGCTGGGTTTCTAACTCCATCTGTCTGGGAGAACCCCGCCACCCAGTGAAGGAAGCTCATTTCAGTGGGTTGTGTCTGTGATCTCATTCTTTTGGTCACTACCCAAAGCTTGTGACCATAGGTAAGGGTTGGAACATAGATTGACTGGTAAATTGAGAGCTCTGCCTTCTGGCTGTCAAGCTCCTTCTCCATCCTTCCCTCACTCATGAAAAATTATTGTGGAATCACAGTACTCAGCTTACCCGAGAAAGTCTATTCAGGGGTACAGGAGAGGAGAATCCTACTGATTGTTCCCCCTGAACTGAGGTTCAACTATGTGGATTTCGTCCTGGCTGCGGTACTCTCGACCAGCTCTATACACGCTTCAGGATCCTGGTTTGCCCAATTTGTCCACATGCGTTTTGTGGATTGAGAAAAGGCTTTTGACCATGTCCCTCCAGCTGTCTTGTGAGTTGTGCTCCATAAGTACTGTGTACTGAACCTGTTGCTACGAGCCATTAGGTCTCTATATCACCGGAGCCAGAGCTTGGTCCGCATTGGTAATATGTTGAATTCGTTTACAGTGAAGGATGGAGTCCACCAAGGCTGTCCTTTGTCACCGATTCTGTTCATAATTTTTATGGACAGACTTTCTAGGTTTAGCCGAGGGGTTGAGGGGTTCTGCTTTGATGGCCATAGGATCTTCCCTGATTTTTTTCAGATGTTGTTTTCCTTGTGGCTTCATCAATCCGGGACCTCCAGCTCTTATCGAGTGTGTAGGAGCCAAGATGAGAATCAGCACATCCAAGTACAAGGCCATGGTTCTCAGCCGGGAGAGAATGAAATGCACCCTCCGGGTCTGGAATGAGGTCCTTCCCCGAGTGGAGAAGTTCAAGTATTTTTATTATATATCTACTTAATACAAATAAAAATAAATACAATACTGTGCAGCCACAAACAATCCCTCTGGAGTTTTCAGATATAATTAAATTATATATTCCCACATATTTAGAATTTAATAAAGTAAAAAACAGTTAACAACAGAAAATAAAACAAATGCAGTATGTTGTGCAATGCCACTTTGCATAAAAAACCTGAGGTAAGATTTTAAGCAGGTTTTGAGGAAATGAGCTGTATGTTTCAGCAGTATCTTGCAGAAATAACATTTTTCCTGAAAATTTTGACTTTTATACTTGTTTCTTATTCTGGAAAGAAAAGCAGCGTTCCTTGTGGGTTTTTCCTGAAACGCATGCTCCGATGTGATTAGTTGCATTCTTTGCTGAAAGAAACAAATTTTTGTTGTATAATTTAATTTTGTGCTGGAAAAATAATGTCCAAAATGTTTCAGTACAGACTTGATAATGTAGAATTCATCAAATAAAAACCCATATCAAAGTACTTCGCACATACGTTGTGCACATACGTTGTTGCACATGCGTTGTGTATTTGAGAAAATGTAATAGGAACATAATTTTACAAACAGCAGAATACTCTCAAAAACTATGAACCTTGGAATTGACTTCTTATCAGAATTATTGTAGCTGCTACTGTTGATTTGCAAATAAAATAAAATATTCTCAGTCTAGAAAATTTCATTTATACTGAAGACAATTTATAACCAGTTTTCCTGACAACAAGGGCAGTGGTGGTTCAGTGGTGGTTCAGTAAGGCTCTAGGTTCTTCAGGGTTGTGAGAAGGCTGAGGGATATGCACGACTATTAACTTGGAGATTGCATGTTCAAATCACTTTAATGCCACAGCCGTCCGTGGCTGGGAGTCCATGGGAGCTAATTGGCTGAGCTCTCACGAGCGGTAGGAATGGCACACGCTCACATCCCTGTCACTTACAGCGATTGCCAGCCAGTCATGGATGTCTGTATGCTCACTCGTATGAGGGGCGGATAGTGCTTTCCCTCCGAGTATGTTATGCCGCCATCCCGAAATACACATGCGTCTCAGTTCGAAAGGCAGTGAATGGCTAGCATTGCATCTAACGAAAGGGGCATATATATATATATGCTTTCGGCCCTCCCTGGTCGGTGGAGGTCGTGTGATAGTCATGTGATAGGGAAGGCAATACTTCTTCTTCTTCCTCTTTTCCTTTCGGCTGTTCACTTCAGGGGTCGCCACAGCAAACCATCCGCCTCCATCTCACCCTGTCCTCTGCATCTTCTTCTCTTACTCCAATGACCTTCATGTCTTCCTTCACCACATCCATAAATCTCTTCTTTGGTCTTCCTCTCGGCCTTCTGCCTGGTAGTTCCAACCTCAGCATCCTACTGCCAATATACTCACTATCCCTCCTCTGTACATGTCCAAACCATCTCAATCTAGCCTCTCTGACTTTGTCTCCAAAACATCTTACATGTGCTGTCCCTCTGATATACTCATTTCTGATCCTGTTCATCCTCGTTACTCCCAGAGAGAACCTCAACATTTTCATCTCCACTACCTCCAGCTCTGCCTCCTGCCTTTTCCTCAGCGCCACTGTTTCTAAGCCATACAACACTCGATGGGTGGAAATCGAATGTCACTAAATTAGGGAGAAAATAGGGGAAATTAAAAAAAAAATTTGTGTTTTTGAGCAAGACCCTTAATTTCCTTTGCTTCGAGGTTCATGCCCAACCCTATCTTTCTTAACAAGCTGTAATATGAAATGATAAATAATTTCACTCTGCTATAATAATACCTATAACAAATAAAGGCTTCATCTGGGGTGTAATTATGAGGGTAAACGTGAAAAAATATATTAAACATCCATCACTAGAGGGAAAGTGAAAAAGGTGCCTTTAAATACCTCAGTGACAAAGATTAATTAATTTAAAATAATACAACCAGTTAAAATGCCAATAGATTAAAAAAAAATAAAAACATTTTTTTGGGACTAATGAGCATTCTGAGTTCCCTGAGTAAAAAGATTTGGAGAAATTAGTTGATTTTTGACATGGTAAACTTGAAAAATAAACTATTAGGCGCCACATTCATAACAAAAAGCTGTTTAGGAAGGGTTGCACTTCCTTAAAGCAACCCCGAAAAAACCTACACCGGAACCTCATTAAGAACGATTGAAGCTATAATTGGAATAGTCTGTTTTGTTCAGATGAGGCAAACTTTACTTTCAGGAGACAAAAAGGGGCAGATACACAAAAAAAGCACCTGATATCCTCTACAGAATGTTGAGGTGGATCTACTTTAGAGATGTTTTGTTTCGGTTGTTGTTCAGGGAATTTAAAATTAAATTCTGCTTTTTGTTCAAAATATGTGCGCCAAAAACTTGGTTGCCCCTCCCACGAGATTTAAGCTTAACTGTATTAATATTATTCCCTCAATTCAACAATCTTAATTCTGAAAAAGAAGCTGTGTAAAATCTACATAAAAACACAATGTAAGGATTTGCAAAGCACTCACAACAAGGGGAAATTTGGAACAGTCTATTAGTCTAATGTGCATGTCTTTGGTCTGTGGAAAGAAACCAAAGTACCCGAAGAAAACCCATACAAGCATGGGAAGAATATGCAAACTCCACAGAGAACAGACATTACTGAGCTCGGGAATCAAACTCACGACGTTTTTTTCTGTGAGGCGAAAGTGGAGATATTTACATCACCACGCCACTTGTGGAAAGATCAGTGATACTGAAAATAAATAGCTGGAGGGAAATTTTGCAACTAATTTGGTTAATTGGCAAAATGACTGGGTTTGAAAAGAGCATTTGGGTAGATGTTTATCAAACTGTAAAAAAAAAAAAAAAAAAAAAAAAATCCAAACCTGTGTTTACAAATTGTGGAACAATGTCACAAATTTTTTTTTTTTTTTTATTTGCATGAACAAATAAATGTGGGGGGGGGGGGGCACACTTCATCATGTACTGTACACAATACCTTTGAAAGGTTTGGAGAATCTGGAGAAATCTCTGTCCAAGGGACAATGTCAAGAATCAAGAGTGGACGCCTGTGATCTTTGGGTCCTCACGCAGTACTGCACAAAAAAAACCATGATTTTGTCATCGAATAAGAGCATAGAATCAGCAACACTGATCACGAGCTGAATTGTTCCTCTTCTCTTTGGTGTCCACATGATCAAGCTTTAAAGAAAAACAATTATTGGTCATCCTTATAGCATAATTCATACATATGTACTAGTTAAGCAACACAAATGCTTATTTTATCATAAATGACATAAATCCTGTGGATTACAACCTAGGGTTGAACCAATGGTTAGCATTCATTTCTCCCCTGAATTGACATGGATTCATTGGGCAGGATTGTCCATCGCAAGTAAACAAACAGATCTATACAGGGAGTGATATTTTTGGTGACAGAAATAGTGTTCAAGAAGCAACTATGGCCAGCATACCTGTGTTTTGTGGAAATTCGTATAAATGGTTACCTATTTGAACCAGAGGGGGAGACGTCGTCACATTCTAGTGATTGAGGATGAAAGCGTTGCCAGAGATGTGCATAACAGTACCGTAAATCCAAAACGGCTGACACAAGCAAATGTTTTGCCAAATCAGCTTTCATCAGTTGGTTTAGGATGAATATTTTCCATGATTTCTGCACTTACGCACTGGCTGACAACGTCTTATGATGCAAGGGGTCAGTAATGTAGGCCAACCAATCCAACAGGTTTGTGTCACTATCAGTCTGGAATAGCCAATGAGGAAGGCATGTCTCTGAGCATATACAACCTCTGGCAAAAATTATGGAATCACCAGTCTCGGAGGATGTTCATTCAGTTGTTTAATTTTGCAGAAAAAAAGCAGATAACACACATGACACAAAACTAGTTGATTCAAATGACAACTTTATGGCTTTAAGAAACATGAGAAGAAATCAAGAAAAAAATGTGGTAGTCAGTAACAGTCACTTTTTTTCGACCAAGCAGGGGGAATAAATTATGGAATCACTCAGTTGTGAGGAAAAATTATGGACTCACCCTGTAAATTTCCATTCCCAAAACTACCACCTGCATCAGGTTCGATCGGCTCGTTAGTCTGCAGTTAAACAGGAGTGATCACACCTTGGAGAGTTGCTGCACCAAATAGACTGACATGAATCATGGCTCCAACATGAGACGACCGTTGAAACAAAGGAGATCATCAAACTTCTTAAAGAAGGTAAATCATCACTGATGCCCTATGTGATCGTTTTAAATGAATAGTAACACCAATTCACAACAGGTACCCTTTAACCTACATTTGTAGATGGCAGGCCAAATTATGTCCACAGACACTGATTTTTCAAAGGGTTCCTGAGACCATACAGCGAGTTGGGTTGGGTTGGGTTGGGTTGGGTTGGGTTGGGTTGGGTTGGGGGGTTGGAGGTGTAGTGGTGGTGTAGTTAGGGTGCTGTGCTCATGTTCGGGAGGTCATGAGTTCAAATCCCACTGAGACCCTCACTATGCTAAGACCCCTGGGCAAGACCTTAACTACAAGTGTGCCTCTGTACACCGAGCAGTATAAATGGGTCCCAGTAAAAATATACTGGGAAAGTCACCTGTGATGGACGAGCAGCCCATCCAAGAGGAGTTGTACTCCAAGTTGCTTCATGCTATGGTAACGGTAAGGTCTGTTGGGTTTTTACACCCGAGCCAGAGAGGCTCATTGTAGGGTTGGTGGTGTAGTGGTTAGGGTGCGACGCTCATGATCGGGAGGTTGTGAGTTCGAATCCCACTGAGACCCTCACTGTGCTAAGACCCCTGGGCAAGGTCTCAACAACAAGTATGCCTCTGTTCACCCAGCAGTATAAATGGGTACCAATAAAAATATACTGGGAAGGTAACCTGCGATGGACGAGCATCCCATCCAGGAGGAGTTGAACTCCTGGTCGCTTCACGCTACGGAAACCGGGGATAAGCACCGGCCTAATGAGCCACTATGGCTCAAGTGTAAAAACCCAACAGACTTTATCTACCATAGTGGCTCATCAGGCCAGTGCTTATTCCCAGTTTCCATAACGTGAAGGGACCAGGAGTTCAACTCCTTTTGGATGGGACACTAGTCCATCGCAGGTTACCTTCCCAGTATATTTTACTGGTACCCATTTTTCACGCTATGGAAACCGGGGATAAGCACCGGCCTGATGAGCCACTATGGCTCGGGTGCAAAAAGCCCACTAATTTTTCTTGCCCACAGTACTTTCTCTAGATTTTTCAAATCTTTTGATATTACTTGATATTACTTACTGAAGTAAATCCTATCAAAAGATTCCAAAAAATCCATTTGTGCTTATTCTCCTTGAAATGCTGACTGGGTGGGTAAAAAAAAAAAAAAAAAAAAAAAAAATCACCTCTCTCTCTCGCGCACACACACACACACACACACACACACAGAACATAATCATCATGCCAGCCTCTCAGCATATAAACCCACCCCATCTTGATGTCTACAAATACTCAATGCTCACTGCTGACAAACCCACAGAGGACAGCATCACCGAGACCGAGAAACAAGCTTCCGTCTGCACACCAAGGTCAATAAGGTCCTAAAAGGTAAAGCAGGAAATCATTTCATTCCACTTTCTAAAGTTTTTACTTTAATCAACACATACACTTATTTAATTTGTGAAACATCTAAAATTATTTAATGATGTTTTTAGACTAGTTTGGTCAATCTCAACATTTTATGTACTTTATAACTGAAGAAAATCAGAGAAACGCTTGTATTGCTTTCTTTATGTGATCTTTAGATCACATATTTTTATGTTGTTCCAGATGTTTGCACACAAGTCTTTCCTGCCCATCTTGGCTCTGTGTTTTTTAATGGATGAGGTGTATTTATTCCTGCTACCAGACAGGCTACAGCAGACTGGAGTAAGTGATGCTACACATCAACTCCCCCATGGTTTCATATTGTAATTATAGTGGCATTAAAATCCTTTATAATAGAATTTATTGTAATAGAAAAGTCGTTTCTTTTTCATCAAATCAAACGGTCACCAACACTACTGTACAGTCATGATGATCAAGCTATTAATCATAAACAGTCTCCTCTCGATTATCTCCTTTTCTCCTGTGTAGAACAGCCAGAGGTTGGGTCGGGATCTCTCTTCTCACCTGTCAGAGCTCTCGGACCTGGTAGAACTTGTGCCTGACAATGGTGGCGAAATGACCCGAGACTGGGAGCCTAAAGCAGCTCGATCCTCAGCCAACTTGTCTCTTCCTGTGGAACGCGTTTCAACACCTCACACCACCACACAGCATCACAGGAACAAAGACAAGAGGTGAGCAACGCACTGGGGGGGGAAGAAAAAAACCAAAAAAAACCCCACACGCCTCATACTAATACTGTACTCTCAACATCCTTAAAATAGAGGTGTTGATGCATTTCACTTCCAGCTCAGCCAGGAAAGATTGTTAGCTTCCAGAGTAACAAATGAATCAACCCATTTAAATGGATTTATTTTGCTTCCTCAGGCCCAGAGTGACCGTTCCCTTGGACCGCATTGGTAGCTTACACTTTCCCAGCAGAAGGACCAGAAAGGTGAGTATTCTGATTTTAACTGTTATTTAAAATACTGTAGTTGGCTTTATGCTTTCTAGTCATTATTGTTTGGAGGTGGGGAAGCTTTGTAGTTATAGCCTTGAAAAAAAAAAAAAAAAAAAAAAGATGCAACTTCTTCAGTCAGACATTTTAATGATTTTCTTCTTCCCTTCAGGATGAACCAGAGGAGCAGTGGGACTAATCCAACAACAGTACTGCACTGGGGTTGTGTACCATACGGGCCGGTCGAAAAAGGGACAGTTTAAGCCTAGTCTTATAACTCACAGCTGTAGGAGGATAATTTAAATATCTTTTAATCTAGGATTAGTCTTAATATGTATATAAAAAAGTTTGTATTTAAACAAGTTTTTGTAATCTATTTATTGCTATTTAATATCACCCTGTAGTGGTATGCAAACTGACAAACACTATATTTGTGTGCCAATGCTGAATAAAAATCTAACAAAAACACAGGGATGCGAGTCAAATCATTATACAGTACACAGATCCAAAAAAAAAAAAAAAAAAAAAGTGAAGCTTTGGATAGGATAACCAATAAAGAGAAGACTTTATTTCTTCCGATACAGTTAAAGAAAACATCAGATGCCAAAAATATAACATTTGCTTGGCCTTTTTCTGTTTTCATATTATATACAGTTCTGAAAGGATATGGTATTTACAAAGTAAAACAGGAAAGATTCTATGTTTAGGGAATTTCAAGAAACCCCTCATAAGGACAGGATAAACAAACAAACAGAACATGGGGGTGTCCAGGAACAAAATATGCCACATACAACACTTGTGGCGTAAATTCTTCTGCACACAAGATCTGGGCTCGGTGCTATTTTCAAACAGCATATCAGGGAGCAGCTACACAACGACCAACACTGGATGCGTAGGACCAAAACCAGATCTCAGATAAGAGATTAAAACCGAAATTATGTGCTCTTTATATAAAAAAAAAAAAAAAAAAAAAAAAAACAAACAAACAAAAAACCCAAACACGAATTACAGCTATTAAATTGGGGGGTGTTGAGTGAACCTCAACACTCAGGTGGCAGTTGCAAAGCTCGTAATCATTCATTCGTCTCAGAATCCTTCCTTTAGAAGTAAACTAACAAGTGTTAATGCACAAATGGAAACCGCTAACGCTTAGTAAGAGGACAGCAGTGCAACAAATGGAAATGTTCCAACCTCAAAGTTCCCGTCTGAAGATTTTAAAATGTTCCCCACACAGAATGATCTGGAGTTGATGGTTACATACTAGATAATGACCGTACTGCCACAGTGCTAACATGCACCGAGATTCAAAAAAAAAAAAAAAAAAAAAAAACCAAGGTGACCTGTTAATACCGAGCATCACAAAATGGACAGTAAAACTGATGTGTGGGAAAATAACAAATAACCTGGACCATTTCTTCATTTAAAAAAGGAAAAAAAAAAACAAAAAAACGCTGCACTGAAGGATCGGTTTTGTGAAAGGCTCCGACATCACAATTCCTTTTCTTCCATGAAACTAAACAAAGCCAGCACCAAACACTCCCTGATGATAAAAACAAACTGGGTGACGCATCACTCCAGAGCAAGAGCCTTTGTCTGTCAAGAAACATGAAGAACTTCCCTTCGTGATATTCATCATGATATATGATTGTCAAATATGTAAATATTGATGTACATCCCAGTCGGAGAGAGAGAAGGAAAAAAAAAAAATCCCAACTAACTAGATGGGTTTCATTTCGTACTTATAGGAAACGTGAAGGACGGGAACATTGAGCTTCCACGGACTCTGTGTCTTCTCTAGCTGTCTTTTTTATGGCCAGATCGCCTCGCTTCCCTGCATTTGTGACAGTAGAATATGTCTGGGACGTTGGACTTCTTGATTTTGGCACAGGACAGATGGACCCATATGCTGCACTGGTTGCACTCGATCATGGGTCGTCCTGCGAAAGGTTTCCCGCAGTAACAAGTGATCAGATCCCACGAGTCGTCACCTGCAGGGTGGAAGGAACAGGTGTTAATGCTGGACTCTGGACGCTCCCTAAATAAGAAACAGTGAAACCAGATGACAGAAATATTCTCCCTGCCAG
The DNA here is from genome assembly GCA_024760905.1 of Plotosus lineatus. NCBI lineage: Eukaryota > Metazoa > Chordata > Actinopteri > Siluriformes > Plotosidae > Plotosus > Plotosus lineatus. The sequence continues at coordinate 14,103,335 of CM045745.1, read as the reverse complement.
TAGAAGATCATGAGCAAGCACTGATTCAAGGAGTGCTATCTGTGTATAGACGGCTACGGTTTTCTCATTATGAAAAGTACAGGGTCTCCCAAATCTCTCCGTACACAGCTGAAAAAGAACATTTTTTTTTAATTCAACTATTTACAAAACATCCTGTAGTCGTCTCTCCCACTCATCACGAATGTTTGCTAACATAGCTGGAGTTACGCACATACAGTACTTGCAGTTTAAATGGATTCTTTGTGGTGCAAAAACATAAAATTATTTTGAGACAGTTTCAAAAGGCATTCTTAAAAGGCGATGTGGAAAATAAATAAATGTGTATAATATTCGCTGTTCAGTCAGAGCGGTAACACTACATGGCTGGGTTGTGGCCATCTAGTCCCAGACACAACAATCTGCAATGCACCGAGTGTTTGGACACCTTTCTGTCATACTGTACTACCACAGCACGTCTGTGGGATCAGATCACCTGTTCGAGCCTTCACTCCCCATCTACATCAGTGGTCCATGGGCACCCACGACACTCCAACCAGTTCCTGCTCGTGCTTAACTAAACCCCTTTCGTAAGTACTTCCCAGAAAACACCTCACAAGACCTGCTGTTCACAACAGAGTCCGTATCAAAAATCACTCAAGTCCTTACAGTTGTCCATTTTTACTGCTGATAACACATTAACAACTAACTGTTTACGTTCTGCCTCACATATCCGATTCATGTAAAGGGGTCACTGTAATGACAGTTGTCTAGACCAGGGTGGCGAACACTGGCTCTTTGCCTCTTATCAGATTTCTATATACTCTGGCTCTTTGCCTCTTTGTTTTTTTTTAAATCTTAAAAACACACTTCAATCCTTCAGAGGTTATTAAAAACAAATAAATAATATTTTTAAATAATTGACAGGTTGGGCGTTTTTTATGCCGCGTCTGACACATAAGTGACCGTCAATCATCTGAGTGGATGACGTCTAATGCTGGGAAATGAAGTAAACAAAAAACCCACAATCTTCAAACACCAACTGGATTTGACGGATTACTAAAATAAATATGGTGTCTGTCGTGACGGTAACCAGATGGACACCTGTGGGGCAGGAACCCGTCCAGCTGAAAAAAGAGGCCTATTGGGTCTTATTGGCCTGTGAGACTCCTGAGGCAGCAGGCAAGTACTGTACCAGCAGGCCAAACGTGCTGCAGTCGGAGCTATCGCTAACGCAAAATCTTGAGCGTGGGAGGAATTCGATGAGGGACTGAAGAGTGATTGATTCTGGTCCACCGTCTGACGTCTCAAGAGGGGAAAGCAGTTCTCCACAAATACTGTTTACAGTGGAGTTGCTCACCTTGACTGGGGATGACGTCAGAAGGAGGAAGGAATACTTCGAGGACCTCCTCAATCCTGCCAACATGCCCTCCGCGGAGGAGGAAGACCCTAGAGGTTGGGGTGTTGGGGTTTGGGGGTGGCCCACCCCCGCCCATCGTTGAGACGTCTGGACCTCATTGCTTAGACTGCTGTCCCCGAGACCCGAACCCCAGATTAAGCAAAAGATAAGGAAAATGAATATGATCTGGACATTTCACTCTTCATTGCTCATTTAAGCAAAAAAAAGAAAAGCCTGCATTATTTAAGTCAGAATTAACCATCTGCTGGTTTGTTTGTGAACCTACTCAGTGAGGACGGCCATACAGATCTTTTAGGGAAAGTGATTTTATAGATCAAATGATGTTTCAAGGTTGAGTGACAAGTTTGTTTTAATACAAATAATTGTACAAGGAGATTCAATAATAAATAAGGTAATATTGTAATGTAAATTATGTATAAATTCTCATTGAGCTGCAAATATTTTTTTAATTTTTTTGGGATTTTGGAACACTTCGTTACATTAACTACTCATTTTCAAATCCCACTGCTCAGCCTGAGAAGGAAATGCACCAGAAAGCATGACAACAAAAATAAACATTTACCTGCATCTTATATAATATACAGTATTACCAACTGAACACAGGATTTTCTTCTTGCGTACTGCACATTTAAATCATCTCACTATTTGCTCTCACTACTATTGTGACGAGACGGAGTGAATGCTGTTGATGTCAACTGTTCTTGGGTCCAGGCCAAATGGTCTTCAATGTTAAATTTGACTGACAGCTGACTCTTATGGCTGGAATGCACTGAACGAATTGCAATTAGAAGACAAAACACTGTAGAGAGAAACCCACCGTGAACAAGACACAGTATGGCCCGACATTCTTCTCCTTGTCCTTTCGGCTTTTCCCTTCAGGGGTCGCTACAGCCAATCATCTGCCTCCATCTCACCCTATCCTCTGCATCTTTTTCTCTTACACCAACTGCCTTCATATCCTCCTTCACCACATCCATGAATCGTCTCTTTGGTCTTCCTCTAGGCCTTCTGCCTGGTAGTTCCAACCTCAACATCCTACTACCAATATACTCACTATCCCTCCTCTGTACATGTCCAAACCATCTCAATCTAGCCTCTCTGACTGTCTCCAAAACATCTTACATGTGCTGTCCCTCTGATGTGCTCATTCATGATCCTATCCATCCTCGTTACTCCTAAAGAGAACTTCAACATTTTCATCTCTGCTACCTCCAGCTCGGCCTCCTGTCTTTTCCCCCAGGGCCACCGTTTCTCAACTTGCTAAAACCTCCAGAGCTTTATAGAAGGAACAGGGCAAATTCCAATGCAAACAAAAAACTTAATTGGATTAAGCTGCTCAAGAAGCTGTTAAAGACTTCAAATCGCCTTCCTTTTTACTGTCAATAATAAACTTCAATATAAAAAGAACCTAGTTATTCAGTTTATAAAACATTTAAATTCTCCATTGTTAAATATTACTCTTGAGATTCATATCACATCCAGTAGGTGGCGACAACGTGTGAACATTGTACATGAAGCGTACTGTACACTAAACCCACACATGCATGTTATGAACAAAGCAAGCATTATTGATACTTTTTTCCACAGAAAACCCAGGAACAAAAATAAAATTTTGCCATTACAACCCAAAACAGTTTTAGTTGTAATAAATGGGTTGTGACTAAACATCACCAAATTGATTATTTTTTAGGAACTTAAAGGAGCCTTCAAGTGTATGAGTATTTAGGTGACCGTGGTCCAAATAAAATGAATCAGGAGATGCCATGTACATCATCATCATGATGAAACTTGCAGTACAAAGAAAAAAACCACAGAGATTAGCATAAGCACATAATGAGTACTCATGATGATGGGCAGTGATTTTACCGTATTTATTCAAGTAACCAGTTTGCTCATGATCAGGGCAGCTGTGGTTTAGCTGACTTGTAATCTGGGTAACAAAACCAGGTTAGTTTCTTAAAAGATTGCATGACAACCTTTCCACATGATCATCATATTTATGACCACTAGATAGGGTTAAAGAGAGTGTTAGTGCTTTCTCTATAATTCCAAGACTTAAAAAAATAATAATTAAAAAAAAATTCTCAAGCAACTGAAGTTGATTACCAAGAACACAGAGGACTGAAGTTGGTCTGATTTTCCTTCCATACGACTGACACCATACAGAAACTTCCAGCTGGGGACCAGGTGATGCTCTACTTACCATTTTTCATTATAAAATAAACCCACTCACCTGATTCGACCATGATATCCTCATCTGCAATCCAGGTTTCCCCTTCGCTGGAGCTCAATTCAGCATCTCTGCTCGCTTCATCACGCTCAGACTTCACCAGGTTAGGTCTCTGGGACTGCAGTGCTCTCGGCTCACCTGTGTGCTCCTCCCCATGGCCGAGTCCAGTCTCAGAGTCCGTCTCGCTGAGTGCCGAGCTCTTAAGCTTCTTCAGGCTTTTGGGCTCTTTTGAGTTTTTGCTGCGCTTGATTCTGGCACGTTTTTCCCCACCGCTACTGCTGCTGTCTCCGGCGCCTGTGCCGAGAGAGAGGCGCTTCAACTTTTTGTCCTTCTTGCGCTCGACTTTGCTGCTTGCTTGACCTTTGTAAAGAGAGTCCTTTAACCTCATTTTGTCTAGCAGGGTGCTGTCAGAAGGCAGGCGTTGCATGGTCTTGACACTTTTGTTGGCGCGAGCTTTCTGCACAAAAGTGTGAATGGTGTGGAGGTCTGAGTTGCCATCTCCCCAGCTTGCCGACACGTTCGAGCTGGTGCCACCTCCCATGCTGCTTTCGCCTGAAGTGCCAGAGCTGTGTGGTGAACTGGAGGAGGCTGGAGACCATGGTCTTTCCTGCAGGGGGCAAAACGAGACACTGAGCACTACACTGCTGCAAGCCTGTCTACTAAAGTCACAACAATATAAAATAAAACAATGGATTAATTCAAAAGGAAGGATTTTCCAAGTAAGAGGGCTGTTAAAACAGCTACGGACAACACACACGTGCCACGAAAACACTTTCTAGTTATTCTAATGTAATTTTCATCTGCCGAACTGCTTAATATCCTACTAGGGATGCCCAAGTCTATCTCAGACAAATCTGAGCTAAGGCACAGCACAACATAAACAGCTCACCAGTCCATCATAAGGCCAATACACACAACCATTCACGCTCACACCTAAGGGCAAATCAGAACAACCAATTAGCAGAATGTGCTTGTCTTTTGGTGTGTTGGAGGAAACTGGAGTACCTGGAAGCAACCTACACAAGCGCAGGAAGAACACAGAACACTCTCCTCAAGCCCTGAACCTTTTGCTGTAAGGTGGACAGGCTAACCTCACTGCCACCATGCCACACACTAATTTCATTTTCAATAACACATAAGTTTCCTACAACACATGTCTGAAATGTCAAAAACCATGCAGCCAAATCCCTCCTTATTTGTCTCCACCAAGGTGGCTATGTTTTACGTTCACTTTATGTGCTGCCATCATAAAATTCCTACCAGAGTAGGGGACTTTGAACACGGCAGCCTCCATAAGATTTTGGAGATGATCCAGATCAAATTCTGGACCCAGAAGCTTTTAAAAGGATTCTTTAACACTACAAGAGAATATGATTTTTTTTTGCAAACAAATGCCTACGAAGCTCTTCTCAATCTGGGAAAAAAAAAAAGATTCAAATGATACGGTTGAAAGCCCAACTCTGAGTATAGGCAGACTTTAAACTGCTTAAATTTGTGCGAGCTTCATGGTATCCAACTGCACAAATGTCTTCAGAAAGCACATAATTTTAGGACATATGAACGTGGAACAAATTGAAATGTGTTCAGTCTGCTAGAAGTCATCTAGAACATGTGCAAAATCCTAAATCTCACGTTCAGAGTGATAGAATTAAAAGGCATTTTTGTACCAACACCGAAACTCACAAAAACTAGTGTTCCATTAGCGATGACACACACTCAGACATTACACTTCATCTTTCAACGGCAACCTACCGCTGATAGAGCTGAAATGGAAACACATTTTAAACATTCACTGGTCAATTATCCGGGGCAGTGCTGGCCTGGTGGTAAAGGTGCTGGATCGCTGATCCTAAGGTTGGGGGGTTCAAGCCTCACTATCCACGGGTTGTCACAGTTCCCACAGTGGGCTATCAAAACTGGCCTATCAAAGGCCGGCCGGTTCATGTAAAAGAACCATTGCTGACTTTTGACAAGAGGAGCTGCATAGCCATCAGGGTGTTTCTGCCATGTGGTGGCCTGGTGAGCTGTCCAGGGTGTACTCTGCCCTCGCCCAGAGTCAGCTGGGATGGGCGCCAGCATCCCAGTGACCCTAATTAAGATTAAGTGGTTATAGAAAATGAATAAATGGTCAATTATCAAGCAACAACATGGGTCTCTTTCACCCAGACCTACCTGAAGAGAACCTCATGGTCTGAAAACAGCTTTAATACACAAACAAAACTCAACAAAGTGGGGAGAAACTCACCTCTTTTGGAGATGGAATATAACCAGCATACGCCAATACAAAACTACAGAACTTATTAAAGTCTTCAACTGTTCTCTTTCGTCTTTCTGGTGGCTGAAAACACATTTTTTAATGGTTAGAATACAAGAAGACACGAAGGGGTTAAAAGCTTTCAAGTTTGAGCAGCTTACCAGAGGCTCCGTTTTGCGTTTCAGTAATGAATCTAAAACGAGGAGAAACACAAAGAGGGAGAGAAAAAATATCATGGATTGAGAAAAATTAGTTCGGACGGTCCTATTTGCTTTACATTGTTGTTTTTGTTCAACATTTAATCAGGTCATGAGGGGTTTGTCGTTCACAGACGTACTAATACAGTATTCACAAACGGTACACTTAACACTAAAGTTCCGGGTTGGTCAGCTAATATGAGATTTTATTTTTATTTCGGGTAAATTTTAAACCGCAGAAATGTCTTACAGTTCACTCCAAGGACAAGTCTGGGTGTACTGTAGTTGAATCGCAAAAAAAACCCCCAAGTCTGTATCGGGATAACACATGGCGAGAACCTACGCAATATTTTCGGAAGAGCCTCGACAGGATTAGCACGTATAGCTAACCTGACAGACCTGCAGATATTCATATTTATTTAATTTTTAAACTCCAGTCACCAAACACCGAATAAAAACACCACATTCGATTATGTGAAGTTTATTTCCATTTCAGTCTAACATCAAACAAGACATTAATTAAGCTGTACAACTTCTATAGCTAGCACACCTGCTAATGCTTAGCTTGACAATAAGCGCGAGCGAGCTAGTTAGCCAACTCAGTCTCCTCGTCTCCAGACCAGCGCCTTCGAGGCGTCACAAGTTCACGCACCCAAAAAACAGGACCAGCTCAGATGTTTTGAGAATAAATAAATATAAACGGTGGTACGAAAGCAAATTGAAAACAAACACAAAGCAGCAGGTCTTTAATTAAACCGAAGCAGCTGAGGAGGAGGAGGAGGAGGAGGAGTCCCCCTGTGGAGCTGCTAGCCTTCTTGTGCTAAGCTACATTATGTTAGTTGCCGCTAATCTGTGATCAGTGAGGAATTAGATTTTTTTTCCCTCTCCTCATATTTTTAAACAAACAAAAATATGAACTTAACTCGGTTCACTTTTATAACTTGTCTGTTGGAGTTTAACCGAAATCACCACATCCAGCCGACGTCACACTGACCAACCCTGTCAACAAGCTCAGTTTTCTATCTCGCGCGAGCACAAGACTTTTAAGGAATGATGAACGCCACCACTTAATAAAACACAAGTCCATATTTAAATTTTGAAAAGTCACACCAAACACGGGAACACAGCTATAGCACGTGGAAACAAGCCCGAGTTTAGCGTACTTGGTGTTAGCATGAATTTATTACGTGGCTAATAATAACCGGCTAACGCGATGATCACCGAAATGAAGCAGACAACGCTAAAGTCGGAGGTATAACTTCTCTTAAGTTTTTCTTACCTTGATGCTCAGACATTATTTCGAGCATTGTCACCTCAGCGATGAGGTCCGCTCAACTTCGGTGGCACAGACAGAGCAGCGTTTATCCACCGGCTTGCTAGTCAGCTAAAGCTAACACACACAACGGACGATCGAATTCCCTCCTTTTTGTTGTATTTAAATATAATAAAGCATCCCAGAATTGTCTCGAACTTCGGATTTTTCAATGTGACTTGAAATCTGCTCGATAATTAGTCAGATCATCTCTCCGGCTCATTGCGTTGCATAAATAACCAGAAGCCCGAGTGTCGGAGGGAACGCGCATCATGCCGCCCGCGATTGGACTCTCTGCATGAGTTTCTCTCTCTGTCGGTCACCGATCTGTATGAGTAATATACCTAGCAAATATTTATTTTTGTTTGTTTGTTTTGATCTGAAGTGGAAACAACTTCTACAAACTCAGTGTGTGCGTATATCCCCAGCCGCGCCTCCCTCAAGCGGTCGATGTCAACTGGGTCTGTTGCAGAGAAAACCCCTTGCGGTTGATCTCCACGGTTCAGAACTACGTCCTCTGGCCTTATGGGAAGTGTAGTCCCATTCAGAGAAGGGACGGCACAGTGCGAGCAAAAGAAATAGTACATACTACTCTGATGAAAAATTCATCAGGTTTTCGAATGTTAAAAAATAATTTTGCATCATGTCTAAAATATCCTAGATGTAATTTTTAATCTAGAAAATATACGTTTATACCACAGAGCAATCGAATGTTCGAATCTGATAGGTTACACATGGTTTCCTGTATGTCCGTACGACACCAAGGCTCGGACAGTAGTTCCGGCTGTTGTGAGTAGGGGGTTAAAATTAATGCGCGGAACTCCACGCAGCGATACAGTGTAAAGCTGTGCAACGACCTGATTTTTCATAGCTCGTATCTCCATCCATCCTCGTGTGATCGAAAGCTCTCTTGTATCTGCAAACCGGAGAAAACTGTTAAAGAATTTAAAACCGGTACAAATCTGAAAGCCTTCATTTCCCAACTAACCCCTAATCATTTAATATAGTTTTAAGTTCAATCCTCAAATCTTCCCAAAAATACTAACTGAATTAGAATAATTATTCTTACATCAGTAGGACTGTAGTTTTTTTTTTGGCAATCTAAGGGCGTTATGCTAGGCTTTTCACTTTGATACTGCTGATACTTATACACAGCGGCACAGTGATGTCATGGTTAGCATGTCTGCCTCACAGCAAGAAGGTCCTGGGTTTGAGCTTCAGCGTGGGCTTGTGGAGTTTGTCAGTTCTCCCGAGCTTGCATCGGTTCCCCCCCACACTCAAAAAACATGTACATGATTTAAACTGGCCAATTAGTTCAATATGCATGTCTTCAGATTGTGGGAAGAAACAGTATCCAAAGGAATCCACCACACACCTGAGAACATGCGGTCTCTACACAAAGCCCTCACTGAATTGACAGGTTTGAACCTGCAGCATCTTGGCCAGAGCCAAAAGCATTAACCACTGTACCATCGTGCTGTCTTGTAAAAGTATGTTTGTTTCTATGTAATATTTCTTTTCTCTCGCTTAATAAGTAAGAAAAAAAAGAAAGTTAACGAAAACGTTTTAACTCCAACGCATTAGGTGGCGCTGTGCACACTGCAGTTACGTCGAGAATGAGCCCTGAGTGTAAACGAAGAACACTAACACATTGTTGATGAAACAGCAAAGAGGTTCATTCTTTATGAATAACAGTTTTGTTAAGATATGATACCAAACCTTAAGTTTAAAACCAAGTGGATTTTATAATAAACCTGACCCATCCCTGGAGTTTATTCACTATTAGTCTGCAATCAGTCACTATCAGTAACAACGAGAAAACTCAGAATGTTGTCCGAGGTTTTCGAGGGAACCGAGTCAGGAGGAATAGTAATTATTCGAGGTAGGAATACACAGCAATCAGTATTTACTGGATGTATATATTCGTGTTTTGCTGTTCTAGATGTTTCTCAAGCCCTTTATGTATTTTCCAGACTCTGCTTATTATTCCGGACGACACTTGCTTAAGTATTACATAAACTGCGCCGTAAAGAGGTGGGTTTTGCAGATATGTCGAAGGCTTAAAAGAAATTAACACCTATATTGTAGACCTGGCAGGGTTAATGTCACCTCCCCTTGGTCATTCAAGAATAAAAGAGCATTAAAAGCAGGCTTCCTTTATTACGCGACACTCCAGATTACCTACCTTTAATAAAAAAGTATTTGGACATAATGACATAATAGTGGTTGTGATAATAATAAAATGAAGTGCACAAAATGTTATGAAGAAATTAAACCAAAGCTGATTTTATTTTATTCTATACCATAGATGCATGCTGGATACCCGAATGAGCAGGGGAAATGTGTGTGTGGTGGTGGGAGTGATCTACGCCTTCCCTTCCTCCTACCTCATGGCTGAAGTGCTTTTGAACAAGGCACCTAACCTCTGACTGCTCTCTGGGCTGCACTGGGGTAGCCCACCACTCCTAGTGTGTGTTTGCTCACTATGGATGGGTTAAATGCAGGGCCCTGTTTCCCTTGCAGGATTAACACAGTTTATCCCAAAAATGGTGTGATACATTTCAGCCTATGTTGACAATCCATGCATTAAAAAGTTGTCAAGAGTCAAGGCTTTAATAAGTGGAAATGAGGTAGATTATTTACTTGATGATACTTTTCTGCAGAAAATGTGTGGACAGACAAATTTGATTTTGCTATACTGTATTAATCCTGCAAGGGAAATTATTGCCTCTGCAGTTTTCTGCCCAGACATTGGGGTGCCTAGAGAGCATTTGGGAGCAAGATGCTTTGCTCAAGTGCACTTCAGCCATGAAGGTGCTGTTCACTCCCCTCCCACCACACATTTTTCCTGCTGGTTCGGGAATCAGACCAGTAACCTTTCGGTCCTAAAGCCGCTTCTCTAACCATTAGACTGCGGCTTACCTCCACAGTCCGCTGTGCTTGGTCAGCTACAACTGCCTGAGCAAAGCACAAGTTACACTTGAAGATGAACTAGAATTGTAAATTCACTGATTTTGTGTGCGTTTATACAGTGGTGTTTCCTTCATTCTTTGTTTTGATGCTAATGATGACATTTTGTGAGGAAATGATTTGCTCACCCACTTGACTAGCTTTTTTTTTGTCCCTCCTATCCAATCTTCTTCTTTCTTCTTTTCCTTTTGGCTTTTTCCCTTTTTCAGGGGTTGCCGTAGCGAATCATCTGATTCGCATGTTTGATTTGGCATAAGTTTTTACATCGGATGCCCTTTCTGACACAACCCTTTAGCAAGGGACAGAAACACGCTGACGGCTTTGCAGCTACTCTTTACGAAAGTCAGCAATGGTTCTTTTACATGTCTCTCACCCATAGACAGTGAGAGACACGGCCGGCCTTTGATAACCCAGTTAGCTGCTCTGGGGGTTGCCCTCTTATCCAATATCCTGAATAAATACTGTCGACTTTGTCTTGAGCTAGTTTGAAATAGTTCTTTTGTATTTGTTTGCATTGAAAGACAGTTATTTCTATTTCTTCATCAATGCAAAACTCATTATATTTTGTCCACTATGTTTCAGTATAATTTGTGATTGACACTGCTTTGTTCCTTTTCTTTTTGAGGGGGGAAGCTGTTCATGTGTTGGGATTTGAAATTCCCAAGCACGAGTTTTGTGCTAAACTAGACAGCGGTGCCTCAAATTTGTGAGTCTATTATCTATAATTTTAAAATTCACATTAGTTAAGCTTTTTTTAAGGAATATAACATGTTTTGTGTAGACTACATGGTCAGAACCATACAGTGTGCAGTCATCAGACAAGTCTACAACTTACTTTTGAGCTTCCTCTCTTTTCTGCTGATAGGTTTCACTTTCACAATGCATTCACGGACCCCCTGGGCTGGACCAAGCAGTCCTTGTTCACAGTAAAACATTTCAATTCAACAGAAATTACCCGGCTACTCCACGAGACACAACATGCCAAAGCTTCAGTTCTTGTTATTGATTCTTTGTCCTGGGTTTTAAGACATCACAACACTGTTAGCGTCTGTCAAGAACTTCAGAAACTCAAGAAAGGTTTGTCATGTCAGCAGTTCACAAGCACTTCTTTAGCTGCTTTACTTCAGTGAAGATGCAACATGGGTTTGAAATGAATACCAAAGATTATAGAGGACTGTTGGACACATGTTGAATGTAGTTGGGTTGATCTGTATTTAGAAGAGACATAAACCAGGAGTAATGTACCGTCTGGGGGAAGTTCAGTATCAGGTTTTTGGAAACATGATCTGATTTTCTTACTTGAATTATTTATTGAGTTGTTCTATCTCTGAGTGTACATTCAGTAAACTGTTGTTTGGATCCGTTGACACAATTGTTTTTCTCACTGACAAGTAGGAGGTTCTGTAAGGATGATATTTGGTCTCCTGCACATGGATCTCCATCAGCAAGATATTTTGGGAACAATTAGCCATTTAGCAAATACAGTAATTTCTGTTAGACCTGGGAACAGTTCACGTTACGCTGTGGCCAAGACGTCACATCGTAAAAAATCCGGAAAGGTTACACAAAATGTAAGTAACTTTTCTTAATCTGACTTTTACATATTTAGTCTATTTTCAAATTTATATGTTTTATATTTGAAAGCTGATCTTTTTTTTTTATATATATATATATATATATAAAGGAGGAGGTTTTCATGTTGACAGAGGACTTGACACTCTCCATAGAGGCCAAAGCCAATCAATCGGAAAATGTTCACACAGAACTACATAATAAATCTGAGGTGAATTAATTGGTGATTGCTTTTAACTCATATACAGTACACACAATTTCCAAAAGTATATGGACATCTTAGCACAACCTTCCTATCTGTTTGTTGAACATCTCATCCCAGATTTACTTCTCCCCTGCTGTTATGATTATTCTACTCTTCTGTGAAAGCCTTCTGCTAGATCTTTGGGTGTTGGGATTTTTGTCCATTGGCTGCAAAAAGACTGGTGAGGATGGGCAGTAATGATTGTCAAGAAAACCATTTTAAAGATGTTTAATTGGAGTTCAGGGCTCTGTGCAGGCCACTCAAGACCTTTCACACCAACGTTTGTCAAGCATGTCTTTATGGACCTCACCTGGTGCTCAGAGGCATTGTAGATAGATTTGGGTCCCTTAGTTTCAGGAGAGTTCCCATCCAGTTGTTGACATGCAGTATTTTGGGGAAAACCAACATATTAGTGTTATGTTAAGGTGTCCACAGACTTTTGCCTATATAGATCAGGTCCACCCAGTCGTTTATATTAACATATTTTGCAATGCATGTCCTCTTTCTCCTTTTTTTTTACTTAGGTGGATCCAACTTCAAATTTGACCTTCAATCTTCGTTTGTCTGAGGGTGAAAGAGAGGCAAAGGACAAAGTTGCTCTACCTTTTGTCTTCAGTGAAGAAAAGTAACTGAAATCAGTGATCAGGATTCAAGCTGTCTTGCTATTTTATGTCTCAAGATTTACGAGGACGTGCATTAAAAATAAGCACGATTGCAAGACCTCAGATTTAAACCTATTTCTATGTTATCCTTGTTCACTAGTGTCAGACGTGCTTGTTATTTATTATTTAAAACAATCAGCCATAGCAAAAAGAAAAAAAAAAAATCTTGTGACCACCAAAAGGTGACGTGAATAAAAACTGCTGCTGAACCTTGCTTGTATAGAGAGAAAAATCAGCCTGCTATCTTTAGTACAGGCTGAGTCAAAAGCAAGATGATTTGTTATTGTGCACCAAACTGTTGAAACACACTTGGTAAAAAGGCTCAAAATCATAGTGCACGCTGCAGCTAACTAATGATCACTTTGCTAGTCTATATGACCAGGACCAGATATATGATTTATTGATTGACTGGTTGTCGACCAGTGAGATCATTGCCATTATATGTAATAACCCTGACTATCCTGTAACAGTAAAATGTTAACCAAGGGTTGAAATTTACTTGGCTAATTGGATACAGATGTATGTATTTTGTCAATATGATAAGTTTGAAAGTAGTTTTTCATTTTGTTTTTGCAGAAAGTCTGCTCTTCTGAGGCCAGGACGGGGTTCTGGATGCATTATGTATGAGCCTGATACCAATGACGACATTGATGAAGAAGATCCAGATGATGACCTCGATATCTGAAAGTTCCCTTTAGAATGTTGGTAGAAGCTCTGTGGGATTTCTGGAATTGAGCCTGATCTAATATCTAACATAAAATTCTGTATTTAGACCTATTTCTAGTCAGGTCAACTTGTGATGTTCAACACCAGCAGCACTGCACATTTCTGATGTCTGTTCGAGGAACCAGTATACGTATCGTAATGAATGGCAGCATCCAGAAACATGTACTAGCATACAGTGTGGCCTAGTAACACAGAGCATCTTTTATGAAACAGGTAAATGACGTCAATGTATATATTTTTTAAATCCTATAAAGTATGCAGTGGACATCCTCCTGTGTGAAGAGGAAACTTTGTTTTGCTAATTCTGACATTAGCAGAAAATTATGCACTTTTTAGATGTTCTAAGTCCAAGGTTCCACAACAATTATTTTATTTATTTATATGTCTGGTTTCAGAAAGGGACCACAGTTTTGTTTAGTTCAATAAAAATGTTTTGTGTCTGGTTACAGTTTATCGCAATTTTGTTGTCGGTACTTCCTAGCAAATTTTGTTAGCGTCAATGCTTCAGAAGAAATACACCAGTCAACCACAATATTGAAATTATACCCACTGAAAGTGGAGTACAGTCAATAATATTAATTACGTATAGCTTTACAATGACAATCACCAACTAGTGGGGAAAATGGATATAAACATTCAACAATCAGTCAGTTAAACAGCTGATGTGGTGGAAAGATAGGAATGTGTAAGGATCTGAGTGGTTCCTAAAAGGGCCAATGAAGAGAACAGGATCAGGTGCTTGAGTATAATGCTTCATGTGCACTCTTATGTCCCTGGTATAATGTCACAGAATAACCTGAATCATTTGAAGGCAGGGTTTTAACTTGGTACCTATAGATAAGTTGAAAATGTTTGCACACTTTAGTGAAAGATTCAGGCACAATCCATCCATCATCTGTACTTCTTATCTGTCTGGGTTTTAGAAGAAGCTGGAATGGATCCCAGCTGACCTTGGGCAAGATGCGGGTTACACCATGAACAGGTCACCAGTCAATCAAAGCGTAACACAGTTGGTTTATCCACACCAATGGGTAAAATTGTCTTAATACTGTGAAAGGAAACTAGAGTTCCTGGTGGAACCCACACAAGGAGAACATGCACACACATCAATCCTGGTGCACATATAGTTTCCCACTGCCCAGGCAATTTTAATCTAAACCTTTTAACACCTTCAACAAAAAAAAATCTGTCAGTAAATGGCATGACTGTATCAACTCCTATACTTGTACATCTTAACTTGGGCCTTGATGACATCGTTCTGAGACTCAGTTTAAAAATGAGCGCCTTACAAATAATTTAAACCAAAATTACCAGTTAAAGATTTTGCACACAGAACCAATTAATCAAGAGATTTTAAATTAATTCACTTTTAACAAGTGATAGCTTCGACTTTATTATTCAATTTACAAAATGTTCCTTTGTCATAATAGTAAGCAAAAATACTCTTGTTTATTATGCCATTCTAGATTAAGTCCCCATGTTAGGCTGAAGCTTATGTCTCTGTCATTCTGTGAAGAATTTCCACTGGCACTGTGGACTGAGGGGGGCAAGGAGTGACAGTGTTAGTGTCCGTAAACATTATGATTCTAGCATATATTAATAGGCGTCACGATGGCGTAGTGGTTTGCATGACCGCCTCATTGGCTCTGTGATGGCCTGGTGAGCTGTCCAGGATGTACCCCAACATCACCCAGAGTCGACTGAGATAGGCTTTCATACTCCAGTATGGATACTCCAGTTTGCTCCCACACTCTGAAGACATCCTCGATAGTCTAATTGTCAGTTTCAAATTGCACCTAGATGTGTATGTGAATGGCCTGTTGAACTGTTTAGGGTGCAGCCTGCCTTGGCCTTGGGGCCAGTGGCGTAGTGGTTAGGGTGCTGCACTCATTTTCGGGAGGTTGTGTGTTCAAATCCCAATTAGACCCCCCCTGTGCTAAGACCCCTGGGCAAGGTCTCAACCTCAAGTGTGCCTCTGTTCACCCAGCAGTATAAATGGGTACCAGTAAAAATATACTGGGAAGGTAACCTGTGATGGACCAGTGTCCCATCCAGGAGGAATTGAACTCCTAGTTGCTTCATGCAATGGAAACCAGGGATAAACACCGGCCTGATGAGGCACTATGGCCCAGGTGTAAAAAGCCCAACGGACTTTCCTTACCTGCCTTGGCCCAGGACTGACTGAGATAGGTTCCAGCCTAATTAGCAACACTAATAGTAGGATTTGGTAGTTTAACAAAGTGTGTATACTCCAAACTCTTTGTATCTTTTCCTTGGTTGAACTGTCACTGTCTTCCTAATATGTTTTGTAATTTGGTCAGGTTGTTTGTCTTTTAAATCAGGTGAAGACAATCTAAACAAAACTTTTCATTGCATGCTTTTGGTTCTTATTCAGACTTATCAACTTCCTTCACTTAAACTGGGGTTGGGTCAAGGGGGCAGCAGCCTAATCAATAAGCTCCAGACATCCCTCTCCCTAGCCACTTCCTTCAGCACTTCCGGGGGACACACCAAGGTGTTCCCAGACCAGCCAAGAGACATAATCCCTCCAGGGTTCTGGGTCGACCCCGATGTCTCCTCCTGGTTAGACATGCCCGATACACCACACTAGAAAGGCATTCAGGAAGCATTCTCAGATGTCTAAGCTACCTTAAATGACTCCTCTTAACTTGGAGAAGCAGTGCTTATCACCCTATCTCTAAGGGAGGGTCCCACCACCATGCAGAGGAAGCTTACTTCAGCTGTTTGTATCCATGATCTTGTCCTTTCGGTCAGTATTCAAAGCTCGTGACCATAAGTGAGGGTTTGAACGTAGATTGACTGGTAAATTGAGAGCTTTGCCTTGGAGCTCAGCTTCTTCTTCACCACCAGAGGCTGCAGAGATCCTTCTGTTGAGCTCTTGCTCCAGCCTTCATGAACAAGACTGTGAGATACTTGAACTCCTCCATTTAGGGCAGGACCTCATTCCGGACCGGAACGATACATTCCACCCTTTTCTGACTGAGAACCATGGCCTCACACTTGAAGGTGCTGATTTTCATCCCGCCACTTCACACTCAGTTGCGAATCTCTCCAATGAGAGTGGAGGTCCTGGATTGCTGAAGCCAAAAGGACTACATCATCCACAAAAAGCAGAAAGAAGACCCGATGACCACCAAACCAGAACCTCTGAATGCCTCGGCTGTGCTTAGAAATTCTGTCCATAACAATTATGATCAGAATCTGTGACAGGACAGCCTTGGTGGAGTCCAATCCTCACTGGAAACAAATTTGACCTCTTGTTACCAATGCAGACTAAGCTCTGGATCCGGTGATATAGAGACCAAATGGCCCGTAGTCATGGGTCCGAAAGACCGTACACTGGGGAGATCCCAAAAGATAACCCGAGAGACATGGTCAAAAGCCTTCTTCAAATCCACAGAACATACATGGCCAGATTGAGTAAACTTCCATGCCCCTTCCGGGATTCTGTTGAGCGTATAGAGTTGGACAAGGGTGCAATGGCTAGCACAAAAACTACATTGTTCCTCCTGAATCTGAGATTCAACCATCGGTCGGATCCTCCTTTCCCGTACCCCTGCATAGACTTTCTCGGGAAGGCTGAGGAGTGCAATTCCACGATGATTGGAATACACCCTCTGGTCCCCCTTCTTAAAAAATGGAACTATCGCCCCATTTGGCAATCCAGAGGTACGGCCCTCGATGAACATGCAATGTTGTAGAGATGTAGAGATGTGTCTACCAAGAAAATTGTACATCTAGAGCCCTGAGATATTCAAAAAGGATCTCATTCACCCCTGGAGCCTGACCACTGAGTAGCTTTTTGACTACCTCTGCCACCCCAGCCCCAGTAATGGCTGGACTTCCACCCAAACCCCAGTGTCTTCTTCCTCCATGAGGGCATGTTGGTGGGATTGAGGAGGTGTTTGAAGTGTTCCTTCCACCTCCCGACAACATCCCCAGTTGAGGTGAGCAGCTCCCCACTTCTACCTTCGGAGGCTTCGGATCGTGCTCCAGAACCTTTTCGAGGCCAACCGATGGTCGCTTTTCACGCCCTCACCTCAACACCTCCCACACCTGTGATTTTGCATCAGCATCAGCACAGGCTGCAGCATATTTTGTCTACTGGAACCAGTCTGCTGCCTCGGGAGTTCCACAGGTCAGTAAGACCCCCGCCATAACAGGCACCAATGGCTTTCCAGTGACAGCTATGGGCTGCTGCCTCAACAATGGAGGCATGAAACATGACCCATACAGATTCCATGCCCCCACATCTTGATGGATCCTGCTCACCACCAGGTGGTGATGGGTTGACAGCTCAGCACCTCTCTTCACCTGAGTGTCCAGAACATGCAGATGCAAGTCTGAGCAAATGACAACAAATTATGATAATTGAACTGTGGTCTTTATTGTTCTGGTAAAAAGTGCACTTATGAACACCCTTATGTTCGAACATGGTGTTTGTAATGGACAAGCCATGATGAACACAGAAGTTCAACAAAGAAACACCATTTAGGTTCAGGCTGGAGAGGCTGTACCTACCGATCCCACCCTTCCAGGTCACACTGTTGTTGCTCACATGGGCATTGATGTCTGCCTGGACAACGAGGGAGTCCCCAGAGGGAAAGTTCTCAAACACACCCACTAAAAGCTCCAAGAAGGGTGGGTACTCTGAACTGTCATTTGGTGCATAAGCACAAACAACAGTCAGAACCCGATCCCCCCGATGGCAGAGGGAAGCTACACTTTCGTCAACCAGGGAGAACTCCAACGTGTGGGCACCGAGATGGGGGGCAACAAGGATGCTCACACCGGCTTGCTGCCTCTTCCCATGAGCAACTCCAGAATGGAATAAGGTCGAGCCCCTCTCAAGATTAGTGGGGCTGGTGGCGTGGTGGTCAGGGTGCTACACTCATGATCGGGAGGTTGTGTGTTCGAATCCCAGTTAGACCCCCACTGTGCTAAGACCCCTGGGCAAGGTCTTAACCACAAGTGTGCCTCTGTTCACTCAGCAGTATAAATGGGTACCAGTAAAAAATATATATATAGTGTACTGGGAAGATAACCTGTGATGGACTAGCTCCAGGAAGAGTTGTACACCTAGTCGCTTCATGCTATGGAAACAGGGAATAAGAACCGGTCCGATGAACCACTAGACTCAGATGTAAAAACCCCAATGGACTTTACCTCTCAGGATAAGTGGTTCCAGAACTCAAGCAATGCTTTGAGGCGAGTCTGACTATATTTCGTCGGTATCTCTCCACCTCACGCACCAGCTCAGGCTCTTTCCCCACCAGAGAGGTGACATTTCTTATCACAAGGGTCAGAGTCAGTAGCCGAGAATTGGTCCGACAGAACCTATGCCATCGGCTGTCACCCAACTCATAAAGCACTCGACCTTTATAGTCCCTCCCACAGGTGGTGGGTCCATGGGAGGGCGGTCCCATGTCTAATTCTCAGGCTGTTCCCGGCAGGGAAGTGTGAGTTCAAATCCCACTAAGACCATCACTGTGCTAAGACCCCTGGGCAAGGTCTCAACCACAAGTGTGTCTCTGTTCACCCAGCAGTATAAATGGGTACCAGTAAAATATACTTTGAAGGTAACCTGCGATGGACTAGCATCCCATCCAGGGGGAGTTGAACTCGTCGCTTCACGTTACGGAAACCGGGGATAAGCACCGGCCTGATGAGCCACAAAGCTCGGGTGTAAAAACCCAACAGACTTACCTACCTCCCGGCAGGGCTCCATGGGCAGAAACCTGACCACCAGGGGCTCGTCTTTGAGCCCCTCCTCCAGGCCTGGCTCCAGGGGGGGGCTTCAGTAACCCCTTTCTGAGCAAGGCCTTTGTGACCTTGTATATGTTTCCATTTAGGGGTCTTTTGAACTGCGATTCATCTCGACCTTATTCAGCATGTTTTCTGTTGTCTTCTTGTATCACATCATTCATTCATTTTGTAAGCCGCTTAATGCTAATTAGGGTCACTGGTAGGTTGGCGCCCATCTCTGCTAAGAGGGCAGGGTACACCCTGGACATTTTTCCAGGCCATCGCTGGGTCAACACTAACACAATCATTCACACTCACACCTATGGGTGATATGGAACAGCCCATTAACCTATGGTGCATGTTTGTGGACTGTGGGAGGAAACCAGAGTATCTAGAGGAAACCCACACAAGCATGTTGAGAACATGCAAATATTATTGGAAATGTTGTGTCTGTAGATAAATGGCAGGATAAATCCTTCGAACACTAAACTGCCCTTACCCCACACAGCTCGTGCCCCATTGTGCCACCCCTGGAAACACCAAGGGTAATGATGTTGTTCACTTCCTGTCAGGTGATATCAACACCTTTCTAAAGGTTTTGTCAGTCAAACTGTGTGTGTCTTGCTGTCGAACTGTTTGTTTTTATTTGTACTGGACTCAGAGACTTCGAGTGAATGACGTTGCAGCAATTCCGGAAGTGACGTATATTTTCCGCTGCTAGAGTGGCAGCGCGTTTCCGGGTTTGAGTTGAACTGTTTCTCAGCACTGACTGTTTATGAACTGAGCTACACCCTTCAGCGGTGAGGAGGGAAAATACTGCACTCAACGACACGGTGTTTGGATCATTTGTGCTCTGGTCGTGGACCGGACCTTCTGTCACCTTAACTAAGCCTGCTGTTCGGTGTCACCAGCCGGTTCGGATAGCTCCACCGCTAGCTCGTTGGGTTTGGTTTGTTAAATCAAAAGCTGGTTCACTCAACAGAAACCCTGTCACACACTTCAGGTTCCTGTGTTTTAACCGGTTTTAGGTAATGCGAGGTTTGTTTTCCTGAAAAAAGAATAATGTTCTCCGAGTCTTCTGTGGAAAGTCCTGGTTGTAAATGATAGCACGGGTCTAAAAAGGTTTAATTTCCACGACAGGTGTTTTTTTTTTTTTTAATGCGGCTGAACTTTACGGTGTTATGGTTGACATGCTAAAGACTCGGCAGTGTTTGCTGTGTGTTCGCACTTTCTTTGGCTTGACGTCCAAGTTATGGAGTTTATTTTTGTACATCCTCAGGAAACCACTAAGAACCGTGAGTATCCTTTTTCTCTGTATTCTGATCCAGATTTTCCTTTCAAGTCATGATCCTGCAGTCCTAGGTCACATGCTCTCCTACAGATTTATTATCAATTTGGAGGAAAATTGACGTTTATAGGCTGATGGTGGTGTGACAGGCTCCTCCAACAATCACACTTTGTATTGTTATCAGTCTATAATGACCAATGACACACACACACAAGTACTGATATATAAGTGTAACTTTCCTTTTGCCTGTAATTGTGTTAAAGTACAGTACTTCTAATTGTGGACAACCATTTGCCCCGCCCACTCCTCACAGAAAATTCTAATTATTACAAATAGTTCATCAAACAAAACAAAAAACAAAGTCCAACAAACCAATTAACATCTGGAAAGGTTAATTTTTCTTTTTCATTTTCAACACACACCCTGTACTGTTGTTCATTTATTACATTGCTGAACATTTTTAATTTGTGCTGACCGCAAGGTTTTCTAATGAACAATTGTGTAAGTATTCCATTAAAAATTTACAGTGCTCCCCTTTCAAAAACAAGGACATGTCTAAATGTTCCAAAACTTTTGATCATTAGTGTACACACACTTCGGTACTGTATATGATCTTTAGTTTACAGCAAAGCTTAAAGGAGCTTTATGATTTTTTTTTTTTAACCCAAATTTAGTTGCCAAAAAGTCATAAATATGCCATAAATGTCCACAGTGCTTTTTTTTAAAATTAGCCTTTCAGTGTGTAAAAGAAATTCAAAGTTTTTGAGAGCTGTGCGGAGTGAATGGAAATGTCTTGCTCAGGACCTTATGAAATCTGGTTGGGGCGGTATGACTGTATGAACATAATTCATGTCTAGTATCCTTTTGTAAATCAAATTTCAATCAGTATGAATGAATAATTGTACCTTGTTTGAGAACACCATTCATGATAGTTAGGATTTTTTTAAAAATTTACTATAAAATAGCCATGACATTGCCCAATTGGTTACTATAACACATAATAACTTTGCTAGTTTTGATTTGTGGTGGCACCTTTTTGTAACAAATAAATAATAGGCCTAGGTTAGATATACTACATTTCATGAATTCATTCATTCATTTTCTTAATTGATGAATATTGATAAGGGATGCGGGAGGCTGGTGCCCATCAGCCAACTGGGAAATGGCAGAGTACACCCTGGACAGCTCCCTAGGCCAATGCAGGGTGGAAAAACGCTGACGGAAATGCAGCTTTCTCTTTATGTAAGTCGGCAGCGGTGCTTTTACATGCCTCTCACCATAGAAACATTAAGGTTTCATTCATGTTTTTAAATGTCATGCTGTATTATTAGAGCATTAAAAAAATAATAATAATATTGAGATAGATGGCATACATCTCCTTTGGGAAATGAGGCAGTTGGTGCATGCTGATGTATGCTAATGTATGCAATTGTTTAACCCCTCATTGAATTGGTGTCTGTTGTGACAGGAAGTGTTTAAACCACATCAAAAGTGTTGTGTTGTCTGCATGTTTTTTTTAACTCGAAGTTTCATTCTTCCATTTTATAAAAACAGGCTGACAGATTTCTGAAATGGCACAATTCTCCAACTGTAATGGCTAAAATGGTTTAAGTCTGACCTTGGCTTGTCCCAGTAGATGCTGAAGCGCACACAGACAGGTTAGAAATGTTGTGATGAGATGAAATATACATGAATAAAAGGACATGGGAGTCACACATACATCATCAACCTGAATTAGCCCACATGACAGAGAAATTAAGCATTTTATGAAAATAAAAGAAGCCTTCCAAACTGTCCTATTATGCTGAACATCTGTAAATTTTCATCAACAGTTTTTTTTTTCCTTCAGTTGAAATCTGCAAAATGCTTTTTCCAGGTTTGCATTAGCCTGTTTGAAAAATATTCCAATACCAACAAATCAGACATGATCTGGTAAACTTCTGGATAAAATAAAACTGGGCACATCGGCACATAATGTGTACAATTTCCAGAGCACCCCACTCTGATGGCTACTAGCTGAAAAAGCTTAACAACTAAATAATGAAAAAAAAAAAGTTAAAATAAGAATGAACTGACTGACTGTCATTCACTGGCTCATAAACAAAACACATGAAACCTGAGATGTATTTTACAAGACAGAACACTAGTTGTATCCCCTGCGTGGTCAACAACACGCTTGGTATCATCATGGTTTTATTAAATTTGCAATCGGGCTTTAATAGGCCAAGGTGCCCTTGTTGGTACAAGGTTAACAGCCATGTCCATTGGCATTTCTGGTATAGATGACAAACAATCCTGTGCTAAATTTGACGTAACTAACTTTTCACATTCCATATCGCCCCTGTGACCATGAAATTAGATCAAGCTGACTCAGTTTTAATAGGCACGAAGACCTTGACACTAACTAAATTAGATATGAATTAGAAACCTATTCAATATAAACTGCATCTTCTAGACTGTTAAGTCATTAAAAATGCCCATCGACTTCTGTGACCTTGAAAGATAGGTCAAGGAGACCTGGTTTTGGTCGGGTGGTAGAGTGTGCTTAGGCACCATTCAACATAAATATAAAATGATTACATTAAGAACCGGCCCCGCTAGAGTGTTAACAAGAAGTGTCTGTGCTGGTGGATGCGGACGTGGACAACCCCTGAAAACATAGTATCCTGTACACTTCGTTGGGAATACAACTAGAGTTGCGCTTATACAGCGTAAAATACCTCTGCCATTGATACTGGTTTAAATGATGTATGTGCTCATCTTATGATATGATATCTACAGAACGGTGATGTGACCAAATTCGTGAAACAACTAATTTGTACAATATTCCAGTTTCGCATTACAACTGTGCGTGTGCAGGTAATGTGATGTCAAAGGTCACGGCTACCAAACTTTCCGGTGGCCACTTGCTTTTGTATGTAAACAACATTGTCACGCTTGAACAACTGCAGTTAAAGTTCACTTTAAGCTTTAAATTGTCATAGTGACAGGTATGCCTTGTGCCATATTGAATTGTGGGAGCGGCCTGTACCATCTTGAGTGATGGATAAAGTAAACTTGCAGCAAACATGCTTGGGAACAACTTCGGGACAAACGTGTGTACAGCTCGTTACCATTCAAATTATATACGTTCCCAACCGAGTTGAAGGATCCAGTGGGATGTAATCGTTGGATTAATGCAGTAACTTTATAATTAAATTATATTAATTAGTATTTTATTCGTTGTAGAGACTTACTTACCTTCTTTGTAGTCGTTTCGGAGTCGTGCAAGTAAGGGTACTTGGTCTTTTTGACAACAAAAAATCTTCTATGTCAGCGTACATACAAGTGGGCAACTTTAACACAGCATTGACTTCAGTTTCCAAGCCTTCCTTAAGTTCCGAGGGGTCGGGAATTGTCAGCATTTCACCGCCCACTTCAAACGCCAGCCAGCTGGCATAGTCGCAGTGGATCTGCTTGGATTCCTCAGCTTTTGATCGGCAAATTCTGTAACTTGGCGGCAAATGCAAGTGCAACTAATTCATCCTTATGTTTGCAGGAACAATCAGGAAGACCCCTACATGTACAATATGCCCATAAATTGTATTGTGAACCTTCCATAAATTAAACGTATCATTAGAGCACTGTTCATTGACATTCAGTGTGAAAGCCGCCAGTTTGGTAGCCGCGATCCCATGATGCTTTGCACTAATGTCTTCCTTTCGGCTTTTTCCCTGTTACTCGGGAGTCGCCACAGCGAATCATCTGATTCACACATTTGATTTGGCAGAGGTTTTTACGTCGGATGCCCTTCCTGTCACAACCCTTTTTAGCAAGGGACATAAACACGCTGACGACTTTGCAGCCTACTCTTTACGAAAGTCAGCAATGGTTCTTTTACATGCCTCTCACCATAGACAATGAGAGACATGGCCCGCCTTTGATAACCCAGTTAGCTGCACTGGGGGGGGACAGTGACAACCCTGTGGAGAGTGGGACTCGAACCCCCAACCTTTGGATCAGCGATCCAGCGCCCTATACCACTAGACCACCACTGCCCCTTGATGCTTTGCACTAATCAGGATGCAAAACTGGCTTATTGCTGCTGCTGTTTGATTTGTACAAACAAAATTTTATCAGACCTGATGATTATGTAGTAAACATGGTTGCATAAATGTGGTTGCGCAACCATGAAAGATTTAATAATAGCATGGTCAGCTAGCAGGTTCTGTTTTGTTTACACGTCCTATGTCCTGTTTTACAGCCAATAGAGCAACCCTTTGTAGGCTGTTGACAAATTAGGGCTATTATGCCACATTGGCTGTATATTGAGAAATATTTATATAAATTTAAAATTACACACAGAAATTCTGATGTTATTAATAAACACTGCCATATCATACACCAAAAATAATTGAAAAATCATGTATGTGAGCCACTCCACCGAAAGTAGGCTCTTGCATCCAAAAATGAAAAATTAGCTTTTTACAGAGTAGAGGAGGCCCAAAGCTGCACAATGCGGCAAAAAGTTTGTCAATACCTTGAAAACTAACCAAGCTATGCCATTTATTGTGTCAGCATTCAACTGAAAATTTCAAAAGACGTTTTAGAGAAAAATGAGCACAAAGATTGCCCTTCTTCCACGATCATTAGTCCTTAGCAACCAAACATTTTTATGCACTTCAGCCCTATAAACTTTTAGAAAACATGGCTAGGAAGAGTTTTAGGAAGAGATGATGAGAGAAAGAGAAATCATCCTCATTTTAATCTGACATGCCCTTTTTAAACCCATCAGTCACCATGGTAACCCCCAAAAAATGAACAAAAAAACCCGACATTTTTTCATTTCTGTTTATTCCAATAATATCAGTATGTATCTTTTCATCCATTATTTAAAGGTTCAAATGCCTTCAAATGATACTGATTGAAAAAAACACACTGCCAGGTTCAAACAATCACACTGAAATTAAGAAAACTATATATAAGAAAACCATATAACAAAACTCTCTGATCTCTTTATACAAGTAAGCTTCATCAACTCTGCCCTCAGCATTATCATCTTCATCTATATCCTGCTCAGCAGAAAGAATCACATCGTCATCAAAAACACAACAAACTGACTCATGCACACTTTTATTAACAGACGCCTCTTCTTAGTGAGTTTTAGTCGATTTGACTTGAGCAAGTGATAGTTGAATACTTGTTTTAATAGTTTATGCAAAAATCTGAATTTCGATAAAAATGGACCATTTTTACTTTTCTGGCCTTTATCTCAAAAGTGGTCCGTGCGACAAGCGCCTACTTTTGGTGGCGCGCTTCACATATGTTTGTTTGAGGAAGGGGACGTTATTGAAACAAGACCAGCCTGTAAACTAGCTCCCTGCTTTGATGGTGTTTCATGAGTATGACATCAATTTTACACAGTGATTGTAAGGTTAATTTTTATATCAGAATAAATCCAGGAAAACAAGGTTATTAATGCTGTATGTGTGTTGGTGATCTCAAAAACATTGTGACACTATAGAGAACGTGTGGAAGGCTGCCTCAGTTCTCACAGATGTTGCGCTTTGCATTATAAAATGCAGAATAATCACATTTCTGATAACTTATGTGTTCAATTCTCACCGGAACTTGATTTGTCAGCCAATCAGAAGAGTAAGATGAAGTTTTACTCATCTTTACTTGTATTTAGGTAATTTTGGATGACTAGACCTATGATCTTGAGCTCTGAATAGTGTGCCATGGTTTTGAAGTTATAAGCTCTCAATCTCCAATGCTTTGTGACCTTGCTATTCCAAAATATAATTCTCTCTTGAATTCTGGTAGGATAGTGTCCCCACCAAGCTTCGTAGAAATCCTTACTTGGTTATTGTCAAAATTTTGTTGTGTGGCAACAGGCATACAAATGTCTGATTACGATACCACCATCAAAGAGGTTTTTCGGCAGATGTTATATCTGTTCAGTGAAGGTAAAATTTCAACAGTCTGAATCTTTGTACCTCTTGTAATATATCAGATACTTTCACCGCAATCTGGGTTCTTTGCACTTTTATGCTTGTTCACTCCCTCTGTTCTGATTGGCTCAGAGTCCTGTCAATCACCCTGATTTATTTCAAGTTAGCTGTAATGATGTTTGGAATTCCTGAATATTATAATATACAGAAGCTCCCTGACTTACGTTTTAGTTCGGTTCCGGATGGCCGAACGCAAGTTGAAAAAAAAACAAAAACGTAAGTTGTTATTGTATGTTCCAGTGACGTATGACGTTCATACTCTACAATACATCCATAAATACCATTACCGTATATCATTAAACACCCGTAAATCAATTATTATAAACATAACATTGTAAAATAATATCAAATATATCAAATAATATCAACATTATTTTCAAATAAATTAAATTCAAGCAAAATAATTTCAAATAGATAAATACAGTATTAAATATAACCGTTAACATTCTCTATTTCTGCTTGTAAATGGTTCTGATGGTCGACGGAGCCATTTGGAAGAAACGTGCAACATTCACATGTTTCTCACCATCATCAGTTTTCTTGATAATGGCCATCTTCGTTTCTAAAGTAATGGCTTGCCGCTTTTTCAGATTTCCACTATCACCAGTAGGCTTACGCTTCTGACAAACTGTTGCAAAAGTCCGCAAAATGGTGTGAACACAAAGATCACAGAGACGACGTCTTAACACAAGGGGAAAACGCAAAGAACTGGGAAGAAGGACGGCATGTTCAGTCTGTCATTTGTAAACAATGAACGCAGTGTCATGCGGAAGTTGCGTATTACGTCAGCGTACTACGTAGGTATGTCTCGTACTACATACAGAGAGCATGCTAAACTTGGCTTATAATTTATTTATTTATTTTTAAATAATGTAAAATCGAAAAATACGTAAAACGAATGAACGTAAGTCAGGGAGCGTCTGTATACATTTCCTGCCAATTCCAAACCTACACCATGGATACAGGACTGTTCAGGCAATTCACAGCTGCTTAGACTCACTACATTCGTTCTTCCATGACTCAGAAATATAAGCAAATTTATTTATTACATTTTAAAGAAACATCCAGTGCAGTGAAGGTTTAATAAATACAGAAGTCCTGTGCATTACTTAACCAAGGTTAAAATCAGGTTACTGTCAGCCCAACATCTGCTGGTGTAAACCAGGCTCCCAGAGTCTGTGTAAGTGTATTCAGTGTGTGTCCAGCCCCCAAAGGCTAGAACAAAACTACCCTTTAAAACACCATTCACCCGGTCTAACCCTTCTGTTTGCCCCTGCATTCCCACCAACTCCTGCCCTTAAAGCTAAATTTAGTTTGAGAGAGAAGCGTTTAGGGGGAAGGAACCAGGGACAAATATCAGCATCTCAGAAATGGAGTGAAAATATATTAAGTAAGGATGATTTTTTTTGTTTGTTTGTTTGTTTTTGCCCCAGCAATGAACTTGGAGGTCATGGTCTGAATTTCATGCTAATTATAAAGATCTAATTACAAAAAGTGTGTGTACTGTACTGTATGACTGGTTACACTTTAATAACATGGCTATTGTCATACTGCGAAATGTTTGTGTAAATTTAAACAACATTGTTTTTAATAATTTCCAAGGTTATTTTCCTTTCCGATAAATGCCTGTTCGCTCACATTTCAGGGTTTGTTTATTTGCATTACTTCCCGAATGCGTTCTAAGTTCCTCTGGGCTGTCCTGCTCTGAGCTCTTCAAAGAAACAGTAGCAATATGTATTGTTGACATTGAATCTGTGTAGATTTACTTTTCACTGATATTCCGCAGTAGGTCTTCTTTTCATAATAAAGGTTACATTTAGAAGGCTATAGGATTCTTTATTTTATTGGGGAACCTATAAAAGCTTTATGTAGAGCTCTATTATAGTGTTTCTTTAACAGAACAAGAAGCAAAGCCTTGCAATTCAGTCTCATTTCTATGGTGCACATTATTCTGTCTTGTCCTGAATTCTGTATGTCTGCTCCCCCCCTCTCTTCTTTTCTTAGATAATCCAATATCAGACGGTGCGATATGACCAACTACCCTTGTCACCATTGTCCAGAGCAAGGCTCAGTGAGTGTTTGTTTGTGTTTTCCTCTTCCCTTAGAAAAATGAAATGTTTTACTGTACCCTGTGAATAAGGAACAGAAAAGTTTTTCAGGTCACTTTTATCTGTATGGCATCTTCAGCAATACATCTGTCACTGAGCAGCTTTACACAAATCTAGATCTAGATTGAATAATGAAGGTGAAACTAAGAGGAACCAAAACCAAAAAGAAATCCAGCCTTACATAAAATCTCTGGAATTGCCACAGCAGTAGACTTCTTTTTTTTTTTTTTTTTTTTTTTTTTTTTAAAATCATTTATTTTAAATTAATCATGTGGCGCATAGCCATGTCTGTTTCATAGTGACATCACCATAAATATTTATTAGAATAAAACCTCACAACAATCATAAATTTAAATCTAAATGTAACGTAAATATTTTAATATCTATTCAAAAATTAATATCATTCAGATGTGAATGATAATTTGGAGTTAATGCTGCTGTAATCCATTATCTGGAAAAGGAAAACCTGGAAATGTTTCATTTCTGACTGTTTTTTTTAATATATAAAATGGTCTTTTTAATTGCATTTTTTTTAAGTATAATTTTTCCAATTCGCACGACAAAGCAATAAATCTGTTCATGAACATTTTCATGTAAAGGTCTGAGATGGTAACAGAAAACAAATGCTTTGTCAGCGGCAGATGTACTCAGTCTCACAGGAAATACTGCAGTCCATAGAGGACTGAATTGGCAGCTGTTGATTAACATGTAAAGTGAGGCTTTGTGTGGCTGTTCGGTTTTCAATGGCCCTAAAGGGGCGGTATGTGGTGATTGAAGATTTGGTATAAATGCGTCAGTTTTGTGTGTGTTTGCCTGTTTTGGCAGATGCAGTAAAGCGGAAGATCCTGGTTTTAGACCTTGATGAGACATTAATTCACTCTCATCATGACGGGGTTCCAAGACCATCGGTACGACCTGGCACTCCAGCAGACTTTATCCTTAAAGTAAGAAGTAGATTACATAAAATTCATATACTGTTTTATTCTTCTTCTCCTTTCGGCTTTTTCCCTTTTTCAGTGGTCGCCACAGCGAATCATCTGATTGGCACATCATCTTGATTTGGCATAGGTTTTTACTGTTTTATTCATACAAACTTAATTTAAAGGTCTGAAAATACTTGTAACTAATTAAAAAAAAACTTTTTCAAGAGAAGAAAGCAGGATGTGTGTAAACGTACAGTATTATAGATTTTTAATGAAGACGTCGATCTTCTATAATTCCTGTGTCCGCTATCTTTTGTGTAAAACATCTCAATGTTCATGCAGGAATAATTAATTACTGTTGTGCAGACAGTCTTAAAGAGGATAATATTTAATAAAGGCGAACACCTTTTGACAGTAGCATTATCACTTAATTTCTGGTACCGTAGTGCTGTCTCTCTGCTTTTCTAAAGCCTCAATGACAAACTAAAGTGCAGCGATGTGGGAACAAATTTTCTCTGTGCCAGCCATGTGCGTGAAATGCCCAGATGCAACTCTGCCATCTTTTTCTGAAATGACCATTAGAACGTGACCAGGGTCAGTCGATCTCTAGGAATGCCGAACTTTAGCGACCACCACACGCTAATGTAGTAGTGGGTAGTGGGGTTGGTGGCGTAGTGGTTAGGGCAGTGTTTCCCAACCTTTTTGGGCCAAGGCACACCTTTTACATTAGAAAAATCACGAGGCACACCACGGAACAAAAATGATACTGCCCTCTAGCAGAACAGTACTGTTATTACACGCTAAGTGAAATTGTTTAATCTTCCGCGGCACACCTGATGATTTCTCACGGCACACTAATGTGCCGCGGAACAGGGGTTGGGAAACACTGGGTTAGGGTGCTGCGCTCATGATCGGAAGGTTGTGTGTTCAAATCCCAGGGAGACCCTGACTGTGCTAAGACCCCTGGGCAAGGTCTCAACCACAAGTGTGCCTCTGTTCACCCAGCAGTATAACTGGGTACCAGTAAAAATTTACTGGGAAGGTAACTTGTGATGGACTAGTGTCCTATTCAGGAGGAGTTGAACTCCTGGTCGCTTCACGCTACGGAAACCAGGTATAAGCACCGGCCTGATGAGCACTATGGCTTGGGTGTAAAAAAAAAACAAAAAACGTTTAATATCGACAGTCTAATTTCCTGCATCCGCTCACATAAGAAATAAGTGATGTCCAAAGGCTTGTACAGTTTCATTCATCCATTAAATGTACACTGACAGCATTCACCAAATAGTTAACTATATCTGCACAGGCAATATAATATACATCGCATGAATCAAAGTCACTTAACTTGGATAATTGCGTAACTCTTTTTGCCTCTTGAGGTCTCCGATTTTTATTTATTTATTTGTTTATGTTTTATTATCATTATTTTTTTTTCCCCTCCAACTATTATTCCTTTAAAATACCATCATGTAAGTTGGTTTTTCACTTAAGTCATAAAAATTTGCATCCTCGTTTTATACATTTCCATTAAAATATTATCGCATAAGTCGGATTATCATCGGCTATGCCCACTCATTCACACACATGAACAACATTGCTGTAAATGCACCTACCAAGCTACGATTGCATTGTAGATGGCGCCGTATTATAATAAACAGCATTGTTTTTGTGTCAGTTAATTTTTGTCGAAAAGTGACTTTTGTCAAAAGTCAGCAGCGGTTCTTTTACAGCCTCTCAACGTAGGCTTTGCTGCCTACTCTTAAAATTTATTTACAGTCGGCCCTCGACTTACGACAACCTCTGAATACGAAAAATCCAGGTTACGAAAAACATTTTCCTAAATTTTCACCCTCTGTATACGAAACAACCTCTTCTTATGAAAAGCGCCAAACGCGCCATTCTAACAATGCGTGAGTTATTCTCTCATTGGCTGTCTCCCAACATCCCACCCCCCGCTGGCCTCCCATTGGCCTACCCATACTTCCTGTACCCATACTTCCTGTTTGTCATATGCGTGTAGGAGAGTTGAACAGGACTGTTGGCTCGTGAGTTTTTTTGAGAGTGATCATTGCAGCGTTATATTTCGTTATCCATCATGGAGCCCAAGAAAGTGATTACCGGTGACACCGAAAAGAAGAAGCGGGCTCCGTTATCAATCGAAGTGAAGCAGGAGATAATAAAAAAATACGAAAGTGAGATGCGGTTGAGCGAAATCTCAAAGGAGTATGGCCGAAACCCCTCTACAATCGGGACGATATTGAAGCAGAAGGAGACCTTCAAAGCGGAGATACAGTGACGTAGGCGATTATTTCGGAAAAAGCAACCACCATATTTAAGGACCTCGTGAAGGAGGGTGGGGGTGGCGGTGAGGGTTCTTCGGACCAGCAACCCCCGGACTTTAAAGTGTCACATGGGTGGTTCGAGAGATTTTTAAAAAGGTAAATAATTTTCTTTTACTTTTAACACATTTCATACAAAATTGGTGTACTTTTATAATTTTTCAAATTTTTATGGGGTAGTCTTGAGAGCCGTGGAACGAATCACGCGTTTTACATGTAAAATGCACCTCTACTTACGAAAACTCCAGGTTATGAAAAAGGCACTGGAACGGATTAATTTCGTAAGTAGAGGGCCGACTGTATTTGTTTAACTTTTGCTATATTGTATTAATCCCACAAGGCAAAATATTACACCTGCATTTAACTCAAAGTGAGCAGACACAAACAGAAACAGTGAGCGCATACACACACTCTGAGCAGTGGGCTGCCGCACACACTGGGGTGCACAATGAGCAGTTGGGGGGGTTATGTGCCTTGCTCAAGCCATTAATGTTTAGGAAGGGAAGGTGCAGCTCACTCCTCACCGCTACACATTTTCATTTTCCCTGCTCGTTTACCAGTAACCTTCCAGACCCAAATCTACTTCTCTCACCAATGGGCCACGTCTGTCACTAGGTTGCATTTAACCCGTGCTGATGTTTTCTGTTTGCTTAGCGAAGTCTCGATGTGTATCATGTCTGTGTCTTTCTCAGTGAAAAGTGAAGTGAGTCAGTAGATATGTTATATGGCTTAAAATTGTAGTCACTTAACCATATACCAATACCATGTAATTCACAACAGTCTGATGTATCTGACACTAATAAAGCTTTCATATTTCCCCCCCTCTGAACCTCTTTATTTATTTATTATTTTTTTTAGGTTGTTATAGATAAGCACCCAGTCAGATTCTTTGTGCATAAAAGGCCCCACGTGGACTTCTTCTTGGAGGTGGTCAGTCAGTGGTATGAGCTTGTAGTGTTCACTGCTAGCATGGAAATCTATGGGTGTGCAGTAGCGGACAAGTTGGATAACAACAAAGGCATCCTGAAGCGCAGATACTACAGACAGGTGACTGTCTCAAATGGCTACGTCCCTCACTGTTCACTCTTCTCTATAGACGATTCTATTTAAAGAACTATACTCCACAGTGAGGCTAACACTGGACCAAATTTAGATCACACTTGCATGAGGGTGCATAACAAACACCTGTTTGTTTATATGATGGGAGCTTTTTGAATAGGATTTCTTTTTTCAGGCTCCCAGAGTGGTGCATTGACAATATGCGCGACTATTAACCTGGAAGATCGCAAGTTCGAATCTGGGTTAATGCCACAGCTGTCCGTGTGTCCATGGGGGCTAATTTTCCGAGCTGTCATGAGAGGGACAGATGGCATATGCTCATTTCCCTGTCACTCACAGTGATTGCCAGCCAATCATGGGCATCTGTGAGCTCATTTGTACGAGGCTCGGATAGCTTTCCCTCCGAGTGTGTTAGACCCCCCCCCCCACACCCCCAAATTACACATGGGGTCACAGTCCAATAAGAAGCAGGTGGCTAGCCTTGCATGTCAAGGTGGTGGCATGTGCATTCTTTCACCCCACCCTTGTCGATGGTATTCTTCCCTGTCACACGGAAATACCTGATGAATGGAAATTGGATATGATTAAATGGGGGGGAATAATAAAAAAAAAAAATATATATATTTTTTATTAATTACAACCATAATAGTGCTTTAATATTTATGAAACATTTCGACTTGGATTATACATAAGATTGGGTTTCTCACCATCCATCTTAACAAGTAAATTTCAAGCTGTAAAAAAAAAAAAAATCTGTGGATTTCTCTATGGCTGTACTTGTAGGTACTAGATGGTTAACCTCTTTGTGGCATGTTAATAGGAAATGAATTTAGATGGTGTATATCTCGTGCCATACTGCTTACATTGATGTTTATTTTGCATCTGTATAAATTGATGCCTTAGCATTGCATTACTATATACAGTTATCGAGAAAATAAAGAGTCCACCGTTATTGATGAATACAGTTACAAGTGTTCTCTGATATGTAGCTCTATATTAGTTTCCTTATTGTTTCTCTGTTTTTCAGCATTGTACACTGGATTTGGGTAGTTATATAAAAGACCTGTCAATCATACACGGGGATCTTTCAAGTATAGCAATTCTTGACAACTCGCCTGCTGCATATCGTAGTCATCCAGGTAAGATACTGATTACCTTCTCAATCAAACTTTATTTGTTTTTTTGCACTTTATATACTGCTCAGGATGTTCTTTAAGTTTGTTGTGGTTAGCGGTATCCTCTACGCTGTTGCATGCTGTGGCAGCAGGCTGAGGGTTGCAGACACGATCATATCGAAAAACCTGATCCGAAAGGCTGGTAACATTGTTGGGATCGACTTGGGCTCTCTGACGGTAGTGTAAGAGAGGAGAATATTGTCCAAAATAAAGGCGATATTGAACAATACATCCCACCCACTTCACAACCTGCTGATCAGTCATAGGTGGAGGTTCAGTGAGGGACTGATGCCACCGAAATGCTCTACTGAGCGACAAAAGAAATCATCCCTACCTGTGATCATTAAACTTTATAAAACTCCTCCATATAACAACAATATCTACTGTTAATATATTTACATTCCACTGTTTATTATACTGATAATACTGTGTATATCATTCACTGACAGGATTAATTCTGTATCTGTTTATATAGATATTAGTAACTTCTAATTTCAGACTTGCATATAGATGTATTTATACATGTATCTACAAATAAATATTCTGTATGTATATTGGTGTGTATATAAATATTTGTATTACTTTCTGTACACACAATTTCCTCTGGGATCAATAAAGTATTCTGATATACAACCTGCAGTAACAGAGAATGCTTAAAACAGTCACCACCACCACAACTGTGTTAAATAGGAACTGTCTTCTGTCCCTCATTACTATCTGGAAAAAATAATACAAACAAAAAAGAAAAAAATACAGTCAGTTGTAATTCCTGTGTGTATGTGTCTGTGTGTATGTGTCTGTGTGTATGTCTGTGTGTATGTGTCTGTGTGTGTGTGTTCGTAAATCTGACCATTATAACAATATGTTTTAACTGTTAAAAAGAGCAGTCTACCTACAGTAGTTGGTTGTATGGTCATCATATGTTCTTGTTACTTTACAAGCTTTTGATGAAGATAATACAAGATTCAGGCACTGCCTAAAAACAGAGTTCTGAGAAAAAAAAAAACTTTCTCTGATATGAGGTGTCAGTGGAAGTTCGTTTTGACAATGCCATCGATGATGTAATGTCATGTCACCATTACTATATGACCGTCCCTTCCCAAAGTTTTGATATTATCTGAAAGTATTAACCTATTGTGTGTGTTTTTTTTTTTTTTTTTTCCTTTTTGGCCATAACAGTCATGCACTTCCTTAATCTGTTTGGATTAAAAGCATTTCTATTCTAATGAGTAATTGCATTGTACAGCAGTCAGAGTTTATTTTACTGCCTAAAAAAAACCAGATACCTGCATATGGTATCACTGCTGTTTTTCCAGTCTAGCTATCTGGGTTATAAAAGGCCTCCCGCGTCTCTCACTGGTGGGAGTTATGTAAAAGAACGCTGTCAGTGTGTTTCTGCCCTGTGATGGACTCGCTGAGATGGGTGCCATCGCCATCTAATTAGGATAGGATAAAGCAGGGGTGGGCAGTGGTGGTCTAGTGAATAGGGCGCACAGGGTTGCCATTGACCCCTCCAGTGCAGCTAACTGGGTTATCAAAGGCGGGCCATGTCTCTCACTGTCTATGGTGAGAGGCATGTAAAAGAACCATTGCTGACTTTCGTAAAGAGTAGGCTGCAAAGTCGTCAGCGTGTTTCACGACCTGGAGAGAGACGGGCGCCGCCAGGTCAAAATCGGCCCAAGTCTCGCCGTGAAGGTGCCCCAACGACATCCACGGATGTTAAGGGAGAAGTGAAGTGAAGTGAAGTGAAGTGAAAGCAGGGGTCACCAACTTTTTTGAAACGGAGAGATACTTCTTGGGTAGCAGTTAATGCAAAGGGATACAAGGTCGATACACACCTCTGAAATTACGAATTTGCTCAATTGACCTTTAATTTTGTTATTATTAATAATTAATGATCATCTATGTGAAGATATTGATTTGATTTAAATATATATTCCAAAAAATTAGATGCAGCTCAATGGAGAGTGGTGCTATGGAGCCGTGGGCCTGTCCTAAAAATAGCAGTGAACAGATCCGCGGGAAATTATATTGTCCTTGCGGGCTAACTGGTGCCCACGGGCACCACGTTGGTGATCCCTGGGATAAAGGATAAAGTGGTTCAGAAAGTGAACGATAGGTTTATTTGAAACCTTGACCTACTTTTCTGTACATTTGCTTGCCATGCGCTGAAACCAGCGCTTTCAAATTTGCTATGCTTGTTCTGTATTGGCATATTATAAAATGGACCTTTCGGCTGGACCCCTGTAGTGTATTTTATTTTACAAAAATTGTTTTTTTTAATTTTATGACTCAAAGCAAACCATCACTCAGACAATTCCCATTACGATGGTTATATACCAGTATGAGAAAAATCACTGCAGGGCTCCCGCATGTACAGGAATGGGTGGATGGACATGGTGTTCGTGACACAAAAAAATCAGATCGATGCTATTAGCAAATTTCTCTGAAGTATGGTGCTCCGCTTGTGTGGTGGAGTTCTGCTATTAATTATTTTATTATTGTGTTAAACAGTACTGGAATCTAGATACAAGCTCAGTGCATAATAATCTGTCAGATTTTCTGTGCCTGATACTGATGGTACGAAAAGGTGGTGGGAAAAAAATAATTTGTTAAAATAAAACCAGTATAGTACATAAAGCGGGGTGGTATAGTAGCAAGAAGGTCCTGAGTTCAGGTCCTGGGATCAGGCATTTTTATATGGAGTTTGTTTTACCCCATGCTTACGAGGGTTTCCTCTTCGTACATCAGTTTCCTCCCACGGTCCAAAGTGATGCACATTAGGCAAATTGGCTGTTCCAGTTTACAGCTCTGTGAACGCTGTGTGTATGCTGCTACTATGATAGTCTGGCAAAATGTTCAGGGTGTACGCCTCCTTCACCCAGTGTCAGCTGACATTGGCTCTAGCCTCCCTGTGACCCGAATAGGATTAAGTGGCTTCGAAAATGAGTGAGTGAGAACACAAAGATGGTTTCTATAATTACTGTACTTATTATGGGGGCTCACAGTATTGCATGTCTTGCTGACTTAAAATACTCAACATAGAAAAGTCACTGTTTCAGAGGCTGCAAAACCACACAAAGACATGAGCAGAGAAAAATAACGTCTTTTTTTTTTTTTTTTTTTTGAACCAATGCATGGAATTTACAGTATGTTTTAAAGCATGCTGCTTATGTACTGTATTTAAAAGAGTATAATGTGAACAAAATGGCAAACTAAACCTCCCACCTTTTAATTGCACTACAGGTTATTCTACCACTATTTATATATAAAGATTAACTTCTGTAGATTATGGGGACAGAGACTCCTATGTCTCCTATGTGCTTCAGCTTTGGTTCCAATGCTGTCATGTGAGCACACACAATGTGTTCTTTTTTTTCGAGTAGTCCTGCATCGATTAAATATGATTTTATTTTTGTTCTCACAGACAATGCAATCCCTATAAAATCATGGTTCAGTGATCCGAGTGACACAGCCCTTCTTAACCTTCTACCAATGTTGGATGCATTAAGGTGAGAATTTGAGCAGAAATGGCAAAATATCGTCACTTTACTGATCAAATCTCATTCTTTTGTTTAAAATATCTTCTCTCTCCAGATTCACGGCTGATGTTCGGTCCGTTCTTAGCAGAAACCTCCACCAACATCAACTTTGGTGATGATCTCACTGAGGGTTCTACTTTTACCTCTTCCCATCCACAGACTATTCCTCAGTTCTGATTCCTCTCATGAACAACACCAGCACGTGTGTGCGTGTTATCAGGTAAAGGTCGGAGTTGAACTTGCTTCAAGGAAGAAACAACAACAAAAAAAAACATTGCAAGCAATTTACTCTTGGCCTTTTCTCCATTTTTCAAACTGGAAGCCCTGCTTTGAATTTCTTCTGAGTTACTGTGTGACGACCGCACGACACTACGAGCACAGAGCCAGAACCCCGAAGGGATAATTTTATTCATACAATGCCATGGTTTTAATACAGCAGACTTCAGTTTGCAGTTCTCAGGTAATTGGCGATGGGCAATGTGTTTCCTTTGCTTTCAGTATGTGGATGAGAGAAAACAAAGAGCAGCAATTTGGGGTCCTTGTGTCTAAACACACCGCCTTCTTTTGTTTAAATGAAGTTGTTGTAACCACCAGCATGAGAAAGCGAATGTCAGCGGTGCTGCTCTTTTCTTTTCATTTTTCTTCTCAAGACTAAACTTAATAGTTGAGCATTAGGACTACAATTATTTTAATCAGAATGTCTAATTTGGATTCAGAATCAAAACATAATCAGTAATACTGTATTGGTGTCCTCTAAACAGATTTATGTATTAAAGGGCATTTTTTGCAGGTTTATATGACGGGTATGTGGTATGTTTTCCCAACCTGTTTTTTAAGAAGTCTATAAACATTTCATAACTCTTTATTTTTGTGTATATGTTTAATTGGAAGTGTTCAGAGAATCAGGAATTTGAAACAGAAGCCCATTTGATGGTAAATAATAGTAAATGTTCTGCTCAGCTCTCAAGGCAGCTCCCTTGGATTCCAGTCCTGAGATCAATAAAACATGTGACAGTGTGATGTTTGGCTTTTTTTTTTTAAATTGACTGCAAATTAGCCATTGTTTTGAGCTTTTTAAATATACAGTACATAATTATAATGTGGAACTTGGCATAACTGGTCTGAATGAAACTTAACTAACTCCAAAGATTTACCAAATGCCAAGTGCTAAACCAGAGTTTCCCAACCCTGGTCCTGCACATTTCAGTGTTTTACAAATTGGAGGTTTTTTCCTTCTTGATCACACCTAATTAGTTAAATCAGCTTTGTTGGGAACAACAAACACTTCAGTTCAGTTCATTTTCTGTAACCGCTTAATCCTAATTAGGGTCACGGGGAGGCTGGCGCCCATCCCAGCCAACTTCTGGCGAGGGCAGAGTACAACCTGGACAGCTCGCCAGGCCATCGCAGGGCGGAAACACGCCGACGGCTTTGCAGCCTACTCTTGTCGAAAGTCAGCAATGGTTCTTTTACATGCCTCACACCATAGACAGTAAGCGACATGGCTGGCCTTTGATAACCCAGTTAGTTGCACTGGGGAGGACAGTGACAACCTTGTGGAGAGTGGGAATCAAACCCTCAACCTTTCGATCAGCGATCCAGTGCCCTATACCACTAGACCACCACTGCCCCACACACAACAAACACTGAAATACGAAAATACTTTTCCGGATTAAGAAAAGTAGTCCCTTGCCCTTCCAATCTGGGCACAATTTACCGTTGTATAATTTAATTGCTTGTCAAGTATGTACCTCTAGCATGGACCCACTACCTAGTAATCCTAACAGCCTCATCATTATAGCACAGAAAAAAGCCTTTTACATCATTTATCCTAGTGTACTGTATGGCAAAGTTCTCAGACTTGACGATCTTGACTCGGGCGAACTTAACTCTGGAAGATCACTTTAATGTAAATAAAATTGTTGCAAACTATGTCTCAGGTACTGAACATGGGTACAACTTGAGGTCTGGCCTGCAGTCTGTACATACTTGCTAGGTTTGAAGATTTAATAACTTTTATTAGTGTGAAATTTCAATAGTTCTGCAAGTTATCTATGGAATATTTGTTCATGTGTGCTGTAGTTTGTACTGCTGTCTGCCCGTTCACCAGCCTGAGTTGCCTATGGGTTGAAATAAACAAATTAAAATATGCATAGCAGGGGGTCCTCCAAGACCAGATTTTGGAACCTCTTGTGCTAAAACATCACCATCATCATCTTCCGCCGCTTAATTTGGAGTTGGGTTGCGGGGGCAGCAGCACAAGCAGTGAGGACCAGACGTTCCTCTCCCCAGCCACTTTCTCCAACTCTTCCAGAGGGACACTGAGGTGTTCCCAAACCAACTGAGAGACATAATCCCTCCAGTGTGTTCTGGGTTGACCCCAGGATCTCTTCCTGGTTGGACATGCCTGAAACACCACTCCAGGTAGGCGTTCTAGTGGCATTCTAACCAGATGCCCGAGCCACCACAACTGGCTTCTCTCAGCACGGAGGAGCAGTGGTTCTACGAGCCCCGCCACCTGGCGAAGGAAGCTCATTTCAGCAGCTTGTATCTGTAATCTTGTTCTTACAGTCACTACCCAAAGTGTGTGACTGTAGGTGAGGTTTAGAACATAGAATGACTGGTAAATTGAGACCTTTGCTTTGCGGCTCAGCTCTCTCTTCATCACGACAGACTGGTACAAGCTCCGCTTTACAGCAGAGGCTGCAGCGATCTGCCTGTTGATCTACCACTCTATCCTTCCCTCACTCATGAACAAGACCCTGACATAATTGAACTCCTCCACATGGGGCAGGACC
>CM045745.1:14042781-14057781 GCA_024760905.1 Plotosus lineatus | reverse complement strand
GGTTAGTTGACTTATTGTTTATTCTTGTTTTATTATTAATGTTAATGTACATGTATTATTATTATTATGTAATATTTATTGGTTTTACATGTTTATTGATATATATGTTTGTCAGGTTTATGAGTTTATCAAAACTCTGCATTATGTTGATTCATTACACACAGATTGGTGTATAACAAGTGTTTATGTCTCTTCATTGTGATAAACATAAATTACACATAACAAAAACCCAAAATCCAGTATCTCATAAAATTTGAATATTGTGAAAATGTTCAACATTGGAGACTCATGGTGTCACACTCTATTCAGATAATTAACTCAAAATACATGCAAAAGTTTCCTGGGTGTTTAAATGATCTGTCATTGCTAAAGAAGCTGGCTGTTCGGATTGCTTTTTCCAAGCACATTAATGGAAAGTTGAATGAAAGGAAAAACTGTGTAAATAAAGGTACACAAGGATCAGAGGTAACTGGAGCCCTGGGAGGATTGTGAAATGAAACCTATTCAAGAATTCGGAGGAGACTCACAAGGAGTGGGATTCTGCTGTCAGTGCTTCAAGAGCCATCATGCACAGACATACCCAGGACATGGGCTTCAACTGTCACATTCCTGTCAAGCCACTCTTGAACCAGAGACAATGTCAAAGGTGTCTTGCCCCGGCTGAGGACAAAGTAACTGGACTCGTGTGTGTGTGTGTGTGTGTGTGTGTGTGTATTTACATAATGTGTGTCTGTGTGTGTGTAAGCCTCAACGATTGACACAACCCGACGGTCGGTCTTGCGACCGTTCAGCAGTGTTTTGGAACCCGTGAACAACCCAGTTGCGTACATATTTCACTTCCGTAATGCAGTACGTGATACTGTGCACTGCTGAAAACAGGTTGCCATATCGTAAACAAAAACAGCTGACACAGCATGTATCAAACTTTGTGTGCAATGATTCTGTTTTTCAGAGCATGTCATTTATTAAGACATCCATATTAGGAACAGAGTGAAACAAAGTTGAATTCTGAGAAGTCTAAAAGATACTTTCTCAGGTAACCAGTTTTTCTGTCTGTTTAGAATCAATTTTTGCTGTGAAAATACACATTCACAGTTTGCTATGTGGAGAGGCAATGTGTCCCGGGCTCTCTTCCGGTTGGACATGCCCAAAACATAACACCAGGGAGGCATTCAGGAAGCATTCTAACAAGATGCCCGAGCCACCTCAACTGGCTCCTCTCAATGCGGAGGAACAGCAGTTCTACTCCAAGCTCCCTCTGGATGGCTGAACTTCTCACCCTATCTCTAAGGGAGAGCACCTCCACCCTGCGAAGGAAGCTCATTTCAGCCACTTACATCCGCAATCTTATTTTTTCGGTCACTACCCAAAGCTTGTGACCATAGGTGAGTGTTGGAATGTGGATTGACTGGGAAATTGAGAGCTTTGCGGCTCAGCTCCGTCTTCACCACGATGGACTGGTACAGGCTCCACTTCTCAGCATAGGCTGCAGCAATCCGCCTGTTGATTTCCAGCTCCATCCTTCCCTCACTTGTAAAAAACATCCCGAGATACTTAAACTCCTCCACTTGGGGCAGGACCTCATTTGAGACCCAAAGGGTGCATTCCACCCTTTTCCAGCTGGGAACCATGGCCTCGGATTTGGAGGTGCTAATTCTCATCCCCCCACTTTGCACTCAGCTGCAAATCGCTTGAATGAGAGCTGGAAGTCCTGGATTGATGAAGCCAAAAGGACAACATCATCTGCAAAAAGCAGAGGCATTCTATGGCCACCAAATGAGAACCCCTCCACACCACAGCTGTGCCTAGAAATTCTGTTCATAAAAATTATGAACAGCATCGGTGACAAAGGACAGCCTTGGTGGACTCCAACCTTCACCAGAAAGAAATTTTACCTGTAGTAACCAATGTGACCCAAGCTCTGGCTCCGGTGATACAGAGACTGAATGACCTATAGCAACAGGTCTGTCTGTCTTCCTTTCGGCTTTTTCCCTTTCACTCGGGAGTCGCCACAGCGAACCATCTGATTCGCACGTTTTGATTTTTGGCAGAGGTTTTTACGTCGGATGC
The DNA here is from genome assembly GCA_024760905.1 of Plotosus lineatus. NCBI lineage: Eukaryota > Metazoa > Chordata > Actinopteri > Siluriformes > Plotosidae > Plotosus > Plotosus lineatus. The sequence goes on along the minus strand of CM045745.1, from coordinate 14,055,711 downwards.
CCTTCCTGTCACAACCCTTTTAGCAAGGGACAGAAACACGCTGACGACTTTGCAGCCTACTCTTTACGAAAGTCAGCAATGGTTCTTTTACATGCCTCTCACCATAGACAGTGAGAGACATGGCCCGCCTTTGATAACCCAGTTAGCCGCACTGGGGGCTATAGCAACAGGTCCGGGACACCATAATCCCGGAGCACACCCCACAAGATAGCCCGAGGGACACAGTCGAAAGCCTTCTCTAAATCCACAAAGCACATGTGGACAGATTGGCCAGACTCCCATGCCCTCTACAGGATCCTGTAGTTTATAAAGTTCCATAACCAGGACGCAAAACACATTGTCCTGAATCCAAGCTTCACTGTTCGGATCCTCCTTTCCAGTACTCCTGCATAGACTTTCGCAGGTAGGCTGAGGAGTGTAATTCCATGATAACTAGAATACACCCTTCTGTTCCCCTTCTTATAAAGGGGGACTACCACGCCAGTTATTCTCTTATGGAAGGAACGGGCCACAGAGGTAGACCTTGTACCAGGCCTGGGACTTGAAGATCTAAAAGAGATCGGGTGGGATAGAAGATTGTGGCGTTACCTTTCATGGCAGGTCGCCAAGAGTCGTCTGCGACTCAGAGGCACTAGACCAGACCAGACCACACCGATTTGCCAATCCAGAGGTACGGCTCCCATATTACCATGCAACGTTGCAGAGATATGTCGACCAAGACAGTCCGACAACATCCAGAGCCCTAAGATATTCAGGGCAGATTTCATCCAACCCCGGAACTCAACCATTGAGGAACTTTTTGACTACCTTCGTGACCTCAGCCCAAATGATGGATTGACCCCCACCCAAACCCCCTGAGTCTTCCTCCTCCACAGAGGGCATGATAGTGGGATTTAAGAGGTCCTCGAAGTATTTCTTCCACCTCCTGTCAACATCCCCAAAGTGAGCAGCTCTCGACTTCCACTGTAAACAGTATTTTTCGAGAACTGCTTCTCCCTCCTGGAGTGTCAGATGGTGGTCCAGAACCTTTTCAAGGCCAACCGATGGTCGCTTTCCAGGCCCTCACTGAGCTCCTCCCACATCTGAGATTTTGCATCAGTAAAGCTCAGGCTGCAGGACGTTTGGTCTGCTGGTACCTGTTTGCTGCCTCAGGTGTACCACAAGACAATCAGACTTCACAGGTCTCCCTTTTCAGCTGGATGGCCCCTTCACCCTCGGGTGTCCACCACTGGGTTTCGTGGGTTACTGCTCCGACAGGCACTGATGACCATCCGGCCACAGTTATGAGCTGCAGCCTCAACAATGGAGGCACAGAACATGGCCCATTCAGATTCCATGTCCCCCACCTACTTCGGGATATGGTTGTAACTCTGCCGGAGGTTGGAATTAAAGGCCCTTCTGACAGGAGACTGTCAATCGTTCCCAGGAGACCTTAACTATACAGTTGGGCCCACCAGGTCTAGAGGGTGACCTCCCCTGTCTTCGGGGCTAACTCAGCACCAGGTGGTGATCGGTTGACAGCTCAGCCCCTCTTTTCACCACGTGTGAGAACTGAGATGGGGGTATTCCCACACCGGCTGGCTTCAGGAGCAATGATATATCTCCACCTCAAGCACTAGCTCAGACTGCTTCCCTGCCAGAGAGGTGAAATTCCATGTCCCAAAAAGCAGTCAGTATCCAAGGATTAGTCCGACAGGACTCATGCCTTCGGCTGCCACCTAATTCACGCTGCACCCAACCTCTATAGCGCCTCCCACAAGTGGTAGGTCAATGAGACGGCGGACCCATGTCTCCTTTTCGGGCTGGGCCTGGGTGGGCTTCATGGGCAGAAGCCTGACCACCACGTGCTCGCCATCAGACCAAGGCTGGCTCCGAGGGGACCCCAGTGAAATGCGTCTGGGCAAGGGAAACTGTGACCTTATGTTTCTCCATATAGGGGTGTTGTACATGCTGGTTATGCAGAATTTCTCTGAAATTCTGGGGATACTGGGTTGTTCCAGACATTGTTCAGAAGAACCTTGATTAAAAAAGTGACTGGAGGGGGAAAGATATAAAGTGCAGAAAACGGTAGGCTGCTCAGATAAATTATTGCAAATACTTTAAAATGGTCCTCAAACCCTGAAAGACGTGGAAGAAAGCGAAAACTACAATTTGAATGGACTGAAGACAAGCCAAAATGCCAAGGACTCAGCAAACAATCAGCTCCAGGAAAATCAAAGAAGATCTAAAGTTACCTGTCAGTCCTATTATAATTAGCTTGGCTTCACATAGGCATCTTCTATCGCCAAGAAGCCCCCGCAAAGTCCCACTGTTGAAAAGACAACATGTGCTGAAGAGGTTACAATTTGTCAAAGACCACATGACTGGCCTAAAGACCAATGGTGCAACATTTTGTGGACTGATGAAAGGACGATTGCACTTTTGAGTCTCGTGGACAAAGACAGTTTGTCAGACGATCCCTAAACACTAAATTCAAGACACAGTATACTGTGAAGACAGTGAAGCATGTAGCGCAAGCATCATGATATGGGGAACTTTCTCATACTAGTGTCGGGTCTATTTATCACATATAGGGATTATGTATCAGATTGAATACATCAGAATATTGAAGAGGTTGTGCTGCTTTCTGCTGAAGAGGAAATGCTATTGAAATGGGTTCCAACAAGACAACAACCTCGAACACACCAGTGAAAGGGAAACATCTTGGTTCCAGACCAACAAGCTTGGCATTATGGAGTGGCTGGCCCAATCTTCAGCCCATAATCTAATAGAAAACTTGTGGGGTGACATCAAAAATGAGGTTTCTGAGGCAAAACCGAGAAATACAGAAAAAATGTGGAATGTAGTCCAAACATTCTGGGCTGAAAAACCTGTTCACATGTGATAGACGTTGGTTGGCTCCATGCAACACGGATGTACAGCGGTTCTCCAACAGTGGTTGAATCACTAATCTAATGTTTAGTCGTATAAAGGAATCAAAATTTTAAACCATTTTTTCAGTTTTTTTACAACGAATGTTTGAGTTTACAAAGAAAGCAGACATTGCTTTTTTTAAACAGTCTAATATTAACTCTTCTTCAATTTATTTAAAGGAATACGTACCACAAATTTGATATTTTCCTTCATTTGGAATAGAATGTGTAGTGTTCCCAATGCATTTGTGTGTATGGAAGTAAAATCTATTACTGTATAAAGATTTTGAGCTGTATTCACTTTCTTTTTAAACACCATGCTATTATTTTGAACACAACTGTATGTTGTCTTTTTCATTAATAAAATTTCCACTCCCTACCAGAATTGTGCTACATGCAATTTAACATATCATGTACAGTACACTGTTAGGGTTTGGCTATCCACTGGGTACAAGGTTGGAATATTCACACTGGATATGATGCCAGTCCATCACTCATGGTTGTGCAGCTATGGACATGGTTTTCTGGTTTCATTGAGTCTATTTTTTTATAAATAGTACTGTTTTAATCCTGTAATCTGCTTTAAATCCATTAAAAGTGCATACACACACGCGCGCGGAGAAGTGGCCTGCCACACACATATTGGGGGCACCCGAAGAGCCCCGCTCAAGGGCACTTCAGCCATTGATGTGGAGAGAGGTTGAAGGTGTTGCTCACTCCCCCACCACCACAGTTTTCCTGCTGCTTTGGGAATCGACCCAGCAACCTTTTGGTCCCAAAGCCACTTCTCTCATGGCTGCCCCCATAGGGAAGGTCTTCTTCTTTTCCTTTCGGCTTTTCCCTTCAGGGGTCACCACAGCAAACCACCCGCCTCCATCTCACCTGAGCCGCTGTATCTTCTACTCTTACTCCAACTACCTTCATGTCCTCCTTCACCACCACATCCACAAATCTTCTCTTTGGTCTTCCTAGACCATCTGCCTGGCAGTTCCAACCTCAGCACAGGGGACAAAATGCCCCCGTAGGGAAGGTAAGGCTAACAAATGCTGTTTAGCAGCATTGCTTTGGTTCTTCATATTTGGGTCTGAAATGGACTGTTCATTCACGGTCAAAGCTGTGCTGAGGGCAGCCAAAGGATATTGATTGGTTTGAAACTTGCATCCATGTTTTGTTTTTCTAACTCAGCCTTGAACGCAGAGTTGCCAGTTGTTTATAAATAAAATCGAAAATTCTTAAATAATAAAGACAAAAAATTGTCATTTACAAACCTAAACGATGCTTTTAAAATATTCTATGACTAGAGATATATTAATATTCCAGAAAGAATGTCGTACTTTGAAGAGTATTACAGAAGCACTTATACAGGTGCTCGACGCCATGTGAAAACATCCGGAGGGATTGTTCGTACGACATCATAACTCCAGGGTAGATACTATGATCTCAGTTCTGCTTCGGGTTAATAGTGATGCATACACCCGCATGTTAACTCTATGTTTGTCTGATTTACTCTGGGCTCACCATTTTTCATCAAAACCGAAGGCAAGTAATCGCACAGGCTGTAATCTCTTAGATCTGGCAACCCCTCGTGTCTTCCCCACCCACTAGTCATGAGGACAGCGTAAACAGTATTGTATCACGAATTAATTTCTCTGTAGCCCTCCGCACCCAAAGGCTTACACAGTGTGGGCCATGAGAAAGTAGTACCTACGCAACTAACACAACATAAAACAGAATTTACAATATTTTAATTTGTTGTGTTCCCCTTTCTTTTTAAAAGCATATCTTTAAAAACGGAACCGTGGAGTCACAGCAAGTCTCCGCGAAAACCAGAAGTAAAAAAATGGTTTGACGCATGCATTGTTATTGTATTCATCCGCGACATTACGTCGTCACAAAAACAGCGCTGCCAGTTGAAGTGTTCTGTGTTTGCGTTTGGAGATTGCAGTTAAAAGAGACTTAGTCACGTTATAGCCACTGAAAGGCGATGAAGTTCCAGTATAAAGAAGAGCATCCGTTCGAGAAAAGGCGATCGGAGGGAGAGAAAATCAGGAAGAAATATCCCGACAGGGTTCCTGTGAGTAGCTTTAACAACCAGGCTACGCTAACAGCTGGTTCTTTCGGGCTGGCTGAGACGAATTAGTGCATGTATATTAAGAAAAAAGATCCAGTGCTTTCTGTTTCGGTTAATTAACGATAAGGGAATGAAACATGTGAATTTATGTCACTCACAGGACTGAGTCCGTCATGACTGGACAACAATATGTCGCTAGTAGTTAGTTAGCATTGAGTTAGCGTTCCGTTAGCATGTTGTGGTCTGCGCGTGATCTGCGATATGTAACAGGAACAATGACTCATGTCCGATTAATTCAGTTTTATAATTCATCAATATAAACTATAAAAAAATACTTCGTTCAGGTGGGATATTTGTATGAGGGAGAAATGAAACGTTAATATGTGTTATGTGAGGATAAATATTTTTGTTTTCGGTTCTAGCGAGAAGACCAGGCCAGTGACGTCATGCTAGTACTTGTGTCGTCTTCTGGCGACACACCAAGTTAAGCTAGTTCTGAATCAGTGGTGAATGTTTTGGTATTCCTACGCTTTACAAAAATAAATTACTCCATAGCATCATTAATAACACAAATGTGAATTACCGTAATACCGTGTATATCTCTCCCATTGATTCCAATACCTCATCTCTCCCATTGATTCCTGTTCCTCCTCCCCACCAGGCTGTCTATATTGTGTCTTTCACAGCAGAGAAAAGCTTTAAATCTCACTTTTTTTCACTCCCAGGAAACTAAGAACGTGTGTGATTCAACCTGTGTTATCATCTTGTTCACAGGAAAAAAATCAATTTAAATGCAAGTTGAAGGAGTCTGGTGAATATGAATATGATTCCTTTGTTTTTTAAATGCAATGAATTGTTACATAAACCCCAAAATAATAAAATACAGTACATAGAAAATCTGGTTCAAAGTGTGCTCTGGTACAAGGAGTATTAGGGTTTGAAATGTTCAGGCTATATGATAAGCCAGTCCAAATATATAATGGTATTTATGGACCATTTCATGAACACAAGTCGGTGGTGCATTTGTAAAATGCAAAAATGGATCAAGTATCTGAATCTTTTTCTCAAAGATATTTACTGATGAATTTTGCATAAAGTATTTTGTATTCAATATTGTAGTTTATATATAAAAATATATTTTAAGTTGCGTGATTTTAATTACACTGAAACAAAAGCAGAGGGTGAAAACCAACTGAAAGCTGTTACACACTGCATATGACGTTGAAATAAGTCATGAGGCCTGGATGTGAAATATGAGTTTGTGAAATGCACACACATCGAACGCAGTGTAAATATTCCAGGTACTCGTTGCGGGTTGGGACTGTCACTTGTGTTGGTACTGAATGATGGAGGAGTGAGTCGAGGTGATAACTAATTAAGAGAAAGTGAAAGTTTTGGGAACACGCTGCAGTTTGACCAGAAAAACAGCTGGGAGAGGTTTGACGAGAATATTTGGCGTAAAGAACTTGACTGTGCAACACTATAAAGAGCGAGATAGTAATACATAAATATTCAATTGAATTCACCAGTGAAATAACCATCTGCATCTGTTGATGTGAAATTGTGGCACTTCAGAAACCCGAGGGATGTATTTGAGAGAGAGTTTTTTTTTTTATTTATTTTTTTTTATATAAAACCTAAGCCTAATTTTCCCACTGGATTCTTTCCAGATTTTACTAGAGATGGTCATCAAAAATCTGCCCAGATGTAGTAGAGTAAGAAAAAAATCCCCTTTTGATTTTTTGTTTTCAGTAACATTGTCTTAGTTTGGTAGGTATGTACAGGTTTCATTCTTTTTGAGAATAGGAAACTTCATAATGCATGGCTTAAACATGATGAGGGTGTCAGTATCTCCAAACTCAAATTTCAGAAATAAATAGCTTTTAATAATATTTTTTTTTTTTGCCTGAATATGGGCACAGACTTACACTAAGGAACATATCAGTTTTTTCTTCTGATTTAGATAGAGGGCTTCTAATTTACCTGCAAGGGATTTTTTTTTTTGTTTTTTTTTTTTTGCGAATCACCTCTAGGTGTGAGTGCGAGTATGAATTGTTGTTTGAGTGTTTTACCTGCGATGGAATGGCGAGCTATCCAGGGTGTACCCCACCCTCGCCCTGAGTTGGCTGAGATGGGCGCCAGCCTTCCCACGACTCTAATTAGGATCAAGCGGTTCAGAAAATGGATGGACAGGATATCTTAAATTAATATTAACTGCGAGTTGTTGACTCCGTTGCATCCCTGCCGACTCCGGGCGAGGGCAGAGGCACACCTTGGATGGCTCGCTGGACCATTGCAAAGCAGAAACACGCTGACGGCTTTGCAGCTACTCTTGTCGAAAGCCAGCAATGGTTCTTTTATATGAACCTCACACCATAGACAGTGACAGACATGGCCGGCCTTTGATAACCAAGCTGCACTAAGGGGGGGGGGCAGTGACAACCTGTTCAGAGTTGAGCTTGAACCCCCAACCTTCGGATCAGTGATCCAGCACCTTTACCACCAGACCACCTGTAACATACCGAAACATAGCCTGTAACAACTCGCTGTCATATTAAAGCAAAGAGAAGCTTTTTAAATGCAAGTCGTATTTAACGGAATCGAACATTTGAACAGTGGATCCGTGTCATTAAACTTTATTCATTTACCACGACTCCTAGTATATATCAGCCTGACGGGGATGAACAAGAGTGCTTTTTTATTTTTGAGAATGAATGTTGGAAGAATTCTACACAGAAAAAGACTGGCAAGAAACTTTGGTCACTTTTTTCCAGCAAAGACTAATGCTTTTTTTTTTTTTTTTTTTTTAAACAAAATATCACAACAGCGTTTGATTTGGCAGGAAGTCTGTCTCGATAACTGTTGAAGAAACTAAATCATCATTTTAATCTTTCTGTTCTTTCAGTCTCTTAAGCAGTTCCCCGTAATCGGACGTGTGTATCTCTGTCGGGGCTCTTCCCAGATTATCAGACACTTCTGATACGATTATAACTCGGGTGTTTACAGTACAGTCGGCCCCCAACTTACGAAGACCCCTGTGTACGGACTCCCCGGGTTACGAAAATCATTTTCTTGTGTTTCCGTCCCTGAGATACGAAACAACCCCTTCTTACGAAAATAAATTAAAAATTCAAACGGCTCCAATCCGAGTTGCTCTCTCATTGGCTGTCTCTCAACATCCCGCCCCGCTGGTCTCCATCTGGGACCTCTTTAGTTCACTCTTTAGTTCACCTAACTTCACTCTTTAGTTTTTAGTTTAGTTTTTAAGTTGTTTAAATTCAGTAAACGTTTAATAAATGTGGGCGCATTTGAGCTCATTTGGAATTCGGATCCCTCAAGGAATCAAATTAAAGTTGAGTTTGTCAAGCAGGGAATGTGCTTTGAATTCCACATCTTGTGGGTGTGGCCCGTAGTGTGTGCACGAGAAAGAGAGATAGAGAGGTGTGTGTGTTAATAAAAATGTTTAATAATGGTTTAATTAATAAATGTTAAACCATTTTATTAACATGTTAATAAAATGTTTAAGTGGTTTCATAAATAATTTTCTTTTACTTTTAACACATTTCATACAAAATTGGTGTAGTTTTATCATTTTTAAAGGGTTTATGGGGTTTATCCAGTACAAAGACTGGAGCCTTGGAATGAATTAGGCGTTTAACATTTAAGATCCGACCCCTACTTACGAAATCCCCGCAATACGAGAAGGGCTCTGGAACGGGTTAATTTCGTAAGTTGGAGGCCGACTGTATAGGCATTTGTGCTTTTGCTGGTTATAACTTTTTTTTAAGTGAGTACCAGACAAAAATCAGTCACTTTTGTCCTTGGTAAACATTTTAATGAAAATCAGCTGGGGGAACTGGGGTCAAGGAAAAGCAACATTACATAACTGCTTGGATGTTATTTTTCCTGAAGTATTAACAGTATCGCTTTGGTTCATTGTCCTTTTGCACTTCATGAAAGCTTAGAACGATAAAAATAATTTACATTTAATACAAGGAATAGACATTTTAGAACAAAAACAGAGTGGAGAAATAAAAAAGAGGGTGAAAGTCAGGTGATGGTAAAGTATAATACCCAGAAATATATATTTATATTTTTACCTAAAACAGAAACCTAAGGTATGTATGTTAGACTGTCTGCGTGCAAGATAGTTCAGATAACTGAAATTATTTATGTATTTTGCTTGTACCACATCCTACATCAGAAATTAATCCGTTCAAGCGCCTTTTTCGTAACCTGCATTTTTCGTAAGTTGAACCGCATTTTACATGTAGAACGCGTGATTCATTCCAAGGCTCTCAATAGTACCCCATGAACCCTTTTAAAATACATTTTATATAAAATTGGTGTACTTTTACATTTTTTAAAGTACAAGAAAATTATTTACCTTTTTTTTTTTTTTTAAGATCTCTCGAACCACCCAGGCGACATTTTAAAAGTCTGGGTGTTGCTGGTCTGAAGAACCCTCACCCCCACCCTTCTTCATGAGATCCTTAAATATGGCGGTTGCTTTTTCCGAAATAATCACCTCCTTCACTGCATCTCTGCTTTTAATACCCCCTTCTGCTTCAATATCGTTCTGAAATAATCGCCTTCGTCACTGTCTCTCAGCTTTTCATGCCTCCTTCTGATTCAATATTGTCCCCATTGTATAGGGGTTTCACTCAACCGAATCCCACTTTCATATTTTTTTATCGTCTCCTGTTTTACTTTTATTGATAACGAAGCCCGCTTCTTCTTTTCAGTCTCACCAGGAAGCACTTTCTTGGGGCTCATGATTAATAATGAAAAATAACACTGCAATAAGCACACTCAAAAAACTCACGAAACTCATGAACCAACAGTACTACTGTCCTTCCCTTGTGTGTGTGTGTCGAACAATGGTCGAAGGCATACGAAAAGCATTGTGTACAGTACTGTATTATGGAAATTCAGCTCCCTCCTAGCCAATGGGAGGTCAGTAGGGCGGGGTGTTGGGAGACAACCAATGGGAAAGCAACTTGCGCATTGTTTGAATGGTGCGTTTGAATTTTTAAGATGGCGCTTTTGTAACGTGAGCTTGTTTCATATCCAGAGACAAAAATTTAGGAAAATAAATTTCGTAACCTGCATTTTTCGTTTGGTGAGACATTCGCAAAGTGAGGTACCACTGTAATCCATTTATGCCTGCAGTGGCACCTTGGACTCCAGGGCCCCTCTAGTCATTCATTATTCTCTTGTCATTCGCTGGTATTATTATATAGGTACCTGGGCATTGTGGGTGATAGGTCAGCAGACCTTGTGTTTCTGCACCCTCCACCTTTCCACGCAATATTTCAAGAAATACTTTGCCAATTCGCATCCAACATAACATACTTACTCCTTTGTGGTATGTCCAGAAGCCTATCATTTTTCAGAATGCTATATTAAGATTTCCTCGATTTATTAGCATTCAGCTCTCAATCCACCTTCTGTGTTGAGGGATTATATACCATGTGAGTTTTCAGAGGAGGGATGGTGGAGGTAACACACACAGCCTAATTCTCAGTGTATGCTCGACTTCTCTGCAGCCATATGCATTCTTTTTAGTGTTTTAAAAATTCAAAAAATGTGTGCTTTATGCAAATAATATGAATAATCCCAGGATGCCTCTATTAATTTCTTTGTGCAGGTGAACTAATAACTACCTCTATTTCTGTACTAGATAATTACACCATACATAGAGGGCCCACTTTTTTCTGTTTTTTTTTTTTTTTTTTTTTTTGTTTAGGTAATTGTTGAAAAAGCTCCCAAAGCCAGAATAGGAGACCTGGATAAGAAGAAATATCTGGTTCCCTCTGATCTCACAGGTGAGAAAATCAATAAGCAATATATAAATCTCGAAAACTAAATACTTTAATAAGCTGTATAGTTGTATTTGTTGAATAGTTAATGAAAATCTGTGAAGTTTTTACCTGTTTAACATGCATGTATCATTTACATTTCAAGAGTGAATCCTTATGTTGAAATCAGACACCTGCTCGGCTGGAATTCATGCAGTGATGTAATTAGTGAAGACATTATTCAGCTCCGGTTAAAATAATGATGCTCTCATTACAAGGGCCGAATTGTTTAAACGTTCAGGGAGTGGAGTGGAATGAGGGAATGCATGGCTGTTTTGTTCATGTCCTTTGTGCTACTCAGGGTAGAGTCCTGTTAGCTATCATTTCTGTCTGTCACTGCAGTTGGCCAGTTCTATTTTCTCATCCGAAAACGAATCCACCTAAGGGCTGAGGATGCTCTGTTCTTCTTCGTCAACAATGTCATTCCTCCTACCTCTGCGACTATGGGCCTGTTATACCAGGTATGCAATATCTGCAGTGCTGCTGATCATTCTGTGTTGGTTGTTGTTGTATGGGTTTCTCCTTCTTGTTTCTTCATGTATCTGTCATTTTCTTTTTCTTTTGATTTGAGTTAATCTAGTGCTCTCTCGCTTTCTTTTCAGGAGCATCATGAAGAGGATTTTTTCCTCTACATTGCCTACAGTGATGAAAGTGTGTATGGAGAATAGAACCAAAGGGGAAAGAAAAATTCCCATTTCCTTTTTCTTTCCTTTTACAAGAGTATATAAACCCATATTGGCAGCCTAGAGTTCAGAGCTTCTGACATCAAATGCACTTTCGCTCTTTTCTTTATTTCCACTTCAGTTTTTTTTTTTGTGTTGTTTTGAAGTTTTGCTATTTACATGAAGGAAGGTCCTTTTTTTTTTTAAAAAAAAAAAATACAATCGTGTTTTCAATGCACCTTTTTGTTTTGTTTTAACTGTCCCCAGTCTGATGCTGATTTTTTTTTTCTTCTTTTTTTTTCTTTCTCTTCACCACCCTGTCTGCAGTGGAGTACCCGAAAGAGCTTAAATGCTAATAGTAGTTTGTCTAGATTTTAGACGACATTTTCAACCAAGTTACCTTAAATCTAATGAATTATTCTCCCTGAGCATAGAATTTGTTTTTGCACAGTTTGCTGATGAGCCATTTCTAAAAACCAAACTTAAAGTGAATTAATAATATCCGTTTCTCCGATTCTCTTTCAGTATGAATATGTAATATTCTAACTGGATATTTCTAGGTGATTTGATTTGAGTTTGTATATGATTAATATGTTTTTTTTTTGAACTCGGTATTCAGCTGCATTTCTGATACCCTTACCTGAGGTGACAATATAAACTAAACATTGATGAACCAGTACCATCTGTCTCTCCTTTTTCTTAGTCCTTAAATTGAGTTTTGTTTCCCAGCCAGTCAAAATAACCATCGAGTAAAAACTTCACATCAGTCCCACTCCTCCATTCATTAAGCAATCAAACATTGTGTCGATATTAATTTGTTCTGTATTCTGAAAGTGCTTTAACATGCTCAGGGTTGTTGTGGGTCTCAAGAACAACAGATGGTGGGAATACACCATTGTATCGTTTGGAATTTTAATTAGTACACACAATCACACTTTGGGATAAAAACAATTGGGTGTGTTTGAGCAGCTGAAGGAAACCCTCGAGGATGTGGTGAAGAATATGCAACAGCCACACAGAATTGAACTGGGACTCTGATATATGTGAGATGGCAGCATAACCTGGTCTATTACGCTACGAAGTGTACTGAATGATCGAGAGTGGTTTTTGATATACTGTACTGTAAAGCATTTAACCCATCCAAAGCGAGCTCCCTGCTGCCCCAAAATATTTTATTTATTTATTTTTTATTTTTTTGCAGTTTCAGGGATCACAACCAGCCATCTTTTGGCCCAAAACCTTCTTCGCTAACTAACCACTAGGCAATGGCTGTCAATCCCAGCTGGTTCAGTTGTCAATGGTATAGAAGAACAATACAGAACTTGTAGAAGATGGAAATCCCTGGAGTGAAAAGCCACGCTAGTGCTCCCAGTTTCTCCTGTAGATGCCATTTTCCATTCAGTCTGTGTTTAGTGTTCAAAGCA
>CM045745.1:13982781-14037781 GCA_024760905.1 Plotosus lineatus | reverse complement strand
GGATTTTTTGAGGTGATGTCAGAGGCAGCAGTCAGTGAGTGAGGCCTGCAGGTGACATGTCCCAGGATGGGAGTGTCATCTATCAGTAGGTGATGCCATAGGGTGGAATACGAGTTCCTCTCTATGATATCTTCATCATGACAGAAAGACGCAGAAGGATTTGGAGGTCGGACTTCCAAGAGCATTGTTAAGTGATCTAAAAACAGAGTCATGAAGAATTGTAGATGGGATGCTCCCATGGTGGTGCTGCTCCTTTAGGTGACATTATGACAGTGAGACCGTGTCGAGGCCAACTCTGTTATCAATTTATTTGTTTAATAATTATGATTTGTATAGAATCATAAAACAAATCGAAAAACAGCTTTTCTTCAGGGGCAGTGGTGGTCTAGTGGTATAAGGAGCCGGATCGCTGATCCAAAGGTTGGGGGTTCGAGTTCCACTCTCCACAAGGTTGTCACTGTTCTCCCAGTGCAGCTAACTGGGTTATCAAAGGCCGGCCATGTCTCTCACTGTCTATGGTGCGAGGCATGTAAAAGAACCATTGCTGACTTTCGACAAGAGTAGCTGCAAAGCCATCGGCGTGTTTCCGCCCTGCGATGGCCTGGCGAGCTGTCCAGGGTGTACTCTGCCCTCGCCTTGAGTTGGCTGGGATGGGCACCAGCCTCCCCGCGACCCTAATTAGGATGAAGCGGTTACAGAAAATGAACTGAGCTTTTCTTCACATGCACCATGGTGCACCATCTGCACCATCCTGTGCTCTCCAGATGTGTCCTGGAGGTTGTGATACAATGACCATACAGCAAAGGTGACTGCTCCTTTAGAAAACTGTACAGTAATAAGGATGGTTACAAATAATGAAAGGGAGACCAAATTTAATGAAAAGAATTTTCCTATTCTAATGTAATGCGTATTTAAAAATGTACATATTTGCTTTAAATCTTCTGCTCAAGTGTTTATATCTGTACTGTTATCCAACCAGCTATGCACCCGTTACAAATTTTTCATATCATGCAATGCAATCATAGCAATGATTCTGAGAACAGAAGGTGAAACGATGGCTGTAAAAGATCCCCTGTTTTCCCTGTGGTGTCATATTACTGATCTTTTTCTCATAAAGGTCACATAGCACTGCAGCCCGTGTGCGTTTCATCCTAAGTGTACTGTGATGTATTTATGACTGTGAAATTAATCATTTTTAAATTTTTTATCATGCTGTAGTAAGCAACATCTGTATGGATGTGACCAGGAGAGGGATGAAAGTGACCAGGAGAGGGAAACGAGGAGGTAGACGAACTAGGAACAGTAAGAACATGATCCAGGCTAAACAGAAAGGTACTGATTTTGATGTCGATATAAGGATGTTTAAGTGAACTGCTGATATTAAAATGAAAATGTGAAGTGCTATCTGCATCAATGATTCATTTTCTAAGACGTTTATTCCTATTAATTCGGGCTGTGTAGAGGCTGGTTCCTATATTGGCCAACTCTGGGCGTAGGCAGGATACACTGTGACCAGCTTACTAGGCCATCATAACGACAACACACAATTATTTACATTCACCGTTAGGGCCAATTTGAAACTGCCAGTACATGTTTTTGATCTGTGGGAGGAAACCAGAGTACCCAGAGGAAACCAATGCAAACTCGACACAGAAACATCGCAAGCTGGGAATTGAACCTCTGACCTTGCTGTCTGTTAATTTAATTTGAACGTTGGCTTCAATTACTCAATTCAATTACAAGTTACAATAACTGTGAATAATAATAATAATAATAATAATTCACTATATTCATCCTTAAGATACCAAATGCTATTAAACATAAATTTGTCAATAATTACATTAAGTATTGTTTAAAATTTAAAATTGCTATTGTTGTTGTTATGTTTGTTGTTATTGTAAAGGTAGCACAGATGTGATCAGTAATGATCTGACTGCTGCAGAGAGCAGGGATGGACAAAAAAAGAAAAGGAAAAGAAAACGATGCAGAAAAAAAAATAAAAACCCCAGAGCTGCTGAAAATGTTCTGTACATTGGAGATGAACCTTCTGACCTGGGTAAGTAAAGAATATTTAATTTAAAAGTATCCATACATTTCACACAGATTTGGTGCTGTGAGAGGATTTGCAGCCAGCAATATGACCCTTTTTATTTAATTTCAGACATGTCTAATAAGGTGGACGGTAAGACTGGGGCTGGAGCCGTTGACCGACTCCAGCTGTACTTTGAGGATGAGTATGAGGATAACATCTCCATCCAGCCAATGGAGCCTCAGCTCGAAGAGACTGACTATGAGACAGAAAATACCAAAAAGGAAAGCAAGGATTATGGCGAAGGTGAAGAAATCAATAACTCTAACATTTAAAACAAATAAAAAGTAGTCATGAGAAAAAAAGTCTCATTAATCATGCCATTAATAATGTGGAAAATATTCAGAAATTTTATCTTTTGTTATCTTTTGTTATTGTGTTTAATCCACGTTGTAGGATTTTTCAAGTAAATTTAGGCGTAAAGATTTAGTATAGCACATGATCAATTGTTTTACTTCTATCCATATATATGTATATATATATGTGTGTGTGTGTGTGTGTGTGTGTGTGTGTGTGTGTGTGTGTGTGTGTGTGTGTGTGTGTGTGTGTGTGTGTGTGTGTGTGTGTGTGTGTGTGTGTGTGTGTGTGTGTGTGTGTGTGTGTGCGGCACGGTGGCGTAGTGGTTAGCACGTCCGCCTCACAGCAAGAAGGCCTGGGTTCGATTCCTGGCCTGGGCGTTTCTGTGTGGAGTATGCATGTTCTCCCCGTGCTTGTGCGGGTTTCCTCCGGGTGCTCCGGTTTCCTCCCGCAATCCAAAGACGTGCACTGTAGGTTAATTGGCCGTTCTAAATTGTCCTGCAGCGGCACTGGAACCCAGTCGTATCAGCATTTGCCCTTCCATTGGATCCTTCCGGTGGCGCCGAGACGGGGGGGGGACTTGCTGCTTGGGTAACAGCCTGTCCCTCATTACTCCCTACCCAGGCTCTGCGCACTGGGGAGTGGTACCAGCCAGAGCGCAGCCATAGTCCTTCGGGACTGACGGAGGCCTACCATATATATGTGTAAAAAATAATACATACAGTATATATGTATGTATGTATGTGTATATATATATATATATATATATATAGGGGATTTTCTGAGTAGATCCTTCCGTAGGAGAGTGCTCAATACTTTTTGGTAGAGCAAATAACAAAAATAAAAGGACAGGACAAAGACTTTCTATTGAAACTCCATTTATCACTACAGATCTGTTTCGAGGGGTGGTGAAACCATCCTCTCTCTTCAGGTGATTATAGAAGAATATATATATATATATATATATATATATATATATGTGTGTGTGTGTGTGTGTGTATGTAGAGAGAGAGAGAGAGAGAGAGAGAGATACTGTATATATGAATGTGTATGTATATATATATATATATATACATATATAGTGCGTGTGTGTGTGAGCGTGTGCGGCATATATAACGTGGACATACGAGTATTTTTGTAGATAGAATGAAGTAAACACTTTGATATATCAGCAGGTGGAAATCAGTCCATAAACACAATAGGTATACAGTATGTCAAGGAGATATCAGAAGAGCATCTAAGTCCCATCTCTTAAGATCAGCCTCACTCTGTGGTTTCTGTGGACTGTGGATTCATTGGCTGGGAATTTATGGAAAGTAATAGGAGGCCCTCTAGTGGCAGTGGAAAGAAATCAGTGTGGGATTAAAGAAACAAAATTAATTAATTCGTGGTAAAATGTCCTGCTTTTGTGTTTTAATGATATTGAACTATGGGTTTTTTCTTTTACTTTCAGGACGAATCTCCTTTATTGGGTTCGGTTTCCCTTTTATAATAAGGAATAATCATTTTGACAAGATAAGATTTGGTTTCATGGCTTGTTCTTAATTCTACCTGAGTGTTAATGGTTAAGTCTTTTATCCACCCGAGTGTTTCACACAATGTTCTGATAAATCTCTGTGTAAAACATTTGCAATGTAAGGCTTATAATGCATGTTGTCAGTCGTGTTGATTTCGGAGAAACATGTTCGCTTAATGATTTCTTTAATTCTACTCTACAGCTGGCAGCGGTGACACCAAAGCATGGACAGGCCAGCACTGCTCATAGGAACCCTTTATACGTTTTGTATGGAAATACATGGATTTTTTTTGTAAATAATTATATTAATAATATAAGGAATCAATATTCTTGCAGGTGATATTTTATTTTTGTATTGAAGTATTTTTATTAATTACAATTATTTCAGATTGAGATTTTTGAAATTAAATTCTTGAGAGTAACTACTTTATATGCAGAGTAATTATTTCTGCACTTGCACTGAGAAGTCCATTTTAATCTCCTTGTCCATATGTGAAGCTTCACTGCATATACTGTCTACTCTGCACTCAGATACATTACACTTTAATATAGGCCAGTCTATAAAGTCGTTCCCTTCTTTTCTTTTATTGTTTATTAATTTATACTATTTATGTATCTATTTATTTATTTACTTATATAATATATATGTATGTGTGTATGTTTGTATATGTATCTATTTTTGCACCCTCTACTGATGGTACCTCAAGAGCCTGTAACAGTGAATTTCTCCATTGTGAGATTAATAAATCTGTATCTGTATCTCACTTCATGAACTTTTCTCACACACTTAACTGGTTGATTGCTGTCTGTAACACGGCCACAAATAAACCTTCACTTCCATGGGCAGTTTATTGATGCCAGTTGATGTGCATGTCTTTGGATTGTGGGAGGAAACAGAATACCCAGAGAAAACCCACACACACACACACACACACACACGGAGGTAAAGGTAGGTCAAGTCTGTTGGGGTTTTACTCCCGAGCCTAGTGGCTCATCAGGCCGGTGCTTATCCCCGGGTTCCGTAGCATGAAGCGATTAGGAGTTCAACTCCTCCTGGATGGGACGCTAGTCCATCGCAGGTTACCTTCCCAGTATATTTAACTGGTACCCATTTATACTGCTGGGTGAGCTGAGTTAAGACCTTGTCCAGGGGTCTGAGCACAGTGGGGTCTAACTGGGATTCGAACACACAACCTCTCAATCATGAGCCCAGCACCCTAACCACTACACCACCGGCCCCACTCACACACACACATGGAGAGAGCATGGATGTGCCAGAGCAGACTGGACCGAGATTCACACCCACACCCTTTTCATTGTCAGGTGATCATGCTAAGCACAACAGTGTTCTCTTCTTCAGTTCAGTTTATTTTCTGTAACCGCTTCATTTAGGTTACAACCTTGTGGAGAGTGGGACTCGAACCCCCAACCTTTGGATCAGCGATCCGGCGCCTTATACCACTAGACCACCACTGCCCCCGTGTTCCCTTGTGTACATGCCAAATCTCCAACTGATGGATTTCTCAATCTTCATTCATTCATTCATTCATTCATTTTCTGAACTGATTAATCCTAATTAGGGTCAGGGGAGGCTGGTGCCCATCTCAGCCAACTCATTATACCAGGTCATCGCAGGGTAGAAACACGCTGATGGCTATGCAGCCGACTCTTTTTGAAAGTCAGCAATGGTTCTTTTACATGCCTCACACCATGAGATACATAGCCAACCTTCGTTAATCCAGTTAGCTGCACTGACAACCGTTCACAGTGGGTCTTGAACCCCCAACCTCAGGATCGGCGATCCGGCACCTTATCACCGGGCCACCACTGGGCCACCACTGCCCTATCTTTGATGAACCACCTTGAAAATACATTTTGCATTAGCTCATACTCTATGCTTTGAAGAGGCAGCGTTAGTCTGTACTGTACACTATACCTATAATACAGTACTGCACATCAGAACCAGCGAGCAGTGATGGCCTGGTGGTATAGGGCGCTGGATCACTGATCCTAAGGTTGGGGGTTTGAGTCCCACTCTCCACAAGGTTGTCATTGTCCCACCAGTGCAGCTAACTGGGTTATCAAAGGCTGGCCATGTCTCTCACTGTCTATGGTGTGAGGTTCATGTAAAAGAACCATTGCTGACTTTCAACAAGAGTAGCTGCAAAGCCGTCAGTGTGTTTCGGCCCTGTGATGGCCTGGCAAGCTGTCTGATGGGATGGGCGCCAGCCTCCCTGCGACTCTGATTAGGATTAAGCGATTACAGAAAATGAATGTTTTTTAGTCTGGAATGATTTTTTGAGGTGCAAATAAAAGAAACGTATTGACATTATTGATATTAAACATATTAACATGTTAACTTTTAAATTTATTGTAAATTATAAACATATTGCACATTAGAAACATCTAGGGCAGTGGTGGTCTAGTGGTATAAGGTGCCGGATCGCTGATCCAAAGGTTGGGGGTTCGAGTCCCACTCTCCACAAGGTTGTCACTGCCCCCCCAGTGCAGCTAACTGGGTTATCAAAGGCTGGCCATGTCTCTCACTGTCTATGGTGCGAGGCATGTAAAAGAACCATTGCTGACTTTCGACAAGAGTAGCTGCAAAGCCATCAGCATGTTTCTGCCCTGCGATGGCCTGGCGAGCTGTCCAGGGTGTACTCTGCCCTTGCCCTGAGTTGGCTGGGATGGGCACCAGCCTCCCCGTGACCCTAATTAGGATGAAGCGGTTACAGAAAATGAACTGAACATTATAAACATATAGTATGAATGAGAGAGTGAGCGTTCTTGGTCGATTCCACGTATTTATAGGCAGAATCTGGAGCAAATCCTTTGATCTTTGCCGATTTTTCCTTGTTGAAACGTGGTTACGCCGGACATTCCTCAGTCATTCCTCAGTCATTCCGTCTAGGACTTGGGCGACATGTCACGATTTTGATGGAACCAGGAGTTCTGTTCGCTACCTGGTTATCCGCTAATCCTGGCGAAAAATGTTCGTCCATCAGTTCGTGAATATGACACCACAGGGAAAACAGGGGATCTTTTACAGCCATCGTTTCACCTTCTGTTCTCAGAATCATTGCTATGATTGCATTGCATGATATGAAAAATTTGTAACGGGTGCATAGCTGGTTGGATAACAGTACAGATATAAACACTTGAGCAGAAGATTTAAAGCAAATATGTACATTTTTAAATACGCATTACATTAGAATAGGAAAATTCTTTTCATTAAATTTGGTCTCCCTTTCATTATTTGTAACCATCCTTATTACTGTACAGTTTTCTAAAGGAGCAGTCACCTTTGCTGTATGGTCATTGTATCACAACCTCCAGGACACATCTGGAGAGCACAGGATGGTGCAGATGGTGCACCATGGTGCATGTGAAGAAAAGCTCAGTTCATTTTCTGTAACCGCTTCATCCTAATTAGGGTCACGGGGAGGCTGGTGCCCATCCCAGCCAACTCAAGGCGAGGGCAGAGTACACCCTGGACAGCTCGCCAGGCCATCGCAGGGCGGAAACACGCCGATGGCTTTGCAGCTACTCTTGTCGAAAGTCAGCAATGGTTCTTTTACATGCCTCGCACCATAGACAGTGAGAGACATGGCCCGCCTTTGATAACCCAGTTAGCTGCACTGGGAGAACAGTGACAACCTTGTGGAGAGTGGGACTCGAACCCCCAACCTTTGGATCAGCAATCTATACCACTAGACCACCACTGCCCCTACATATATATATATATATATATATATATATATATATATATATATATATATATATATATATATATATATATATATATATACTATATATATATATATAGTACATATGTGTGTATATATGTACAGTAAATCAAATTCACAGCATGCAAGTTTTCAGGTTAAAGGAAATCATCCATCCACTATCTGTGCCTCTCATTTATCAGGGTTGTGGGGGGTTGTCCTTGGGTGAGTGGAAGGGTACACCCTGAAGAGGTCGCCAGTTCATTACAGGGCTATCAGCAATGGTGTTGGTTATCTGGTATTCAGGGATTTATTCAGTTTAAGTGTAATCATTTACCTATGATTGGACTCCGAACTTAAATTTTCAACTAATGGTTTCATAATTGTAATTCGAAAGTAGTTGAGATTCACTTACAGGTCATGATTTGCAATTTTAAAAAATCTATTTGGTGTACTTTTTCTTATGTATTTTCATAGATAATACTGTCAGAAAGCATGTTTAAGATTGCGTAACAAAGCTGACATGTTCTTGAGGTTAATGTATAATTTAGACATGTAGTTTTCATGGCAACCAGTGGGTTTATAGAAGGTTTACATATTTGTACACCACATTGTCCTTGTGACTTCAAATTAGACACTAGAGTTATCTTCTTGACTGGGTTATAACTCCCTCAAATAAAAATCATTATGCAAGATCTTCAGCTCTGTTTACCTGGTGAAATATCCTATAGGCAAGTCCGAACACGCTATTAAACCATAGGTCTGTTTATTATTACAGCTCCCTGATGATAACCTCCCAGACTCAGATCACCTCCTTGCCAACACAATGGAATCATCCTCATGTGAGAGTCGACTGGGATTTGAAAGCGCTCTTAGCTGAGTTGTAGTCTTCTTCTTCTTCTTTTCCTTTTGAATTTTTCCCTATTTTAGGGGTTGCCTTAGCGAATCATCTGATTCGCACTTTTGACTTGGCATAATTTTTTTTTTTTACGTTGGATGCTCTTCCTGACACAACCCTTCAGCAAGGGACAGAACTTTTATGAAAGTCACCAATGGTTCTTTTACATGGACCATAGACAATGAGAGACATGGCCGGCCTTTGATAACCCAATTCGCTGCACTGGGGGACGACGACAGTGACAACCTTGTGGAGAGTGGGACTCGAACCCCCAACTTTAGGATTAGCGATCCAGTGCGCTATACCACCAGGCCACCACTGCCCTAATTAGCTGAGTTGTAGTGAGTTGCTATAAAATTGCTGGTTCCTCCTTCATCATTTACTGTTACTTTGATCAGTTTATTACACAAGGGATACATGTACACTCTCTGGGTGTTCCATCATGGGGGTTGGGGGGAGTCAAGGATCACCCCCATAGCATTTAAGTGAAGTACTGTATATTCCTGTAAAGGTCCCCCATAGTCCTTTCATGCATTCTCTCCTGATGAACTGTATCGATGTCCTTCCACTGCTCCACCATCAATAATGTGAGAAATCTGTCCTGGCGTGTTGGTGCAATACTGTGCAGGACAGCACAGCTACGTCCCACACTGTTACATATCTGTTTAAAATTTGCAGGTTTTAATGCTTGAAAGAACTTGGAGGAAGTCACAAAGCCAGTAAAGATGTGTTCTAAACTAAGAAGTTGAGAGATCCTGGAACTGTATACAGCATGTATGTTTTGCCTCATCATTAGAAATCAGGCAATTTCCATCACGGATCATCTGAGTACAGAAGGTACGTACAGTGATGTCATACTTTGTCTGGCAGAGCATTAATTTAAGACTGCTCATTGTAGGAGTTGATGTAAATGTCCTGTGTGTGTGTGTGTGTGTGTGTGTGTGTGTGTGTGTGTGTGTGTGTGTGTGTGTGTGTGTGTGTGTGTGTGTGTGTGTGTGTGTGTGTGTGCTTCGCACATGCACACAGGACTTTTAAATATTTTCCTCCAACAAAGATTAGCACGTCCGCCTCACAGCAAGGTCCTGGGTTCGATTCCCAGCTCGAGCGTTTCTGTGTGGAGTTTGCATGTTCTCCCCGTGCTTGTGTGCGTTTACTCCGGGTACTCTGGTTTCCTCCCACAGTCTAAACACATGCACAGTAGATTAATTGGCTGTTCCAAATCTCCCCTAGGTGTGAATGGTTGTATGAGTGTTTGCCCTACAATGGCCTGGTGAGCTGTCCCGAGTACTCTGCCCTCGCCCAGAGTTGGCTGACATGGGCTGTTATGGTCTGTGCTTGCTGGCGGCGTTTTAACACACACACACACACACACACACACACACACACACACACATACACACACACTCTCTCTCTCTCTTTCTCTCTCTATCTCTCTCATTCTCTCTCTCTCTCCCCATACACTGCAAGCATTGGCGATGGGCGTGGCTGTTACCTGCAGCGAAATCCAGAGAGTGCACCTGAATTCACTCAGCAATCAGAGTTCTGTCTATGAAGAGGAGCGGCGCGCTCCCTTCCGGGGTCAGAAGATTGTCCTTTCCATGTGAGTCCGTTCCCCGTGATCTCTCTGACTCCTGGTATCCTGCTTCGTGCTCGACCAGTTTCCCGATTAAGATTTATTCCCAGTGATTCTGGTTTCACCTGTGCCAAAATAAAGTTATTGAATCTTCGTACGTAGTCTCCTGCATTTTTGGGTTGCGACTCATATGCTCCTGCCGTCACAATGGGCAACCTTAATTAGGATTAAGCGGTTCAGATAATAAATTAATAAATGAATGAATGAATGAAATTAATAAACTTGGCAGCATGGTAGGTATATTTGTTTGCCCTGTGGTGGTTCGATGACTTGTTCAGCGTGTACTCCCCCTTCAGCCAGGGTCGGCTGAGATTGATTCGGCAAATGAATGTGTGAATAAATTGATCTAATGTAATAATTAAGAAAGAAAAACAGAGTATGCACTCAGATTTATTGTTTTTTTGTTTGTTTGTTTTATTCATCTGTAAATACATATCATGTTTCGGTATACAGTAAGCTAACTGACTGTAATTGACTTTGACAAAAATGTGCTTTGAACAGCCTGTACAATGTAAATTCTTGTTCACGAATAATCATCATAACACACACCTCATTTCCTCTGTCACTTCCAGCGCAGCTCACACGTCCGAAGCTGTAGCTGTAAAATCAAGTGATTACCAAAATAATCTGTTTGGCACTGTTATATAACCACAGCATCTGTAGTCACATGATGGGAATTTTTAATACCACTTTATATTGTCTCTGTCCCTGTGCAAAGATTCCCAGTAGCTTTAACACACTGCTTCTTCACACCATGGAAATCAAAACGGATTAAAAAAGGTTGGCTCCTCTTGTTCAGAATTCTAAGAAAGTCAGCAGTGCTCCATGGCTATAACATGCTTTGTGTGCATGGCAGGAGGAACCCATTTGCTTTTATCCTCCTAGATTGATTGTATTATCATGCGTTAATGGCGCTGTAAGATATCTACTGAGAGGGAATCGAAACGATCCTATCATTTTTCTTTGAAGGCCACATTTGAGGTGTTCATCATATTGCTTCATGCAATACTTTGTTAAATATTAGATTATATTCCAAAGGCGTAGGCTGGGGGGTGGGGTGTGGGTGTGGGTGTGGGGTGTGGGTGTGGGTGTGGGGTGTGGGTGTGGGTGTGGGGTTGGGGTGGGGTGTGGGTGTGGGGTTGGGGTGGGGTGTGGGTGTGGGGTTGGGGTGGGGTGTGGGTGTGGGTGTGGGTGTGGGGTTGGGGTGGGGTGTGGGTGTGGGGTTGGGGTGGGGTGTGGGGTGGAATGGGATGGGGTTGGGGGTGGAGTGGGGATGGGGTTGGGGTTTGGGTGGGGTTGGGGTGGGGTTGGGAGTGGGGTTGGGGGTGGGGGCTGGGGTGGTGGGGGGCGTGCACAGCAGGAGTTGAGTTCCGCTGGACAAGAAATTATGTGTACAGTATTCACAATCTTATAAATAAACTTAATGATTGTTACTGAAGACAAAGTCGAAGATAAATTCAGCATGCAGTAAACCGGAAACCGGAAGTTAACACCGGAAGTTAACGTGTAACGGGCACTGCGCATGTGCAAGCTCGAGTTGACCAATCAACAATCAGCGACAAGTACGTACCTACTTTCGCCTACCTCACATATCAGCCAGCAATAATAGCTGAACACTGCCAATCAAACAAAGTGCGAGTGTGAGAATAAAGCACAGTTTGTTAGTCCCGCCTCCGGTTCCTGCACATGTGTCAGAACAACAAACATTGACGCACAGAGAATGAATGGCAAAAATAATCAGAAGCCATCCAGCCTGGATCTGCAGCCTAATGCTCAGTACTTTTATAAAATTAATAGTATAGTTTGTGCTGTAAATATGTATTAATATTTGTTTGTGCCTTTGAATAGATAAATAACTTTAGCTCAATTTGTAAATGTATTTAGCACATGTACTTGCAGATGTAGTTTGAAATATATATTGATAATGTTTTTGGTTGAACTATAATATTTGATTCGTCTTCTGAGAGTAAGGGGCAGTTCTGGGGCAGTGATGGTCTAGTGGTATAGGGCGCTGGATCACTGATCCAAAGGTTTGAGTCCCACTCTCCACAAGGTTGTCACTGTCTCCCCCAGTGTGGCTAACTGGGTTATCAAAGGCGGGCCATGTCTGTCACTGTCTATGGTGAGAGGCATGTAAAAGAACCATTGCTGACTTTCGTAAAGAGTAGCTGCAAAATCGTCAGCGTGTTTCTGTCCCTTGCTAAAAAGGGTTGTGACAGGAAGGGCATCCGATGTAAAAACCTCTGCCAAATCAAATATGCGAATCAGATGATTCGCTGAGGCGACTCCCGAGTAAAAGGGAAAAAGCCGAAAGGAAGACAGACTTCTGAGAGTAATAGATGAATCGTCTTCTGCTGAAAAACGGTGCGTGTTGTTGGCGTGAGATTCCATGTTGTTTATATCCTATAATATGCTGTGACATGCATGCACTATATTTCATGTGGTAGTTTGTACCAACCCAGTGACGTCACGGTAACTTTATGTAGGCGGGCACTTGGCAATGGCGGCTTCCGGGTCGATAACTTAAACGACAAGCACATAAAACAAAAACCGCTGTGTGTGAAATGGTTGATTGATGATACAAAATTGAAGCCACAATCGCTTCAATAAACGATACTTCAGCTACCGCCAACTTATTTAGTCGGCGTTCAATTTCCCCTTTAAGGCTTATGCTTCTGGTACTTGAGTTCCGGTCAACCGAGATGTGCACCCCTCCCCGCCCCCACGATCAGACCAGCCTATGCCCTTGGATTCATTTATATTAAGACATTCAATTTGGCACAAGGTAGAGATCTATGACGTTCATAGCTTGCATTGCAACACCAAATTTTCAGACAGTACGGTAAGATTTATGATTTGAGGGAGAGACCATTTAAAGTAGCCCACAAAAAGCCAATTACAAGGCTGTGTAGTACCATATTGCTTTTTAACACTACAGGTCATAAATACAATAGTTTTGCAAAGGACATGCTCTTTGTTGCAGTACCTACAGTATACACAAATTTGCTTGGTTGGCACAGTAAAAATCACACATATTGAACATACTTCTAAAGCAGAACAGCTTTTTGAGCATTTACATGAATAACTGTTAGTATTAAACCATTAGAAACCACAACGCAGGTAAGAAAAATGTTTAAAAAGTGCCTTTGCATATCTCTTGGCAACGGGATAACACATTTTGGAAGCACTCACAATATTTTTTTTTCCTCCATTCCATGAATAACTTGGCACAAAGAAAGTAGTAGGTTCAGCACAGTAATAGGGCAGATGTGGGGAGAGAACAGTAATGACAGCTATTGATAATGCCTGCATTTGTACGTGTTCTCCAGAATGAGCCTCTCCCCTTTTAATGGCACTGATTTAATTTTTTATACCCCCGAATTCTTTAAGAGGTAATTCAACCACCCATAACTGGTTGGGTCTAAAACTGTGAGGTCTCTGTGAAAGAAATCGCATCACTCTTGTCCACAGTGAAGCCACCATTGACGTATGATTTTTTCTCACACTCTTCATCATCCAGAGTAGTCTCAAGGGCGAATGGATTGGCCACATCTACATCAGAAGTAAGGTCCATCCTTTCCAGCTCTCGCTTCGAGAGCTTCTGGACGATTCCAGCACCAAAGGCGTCTCCCAGCACGTTGATCATAGTGCGGAAACGATCGCTAAATGACATATGGAAAAGGAAAGAATGAAAAATTTTACAATGATCAATATAGTGTTAACGATGACAATATTCAACCTGGAAATGTTCAACCAGTACAGAGACATGTCAAAAGTAAACAGACACCCCTCATTTGAATAAACTTGTAAAAGTACTGTATATTCAATCATTCGTTTTCTAAGTTACTTAATCCTAATTAGGGTCACAGGGAGGCTGGCCCCCATCACAGCCGACTCTGGAAGAGGGAGGGGTACACATTTGTTGGGCAGTGGTGGCCTGGTGGTAAAGGGGCTGGATCACTGATCCTAAGGTTGGGGGTTCAAGCCCCACTCTTAACAGGTTGTCACTGTCCCCCCAGTGTGGCTCACCAAAGGCTAGCCATGTCTCTCACTGTCTATGGCAGGGAGTGTCAAACTCGTGCCACAAAGGGCCATGTGGCTGCAGATTTTTTTTTCCAAACAAGCAACAGCACACCTGACTTGGGTCATTTAAGCAACTGATCTGAGTCTTCAGGCAGCTGGTTGGTTAGTGTCTGTACAGTACACACATATTGACCAATCAGTTGCCTGAACACTTACACCAGTGCTTAAATCAGGGGACCCCAACCACCGGGCCGGATTCTCTCGTGTACATGTCGGCCATTTGAGCACTAAAATGTAACCCACAAGTAGACAGTGTGTGAACAGAGGCGTGTTGGACAGGATTTTGGGTGATTCTGAGCTTTCATTCTCCCAGCTGGTGCATTATCACTTGCGTTTTTTAATTTTTTTTTATTTTATATTTTTTAGAAAAGTTCAGGCTCTACTTCCCAACCAACTTTATTTCAACTGTTGAAAAATAACATTTATGGAGTGTTTATTACTGTATTATTATTATTATTATTATTATTATTATTATTATTATTATTAATCTGCTGTTAAGCGGTGCCTGTACCGGTCCGTCGTGGTGAAGAAGGAGCTGAGCTGCAAGGCGAAGCTCTCAATTTACCAGTTCCACCAGATCTACGTTCCAACCCTCACCTATGTTCACGAGCTTTGGGTAATGACCGAAAGAACAAGATCACGGATACAAGCGGCTGAAATGAGCTTCCTTCGCCGGGTGGCGGGGTTCTCCCTTAGAGATAAGGTGAGAAGCTCCACCATCCGGGGAGAGCTCGGAGTAGATCAAGCTGCTCCTCCGCATTGAGAGGGGCCAGTTGAGGTGGCTCGGGCATCTGGTCAGAATGCCCCCCCGGACGCCTCCCTGGTGTGATGTTTCGGGCATGTCCAACCGGGAGGAGACCCCGGGGTCGACCTAGAACACGCTGGAGGGACTATGTCTCTCGGCTTGTCTGGGACCGCCTCGGTGTCCCCCCGGGAGAGTTGGAGGAAGTGGCTCGGGAGAGGGACGTCTGGACCTCTTTGCTTAGGTTGCTGCCCCCGCGACTCGACCCTGGACTAAGCGGAAGATGATGATGATGATGATGATGATGATGATAATAATAATAATAATAATAATATTTTATATAAACAAATTATATTTACAATATGAGAGATTTCCTTTCGGCTTTTCCCTTTTTCAGGTGTTGCCACAGCGAATTATTCGCACGTTTGATTTGGCATAGGTTTTTACGTCAGATGCCCTTCCTGACACAACCCTTTTAGCAAGGGACAGAAACACGCTGACGGCTTTGCAGCCTACACTAAAACAATCTATTACCATCACCCCTCCGTGGTAAAATTGTCAATCATTGACTGGTCCACGGTGAGGAAAAGGTTGGGGATCACTTGGCTTAAATGATCCAAGTCAGGTGTGCTGTTGCTTGGTTGGAAAAAAAATGCAGCCATATAGCCCTTTGTGGCATGGGTTTGACACCCCTGGTCTATGGTGTGAGGCATGTAAAAGAACCATTGATGACTTTTGGCAAGAGTAGGCTACATAGCTGTCAGCGTGTTTCCGTTCTGTGATGGCCTGGCGAGCTGCCCAGGGTGTTTTTTTTTTTTTAATGGTAGATCCCATACCCCAGCATGAGCAACTGGGCTGTCAGTGACCGATTCAGTGCTGACGAAAGGCACTGAGGTGGGCATTGACTTCAGTCTTGAATTTCTGTCTATCTTTGGTCTTCTTCTTCTTCTTCTTCTTCTTTTCCTTTGGGCTTTTCCCTTCAGGGGTCACCACAGCAAACCATCCGCCTCCATCTCACCCTATCCTCTGCATCTTCTATTCTTACTCCAACTACCGTCATGTCCTCCTTCACCACATCCATAAACCTTCTCTTTGGTCTTCCTCTCTGCCTTCTGCCTGGTAGTTTCAACCTCAGCATCCTACTATCAATATAATCACTATCCCTCCTCTGTACATGTCCAAACCATTTCAATCTAGCCTCTCTGACTTTGTCTCCAAAACATCTTATATTTGCTGTCCCTCTGATGTACTTATTCCTGATCCTATCCATCCTTGTTACTCCAAAAGAGAACCTCAACATTTTCATCTCCGCTACCTCCAGCTCTGCCTCCTGGCTTTTCCCCAGGGCCACTGTTTCTAAACCATACAACACCCCTGGCCACATCACCGTCTTGTACACTTCTCCTTTCATTCTTGCTGATACCTTTCTATCACACGTCACACTGGACACTTTTCTCCAACCATTCCAACTTGCCTGCACATGCTTCTTCACCTCTTTTCCACACTCTCCATTGCTCTGGATTGTTGAGCCCAAGTACTTAAAATCCTCCATCTTCTTTATCTCTGCTCCCTGTAACCTCACCATTCCTCTTGGATCCTTGTCATTCAAACACATATATTCTGTTTTACTCAGGCTAACCTTCATTCCTCTTCTTTCCAGGGCATACCGCCACCTCTCTAGATTTTCTTCCACTTGTTCTCTGCTCTCACTACAGATCACAATGTCAGCTGCAAACATCCACGTCCATGGAGATGCTTGTCTAATCTCGTCTGTCAGCCTGTCCATCACCATAGCAAACAAGAAGGGGCTCAGAGCCTACCCTTGATGCAATCCCACCTCCACCTTCAACTCTTCTGTCACACCGACAGCACACCTCACCACTGTCTTACATCTCTCATACATGTCCTGCACCACTCTAACATACTTCTCTGCCACTCCAGACTTCCTCATGCAATACCACAGTTCTTCTCTCGGCACCCTGTCATATGCTTTCTCCAGATCCACAAAGGCACAATGCAGCTCCTTCTGACCTTCTCTGTACTTCTCTATTAACATCCTCAAAGCAAACACTGCATCTGTGGTGCTCTTTCTTGGCATGAAACCAAACTGTTGTTCACAAATACTGACCTCTGCCCTTAGTCCAGCTTCCACTATTCTTTCCCATAACTTCATCGTATGGCTCATCAACTTTATCCCTCTGTAGTTGCCACAACTCTGCACATCTCCCTTGTTCTTAAAAATGGGCACCAGCACTCTTCACCTCCATTCCTCTGGCATCCTCTTACTCTCTAAGACCTTGTTGAATGTTCTCGTCAGGAAATCTACTACTACCTCTCCTGGACATTTCCATACCTCCACCGGTATGTCATCAGGACCAACTGCCTTTCCACTCTTGATCCTCTTCAATGCCCTCCTCACTTCACCCTTACTAATCTTTGCTACTTCCTGGTCCTCAACAGTCACCTCTTCTACTCTTTTTTCTCTCTCATTTTCCTCATTCATCAGCTCTTTAAGGTACTCTTTCCATCTTCCCAGCACACTTTTGTCATCAGTCAGTACATTTCCCACCCAGTCCTTAATCACTCTAACTTGCTGCATGTCCTTCCCATCTCTATTTCTCTGCTGTGCCAACCTATATAAATAATTTTCTCCCCCCTTACTGTTCTACCTAGCATAAAAGTCATCATACGCCCTCTGTTTGGCTGTTGAAACCGCTACCTTCACCTTATGCTGTATCTCCCTGTACTCCTGTTTACTCTATTCAGTCCTATTTACTCTCTATGTCCCATTTCTTCTTAGCTAACCTCTTCCTTTGTACACACTCCTGTACTTCCTCATTCCACCACCAAGTCCCCTTATCTCCTGTCCTTCCAGAGGACACATCAAGTACTCTCCTACCTGTCTCCCTGATCACATTAGCTGTAGTTGTCCAGTCATCTGGAAGCACTTCCTGACCACCCAAAGCCTGTTTCAACTCCTTCTTGAAGACAACACGACACTCTTCCTTTTTCGGCTTCCACCACTTCGTCTTCTGCTCTGCCTTTGCCTTCTTCACCTTTCTTACCATCAGCGTCATCCTGCACACCACCATCCTATGCTGTTTGGCAACACTCACCCACTACTACTTTGCAGTCACTGACTTCCTTCAGATTACATTGCCTACTTCTGTCTATCTTTGGTATTCACTAGATATTAGGGGAAGGTGTTCCACAACTATACTGTGGATGGAAGGAATGATGTCTTGTGGCTAGTTGTATTTGATATGAGTTTTTCAAGGGTTGCTGAATGGAGGAATTTAGACAGGCATGTTGTTCTTCGGACTTTGTAAGGCTCTGGGTGTAGACTATTTAGCAATGCTGGCGCCTTTTGGTGATAGATACGATGGAGTAGGGTAAGGGCTCCAACATTTCTCCTTTGCTTCAGTGGTTGTATTCGGTTATCAGCCGAGCAATCATTTGGAATGTTGATGATCTTCAGAGTCCTCCTTTGGATGGGTTCCAGCCAGACCAGGGAGGTTGGAGAGGCTCCCATCCAGACTGTTGAGGAGTATTCCATTCGTGATCTGACCATGCTTTTGTAGATAATAGCTCTTTCATCCGGGCTCAAGTAGGGTGCAACCTTCCTTAGTAAGCCCAGTTGTTACCTGCATCTACAGACATTTTCTTTAGGATGTGAGTCCATGTCAGTTCTCTTCTGATGGTGATGTCTAACAGTTCTACTTCATCCACCTCTGTAAGTATGGTGTTCATGAAGTGGAGATTTGGATTATTGCCCTCTGCATCTTTGTAACTACTGGGTGTACTCTGTCCCCGCCCGGAGTAGGCTGGGACGGGCGCCAGCCTCCCTGCGACCCTAATTAGGATTAAGCGGTTACAGAAAATGAAGGAATGAATACACATTTATCAGCTCGCCAGGCCATCACGGGGCTAACACACACACACACACATACACACACACAATCATTCAGACTTAGTCTCACACCTTGGGGTGATTTGGAACAGCTTGCTGTTCATGCTTTTGGACTGTGTGTGTGTGTGTGTGTGTGTGTGTGTGTGTGTGTGTGGGGGGGGGGGGGGTGGTGGCAATCTTAGGGTGGATTTAGCCAGCAACAGATTACACAAAACCTTCGGATTCCTCTTGCTGTAGTCAACAGAATAAGTGTACAATTCACCACCAAAGGCAAGGAATCAACAGCTTCCTGCGTCAGTCAACCTCGACCCTCTGCCAGGTGACTAATGTTGCTGAGAAACTCCAAGTAAGTCTGCTAGTCTACTAAAACTGCTAAGTACTGCTTTGCGATATCTCCATCAACTTGACCACCGTGTATATGTATATCTATGAATAAATCTTTAAAGAAGTCTTTATTGACTTCTGACATGCCTGTGTAGATTGTGATATGTGAGAGTCCTAACCAGGCTTGATTATCCTAAGAAAAGTGTACACTTTAACCAGTATTCTATTTCTTTTCTCTTTCCTAAAAATGCTAGCTATTCAGTCCAGGTTGCTTGAGTATTCCCTCCATCTCAGAGCTCCGGGTATTACGCTCTAATTTTCCCTTCAGATGGCAACATCGTCTGAGGATTAGAAAAGGTCGGCATTCATGTGGTCCATTAAACCACCTAATGCCAGTCTCTAAGCCTTAAACTGAATTAACACCCTGCACACACACTCCCTCTACAATAAAGGGCACGAGATGCAGAAGTTCTGTGTGAGACAAGACTGCAAAAAAGCGGCCCAGCATGAACCGGTTTCTCATGATATTAAGTCTCCATAATAATCAATGGTTAGTCAACTGTGTGATAATAAAATAGATATATTTTTAAACTGAAATACAGTCGGCCCTCTACTTACGAAATTAATCTGTTCCAGGGCCTTTTTCATAACCTGGAGTTTTTGTAAGTAGATGCGCATTTACATGTAAAATGCGTGATTCCTTCCAAGGCTCCCAATTCTACCCCATAAACCCTTTAAAAATTATAAAGGTACACCAATTTTGTATGAAATATGTACGAAACATTGTACATTTTGTATGAAGCAAAAGTTAAACAAATACAGTCGGCCCTCTACTTACGAAATTAATCCGTTCCAATGCCTTTTTCGTAACCTGGAGTTTTCGTAAGTAGCGGTGCATTTTACATGTAAAACGCGTGATTCGTTCCACGGCTCTCAAGACTACCCCATAAAAATTTGAAAAATTATAAAAGTACACCAATTTTGTATGAAATGTGTTAAAAGAAAATTATTTACCTTTTTAAAAATCTCTCGAACCACCCAAGTGACGCTTTAAAGTCCGGGGGTTGCTGGTCCGAAGAACCCTCACCGCCACCCCCACCCTCCTTCACGAGGTCCTTAAATATGGTGGTTGCTTTTTCCGAAATAATCGCCTACGTCACTGTATCTCCGCTTTGAAGGTCTCCTTCTGCTTCAATATCGTCCCGATTGTAGAGGGGTTTCGGCCATACTCCTTTGAGATTTCGCTCAACCGCATCCCACTTTCGTATTTTTTTATTATCTCCTGCTTCACTTCGATTGATAACGGAGCCCGCTTCTTCTTTTCGGTGTCACCGGTAATCACTTTCTTGGGCTCCATGATGGATAACGAAATATAACGCTGCAATGATCACTCTCAAAAAAACTCACGAGCCAACAGTCCTGTTCAACTCTCCTTCACACGTGTGACAAACAGGAAGTATGGGTGCAGGACTGGGTACAGTTCAGCTCCCTTCTGGTCAATGGGAGGCCAGCGGGGTGGGATGTTGGAAGATGGCCAATGAAAGTGCAACTCGCGCATTGTTTGAATCTTTGAATCACGCGTTTGAATTTTTGAATGGCGCGTTTGCCACTTTTCGTAAGAAGAGGTTGTTTAGTATACAGAGGATGAAAATTTAGGAAAATGTTTTTTGTAACCTGGATTTTTCGTATTCAGAGGTTTTCGTAATTAGAGGGCCGACTGTATTATAAAATAAAATGGAAATAATGCATATTTATCTGTATAATTTCCACAAAACATTTTCTAAAATTAGTATAGGTTGTGATACCATTATTAATAAAACATATCTATGAACAGACTAGGGGCAGTGGTGGTCTGGTGGTAAAGGGCACTGAGTCGCTGATCCTAAAGTTGGGTCTCCCAAAGTCCACTCTCCACAGGGTTGTCATGGTCCCCCCCCCGTGCAGCTAACTGGGTTATCAAAGGCCAGCCATGTCTCTCATTGTCTATGGTGAGAGGTTCATGTCAAAGAACCATTGCTGACTTTTGTAAAGAGTAGCTGCATAGCCGTCAGCGTGTTTCTGTCCCTTGTGAAAGGGTTGTGTCAGGAAAGGCATCCGACGTAAAAAAAAAAAAAAAACCTATGCCAAATCAAACGTGCGAATCAGATGATTCACTGTGGTGACCCCTGAAAAAAGGGAAAAGCCAAAAGGAAAAAAAATATCTATGGATAGACTGAAGACAAAGTAAAGTGTATGCAGTTTGTCACCTCGGAATGTAACGTACTGTATACTCCCCAGTCACTTTATTAAGCGCACGTATACAGATGCACATTCATGGAGTTACTCAGCCAATCGTGTAGCAGAATCACAATACTATGCCACAGATCACATTTACCTCCAAATTTCATCTTAAAGTGAATATTAAGAGAAGCTAATGACATGCATTTATTTGTATGAATATATAAACTGTGCTGTTCCTACATGGTTGACTGATTATAAAATAAATGTCTGTATGCAGGTGTTTCTAACAAAATTGAAAGTGAGTGAACATGGCCAAATGCATGGGAAACTTTGACATTGTTTTTTAATCAAACATTTTCTCAAATATTATTATTAAATGCTTACATATAATGCTTACTCAATTGTTCAGTTATTCTGTAACTGCTTAATCCTAATTAGGGTCACGGGGAAGCTGGTGCCCATCCCAGCCGACTCCGGTGGAGGGCAGAGTACACCTAGGACAGCTCGCCAGGCCATTGCAGGGTGGAAACACCCTGATGTCTATGCAGCTACTCTTGTCGAAAATCAGCAAATGGTTCTTTTACCTGAACCTCACACCATAGACAGTGAGAGACATGGCTGGCCTTTGATAACCCAGTTAGCTGGGGTGTGGGGGGGAGACACACAACCTGTGGTGAGTGGGGCTTGAACCCCCAACCTTAGGATCAGTGATCCAGCACCTATACCACTAGGCCACCACTGCCTCGTAGGTCAATTGTGATGTTAAATTTCAATTACTGTACAGTACTTCACTAACCTAGAAGACTAAAACTATAAAGGAAATTCGCCCCTGATGAGTTCTCGACTACTTTTTGCACATCATGTACACTCGTCTGATTTATACAGATCTGACTAATACTGATGTTTGTTGTGATAGCCTTTTAAAGGAATATGAATGTGAATCTAATTAGTAATTCAGATACATACATCAGCCAATCAACAGCCACAATTAGGGTGACATCACTGGCAGGAAGGCCCACTGCTGTCAGCACGATCACCATGGTTACCAGTCCAGCATTAGGGACTCCAGCTGCTCCGATGCTGGCTACTGTTGCTGTAATACTGCAGAGGTAGTGTTAATTAAATTACTGCTGAGTCTTCTTTTTTTTTAAGTAACAAGTATAGCTCTCTTACTTTTTTCAGTTAACAGTACAGTGCCAGACAATGATAATTCTACCCAGATGTGAATAGAATTGGATCTTTACATACCTAATTGTCACTATTTGTCCGACATCAAGGTCAAGACCATTTAGCTGGGCAATAAATATGGCTGCCACTGCCTCATAAAGTGCTGTACCATCCATGTTAATGGTGGCACCAACTGGAAGGACAAACCGGGTGATCCGCTTGTCAATCCTATTATTCTCCTCTGCACATCGGAAGGTGACTGGTAAGGTCGCAGAGCTAAAGGAAAGAAAGTTTAATATTTAATGTCATAATTCAATTTCTCAGTTCACAGCTTATAATTCTTGCCTAAATTTCAGAATTTCGTATTTCACAAACATATACACACAGATTAAATAAACACTGAGCAGTCATACTTTAATCCATTTATCTTTTAGTCTACATAAAAAAATCTTTGTACTAAAAAAGGCAGATTTCTTTCATCCATTTAAGATCAAATATCTGTCACTTACACACTTAAACTATGGCTACAGCAATATGACAAGATCTTAGCTGGCTGTGATACTCAACAGTCTTAACTTTGTGTCTTTTTGATCATATGAACTCTGCGAAGCAATTATATTTCCCATTATACAGGTATTGCACAATACATTAGAAGCTGAGGCTCACCTTGAGGAGATCATTAGTGCTGTTACCAAAGCCTGTGCCATCCCCAGAGCAAATGTGAATGGATTCTTTCTCACAATGATGAAGTAGATCAGGGGAAGGAAAATAATGGCATGGATGGCAAGTCTGTCAAGTCAGAAACGGTGAATCTAATTACTTTGAATACCTTAGCCTGTGTAGGATCACTAAATACAGTGGTACCTCACTTTACGAAATTAATCCATTCCAGCGCCTTTTTCGTAACTTGCATTTTTCGTAAGTTGAACCACATTTTACATGTAAAACGCATGATTCGTTCCAAGGCTCCCAATACTAACCCCTAAACCCTTTAAAAATGATAAGGTGCACCAAGTTTGTATGAAATATGTACGAAATATGTGTTAAAAGTAAAAGAAATGTATTTACCTTTTTTTTAAATCTCTCGAACCACCCATGCGATGAAAGTCCGGGGGTTTCTGGTGTGAAGAACCCCCACCCCCACCCTCCTTCACAAGGTCCTTAAATATGGCGGGTGCTATATCCGAAATAATCGCTTCCGTCACTGTATGTCCGCTTTTAATGCCTCCTTCTGCTTCAATATCGTCCCGATTGTAGAGGGGTTTCGGCCTTACGCCTTTGCGATTTCATTCAACCGAATCCCACTTTCATTTTTTTTATCATCACCTGTTTTACTTTTATTGATAAAGGAGCCCGCTGTTTCTTTTCAGTCTCACCGGGAATCATTTTCTTGGGGCTCATGATTAATAATGGAAAATAACGCTGCAATAAGCACACTCAAAAAACTCACGAAACTCACAAACCAGCAGTCTCCTTCACACGTGTGTTGAACAATGGGTCGAAGGCACACGAAAAGCATTATGGGTACAGTACTGTATTATGGCGACTCAGCTCCCTCCTAGCCAATGGGAGGCCAGCAGGGCGGGGTGTTGGGAGATAACCAATGGGAAAGCAACTCGTGCATTGTTTAAATGTTTGACTGGCGCATTTGAATTTTTAAGATGGCGCTTTAGTAACGTGAATTTTTTGTTTGGTGAGACTTTCGTAAAGTGAGGTACCACTGTAATAGTCTGCCCTTTCCTCTGTAGTTTCGCAAATGCATGTTAATGAATGACACATTTCAAAGTGCATTCAAAAAGTTTACCATACTATTCCAAATTAATATTATAATAAAACATAATAATTGTACCAGTACTGGTTATCCTTACAGCAAAATTTGTGCATGTAAAATATGTTTAAATGATTCAGATACTTAATTTAACACAAATAACCATAAAAGCACAAAACTAGGCAGAACTAGTAGAGCCTGAATATATGGTTAACCAGCGTTTTCCACCGGAAGTGATGCCAACACCTTGGACAGTGTTTTCCGGTGTAAGTAAACATGCAGCTCTATTCAGCATAAAAAAAGATATTCAAGAAGCAACTGTAGCTCGAAATTTTGAGAAAATGAGTGTAAATTGTTACCTATTTGAATCAAAGAGGGAGGAGTCTTGTGGAGACAGAAATGTGCGTAACAGTAAATTCAAAATGGTTTATGCAGCTAACGTTTTCCCAAATCTTCTTTCCTGTTGTCAGTTGGTATAGGAACTAAAGAAAATGTTTTTGCAATTTCTGCACTTGTTTGTGCAGTTTAGTACTGGCTGATAATGTATTATGCTACACGAGATGGTGACGTAGCCCAGCCAATCTAAAGAGTTTGAGTCACTACCAGCTTGAAACAGCTGATTAGAAAAGCAAAATGAGCATCTCTGAGCATGCAGAGCAACACTCAAGCACACTTGATGGTTTGATGTTGCCTGAAGGAACCGCCGATGTCATAGGTGAAGCTTTTTTTCAAAAAAATAAAAAAAATAAAAAAATACCTGTGTTTAGCACAGAGCCATCCGAGTTTGAGGAAAGGTTTTTACAGGAAGCATAAAAGTGTGCTAAGTGGGCTTCCATGTGGCTCATTGTCAAGGTGCGTTATTATTAACCCAGAGATCACAAGTTCAAACCCCATTAAATCAACACAGCCATCCATGACCAGGAGTCCATGGGAACTGATTGGGTGAGCTCTCACTCGAGGGAGGGAGGGATGGCATGGCATACTCTCACTATCCCTGTCACTCACAGCGATCACCAGCCAATCATGGGCATCTGTGAGCTCATCTGTTTGAGGGGGCAGATAGACGGCCCCCAAGCACACATACGCCGTATCTTGAAAAGAGGCAGGTGGCTAGTATCGCATGTCATGGGGGTGGGGTTCATTCTACACTTATTCTATGAAAATTAACAAAATTCTTTGAAATAGTTTTAAGGTAAATAACTTTTTTTAAATTTATTTTTTTTACATTTTTTTCTTAAACCATGAAAGCTGAGTTTATTCGAATGAAACACGCCATATATGACTTAATCTTGTGGAATAACTGTTAATTATTCACTTTATGTGTCAGTGGTCATAA
Source organism: Plotosus lineatus (assembly GCA_024760905.1). Lineage (NCBI taxonomy): Eukaryota > Metazoa > Chordata > Actinopteri > Siluriformes > Plotosidae > Plotosus > Plotosus lineatus. Next base: position 14,012,073 of record CM045745.1, on the reverse strand, counting down.
ACTATTACATGTTATTGCTGTGTATATAGATCATAATCTATACTGTGTAATATATGAATGTATGTATATAGTTGTGCTTGCAAATCAATGCAATGCCTAACTATCTATATAGCTATACAGTACTTTGTTTAGGGAGGGATCATCATTAAGAGAACTGGAATCAAATTTTTCATTCATTCATTCATTTTCTGAACCACTTAATCTTAATTAGGATTGTGGGGAAACTGGTGCCCATCTCAGCTGACTCTGGGTGAGGGAGGGGTACACCCTGGACAGCTTGCCCGGCCATCGCAGGGAATCAAACTGTTATAGAATAAATTAGGCAGGAGTGTTCACTTTCACACACACCCTGCAATTAATACAAGGTCAATATAGCACTTTATTTATCTTCTCTCCAGTCATGTGAGAATCGAAATGTTCTTGGTATGACTCAGCTGCAGCAGTTCTCTAGCCCCTTTCCTTTCCACTTCAGTTAGCTGCAGCTTCAGAATCTCCTCACGGCTGTTGGGTCAGCAGCATTATTCATGTCAGTGGGAATTTAGGGGAGCTTACATCCATCGAAAGGTCTTATTACTGTATCCGCAGGTTGGGCAATTTTAGAAGTCCTTGGCTCTTATCTGGTCAGGGACATGGCCAGCCAATATAACATCGTATCAGGGATGAAAAGTCAACTGTGGCTGTAGTGGTAAATCCAGTCCTGACAATCAGTAAGGGAATGCTGGTATTTCCGCAGATACTCACCCACTAAGCACAGTCACCATGTATAAGCCCATTTTCTTGAAGATTTCCCAGTCGTCTACCTCAATAATCTTAGCAGCAATCAGAAATAGAATGCCCACCGGCATGTAACTGCAAGGTCAAAAACAAGAACATTGTCAACAGGACATATGATTTAAAAACCCATTTATTTAATACTAGCATCACATATGGTATACTGTAATGAAGCACTTAAAAAAAAAAAAAAAAAAAAAAAAAAGAGTACGAACCACATAATGATTTGGACCAATCTCATAGTGGCCTCATTCAGGGCATCAAAAAACTCCAGCAGGATACGTCCCCGTTCCCCCATTTTACCAATAACCAGCCCAAATGCAACACAAAACACAATAAGGCCGAGGACATTGATGCCATCTGAGTATGTACCCACTAAAGTGTAGTCTTTGGTCAGGTTCTATCAAAATAGGCAGAGAAACAAGTATATTTTCGGTGATCCTGTCCAAAGCAATTCTTTTCTTACACCTGAAGTCTTTCACTCATTTTATTTTACTATACTATAGGTTAGATAGAATGTTGTTGGGGGGAAAAGAAGGCTGTTTCTTCTTTACCTGTGTAACAGTAGCCAAGATCGTGGTTAAAGGTGGAAATGTTGTTGTAACCAAATTGCTGTTGTTTAGCACAGGCAGCTCTATCTCTTTGCGTTGAGTCTTATACTGAAGGAGAGATTCACGATTACATAGGAAATTAATTGATTTCTTAATTCATATATTAATGAAAGATATTTTACCTGCTGAAAACATGCCTGCACCAGATTCTCTGGAAACATATTCCTAACAATATAAAAGGACCATAGTTGAGTTTTCATATATTATTCAATTTTAGCTATTTAACCAGTTAAACACATGCAGATTTATCCACATAACCATATCCAGCAAAAGAAAGTGGATCAGAGATGAGAAAAAAACAACAACTTTGTTTCTAGCATGCACCAAATATTATATGAACTATCAAATTATAACAGTATAAAACAAATTAATACATGTGATGATAACTAAAGCCGAGCATTAAGGGAAGAAAAACAGACTATATATATATATATATATATATATATATATATATATATATATATATATATATATATATATATATATATATATATATATATATATCTACATCTATCTATCTATGTATATATATATATATATATGTGTATGTATATATGTATATGTGTGTATATATATATATATATATATATATATGTATGCATATGTGTATATGTGTGTGTGTGTGTGTGTGTATATATACACACACACACACACACACACACATTTGTATATATCTCAATATACAACATAACATCAATATACAATATAACATGTAGTCAGTTTTTAAGTTTGTCATTAAACATAGCAAATGTTCAAATAATCAGTAACAAGTTACCTGATAAGATCCATCAGAGTATCTACAGTTGTGACATTTGGCGTGGATCCAGCTCGGTCAATATTGTCTGCTGTCTGAGAGACTCCAGGCTTGATAGTAGTTACTAAGATTATACCTGTTGAGGACATTAAATGTTCAAGTTTTAACACAGAACACACAAATGTTTTGTATCATTATTATTTAAAAGGATGTATCCCCATTGCTCACCAAGAATGACAGCTATGACTGTGGTGGAGAAATAGTAGATGACAGCACGGAGTCCAATGCGACCTGACACTTCTGAATCCAGAGCTGCCACTCCTGCAGAAGAAAATATTTATTGTTGGTTTTTAATAGTGATATTATTGTTGTTTTAAATTAGAACTTTTACTCAAAATCTAAATAAAATGGGATAAAATTGTGCATATTGGAATTGTGATACTATATCTTATTTAAATGTTTACAGAAAAACCATTAATGAACCGCTTTTGAAACTAGCCTGTATTATTTTATCTGATGTTCAAACGTCATTCAACAACACTCCCTGTCACAAACATTGTAAGCCTCAGGATGATCTGGATGGTCACAGTGTGTAATGTTTTGAATTAGTTTAAAAAAAAACAACATAGTACATACTGGACAATGTGATTCTTTGATAATAATTAGCAACCATTTAATCAGTCTAACTTGTTTTGATTAACGAGGCCTGACCTTACATTTCAGCCGGGCTTGGTAAGCTAGAATGCTAACAATATTGGAAAGTAGAACTCCGACTAAACTCTCCACTCTGAGGCTCTTCCAAAATCATAACCCTCCATCCATATATACGCGCTTACTGCAAGTTTGTGAATGGTAAGGTCACACACTTGCAGGGAGACACAGATTTGATTGGATATTCCTGGTGGGCGCAAGGCAGTGATTGGTCGGTATTTTTAGTTTTTCATTGTTTCAGATCTATCCGAAATCTATCAGATTGATTTATTGTAAATGATTTGATTGCTGTTGGGGTGTAAAGACCATTTCAAACAATTTAACACTTTGTGTACACAGCTAAAATTTACCAATCTCAAATTTATTGCTAATTTTTATTATGCAGCTCTACATTACAAGGTTTATCATTACATTGGCGTTTATTTAAATAAAATACTTTCTTAAAATTAACCTAGGTCTTTTTGTCAGTTTTTTTTTTTTCGTGTATACTCTAATAAAAGCTGATAATTATGTTCTATCAACAGCAGCCTCACAGGAAGGAGCAGTTCTGTTGAGTTGAGGATTCGCTAACAATCACTGACTGCAAGGCAGAGTAAAACCTGCTGAATAATTAAATGAAAGATGGTGCATGTCTTTTATATAGCCCATTACATGTAGGTGTGCAGTTAATTTACAACCCCTACATGCTGACTCTGTTGAAAACTACCAGTTTACTTAATATCATCCATGTACAGAGATGTTATTATTATATGAAATACTGCAGCATATTAACACTATATTGGGAAGTACGGTGGTGTAGCGCTTATCTACCTCACAGCAAAAAATTCCTGATCTCATATAATACCAAAAATGAGTCCTGAACTCAGTAAGGGTGTTTCTGTGCGGAATTTTCATATTCTCCCCACACCTCATGCATATTAGGCTAACTGGCTGTTCCAAATTGCCCCCAGAGTGTAAATGGCAATCGTCATGAGTTTTTACGGTGGTATGATTAACCAGTTAGGCAAATAAATGAACAATATATTGGATTCTCAAGATATTCAACAAAGCAACATACGGAAGCATATTATGTAAAATTAATTGTTGAAATTTCACCTGCACTATACTATGTTAAATTCTATAGATGACATGATTAATAATGTCTAATACTGTACGAACTTCTACTGCTTAGAAAGTACGCTAGCTACACATTCAGAATCGTAACGTCTAAATTTTTCAAGGTTTTGTTGAAGATCTAACTGTAATTATATCTACACAATAACAAGAAATATCATTTTAACATAAACAAAAATGTATAATATAAATTATGATTATTACCTTTTGGGTGAACAACACAGAAGGTACTGAGCTGTGCCAGTTTTCGTTTCACAGGAAATTGTGTGTGTGTGTGTGTGTGTGTGTGTGTGTGTGTGTGTGTGTGTGTGTTTATCTATCCACAGTGTCTATCCATGCTTAATTCACGAGTGCGCACTCGGTATGTTATTCCCTTTCAGGTGAGTTATATATTGTTCGTATTATTATTATTATTAATAGAACATTTGAGACCTTATGGATATTTTGCTAAAGTAATACCATGACAGTTATTGCATTTACGTACATAGACGGGAACATTCCAATAGGTTTAACTTGGATCTAATTAGATAATTACAAGTTCAACTTCAACTTTTTTTTTTTTAACTTCAAGTTCAACAGAGCATGCATGAGTCTAAACACTTGGAAAAGGTAAGATTTTAAATTTGAATTTGTCCACTAATGGTGTAGTGACTAATGTCACAGCAGTAGTAATGTTATTAGTTGTATTAGCGTAAACACATTATTCAGGTAAAGTGATGTCATCTAACGTTAGTCCGTATTATACAACAAGGATATGACATTATGTGTGTCAGTTGGAACCACACAAAAAGTCAGTGAATGCATGTTTTCTCCACAAGTCAGAGTATTTTAGATTTTAGAGTACAGACGCTCTCCGACTTACGTTTATCCGTTTTACGTTTTTCGATTTTATTTTATTTATTTTTTTAAAAAAAGGCAAATTTTGAGTTTAGACATACCTACGTAGTATGCTGACGTAATGACGCGATGACGTAATGATGATGCGTCCATTGTTTACAAACGACAGACTGAACATGCCCCTCCTTCTTCCCAGTTTAGTTATTTATATATATAGGGGCAGTTATGGTCTAGTGGTATAGGGTGCTGGATCGCTGATCCAAAGGTTGGGGTTTCGAGTCCCACTCTCCACAAGGTTGTCACTGTCCCCCCCAGTGCGGCTAACTGGGTTATCAAAGGAGGGCCATGTCTCTCGCTGTCTATGGTGAGAGGCATGTAAAAGAACCATTGCTGACTTTCGTAAAGAGTAGCTGCAAAGTCGTCAGTGTATTTCTGTCCCTTGCTAAAAAGGGTTGTGACAGGAAGGGCATCCGACTCTGTCAAATCAAACGTGCGAATCAGATGATTCGCTCTGGCAACTCCCGAGTAAAAGGGAAAAAGCCGAAAGGAAGACAGACAGACACACACACATATATATATATAGGATTTTCTGAGTAGATCCTTCCGTAGGAGAGTGCTCAATACTTTTTGGTAGAGCAAATAACAAAAGGTCATACGTCACTGTAACAACTTACGTTCACTTTCAACTTACGTTCGGCCGTCCGGAACCAATTAAAAATGTAAGTCGGGGAGCGTCTGTAATATCTAAGGTACAGGTACAAATATCACTTATGCCAGTGTTTCCCAACCATTTTGAGCCAAGGCACACCTTTTACATTAGAAAAATCACGAGGCACACCACGGAACAAAAATGATACTGCCCTCTAGGAGAACAGCACTGTTACTACACGCTAAGTCTGTCTTCCTTTCAGCTTTTTCCCTTTTACTCGGGAGTCACCACAGCGAATCATCTGATTCGCACGGTTGATTTGGCAGAGGTTTTTACGTCGGATGCCCTTCCTGTCACAACCCTTTTAGAAAGGGACAGAAACACGCTGACGGCTTTGCAGCTACTCTTTACGAAAGTCAGCAATGGTTCTTTTACATGCCTCACACCATAGACAGTGAGAGACATGGCCCGCCTTTGATAACCCAGTTAGCTGCACTGGGGGGACAGTGACAACCATATGGAGAGTGGGACTTGAACCCTCAACCTTTGGATCAGCGATCCAGCACCCTATACCACTAGACCACCACTGCTCCTGTTACTACACGCTAAGTGAAATCGATTAATCTTCCGCGGCACACCTGATGATTTCTCACGGCACACTAATGTGCCATGGAACAGGGGTTGGGAAACACTGACTTATGCGATATAGTATCTTGCTACATTTAAGATTTCTTAAATTTTAAATTTGTAATTTAAAGACGTTTTTTCTAGATCATTAATAATCATGTTATTTCAATGAGAAGATATTTCACAGATTTTTGGTACTACTTGTTAAATTTTTTTCCCAGCCTGGAAACAATCTCCTAGCCCAGTTGAAGTGAAGGAAACTTAGGAGGTGTACAAAGTAATTTTAAGTAATGATTAAGAGTTTTAAGTCGGGTTGGTTTAGCAGAAAATGAGACTGTTTTAACAGAAATGGCAAATCACTTTGAAGCAGTACAGAGCTCAAAAAAAAAAAAAAAAAAATACAAACTGCCCCTTTAAACAGTGGGCATAATTCAATGCAGGTGTAGCTTGCAAATTTAATGAGGCTAATGGTGCTGACTTGAATTGCCTTCTATATTTTTTTATTACTTGTAAGATACATTATCTTTTCGATTTGCCCAATGTAAAAAAAAAAAAAAAAAAAAAAAGAGAAAGAAAAAAATTGTGGTCGCTTATGATAAAGATATCATAAACACTAGATTGTCATACTGATATCACCTGTTATCATGCTGGAGATGATGAGGGGTAAGATGACAAGCTTCAGCATTCTCATCAGGAGCTCTCCAGGGAAACCAAAGTATGTCTTATCAAGATTAGAGAGTGCAGCGTATTCCCTCACCAACACACCCAGTCCAATTCCTGTGAAAAAAACACATGTACACACACACACACACACACACACACACATGGAGCGAGAGAGAGAGAGAGATAGACAGAATCACCTAACAAATAGTACTTTTTTTTAAAAAACACCACTCAGGCGCTTAAAAATTGTTTTTTAAAAAATTTTTTGTTTCATGAGTCTTCTTTTCCTTTCGGCTTTTCCCTGTTTCTAGGGGTCGCCACAGCGAATCATCTGATTCGCATGTTTGAATTCGGCATAGGTTTGTTTTATGTCAGATGCCCTTCCTGACACAACCCTTTATCAAGGGGCAGAAACACGCCGACGGCTATGCAGCTCCTCTTTACCAAAGTCAGCAATGGTTCTTTTACATGAACCTCTCACCATAGACAGTGAGGGACATGGTCAGCCTTTGATAACCCAGTTAGCTGCACTGGTGAACAGTGACAACCTCGTGGAAAGTGGGACCCGACCCCCTCCCCCTCCAACCTTAGGATCAGCGACCCTGCACCCTTTACCACCAGGCCACCACTGCCACTTCATGAGTCATGAATGTCGTCTTCCTTCCGGCTTTTTCCCTTTTACTCGGGAGTCGCCACAGCGAATCATCTGATTCGCACGTTTGATCTGGCAGAGGTTTTTACGTCGGATGCCCTTCCTGTCACAACCCTTTTTAGCAAGGGACAGAAACACGCTGACGACTTTGCAGCTACTCTTTACGAAAGTCAGCAATGGTTCTTTTACATGAACCTCTCACCATAGACAGTGAGAGACATGGCCCGCCTTTGATAACCCAGTTAGCCGCACTGGGGAGGACAGTGACAACCTTGTGGAGAGTGGGACTCGAACCCCCAACCTTTGGATCAGCGATCCAGCACCCTATACCACTGGACCACCACTGCCCACTCATGAGTCATGAATAATTCCTGAAAATAATTTACTGTTTAACAACAAGAGACCCTCCAATATTATCCCTTGCGAAGAAGACGATGTCTGATTGGCTCTTTGATTGGTTTAAAACATAGAGACAGGCTCAAATTCCTCTCAAGCTTTAAACAAGAACTTTTATTTTGCTGGTACATTAACTGAAAGCAAAGTCATCAGATGTGCACACGGATCTTTACACTGAGATAACGGCTAATATATCAAAACAACGAGCACTCAAATAATTCTCGGTCGCGGTATAATGACTCCTTGTACTGAATCTTGAAATCGTAAATGCTCATGTGGATGACTCGCCAACACTGAATTAATAAGGTCGTACTGATGAAATACGGAGAAACGCCTGTCTAAACTGTAAAAATCCTGACAGCACATTGGCGATATTATAAGTTACTGTTTAAAATGATTTGGTAATAAAACATTATGCAGATGTGTATTCGGAATACCAAATTTTTACCATAAGCAGCATTATCACAGAGGAATTCAGAGTTCTTTAATATCCCAGGAGCAGTAGTGGTCTAGTGGTATAAGGCGCCGGATCGCTGATCCAAAGGTTGGGGGTTCGAGTCCCCCCCTCCAGTGCAGCTAACTGGGTTATCAAAGGCCGGCCATGTCTCTCACTGTCTATGGTGTGAGGTTCATGTAAAAGAACCATTGCTGACTTTCGACAAGAGTAGCTGCAAAGCCGTCAGCGTGTTTCCGCCCTGCGGTGGCCTGGTGAGCTGTCCTAGGTGTACTCTGCCCTCGCCCTGAATTGGCTGGGATGGGCACCAGCCTCCCCGTGACCCTAATTAGGACGAAGCGGTTACAGAAAATGAACTGAATGATAATATCCCAGGATATAAAATGTCACATTTGATATGCTTGGTATAAATTCCTGATAATACTGAGTGGGACATTCTTACATTCATATACAGTAGGGCTCATTGTAATAATTATAAACTTCAGAGAAGGCATGGAGTTAATATTACTACTTAAGTGCAAGAATGGTTGAAATGCTGCTTTTTTTCAACCTTGCACCTCGGAAACCTCCAATCCAGCCATTCTGTTTTGTGTTTATGAGCATATATACGTATTGATGAACCGTAAATCTGTAAGCTTTCTGCAGTCCATAAACGAGACTGAACTGCTGGTGTTACGACACAAAATGCACAGAGTATAATCCATCTACTGCAAAATTGCTTAATATGTTATGATTGTTGACAGGCACAGTGGTGCTAGGTGTAGTTATACCTTACAAGGTCGCACTAGCTTGATTCTGATCTCCATTTACATTTACAGCGTTTGGCATCGGTTCTATTCGAGAGCAATTTACATTTTTATAGCGTCTACAAAATTCTCTTTCAGCATAAACATGTTATTCATGGTATCATCTGATGACTTGGAATCCAATCTAGTGTGTACTCCGGTATCTCAGATGTTCCTCGGATAATCTTTGACTCTCATGATTCGAAGCAAAATAAACAAATTCATATAGGTTCTAGCACCTCACAGCAAGAAGGTCCTGAGCTCACGTCTCATGTTCGACAAGGATGGGAGTGTGTGGAGTCTGCATGTTCTCTTCATGTTTGTGTGGGCTTCCTTTAGGTACTCCGGTTTTTCCTCCAACAATCCAATCACATGGAGATTGGGATAATTGGTGGTTTCAAATATCATTCATTCATTCATTTTCTGAACCGATTAATCATAATTCTCTCTGAGGCGAAGGCCAGGTACACACTAGACCAGTGTTTCCCAACCTTTTTGGGCCAAGGCACACCTTTTACATTAGAAAAATCACGAGGCACACCAGGAACAAAAATGATACTGCCCTCTAGCAGAACAGCACTGTTACTACACGCTAAGTGAAATTGGTTAATCTTCCGCGGCACACCTCATGATTTCTCACGGCACACTAATGTGCCGCGGAACAGGTGTTGGGAAGCACTGCCCTAGACAGCTCGCCAGGCCATCGCAGGGCTGTTTCAAGTATTCAGTTCATTTTCTGTAACCGCTTAATCCCAATTAGGGTCACGGGGAGGCTGGCGCTCATCCCAGCCAACTCCAGGCAAGGGCAGAGTAGAACACCCTGGACAGCTCGCCAGGCTATCGCAGGGCGGAAACACACCGACGGCTTTGCAGCCTACTCTTATCGAAAGTCAGCAATGGTTCTTTTACATGCTTCTCACCATAGACAGTGAGAGACACGGCCGGCCTTTGATAACCCAGTTAGCTGCACTGGGGGTGTTTCAAGTATAATACATACAAAATATAAATATAAAAATGTACAAAATACAACACAGCAAGAGTGGTGAGTGGTGGCCCCAGTGGTGGCCTAGTGGTATAGGGCGCTGGATCGCTGATCCTAAGGTTGGGGGTTCGAGTCCCACTCACCACAGGTTGAGGTAATAATAAACATTCAAATGTGCACTGATAAGCTATAACTTTAAATGAGGCAAAATGCATCTAATAGATGAAACTTGAAGGAATCATGTTTCCAAGCTCATAAGGATTCCCCTTTGATGGTCTGTTATGTTGTTGAGGTCTGTTAAGCCCTACTGTGCTCTGCTATGATTCCCACATTCTATCACGGTTGTTATCCAAATAATAATGCATCTGGATATTCATTCATTTTTTTGAACTGCTTAATCCTATTTACAGTCACTGGAAGGCTGGCGCCCATCACATCCTACTCCGGGCGAGGGCAGAGTACACCCTGGACAGTTTGCCAGGCCATCGCAAGGCATACGCTGACGGCTCTGCCACCTACTCTTGATGAGAATCAGCAACGGTTCTTTTACATGACTCCCACCATAGACAGTCAGAGACACGGTCAGCTTTTAATAACACAGTTAGCAGCACTTGGGGATACAGCAGTGACAACCCGGTGACAGTGGGGCTTGAACCCGTCCAACCTTGGCACCAGTAATCCAGCACCCTACCACTGGGCCACCAGTGCCCTACATTGGAATAATCAATGCAAAATGTGGACAGTCAAAAAAACCCCAAAAAGGACAAACATTTCCCACAAGATAATCACGATTCAATCGTATGACACCATCAAGCTCCTCTTCTTTCAAACATGGAGATTGCGCACATCATGCCCAAGTGTAAACCCAAAGTCAACAGACAAATCTGATTCTGTTTGATGTGTGAAAAGAAAATTTTCCAGGATGCCTGACTCACCCGATCCATTGAGTTAAATCTAAACTTTGTTGAGTCTATTGCATTTGAGTCTTCTCCTTCTTCTTCTTCTTCTTCTTCTTTTTACAGTGTAGTTCACCAAGTCTGTCCCTACGGCTCCCCATTAACCCAGACTGGGAACCAGTATGCAACTCTCTTACCGTAGTTGCACTGTTGTGCCACTCATAATTACATTTACACCTCGGGGCAATCTGGAACAGCCAATTAGTCTAACGTCATATGTATAGTCATAGTATGTCTTTGACCTGTGGGAGGACAATGGAGCACCCAGAGAAAACCCACATAAGCACTGAGAGAACATGAAAACTCCACAGGATTCAGGACGGTTTTGCTGTTTTCACCATCTAATCAAGAGTGCTGTCCATTATGCCACCTTGTCGTCAGGATGCCTGACAGAAATGTAATAACAGTTTTTCCCTTCAGGAAAAAAAAAATCACTTGCATACAGTCAGATAATTTCCACGGTTGGTCACATGGTACATTTCACGCTGTTAAGTCCTGCAAGCTCTGAAGTGAATCTACCCAACATTCGCATAACATGTGATCACATCCATTCCATGAGGAAAAAATTGACGTCAAAATAAATTATGGTAGGCCTCCATCAGTCCCGAAGGACTATGGCTGCGCTCTGGCTTGGTATCCCGGCTGGTGATACTCCCCAGTGCGCAGAGCCCGGGTAGGGAGTAATGAGGGACAGGCTGTTACCCAAGCAGCAAGTCCCCCCCTGTCTCGGCGCCACCGGAAGGATCCAATGGAAAGGCAAGTGCCGATACGACTGGGTTCCAGTGCCGCTGCAGGAGAGAAACTACGGTCAATTTAGAACGGCCAATTAACCTACAGTGCACGTCTTTGGATTGCGGGAGGAAACCGGAGCACCCGGAGGAAACCCGCACAAGCACGGGGAGAACATGCAAACTCCACACAGACACGCCCAGGCCGGGAATCGAACCCGGGCCTTCTTGCTGTGAGGCGGACGTGCTAACCTCTACGCAACCGTGCCGCCACAAAATAAATTAATAATGAGAAAAATACTCTAATAAACAAAACTACATGGAGGTACTACATGTTGATAAAACTGACATGCATTATACATGCTATTTTTTATTTACATGGGGTTTTAATATCAATAATTTAATAACATAAAAATAATCAACAATATTTGAATAATAATTTCACAATGCAGTTTTACTAAAAGCTGAATGTTGACCTCGACAGCACAATGGCACAGCGGCTGGAACGTCTGCCTCATAATGGAAAAACCAGGATTTGTGTCCCAAGCTCGATGACGGCATTACTTTGTGGAGTTTGCATGTTTTCCCCAGGTTTTCTACATGTACTCTGGTTCCCCCCCACACGGTCCAAAAACATGTGGCTTACTTGATTTTTCTGTTCGAAATTGCCCCTATAGATATAAGTGTAAAGTGAAAAACTGAATGGTTGCATGCTCAGAGTGTATGCCACCTTTGCCCAGACTTGGCTGAGCTAAGCTCCAACCTCCCCTGTGAACATATTAGGAATAAGTGTTTCATCAAATGAATAAATGAATATAACACTTAATTCATACCGAGAAAACCTGCAGTGACTGCAGCAAGGTAAAAAAAAAAAAAAAAAACCGAGACCAATGGCGAAGAAACCTTGAGAGAAATATTTTTTGTTGTGTGACACTGAATAGACATTGTATTATAAGTTAAACATCAGTGAATGAGTTGGGTCATGCTGTACTTGTGATAATGCAGCCGTGAGGGGGGGGCACAAACCAGTGTCTCTCCCTCACGCCGGTCCCAAGCCCGGATAAATGCAGAGGGTTGCGTCAGGAAGGGCATCCGGCGTAAAACAAATGCCAAATAAACTATGCGAATCACAAGAAAGAATGACATACCGGATCGGTCGAGGCCGGGTGCTTAACAACGATCGCCATCAGTGCCGTCAACCAACAGGGTGCTGATGGAAATTGGACTACTGTTGGTCAAGACGTCGAAGAAGAAGGAGGAGAGGCGGAGGCGTGTCCGTTGCCAGAGAGAGAAGAGGAAAGGCATGAGTCTAGGACTGAAAGTAGGGACTTTGAATATTGGAACTATGACAGGAAAAGGTAGAGAGCTGGCTGACATGATGCAGAGGAGGAAGGTGGACATACTGTGTGTTCAGGAGACCAGGTGGAAAGGTCGCAAGGCTAGAAGCATAGGAGCAGGGTTTAAGCTGTTTTATCACGGTGTGGATGGGAAGAGAAATGGAGTCGGAGTCATCTTGAAGGAGGAGTTTGCCAGGAATGTTCTAGAAGTGAAAAGAGTGTCAGACAGAGTGATGAGTCTCAAGTTAGAAATTAAAGGTGTGATGGTCAATGTTGTTAGTGCGTATGCCCCACAGACAGGATGTGGGCGAGGAGGGAAGGAGAGAATCTGGAGGGAGTTAGATGAAGTGATGCAGAGTACCCCCAGAGGTGAAAGAGTGGTGATTGGGGCAGACTTCAATGGACATGTTGGTGCAGGAAACAGAGGGACGAGGAAGTGATGGGTAGGTTTGGTATCCAGGACAGGAACGCAGAAGGACAGATGTTGGTAGATTTTGCAAAAAGGATGGAAATGGCTGTGGTGAATACTTTCTTCCAGAAGAGAGAGGAGCATAGGGTGACTTATAAAGCGGAGGTAGGAGCACACAGGTAGACTACATCTTGTGCAGGCGATGTAATTTAAAGGAAGTCAGTGACTGCAAAGTAGTAGCGGGTGAGAGTGTTGCCAAACAGCATAGGATGGTGGTGTGCAGGATGATGCTGATGGTGAGGAAGGTGAAGAAGGCAAAGGCAGAGCAGAAGACAAAGTGGTGGAAGTTGAAAAAGGAAGAGTGTCGGGTTGTCTTCAAGGAGGAGTTGAAACAGGCTTTGGGTGGTCAGGAAGTGCTTCCAGATGACTGGACAACTACAGCGAATGTGATCAGGGAGACAGGTAGGAGAATATTTGGTGTGTCATCTGGAAGGAAAGTAGATAAGGAGACTTGGTGGTGGAATGAGGAAGTGCAGGAGTGTGTACAAAGGAAGAGATTAGCTAAGAAGAAGTGGGACATTGAGAAAACCAAGAGAGTAAACAGGAGTACAGGGAGACACAGCGTAAGGCAAAGGTAGCAGTGTCAAAGGCCAAACAGAGTGCGTTTGATGACTTGTATGCTCGGCTGGAAAGTAAGGAGGGAGAAAATGATTTATACAGGTTGGCACAGCAGAGAAATAGAGATGGGAAGGACGTGCAGCAAGTTAGATTGATAAAGGACAGAGAGGGAAATGTATTGACTGATGACAGAAGTGTGCTGGGAAGATGGAAGAGTACTTTGAAGAGCTGATGAATGAGGAAAATGAGAGAGAAAAAGAGTAGAAAGAGGTGACTGTTGAGGACCAGGAAGTAGCAAAGATTAGTAAGGTGAAGTGAGGAGGGCATTGAAGAGGATGAAGAATGGAAGAGGCAGTTGGTCCTGATGACATACCGGTGGAGGTATGGAAGTGTCTAGGAGAGGTAGCAGTAGATTTTCTGACAAGAACATTTAACAAGGTCTTAGAGAGTGAGAGGATGCCAGAGGAATGGAGGAGAAGTGTGCTGGTGCCCATTTTTAAGAACAAGGGAGGCGTGCGGAGTTGTGGCAACTACAGAGGGATAAAGTTGATGAGCCATGCGATGAAGTTATGGGAAAGAATAGTGGAAGCTAGACTAGGGGCAGAAGTCAGCATTTGTGAACAACAGTTTGGTTTCATGCCCAGAAAGAGCACCACAGATGCAGTGTTTGCCTTGAGGATGTTAATGGAGAAGTACAGAGAAGGTCAGGCAGGAGCTGCATTGTGCCTTTGTGGATCTGGAGAAAGCATATGACAGGGTGCCGAGAGAAGAACTGTGGTATTGCATGAGGAAGTCTGGAGTGGCAGAGAAGTATGTTAGAGTGGTGCAGGACATGTATGAGAGATGTAAGACAGTGGTGAGGTGTGCTGTCGATTGTGACAGAAGAGTTCAAGGTGGAGGTGGGACTGCATCAAGGGTCAGCTCTCAGCCCCTTCTTGTTCGCTATGGTGATGGACAGGCTGACAGACGAGGTTAGACAAGATTCCCATGGACTATGATGTTTGCAGATGACATTGTAATCTGTAGTGAGAGCAGAGAACAAGTGCAGGAAAATCTAGAGAGGTGGAGGTATGCCCTGGAAAGGAGGGGAATGAAGATTAGCCTCAGTAAGACAGAGTACATGTGCATGAATGCCAAGGACCAAAGAGGAACGGGTGAGATTACAGGGAGCAGAGGTAAGAGAGGTGGAGGATCTTAAGTACTTAGGCTCAACAATCCAGAGCAATGGCGAGGGTGGAAAAGAGGATAAGAAGCGTGTGGAGGCAGGTTGGAATGGTTGGAGAAAAGTGTCCGTGTGATGTGTGATAGGAGGGTATCGGCAAAAATGAAAGGAAAAGTGTACAAAACGGTGTTGAGGCCAACGATGCTGTATGGGTTAGAAACAGTGGCCCTGGGGAAAAGACAGGAGGCAGAGTTGGAGGTAGCAGAGATGAAAATGTTGAGGTTCTCTTTGGGAGTAACGAGGATGGATAGGATTAGGAATGAGTCGGTCAGAGGGACAGCACATGTAAGACGTTTTGGAGACAAAGTCAGAGAGGCTAGATTGAGATGGTTTGGACATGTACAGAGGAGGGATAGTGAGTATATTGGTAATAGGATGCTGAGGCTGGAACTACTAGGCAAAAGGCCTAGAGGAAGACCAAAGAGACGATTCATGGATGTGGTAAAGGAGGACATGAAGGTCGTTGGTGTAAGAGAAGAAGATGCAAAGGATAGGGTGAGATGGAGGCAGATGATTCGCTGTGGCGACCCCTGAAGGGAAAAGCCGAAAGGAAAAGAAGAAGATGCTGTACTTGTGATAGAAATGGTTTTGGTATACAGTCGGCCCCCAATTTACGAAGACCCCTTTGTACGAAATCCTCGGGTTACGAAAAACATTTTCTTGAGTTTCAGTCCTCGAGATACGAAACAATCCCCTCTTATGAAAAGAAATTCAAAATTCAAACACGCCAATCAAAATTTCACACGAGTTGCTCTCTCATTGGCTGTCTCTCAACATCCCGCCCCGCTGGCCTCCCAGATAGAGACAGAAGGAAGCTTCACTGTTTAGTTTTTAGTTTAGTTTTTTAAGTTGTTTAATTCAGTAAATGTTTAATAAATGTGGGCGCATTTGAGCTCATCTGGAATTCCGATCCCTCAAGGAATCAAATTAAAGTTGAGTTTGTCAAGCAGGGAATGCGCTTTGAATTCACGTCTTGTGGGCGTGGCCCGCAGCACGCACGAGAGAGAAGGAGATAGAGAGAGAGAGAGAGAGAGAGAGAAAGAGAGAGAGGTGTGTGTGTGTGTGTGTGTGTGTGTGTGTGTGTGTGTGTGTTAATAAAAATGTTTAATAATGGTTTAATTAATAAATATGTTAATAAAATGTTTAAATGTTTAATAAATAAATTTCTTTTACTTTTAACACATTTCATACAAAATTGTTGTACATTTATCATTTTTAAAGGGTTTATGGGGTTTATCCAGTCCAAGGACTGGAGCCTTGGAACGAATTAGGCGTTTAACATGTAAGATGCGGCCCCTACTTACGAAATCCCCGCAATACGAAAAGGGCTCTGGAACGGATTAATTTCGTAAATTGGGGGCCGACTGTATTTATCTATGTGAAGTTTTCTTCTGAGGCTTGGGTTTGACTTCGGGCATATACTGTTCTAATCTTCACCCCAGTGCAGCTAACTGGGTTATCAAAGGCGGGCCATGTCTCTCACTGTCTATGGTGAGAGGTTCATGTAAAAGAACCATTGCTGACGTTTGTAAAGAGGAGCTGCATAGCCGTCAGCGTGTTTCTGTCCCTTGCTAAAGGGTTGTGCCAGGAAGGGCATCCGATGTAAAAACCTCTGCCAAATCAAACATGCGAATCAGATGATTAACTGTAGCGACCCCGAAAAAAAAGGGAAAAATCCAAAAAGGAAAAGAAAGGCAGGTGTAATCTTCAGACTATTCATGCGGACGTCACAAATACAAGAGGGTAAATCATGTGACAAATACATCAAACGTGAGTGCCAGCCACATATACAAAATCAAACAATAAATCACATGATGATAAGATATGACTTTCATAGGAAATTATCATCCAGCGGATAGTTGCAATAAAATGTTTTAGGGCTGCACTTCTTGCTGAGAGGAATTTCCACAGGTTCACTATTACCAGAATAATTAAGACCTGCTCTGGAGGTTAATGTGTGATGAAAAAGACAGGTTTTACTGTCACACACTGAGTCACCAATCACACTTCTCTGTGGATGCTGCTGAATGTTTGAACAGCCAAGTGAGTCTGGGTTCCCCCTCCATACACACACAAAAACCCACCCACATATTGAGCGCATGAGAAAGCTGATCATTGATTAATCACCTGTAAGCACAACATTCTGTAAATATTTAAAATGCAAATGCTGTAAATAACACACCAGGTATTGCAAAGGAAGTGGTACGAAGCTACATGTCAACAAACTGAATGTGATGATTGTAGAAAAGACATATAAATGCCGATTTTACCAGCAGTTTGTCAGTTCCTATGATCTGGTGAAAGATCTCAGTATAGATGAGAGAGACAGACAGACAGACCGACCAACAGACAGACAGACAGACAGACAGACAGAGCGAAAGAGCGAGAGAGAGAGAGAGAGAGAGAGAGAGAGAGAGAGAGTATACTGCAGCTGCAGAAGAATGGAGGTTCTCTGTGTTGCTGTATATTCACATGCAGCATACACAATAAACCCAACAGGAGGCAAAGCAGTGAAAAGGCAAAATCATTCCTATAAACATGCAGCTTGCCATGACAGTCACATGCCGTCCCTCCAGACAGATCATCCACTATCATGTAGTAGAAGCCTTACCCAGTAGCACCGAGGCGATGGTTGCTATGAGAACCCAGTTCCTCTTCAGCATGCCTTTCACATCCCTGCCTTTCCGCTCCTTTTTCGCCAACATGTCCATGCTCATAGCCCAAAGCAAGGCACAAAGGAAAATAATCAACCAAAATGTTATTGATCGGCTCTCTGTAGTGCTGCTTTCTTTCTCAAAAGGCTGCACAGGGACGAGCAATGAGGGCGCTTTTTATGATTACAGTCGAGGCAGCTTTATAAAGGATGCTGCTGTCAGTTCCAACAGGGTGGGGGTGGGAGGCAGGAGCAGTGAACGTAAGTGAAGTGTGTGCGAAATGAGCGTATGTAGAGCTGCTTGGAAGGATTTTGTGCTCATGATAACCTTTGACCAGATATTCAGGCTGCAGTTCTTGTTTTTTTTTTTTTTTTTTTTTTTTGCAGTGTGTGAGTGTAGATTACTGTATATGGTTGCGAATGTGATGTCACCTTTTTGTTTATTTATTTATTTATTTAATTTTTTTCCCCAATAAAACTGTTATTCATTAGGCCTTCATCAGTCTCTCTCTCTCTCTTTTTTTTTTTTTTTTTTTTTTTTTTTTGGGGGGGGGGGGGTGTTGTACTGCATCAGGGGTCTACACTACATATCAAGAATCTGACACAAGAAATACATTATGATTTTCCCTTGATTGCAATTATTTTGTAAAGGGATAAGTAAACTAAATTTCGAACACAATACACAGATACATACGATTTGATAAAATAATCACAGGATCCTCCTAAGTTTCGGACAAAATATGTCCAATTGCAAACTCGTATTGTGTACTCTACTCAGTCTTGGCCATGAAAAAAAGTTGGTTTCAGTACAACATTCAAATATTAATATAGAACTGTATATTACTTTGTAAATTTATTTCAGCACTGTTATAAAATACATGACTGTACTCAGTGAATTAACTTTTAAAAATATTACATTAAACATGTAATGTCATGTAAAGCTCCCAAGAGAGGTCTGATTTTGAAAACTTAAACAAATAAAAAAGCTGGAGAGTTTCCCTGAAATTTAGTCATTATTGAGGCCATGCACTCCACAGTGATAAAGAGAAACACAAATGTGTGATTTTATGGCATGACTGTTAAACATTAAATAATTTCTCAATAGCAACTTGGTTTTATTAGACAAAGGTGTGTTTAGCCTTTAAAAAACTGCTCTTACTACGACCCATATCCAGTAACTATGTTATCAAAGGCCTATATAAAAATATATATATATATATATATATATATATATATATATATATATATATATATATATATATATATATATATATATATATATATATATATATATATATATATAAAAGGACAGGACAAAGACTTTCTATTGAAACTCCATATATCACTACAGATCTGTTTCGAGGGGTGGTGAAACCATCCTCTCTCTTCAGGTGATTATAGAAGAAGAGTTCTTCTATAATCACCTGAAGAGAGAGGATGGTTTCACCACCCCTCGAAACAGATCTGTAGTGATATATGGAGTTTCAATAGAAAGTCTTTGTCCTGTCCTTTTGTTATTTGCTCTACCAAAAAGTATTGAGCACTCTCCTACGGAAGGATCTACTCAGAAAATCCTATATATATATATGTGTGTGTGTCTGTCTGTCTTCCTTTCGGCTTTTTCCCTTTTACTCGGGAGTCGCCACAGCGAATCATCTGATTCGCACTTTTGATTTGGCAGTGGTTCGTACGTCGGATGCCCTTCCTGTCACATCCCTTTTTAGCAAGGGATAGAAACACGCTGACGACTTTGCAGCTACTCTTTACGAAAGTCAGCAATGGTTCTTTTACATGCCTCTCACCATAGACAGTGACAGACATGGCTCGCCTTTGATAACCCAGTTAGCTGCACTGGGGGGGACAGTGACAACCTTGTGGAGAGTGGGACTCGAACCCCCAACCTTTGGATCAGCTATCCAGCGCCCTATACCACTAGACCACCACTGCCCCGCATATATATATATATATATGTGTGTGTGTGTGTGTGTGTATAAATGAAGATAATGATCCCAAACGTTTCTTTAAGTAATGCAATAAACAATGTGGAAGACTTGAAAGAAGAACTGGGCTTGGTTCCATATTTGAATCTATTTGAACAAATATGAGATTTAACTCCAAAGGTTTTCTTCAAAGCCAGACTTTAGGATCAGTTACAAATAAATTGCTACAAGAACACTGTGAAAATATGTAAAAAAAAAAAAAAAAAAAAAATTAAATTTAAATGTCAGATAGAATACTCGCCATCATGAAGGCAAAGTGAGTGTTCAATAAAAAAATTTCTGTTGCATTTCTTGTCTGAACGAACTTACATCGTGCGAAGATGTTCAGTTTTCTTTCATTAGACAAAAAAACCCAAAAATAATATGAATTGAAAAAAATTTCAAAATATTTGTACTTATTTCATATTTTTATGACATAAAATGTAAACATTTTGAAGATTAAAACCAAAGTATATACAGTACAGGGATCCTTTGCTACGTCGTGCTTCAATTCATGCAGCTTCAGTGCATTGCGTTTTTTTTTTTTTTTTTAAATATTCATCGAATTTAAAAAAAATCAGGAAATTAAGGAAGAATATGGGAAAAAGTTAAGGAAAATGCTCCAAAACAAGACCAGTTATGCAAAAAAAAAAAAAAACAAACAAAAAAAAACAACCCAAAACCTACCATCAAACCTACTTCCATTTTTATGTAAGGTGCGCATCTGTGCACGCGCACGCTTGTCTGTATGATTGTGTATTTATATTTTATTTACATCTTATGCATTATTTTTGAATGTTTAATTGTTATTATAAGCATTTATAGCATTGAATATGTATTTATTGGTATTATATACACATATATATGTATGTATACATCAGTCAGGGGGGTTGATCCTACGTCGTGGAATTCGGCGGTTGCGAGGTGGGATCTCAGTCCCAATTAACCGCAGAAAGTGAGGGATCCCTGTATATAGTTTTATTTGGCAGAATTCCAAGTTGTACTGCACCTATCAAAGACATTATTATCCAGGAAGGCCAGAGTTATGGTAATACATACTGCCCCCTTGTGCCAGACAACATGTAGTACATCTTGCACGTTATGAACTATTAAAGATCTTTTCTCTTTAATTCCTCCATTTTCCATTCCGTTTATCCATCAGGGCCATGGAGAAAACAGAAGCCAATCTCAGCTTATTTTAGGAAAAATGCAGTGTACTGTTTCATCATTATATTACAGGACGAAGACATAAACAAGACATACACTGAAACCTATGAGCTAAACGGCCCAAGAACGCGATGGAAATGGTTCTATTTTCTGAAGATCCTGGAACAGCAAGGCTGCTCTTCTATACAGTTGTAGAATCTTCAATTATTTATTATTTTGAACAGAGTAACATGTGAGGAGTCCACTTGCAATATCTGCTGAGTCAAAGTTTATATATGTAAAATTCCCTTCGCCTCTTTTTAAGGCATCTGTGCATGTAGCACTGATAGCTGCACTTACAAAAATAATATCTACATATAATATATCATTTGTAGCAGAAGAAGCAAAACTGTTTCAGATAGTTTGTATGCTGATAAAAAAAATTGTTTTTTTTCTTAAAAACTGACAAACTTTTTTGCAAGTGGACTCCTCATGAACTTACTGGCCATTTTTTCCAGGTACACCTGTTATACAAATTTAATATGTAAACAATAATAGATTTTTATATGCAAAAAAATAAATAAATAAAAATCACTTCTGCAGTTCATCCATTAGTATTTACAGGTTCTTAGTCTCTCTCCTCCCTCAATCAGTATAAATGTGTAGTAGAAGTGCTTTCACTGTTGCAGGTCCAATATTGAGGAATGACTTGCCACTGTACGTGAGAGAAGCGCCTTCTCTATCCACTTTAACGGATTTTAAATCTTATCATAAAATACATTTCTTCTCCCTGGCCATGAGGATTTTTATCGATTTTAGTTTTATGGATTCTTCTGTACTTATTCATGTATTTTTTTTAAAAATCTATTTTAAGTTTTTAATGTTTTAGTCCTCTGTACAGCCCTTCTTTCAATTGGTGTTGCTTTTTAAACTCATTTATGAATAAATATAGATTGGATTGTAAATACTATAACATGTAAAGTGTTTACATATAGCCTTTGGTTGCTTTTTTTTAGAAAACCACATCTAATCTGTTGCAGGTTGTGCAATTTACTGCAGATAAGTGGCAGGAAATGTTTCCTGTGACTTTACTGACAGAACCTACAAACAGACAGACAGACAGACAGACAGACAGTGTGCTAGAACTCAGATAGTACAGAAGGTTAGAATGCCAACCTATTTCTGAGAGAAGTTGATTATTATTATTATTGCAACCATAAATTAAAATTATTTAGTTAAATCGTTTGGTTACACAATTTGCCAATTGTGAAACAAGGATCTCATGAGCTTATAAGCAACATATGAGTTGAGATAAAAAAAAAAAAAGATGTTAGCAGTATGTATTCATTAGTATTTGTACAACCCTTACAGTCCTAAGGTGATCCGACAAAAACATATACGGGCATCTTTATGATAAATTTGAGATACCATCACAGGACTCAGGCTGTTTTTTAAGCTATCCACATATCATGGGGGAAGGGATAGATAGATAGATAGATAGATAGATAGATAGATAGATAGATAGATAGATAGATAGACAGACAGACAGAGAGAGAGAGAGAGAGAGAGAGAGAGAGAGAGAGAGAGAAAATCATTCTGTATGCTCAATGAAAATTTTATTGTGACCCAATAAAATGGTGATGTAGTCATATATTCTGGTTCTACTAAGAATTGCTGCATTCTGGAATAACTGGATCTTGTTAATTTATCTGCTGGAACATATAAAAAAATGCATGGCACTGCAAAAATCCAACGTAGAGGTCAGACAGGCATAAACAATTTTTATATATACGTTGACAGCATTATGCAGTGGTACCTTGACTTATGAGTGTCTTTTATAACAAATTTTCCATGATACGAGTTTCAATCCCACCAAAAATCTAACTTATCCAACCAGCAAAATTTTGATTTACGAGCTCAGCTGGCGAAATGGCTTTTCCAGGCTGATTAGCCTTGTATTCTTCCGCATGTGTTCCCCCACGCTCCGAGAACACCTTGTGCAGTGCTTCTTAATTATTCTCCGTGACGCCCCCTATAGGAAGAAAAAAAAACATTTTATGCTTCCCTGACAATTATTCCCATCGGAAATATGTTTTTTCTCTACACCTTAGGGAACACAGTGAGGCACCACTGTGACCTATTGTAGAGGAGGCGCAATTGCACTTAATTCTAGTGCAGTATGGCAAAAAATCATGTTCCCCAGGATCATACGTGCCCCCCATGGCATCACACTGCGTATGCCCAAGGGGGGTGCGCCACATTATTTGAGAAGCACTTGCCGTGTTGGAGCTCACCACGGGTCTTTCCTTGTTTTGTAGTTTTTCCTTGTTTTGTAGTTTTCCTTGTTTTGTAGTTCTACTCACATTTGTAGTGTGCACATGCACAAAATTCTCCTCCTCCTTCTCTGTTATACACCACATGCCTGCCCACGTGACATCTTCACCTACGTGACATCTTTGTGCAGTCGATGATCGGAAGGGTTAATTAACTTATTGTTTATTATTAATGTTAATGACATGTATTATTATTCTGAAATATTTATTGTTTTTACATGTTTTTCTTTAATATATTAGGTCAAATATACGTGTTTGTATCAGGTTATATGAATTTGGGAGGAGGTTGGAACGGATTAATTGGTTTTCTATTATTTCCTATGGGAATTTTTGTTTTATCTCATGAACATTTTGAGTTACTTGCCTTCAGAATGGATTAATTTCATAAGTCAATGTACCACTGTATTCTTATCTTAGCAATACAGATGTTTCCCAACTTACGTTTTAGTTTGGTTCCGGATGGCCGAACGTAAGGTGAAAAAAAAAACGTAAGTTGTTACTGTATGTTCCAGTGACATATGACGTTCATACTGTACTATACATCCATAAATACCATTACCGTATCTCATAAAACACCCCTAAATCAATTATTATAAACATAACATTGTAAAATAATATCAAATATATCAAATAATATCAACATTAATTTCAAATAAATTAAATTCAAGCAAAAATTATTTCAAATAGATACATTTTAATCAAAGTCACTCATCAAATATCAAATACAGTATCAAATATAACCTTGAACATGCAATATTTCTGCTTGTAAATGGTTCTGATGGTCAACGGATGGTCATTTTACACAAAGCTGAGCCAAGTCACTTTACATGAAGTTTAAAACAGCCAATCAACGCTTACAATATATGAGGCGCTCTACTGAAAGTAGTTCACTTGCTTGTACTTGAGACAAACCCCGGGTTATGCGGACTAATGGTCTTTCAAGTGAGCAAGGGCACCGTTGAATACTTGTTTAGTACTCAGCCTGCACTGATGTGAATCACCAGCAGAGCGGAGAGCTCTCTTTCTTTTCTGGATTCGAGTTTTCATTCATTTTTAACTGTCTTTGCTTAACTGAGTATGCATGGTAGCTTGTGCTGATCCAAGTTAATTCAGTCTTGGGAAAACCAGAAATTCCGGCATATGCCAGAAAACTTGCACCCATGCTAGTTGGGTTACGCTTCTGACCAACCATATTTGCTTAGGGTTAAAAAAGTCCACAAAACAGTGTTAACACAAAGATCACAGAGATGACCTCTTAACACAAGGGTAACACGCTGTGAACTGGGGAAGAAGGAAGAGCACGTTCAGTCTGTCGTTTGTAAATAATGGACGCAGCATCATTACGTCATTACGTCAGCATACTACATAGGTATGTCTCTTATGACAGAGAGCACGCTAAACTCAAAATTTGACTTTTTTTTTTGAAAAAAAAAAAAAGTAAAATCAAAAAAACATAAAACAAAAGAACGTAAGTCGGAGAGCGTCTGTATTTCCGAAGTGAAAGCATTCTTATCTAATAATATTTACAATTAATTATTAATTTCTTAAAAAACAATTATTAATAAGAGCTACATAATTGATCTACATAATTCAATTAATGATAATTAATCATTTTATAAACTGTTAGCATCTAATTTCCACAAAGCAAAGGGGCCAAAAACAGAACTCTGCGTCATTTACCGGTAACCAAACTTCATTGAAACAACATAAGCAAGAAAGCACAACCCTGATCAGTGACCAATATTACAGTGCTGTGAAAATATACGTATAACCCTTTATCAATTACATTTGGTGAGCCCTTTATCAATTAAAGTGACTCATGGGGCAATTACTTTTTTATATGGGTGATATAATGATTGGTCAGTTCATTTTTAAAAAACGTATTTTGTTTAATTTGGTTGTTTCATAGCAAACACAAAGAAATAAATAAATCACATTTATTACATTAACCATTGCTTTCTATGAGCTATGAGGATACCTCCAGCCTGAGTAATACATAACACATATCTGCTGTGTTGCAACTTTTTTCTCTGATCGTGGAGATCAAGGCGAGGTTTGATATAAGTTGGAGAGGTGACAAGGGACAGGGTCAGGATTTTAACAGGGTGGAAAAAAAATTGGTGATAAGAAGTGCTAATGGGAGTCTATATCCAAGTACAGTAAGTATTTAGCTGGCCCAGGGACTAGCAAAGTACTAGCCGAGGATAATTCAGACACGAGTCACTGAATCACTAACTATTCTTTGCCATATTACCATGATTAACAGAATGCTGGTTGGTTGCATGCCTCAACGTACACAGAGCTTTTTTTAAAGACTCCAGTAAACAGGAAATTAAACTGGCAAGAGATTCTTAGAGATTCTTAGACGACCCATCCCGAATGAGCTTTAAAATTTAATACTTGCTAACTAGACCTTTATGGAGGATTTTTAAAAATAAGAACCTTGAGAACTTCACCAATGTCGCCCCCCCCCTCAGAGATTAATGACTACTCATGATTCATACAGTTCATAAAGTGAGTGCATTTTTAATTTGAATGTTTGAGAGCCAGTAACAGGAGTCTGCATCACGTTTTTATCATTTAAACTCAATTCAACTTAATTCCCCTCACATATCCATTGAGGTCTGTGGCATACAATATCCGTTTTCCTATGAGGATTCTTTCTTTTTTTTGGATTTCCCACCCATTTTCTCCCTAATTTAATCATACCCGATTCCACCCATCAAACAACCACCAGTGATCAAGGAAAGCATGCACACGCCCCCTCCATGACATGCAATGCTATCCACCCACCTCTTATAATTTGGGGAGGGAAAGCGTCACCCACCCCCTTCGTTCAAATGAGCTCACAGATGCCCATGATTGGATGGCAATTGCTGTGAGTGACAGGAAGCGTATGCCGTCCATCCCTCTCTGCTGTGAGGCCTTGGTCATTTCCACGGTTGGCTGTGGTATTAACCCGGATTCGAACTTGCTATCTGTGGGTTAATAGTCGTGTACCTTTTAGATGTGCCACTTGGGACCCTTATGAGGTTTCTTTCGTGCTGATGACTCTTATGAAAATCAATGATATAAATTTCCCTGACTTCAGATAAGCTAGTTTGAAATATTCAGAAAGTTCACATTCAGTGATTCTACTTTCACTTCATCTACTAACTTGCCCTGGTTTTATCAGTGACGATGCATGCCTGAGGAAGCTTCTCTCCAGCAACAACCAGGTTATCATGATGTCTAGCCAATCCAACTTTACCCAGCTTTGTGCTTTGTTTTGAGTTTGTTGTTGATGCTTTTTGAGTTCTTCTAGCTTCCCCTTTGTCTTTTGCCAGCCCGGCAACTATGCAATTAAAACAACAACAAATGGGTCTATAGCTTACCTCTAGTAAAGGTGTGGCAATGTTGTACAATGTTGTACGATCTTCCTCTGCTTGCCTTAATGTGAGCTATAGGATAAGAAATTTTGTGGTAAGGTATCAAACAGCTTAAACCAAGAGCAGTTTCTACATGTTGTGAAGATTGACAAGATAAGATTATCATGTAAATCAACCAGATCTATATTCTTAGGCTGTTGATAATGGCAGAAGAAAACAGAACTATGGAAAATATACTGTGATAATGTATTTAAAATAATATATGGAGTTGAAAATGGCAAAAATTGCATTGGTTAACATTAAGTGTTTAAAATATGACATAAATGCAACAGAAAAAAACATGGGGCTTATATTTATATTACATTGTCTATTGCACAAAATGGCCTTTGGAGGGAACTATTTCCTAATCCCGCCAACTTTATCTGACTGCCAGGCGCCAGGCTCTCAAGTTATGCTTTATTATTATTGTTTTATTTATTATTGGATTTCAGTTAGCCTATACTTTTTCAGAGATAGACCATTTGGAACATTCTATACTCTTGTAATACAACTTATTTTTTATTATCTTTATGATTTATCTGGTTCTACTCAAGATTCTTGTATGGTGCTTTATGACTTTTATTTCAAAAAGTGATGATATAAATACATATTAATTTAATTTCCTGCCAACTATGGATACTAGTATACCAATTATACATCACTTAATAATGAATTGTGAGTTCTCAGCAAAGATCTGTAACATAAATAAACTAACTGTCCCGAGGGTGAGAACAAAACAGCCAGCTGAAACTGAATGTAATATAGCTAGCCTTAAAATATTTCTTACAAGTTCTAACAGCACTGCTGCATGTGGGTCTGTTTTGGGAATATTACGTTGGCCATATATTTTATTTTAATGAACAGGGTATGAGTTTAGTGTCCCCCCTCGAACTCATTACATCAGGTGAAGCTTAATGAGAGCAATCCACCATTTGACACAATGGTTCAAATGTTGAAACAGTATATCTATATCTATATTTTATATATATATATATATATATATATATATATATATATATATATATATATATATATATATATATGACGGTCCAGACAAAGTGCGATTCAAAACAAACCCCTATGACACATGAGACAACACAGGAAGCAGTCTCCCTTGCCCGGACGCGGGTCACCGGGGTTCCCTCCTGGAGCCAGGTCCAGGGGAGGGGCTCGAAGGCGAGCGCCTGGTGGTCGGGCTTATGCCCATGGAGCCTGGCCGGGCCTAGCCCGAAAAGGAGACATGGGTCCGCCCTCCCATGGACCCACCACCCGTGGGAGGAGTTTTAGGGGTCGGATGCAGTGTGAGTTGGGTGGCAGCCAAAGGCATGGGTTCTGTTGGACTGATCCTCGGCTACTTACTCTGACCCTCGGGACATGAAATGTAACCTCTCTGGCGGGAAAGGAGCCTGATTTGATGCGTGAGGTGGAGAGATACCGACTAGATATAGTCGGGCTCACCTCAACGCATAGCTTGGGCTCTGGAACCATCCATCTCGAAAGAGGCTGGACCTTCTTCTATTCTGGAGTTGCTCATGGGGAGAGGCGGCGAGCCGGTGTGGGTATTCTTGTTGCCCCCCGTCTCGGTGCCCAAATGTTGGGGTTCTCCCCGGTTGATGAAAGGGTAGCTTCCCTCCGTCTTCGGGTAGGGGGAAGGGTCCTGACTGTTATTTGTGCTTATGCACCAAATGACAGTTCAGAGTACCCACCCTTTTTGGAGTCTTTGGGGAGGGGTGTTGGAGAACGCTCCCTCGGGAGACTCGCTCGTTGTCTTGGGAGACTTCAACGCCCATGTGGGCAACGATAGTGTGACCTGGAAGGGTATGATCGGTAGGTACGGCCTCTCCAGTCTGAATCCGAATGGTGTTTCGTTGTTGGACTTCTGTGCTCGTCATAGTTTGTCTATCACGAACACCATGTTCGAACACAAGGGTGTCCATAAGTGCACTTGGCACCAGGACACCCTAGGTCGCAGTTCGATGATTGACTTTGTAGTCGTGTCATCGGACTTGCGACCATATGTTCTGGACACTCGGGTGAAGAGAGGCGCTGAGCTGTCTACCGATCACTACCTGGTGGTGAGTTGACTTCGGTGGTGTGGGAGGTTGCCTTCCAGACCTGGCAGGCCCAAGTGTGTAATCAGGGTCTGCTGGGAACGTTCGGCGGAGCCCCCTGTCCGAGAGGCCTTTAACTCCCACCTCCGGCAGAGCTACAACCACGTTCCGGAGGAGGCGGGGGACATGGAATCCGAATGGGCCATGTTTCGTGCCTCCATTGCTGAGGCGGCAGCCCATAGCTGTGGCTGTAAGGTCGTCGGTGCTTGTCGTGGCGGTAATCCCCGAACCCGGTGGTGGACACCTGCGGTGAAGGGGGCCGTCCAGCTGAAGAAGGCGGCCTATCGGGTTTTATTAGCCTGTGGGACTCCTGAGGCAGCAAATGGGTACCGGCAGGCCAAACGTGCTGCAGCTGAGGCTGTCGCAGATGCAAAATCTCGGGCGTGGG
>CM045745.1:13935281-13977781 GCA_024760905.1 Plotosus lineatus | reverse complement strand
AGGGCCACTGTTTCTAAACCATACAACATCGCTGGCCTCAACACTGTCTTGTACACTTTTCCTTTCATTCTTGCTGATACCTTCCTATCACACATCACACCGGACACTTTTCTCCAACCATTCCAACCTGCCTGCACACACTTTTTCACCTCTTTTCCACACTCTCCATTGCTCTTGATTGTTGAGCCTAAGTACTTAAAATCCTCCACCTTCTTTATCTCTGCCCCCTGTAACCTCACCATTCCTCTTAGGTCCTTCTCGTTCACACACATATATTCTGTCTTACTGAGGCTAACCTTCATTCCTCTTCTTTCCAGGGCATACCTCCACCTCTCTAGATTTTCCTCCACTTGTTCTCTGCTCTCACTACAGATCACACTGTCATCTGCAAACATTATGGTCTCTCTTGTTCTTAAAAATGGGCACCAGCATACTTCTCCTCCATTCGTCCGGCATCGTCTCACTCCCCAAGACCTTGTTGAATGTTCTTGTCAGAAAATCTACTGCTACCTCCCCATGTCACTTCCATACCTCCACCATATGTCATCAGGACCAACTGTCTTTCCACTCTTCATCCTCTTCAATGTCCTCCTCACTTCACCCTTACTAATCTTTGCTACTTCCTGGTCCTCAACGGTCACCTCTTCCACTCTTTTTCTCTCTTATTTTCCTCATTCATCAGCTCTTCAAAGTACTCTTTCCATCTTCCCAGCACACTTCTGTAATCAGTCAATACATACTGAACACTTCACCTTACGCTCTGTCTCCCTGTACTCCTGTTTACTCTCTTTGGTCCTCTCAATGTCCCACTTCTTTTTAGCTGACCTCTTCTTTTGTACACACTCCTGCACTTCCTCATTCCACCACCAAGTCTCCTTATCTACTTTCCTTCCAGATGACACACCAAGTACTCTCCTACCTGTCTCTCTGATCATATTTGCTGTAGTTTTCCAGTCATTTGGAAGCACTTCCTGACCACCCAAAGTCTGTTTCAACTCCTCCTTGAAGACAACACGACACGCTTCCTTTTTCAGCTTCCACCACTTTGTCTTCTGCTCTGCCTTTGCCTTCTTCACTTTCCTCACCATCAGCGTCATCCTGCACACCACCATCCTATGCTGTTTTGCAACACTCTCACCCACTACTACTTTGCAGTCACTGACTTCCTTCTAATTACATGGCCTACACAAGATGTAGTCTACCTGTGTGCTCCTACCTCTGCTTTTATAAGTAACCCTATGCTCCTGTCTCTTCTGGAAGAAAGTATTCACCACAACCATTTCCACTCTTTTTGCAAAATCTATCAACATCTGTCCTTCTGTGTTCCTCTCCTGACTACCAAACCTGCCCATCACTTCCTCGTACCCTCTGTTGCCTGCACCAACATGTCCATTGAAGTCTGCACCAATGACCACTCTTTCACCTCAGGGGGTACTCTGCATCACTTCATCTAACTCACTCCAGAATCTCTCCTTCTCTTCTAGCTCACATCCTGCCTGTGGGCCATAAGCACTAACAACATTGAACATCATACCTTCAATTTCTACTTTGAGACTCATCATTCTGTCTGGCACTCTTTTCACTTCTAGAACGTTCCTGACAAACCCCTTCTTCAAGATGACTCCTACTCCATTTCTCTTCCCGTCACCATGATGAAACAGCTTAAACCCTGCTCCTAAGCTTCTAACCTTGCTACCTTTCCACCTGGTCTCCTGAACACACAGTATGTCTACCTTCCTCTTCTGCATCATGTCAGCCAGCTCTCTAGCTTTTCCTTTCATAGTTCCAACATTCAAAGTCCCTACTCTCAGTCCTCGACTCATGCCTTTCCTCTTCTCTCTCTGCCTACAGACACGCCTTCCGCCTCTCCTTCTTCGACCAACAGTAGTCCAATTTCCACCAGTACCCTGTTGGTTAATCGTTGTTAACCCGGGCCTCGACCGATCCGGTATGTTATTCTTATTTTTGATTGCTTTTTTTATATAGTCTGGATAATGGAGAGAATAGGCATTATTGGTATTGTTTTTTTTATTAGCCATGTGCTCATCTTGTAATGTGTTGTACAATAGGTGGACATCAAAAACTTAGGAAGGAACATACAAAAACATACAATAGAAATATTCTTGTCTGAAGAATTAATGAGCTGGCTGGGGTTTGACCGTTCAAGTTAACTCAAGGTCCAAGGAGTCATGTGAAACTCCATATTTGGATTCCTGTTAGTGTTCTTACTAATGCCATGTCTTTCGGCAACTGTTTCAAAATCATAAGTGCTCAGAATCTTGTGATCTTGGTTTTTTACCTGTGATGGCCACTAAGGTGAAAGTTAATTGTCCATTTGAAAGTTCATGGTTTTCAGTTACTGTTCCTTAGTCTATTAGCACTCATCTCAACATTATTCGTGCTGAAAATCTTAGTTTTTGGCATACTATACAGAGGGTCCTCTGCTAGGCCAGAATAGGAAGAGGATGAGCATGTTGTAGCAGGCAGGGACTATTCAGCATGGGGCCCAAGGCAAGTCTTTACTTTTCCTCCCCTGCTGTGGTGCCCCTTGTAGCAGGAACGACATGTGAGGTCTTGGTCACGAAGTGATGGTTTGCTATACAAGGAACTGAGGTACTGGGGAAAAAAGATCCAGTATTTGTAGGAATATCCCTGGGTGTCCAAGATAAAAGAAGTAGCACCACATATAGGTTTTTACCATTACAGTAATAGTGTAATTCAGATTATTACATTATAATTTTACTAACAATATTCACCAATGATCCAATTAACAAATAACATATTGGATAATATAGTTGAGAGCTATATTTCATTAGTGGAGTAATTAAACCATAACTATACACAAATCTCTCTTAAACCATTCATTCATTTGATGAGACGTTCTGTTTAACTATTCATTTTTTGAAATGCTCAATCCTAATTCCACAATTAAATGAATTCCCAGCTATCGTTCAAGTGAACCAGCTAGAAATCTCCCAAAGTGATTTCAAACAAAGAATCACATTCAGTCCTCCAAAAGTTCCTCGAACTTCCACTTCTAACGAGAGAAATTGCAAAAGAGAAACGTTGTTGCTGGACACCGTTTGTGTCGCCACCGTTCTAGCCCTTTAGGCTGAACACGACCCGCGGCCGTTTTGGTAAAAATTCACAGCTGTCGTTCAAGCGAACCAGCTAAAAGTCCCCAAACGTGATTCTTAAAATAATGAATCACACTCAGTCCTCAAAAAATTTCTTCGAACTTCCACTTCTAACCAGAGAAATTGCAAAAAACGTAGCAGAGATGAAAAGTTTGTTGAACACTGATATTCTACTCACGCGAACTGATATTCTGCGCATGTGCATCTCACGTAGTCCCGATAGGACGGAATAGGGAGGTGGAATTAGGGTCGCAGGGAGGAGACCATGAGCCCTCTGTGCTTCTTTGGGGTTTCCTCCAGGTCCTCCGGTTTCCTCTCACTGTCCAAAGACATACACATTCGGCTAATTGGCTGTTCCAAATTGCTCCAGGTGTGAGTGTGACTGTGAATTATTGTGTGTGTTGGACCTGCAATAGTCTGGAGATGTGTTCAGGGTGTACCCTGCCTTGGCCCAGAGTCAGCAGAAATAGGCACAAGCCTCCCCTTGACCCGAGTGCAGTGCTTCTCAATTATTTTCTGTGGCGCCCCCTCTAGGAAGAAAAAAACGTTTCATGCCCCCCCTCCCCCACTGCCCCGCGTGCGACTATAAATAGTATTATTTGTCAATAAAATTGTTATTAGTACACCGCTGCATAAAATGGTATTCTTTATTAACTTTAAAAATAAAAAAGAAAGACATATAGTTTAACTTACAATAAATAAAAACTTCATTCACATTGTTTTTTAATGTGTAACAGAAAAAATTTAAAGACCACCAATGAGCCTGAAATTAAAAAAATATAGTACATCCTTATTTAAAATCATTCAACTTATTTATGTCTTAATATATCCATCTCGCTCCACCTTTCTCTTTGTTTTTGTTAGAAAATGTTCTGTTGTTTCTTGAGGGGTCGTTTACTACACTTCATACTGTGTGCGCGTGCGAAAAACCATAGCGTGACAATGAGAGCGCCACTGCTAACTACTGGAGTGGAGGTCCAATTACACTTAATTCTCGCACACGACTGTACAGTATTCCAGAAAATTATGTTCCCCATATTATTATTATTATTATTATTATTATTATTATTATTATTATTATCTATTTCATATCACACAGCAGAGTTTCTTTTAGAAAATAACGGGCTGTTTTTTCAGGTGTAAATCTCCAACGACTGGCATCTAATAACATGGCTTTCAGGGCATTAGTACATCTTCTGTGTATCATATGTTTTATGTTATATGTTTTATAAATATCTTATGCAGTATTTTTTTGCTCCAGACCGAAGAACTGATTATTCTTGCCTGGACACGGCAGCCGTCAGACTTGGAGGCGGGATTACGCTCATTAATAGGCGTGGCCCCAGCGTGAGACTTCTATTTGTATCCAATTAGCTACGATTTGAAGATCTCAGAGAGAGCCATTGGCCAATTATCAGAGACGAGGGCGGGGCCTCGTCTTTTTAGCTGTCGGTGCTTTGAAAGCAGACTGCTCCGGCAAGAGGAAGTGCATAGTACGCTGGATTTTCATGTCCGTGTCGGTTAATTGATTCGAATAACAGTGTCTACCCGCCGATATCGTTCCGCCCGGGCTCTGGGATTGATTACCGCGCTGTCCGGAGAGCTTACACCGCTTCACTAAACCGGAGTGGACGGTGTGTGTATGCGCGCGCGTGTGTGTGTGCGTGTGTGAATGTGAGTGTCTGGAGCTGCGTGGGTTAAGGTGGGCCTTGCCCGGATATCTGTTTGACAAGCAAATTGGGGAAAAAAAAGCAAAAACAAACCCACAATAAGACGAGCATTACGGAATCTGCTCCTGTCACCTGCTTGCGAGGTTATAATAATAATAATAATCATAATAATCATAATAATCATAATAAAAATTGGTGCAGATTTAAACTGGAGCCGTGAAAACCAGAGAAGAGGATTAAAACACCTTCATTCAAATGGGTGAGTGTTGGTTTATTCTAGTACTGAGAATAAAGCCGTGTTCTCAAGGTGGGGTAGAGATCTGGATCAAACCGTCGAGCTGCTTGTTGGCAGTAGATCATCTGGTTGTTTTGTGTGTGTGTGTGTGTGTGTGAGAGAGAGAGAGAGAGAAAGCGTGAGACTAGCGATGAGAGAGATCTCCCTTTCCTCCATTCAGGCATCTTTGCTTGTTTGCTTCTGTATCTCTCTCTCTCTCTCTCTCTTTCTCCCCCTCTCTCTCTGTATCTCTCTCTCTGTATCTCTCTCTCTGTCTCACTCTGTCTCTGTCTCACACACTTTGTCTCACTCACTCACTCACTCTGTCTCACTCACTCACTCACTCTGTCTCACTCACTCACTCACTCTGTCTCACTCACTCACTCACTCTGTCTCACTCACTCACTCACTCTGTCTCACTCACTCACACACTCTGTCTCACTCACTCACACACTCTGTCTCACTCACTCACACACTCTGTCTCACTCTCTCTCTCTCTGTCTCACTCTCTGTGTGTGAGAGCGAACATGAAGCAGCAGTTTAACTGTACACTGTTGGTAGGACCGAGCAGATTACAGCAAGTATAAATGTCTAGTCTGATGGTTTGGTGTCTGAGATTTGATTTGTGTCTAATCTCAGACACCAAACCATCAGACTAGACATTTATACAATCTGTATTCAAAATACAGATTGGAGGGAATTTTGTCAGCGCTTCACCATTCTATAAAGCAAATATTTCATTGAGAGAGAGAGAGAGAGAGAGAGAGAGGGAGAGATAGAGATTGGGGATTTCGGCACCATCTAAAATCAGTCCCATTTATTGAGTGATTATTTACTGTGAGTCATCCCTCAGCTCGATCTTGTTGGATTATAAACTGGTTGTAGTAGACAGATTAGAGCTGTAGGGATCCTTTCAGTGTTCACACTCGCCACCCTTCTTGACTCCATCCTCTAAGCCTCTACTCCAGCTCTCACTGGATATTTTTTGTATCTACATGGTGTTCTGAGCTCCACCGAACGGTCATCTCGAGCCCGAGAACCTGATAGGAGTTTATAAAGCAGCAGGTCTGTTTAAGAGGTCCCACTGATCCACACCCTGTCCCCATCTTTCGGTGTTCTGACTGAAGGATGAGCTGTTTGGAGAGGAGCCTGTCGGAGGAACACGACCCAGTGTTCACATAAAATAAATAATAAACCCCCCCCACCGTACCGCCTTTACTTTAATCACTTGAATATATATTTCCATCTACTTGGGTCACTCAAGTACTTATTAGGAAGAGCCGTGCACCTATTTATATCTAATCAGCCAAATGCATGGCAGTAGTGCAGGGTATGAAATCATGCAGACATTGCCAAGCAGGTAATCAGGTAATGTTTAACTTGGAATTATTTTAATGTGATCTCTGTGATGTTGAAGGCAATGTGAAAGTTGGTGCCAGATGGGCTGGTTCAAGAATTGATATAACTAATGGTCTCTGGGTATTTTTATGGTTGATTGGACACCGTCTCTAGATTTATTCAGAAAGGTAACAGCAATTCGGCTAATTACTCTGTACAGTTGTGATAAACAGAAAAGCATTGCAGAATGGACAACATGGTGAACCCTGAGGTGGATGGCCAACAAAAGCAGAAGAAAACGTTGCGTGTACTGCAGTGTGTCAAGATCAGAACACGGAGGCTACAGTGGTCACAGACTCCTCAAAAGTGGGTCATGGGGCCCCAAAACCCAAACACTGCAAAAAGTCTGGTCCGACGCATCTTGGTTTCTGCTGATTTATTTGGACTATGGGTTCAGAATTTGGCACCAACAGCTTGAATGCATTGACCCAACATACTTTTTGTAAACAGTCCAGGCTTGTTGAGGTTGTGTAATGGTGCGGGGAATGTTTTGTTCGCATAGTTTGGTTCTGTTAATACCGGTCATTCACTGTTTATATGCCATAGTCTGTCTGGCTGTTGCTGCTGACCAGAAATTAGTTTCGCCAGGGACCACCCAATATGATATCAAGATATCTCGGTGCAGATTTGATTTGTTTTGCAGTTCAAGTATTGCGATTTGCTAATCTTGATTTGATCTCATGTTTTTTTCTGCTTTTTTTTCCCCTTACAATTCTAACTTTGTAAAACTAAGTCTGTTAATTGTTATTTCTACACAAAGTTGGATAATTCTCCCGTACCTCATGGGATTCTGTGCCTCCTGCCAATCTGTGAAGAGTTTGGAGTGTGCCACCCTTTGGACAGAAGGTCACAACAGCAGTGTTTCACTACTTTGAATTGAGACATAAAATAAAAAATGTATAGTTTTTCTCAATGTCTCTTCCCTAATTTGGTCGTATTCAGTTTCCACCCTTCAAGTATTGCCTTTGCTATCACGTGATCACTATCAACCAGAGAGGGGTGTGTGCAAGTGGTGTTTTTTGACATGTGATGCTACCCCCTGCCTCTTTCCGAACTGCTGCACATGGGTATTTGGGGGTGGTCTGACGCACTCGCAGGGAAAGAGCTGTCCATGCGATCATACAAATGTGCTCGCAGAAGCTCATGATTGGCTGGTGATTGCTGTGAGTCACTGGGAAAGAGTGTTTGCCCTCCCTCCCTCCCTCCCTCCCTCCTGTGAAAGCTTGGCCAATTAGCTGCCGTAGGACTCCCAGTCACAGATGGCTGTGGAATCAACCCGGATTCGAACTTGTGATCTCCGGGTTGATAGTTTAAAAATAAACGTAAAAAATTTTGTTTATTGAAGAGCCAGCCTGGTGATGAAGAGAAAATCAATCTACATAACTGAATCAATCCATCCATCTCTACTGCTGACCATGTGCATCTCTTTATGACCACAGTTTATGCATCTTTAATGGCTATATCCAGCTTGGTAATGTACCGCACAACAATGCAAAAGTCATCTCAAACTGGTTTTATGAACACGACTATAAGTTTAATGTTCTTTTAGTGGTGTTCTAAGTCACCGGACTGGAATCTAATGGGAGATCTTTGGGATGTGGTAGAATGAGAGATTTTCAGCATCAACAGCGCACATGAAAAATTGACATGTATTGCTTGACTCAATCATCTAAAAAAAAAAAAAAAAAAAAAAATTCTGCTGTGTAGATTTGTAATGCTTAAGGTGTGAATGAGGGTATGGTATGTTTGTGATAGTTGTCTTGTCATGCCCTGGCATCCCACCTGCGATGAATTTTTGTTCTCTTTTCCTTTTGGCTTTTTTCCCTTTCTCGGGAGTCACCACAGCGAATCATCTGATACGCAACGCACATTTGATTTGGCAGAGGTTTTTACATCGGATGCCCTTCCTGACACAACCCTTTAGCAAGGGACAGAAACACGCTGACGGCTTTGCAGCTACTCTTTACAAAAGTCAGCAATGGTTCTTTTACATGCCTCTCACCATAAACAGTGAGAGAGATGGCCCGCCTTTGATAACCCAGTTAGCTGCACGGGGGGGGCAGTGACAACCCTGTGGGGACTTGAACCTCCAACCTTAGGATCAGCGATCCTGCACCCTATCCACTAGACCACCTCTACCCCAATGAATTTTTCTTCGTTATGCTATTAGGATAGACACAAGGCCAACTGTGGGTCTCACCAAGATAAATAAGTTGCTGAAGAGGAATAAGTGAAATGTGTTTTTGTTAGAAGCGACTTTATTCATAGAGAATACTCTAAATATCCTTAAAAGGCCAAACCTGCGAGATTTGACATTTGGTTCCTAACAAGGTATAAAAACATGTCCCTCTGTTATCCTCAGCAGATCAATTTAAGTTTTTAAATTAAATTTTTGGGTTTTAAGCCTGATGATTGGTCGGCCAAAAATCACTTTTTATTAGATTTGAGAGCAGCCCAGTCATGTCAGGTATCCAGTCACTGCCAGACACTGTGCCTCTTGCCCTTCGTGCAAAAAAAAAAAAAAAAAATCTGGTTTTGAGAGTTTAATGGATCAGATAAGACCAAAAATGCATGCTCCTGATGTAAAGCCCATGTCTCAGAGTGATGATCCCTGATGCATAGTCACAGCAAACTAGGCCATAATGGTATACTGTATATTAGGCTATTGCAGTACAGGCTTTATGTATAGCACAAATGTCCCATAGTGGAGTAGGATACATGGATCCCTCAGTTTCTGCGGTTAATAGGGACCGAGATCCCCACACGAACGCCGCGAAGTAGGATCACCCCCCCCCCGATTGATGTATACGTACGTGTATATAATATCAATAAATACATATTCTATGCTATAGATGCTTATAACAACAATTAAACATTAGAAATAATGCATAAGATGTAAATAAAATATAAATACCTACATACAGATGGCGTGTACACGTACTCGTATGCGCACCTCACAAAAATGTAACTAGTTTTGATGGAAGATTTTGGTTTTTTTTTTGTTTAGGGTTTGTTTTTTTTTTTGCATAATTGGCCTTGTTTTTGTTGCATTTTTCCTTAACTTTTTCCCCTATTCTTCCTTATTTTTTAAGCCGATGAATATTTAAAAAAGTCATGCACTGAAACCACATGAATTGAAGCGTGACGTAGCGAGGGATCCCTGTACTCTTGCATTTTCTCTACCGAATTTCAAGTCATTATACAGGATGTAAAATTACGAAATATCCAAAATTATTGGTACCTTACATGAGTGAAAATGTTTGTATTGATAAGATATTAGTTCTTTAAAACGTTGTTGCAGGTAAGGTTATCGTTAAAGTCCGCAGGGTGTTTACATATGAGACTATTGTCTCATCAGAGCTGGATTTCTGCAGTGTGAGGCGAACTAAGCGTTCATCTCCTCCTGGATGGGACGCTAATCCATTGCAGGTGACCTACCCAACATTTACTGGTACCCATTTTTAACTTCTAAGTGGACAGAGGTATGGCTGTTGCTGAGACCTTGCTCGGGGGTCTTACACACTAGAAACCTTTGACTAACAAGAGATTTGTGATTGGTCCTTTTTAAATTATTTTTAAATCAATGGCACAGATGGGTCACTGCGAATTTTTTTTTTTTTTTTGCATTGTTGAGGGACACGAACATTAATTTGTCATCACTTTTTATTAGAATAAGTAAATATGTAAATACTGTATGTAAGCCTTGATCCCTTAGGTTTAAGTCTGAGTTAAAAATATTTTGCCTGCCAAGCTTACTTGCTTTCATCACTTTAACCAGAAATAGATCAAACTGGCACAGCTACATGCCGACGCTGAATACTAGAAGGAATTGCGACATGTTTTCCGTCATTGCTTATCCATGAGGAGTGACCTCCCCACCATATGGCGATTCTCAAATTTTTCATTTGCCTACCTATTTATTATTTAGTGATGTCTGAGCTCTGTCTGTAGCTTAGCAGGCTTTTGGATGTGGTATTGCTACAGTAAGAGTTAGACAAGGTTTCAGATAAGGTTTTTCGTGTAATAATGGAAACCCAGCAGGCCATTTGAAACACTGCTTATTCTGTTCACCTGCTGAGGGTTCCTGCTGACCTGAGCTCTAAGATGACTGGAAAAAGCACGTTAATAGTCTTTGTACTTGTCTATCAATTTTAATGCCTCCACTGTGACAAGTGATCTCCAGTTGCCATTCACATGATTTTAATTGGCTTCCCCTGTGTCCAAATGACATTACTACAGCCATCATGCCTATTGAAATCACTGCGATTCATTACCTACATAGTGTCTAGTGGATGTGGTTAATTTGTCTTGGTTTGTTAGACAAGGCTTGGGGTTGCATGCCTTTTAATTTAGGAATGAGACTTTACTATTTCTGAGACATCTTTTTAACTTAAATATAGTATTAATGCTCGAACTGTCTGCATGGGCTGGTTATTTCTAGCAGTCAGAGTTTCTATTGCTGAAACTACACATTTGATATTCATGTTCATCTCTGCATGAAGTCAGAGGACTTGCTTGAAAATGTGAGATTTTTTTTGTTTTCGGTCTTATTCCCAGATGCTCCGCCCAAGGCTAATGAATAAAGGCAACAATTATAACAAATTCTAAAAAGGAAAAGACAATTGGTGTTAAAAAAATCGGTCTCGTTTTAAGCTTGAAAGATAAATAGGCTTTTTATTTTATGACGAGCTTTAGCACATGTTAGAGGTTTTGGAGACAAAGTCAGAGAGGCTAGATTGAGATGGTTCGGACATGTACAGAGGAGGGATAGTGAGTAGGTAGTACTTAGGTAGTAGGATACTGAGGTTGGAACTACAGGGCAGAAGGCCTAGAGGAAGACCAAAGAGACGATTCATGGACGTGGTGAAGGAGGACATGAAGGCAGTTGGTGTAAGAGAAAGATGCAGAGGATAGGGTGAGATGGAGGCAGATGATTCGCTGTGGCGACCCCTGAAGGGAAAAGCCAAAAGGAAAAGATTTTATGACAAGATTTAAGGACATCTGGGTTGAGCATAGGGTTTATGCCAGGTTGTAAGGTGCAGTGTAACTTCGTAATTCTTTATCCAGGTGAGGGTGGAGCACACACTGAACGGCTCGCCAGGCCATTGCGGGGCTGAAACATGCTGGCTGATGACGATGCAGCCTACTCATCTTATGATTCATTCATTTTATTATTCACTAGCATACACTATTATTCATTTTCTGAACCGCTTAAACTTGACTACGGTTGTGGGGAAGCTGGTGCCCATCACAGCCAACTCTGGGCAGGGCAGAATACATCCTGGACGGCTCGCCCGGTCATCACACAGCAGAAGCACACAGTGATGGTTATGTTGCGACTCTTGATGAAAATCAGCACTGGTTCTTTTGTGCCTCTCACCATAGACAATGAGAGACATGGTTTGATAGTCCCCCAGTGTGTGTGTGTGTGTGTGTGCTTGAACAAGTACAAGTAAGACTGCATTTGTCTGGTCTTTATGAATTCTATAGCCATAGTGAGTCAAATTTTATGGTCACTCACTGTCCGTCTTTTTCACGTCAACTCAGCAACTGTTTGGTGAAGCCAAGACAGACAAACATCCCCACACAATTACAAGTTAGTTTTTCATTGCAATTTCATTTTCAATGCAGCTGACTGCATTAAAATTATTATTGTTAGTAGTATTATTATTATTATTACCACTGAAAATGTTGTAAAAATGGTGCATTCTGTATTGGATGGGCTCAACTGGTGTACAGCAATGTCTAATTCATGCTAAAGATTATGAATTTGTTTTAGGTCTTGGGTTAAACTAGGTTATTCCAACATATTTAAACATTTTTGATTCCTCAGGCATAGCGTCATAATTCTGGTCTTTGTCCTGTTGGAAGGTGAACCTTTGTCCCCGTTTCAAATCTCTGGAAGACTTGTATTAAATCAAGTTCTCCACAGCACTGTCCTTGTATTGGGCACTATCCATCATTCCCTCAATTGCTCTGTTTCCAAGTTCCTGTCTATGAAAAACATTTTCACGTCATGATACTACCAGCACTATGCTTAACTGTGGGGAAGGTTTTCTTGGAGTGATGAGAGGTGAAGGGTTTGTTCCACATTTAGTGTTTTGCTTGTTGGTCAAAAAGGTGCATATTGGTGTCATCTGACCAGAAGACCTTCCTCCATACCCTTTGAGGAGTCTTCCACATGCCTTTGACGAGCTCTTAATGTGTTCTCT
This sequence comes from Plotosus lineatus, assembly GCA_024760905.1. NCBI lineage: Eukaryota > Metazoa > Chordata > Actinopteri > Siluriformes > Plotosidae > Plotosus > Plotosus lineatus. The sequence goes on along the minus strand of CM045745.1, from coordinate 13,965,090 downwards.
TCTCTGGATGGACAGTTATAGCTTCTTCAGGGGTACCTTTTGGTCTCTTTGTTGGCTCTCCGATTAATGCCCTTCTTGACCAGTCTAAGTTTTGGTGGATGGTTTGTTGTGATGTTATTTTCTGTTTCTCTATTTCTTTGCTTGGAGCTAGTCTAGAATGGAGAAGTAAGACGACTCCTTCCCTCCACTAGTCTGAGGGTTCATCTTAGGCAAGTAATCACCTTCAAGCCTTCCTATCTAGGGTTACAGGTTCAAACATTGGCAGCAGGATGTCTGGTGGTGCAAGTGGCAGATGAGCCAACATGTCAATGGCGCTTACACCAGGTGGCATGCTGAGGAGTCTCAAAAGCTGAGGCCAAAGGATAACATCAATCAGCAAGTTAGCTGCCACTGCGGGGCGACCTCTTCGTTAGCAATGTACATTGCACATTTGTGTACCACATTGTATGTAGCGTTGAGGACCAGAGAGACAGTCTGGTGGAGGCACAATACCAACTGGCTTTGATACTGTGTAAGGCGTTTTTGTTTTGAGTGAGTGTGTATTTTATGCTGATACAGTGGAGCCTCAGAATCTGAACACTCTAGAGTCCGAACAAATCGGAATCTGAACAGAAAATCTGGGTTCTTCTGTCTGGGAAACCGAACAAAAACCGGAAGTTGAGCTTGAGAAACGTGCGAGAAAAAACGAGACCTGGAGGGAGGAAGAGTGCGCGACTTCCAGAAGTTGTTGATGCTCTGCATGTTCTGGGGAAGTCCGGAAGTTGTTGATACTATGTAAGGTCTGTTTGAGCTTTTACACCCAAGCTTGGTGGCGCATCAGCCCGGTGCTTTATGTATCACCCTAATAAAGTTGTCCTCGGGAAATCTGGAAGTTGTTGATGATACTATATATCACCCAAAAGCTGTCCTGGGAAAGTCCGGAAGTTGTTCATTAAGTACTAAAGTTGGCCCTAAAGCTATCTAATCACGAACGCCATATACCATCTCCACCAACAAATCCGATTTAGAGTACGAAACAGAAAACCCACTGATCGGCTTATAGGCGTAACTGCCTGAACAAAGCCGAAGAGGATGTATGTAAACTAAGCGAAACTGAAGCGCTAAAGCTAAGCTAAAGCGCTAGCAGTGCTGTGAACACCTTTAATGATGAGGTCATGAGCCACTTTTGTAAGGTTTTGAAAAGAAGGCTTTTCAAAAAAGGTTAAAATTCTTATCTTTATTGTTCTCATGCTTTAACTTTTCTGTGATATTCATTTTAGTGTTATGGTCTCAGACAAGAGTTGCTTGTTGAAATGCGCGTTGGAGACGCCCTCATCTATGAAAATGGTTTGTGTTTCACAGGTTTCTAGTGCTCTGGTTATTGTTTCTAGTGCCCATGCACTAGTGTCTTCACTGTGAACAATAAAGCACAGCCGTTTTCATAGATGAAATGGGGAAATCTGTAATAGAGACTGGAGAAACAATGAAATCAAACTAAAGCTTGAGCAAAGAGCTGAGGGATCAAGAGGGACCGTCTTCTAGCACCGGGGAGAGCGCTGCTAGTCTTTATAGCCTGTGATTTAAATGGAAATGATTAAATGTGTGTGTTTAGCACTCCATCCTGCTTGTTTGAGCCACGTCCCCCTCCAATGCGCATTTCAACAAGCAACTCTTTTGAGAGACCATAACACTAAAATAAAAACCACAGAAAAGTTAAAAAGTCTCTCACAACACAAACCACAACGTAATGTACCATGTTCAATGATTTTTTTTTTTTCACTTAATTTGAGGACCTATGGTATGAGTTACTGTACCATTAATTTCCATTCAAAAGACGACACAACGGATTAACACCATTTACATTATTTGTAATGGGAAAAGCGGATTGGGAATCCGAACAAATCGGAATCTGAGCAGCTGTCTGGAACGGTTTAAGTTCGAGTACTGAGGCTCCACTGTAATTTGTTTTGCTGCTCTATGGAATCTTTAGGACTTGAGACATTGTAGCATTGAATTATTATAGAATTTAAATTGTATTGTGCAAAGAATCTAATGTTTTCACTTCTGTTCTGTACATTCAGCTGGTAAAAGACTTTAGAATCCTGAAGGGTTCAGTAAGATCAGTCACATTTCTGTAGACTGGTTTCCAACAGGAAATCCACTCCACCCTTTTTCCAATGTTTACATTTTCCCATGATTTGTGGCAGAACCAGGTTTCCAGTCATATCATGGTTTGTATTGTCAGGATGTTAGGCAAGTGGATTTTTCTTTTCTTACAGAAAACAGGAAATATTGAAGCATTTTAAATGGGTGAACACTTGCCATTTTTATCATACTTTAATCTCTCAAGTTTACCTTTTAGTTAGATATTAAGGTGTTCAAAGCTTTAGGCTGGCTGTATTCAGTCACTGTTGCCTGATAGTGCATGCTTCATGAATACGAAAATTCATCTAATGTCTGTCCATCAGCCCAAATGGTTTTTGACTGGTAGAAGGGATGAGGAGCTTCAAAGAAAATGGAAAAGGTCTGATTGGAGTCCATCATAGATGTTCAGAATGTGCATGTTGCACTGAAGCAACAATGTGTAACATTTCTTTGATGTACATGAATTAATTAATTTATTCATTTGCTGATCCACATAATCCTCCTAGGCCAGGCTTAAAAAAATTCTTTGTTGGCAATAACATGATAAAGATTCACCTGGGAGGGAGGATGGATATATATGCCTCTGCAGGCCATCCAGGATTCATGGATTTTTTATTTATACATCGTGCTATATTATGTATGTGATGTTGTAAATAGTCTTTTTCTTCTTTTCCTTTCGGCTGTTCCCTTCAGAGGTCGCCACAACAAATCATCTGCCTCCATCCACCCTATCCTCTGCATCTTCTCTTACACCAACTACCTCCATGTCCTCCTTCACCACATCCATAAATCTTCTATTTGGTTTTTCTCTCGGCCTTCTGCCTAGTATTTCAAATCTCAGCATCCTACTACCAATATACTCACTATCCTTCCTCTGCACATGTTCAAACCATCTCAATCTAGCCTCTTTGACTTTGTCTTCAAAATGTCTTGCATGTGCTGTCCCTCTGATGTACTCATTTCTGATCCTATCCATCCTTGTTACCCCCCCCCCCCCACACCTGTGTGTGTGTAATTTCTGCCCAACCGGCTGTGTTACTGCCAAAAAAAGATATATTTTTAAGGCTGGCCCGAGGGAACCACTACTCCACCATGCCCCTCATTTATTTTTTTATTGAGTATAATATAATTACAGAACTTTGTATTTACTGTATAAAAGTGTTTAAACAGAAAATCTGTGTTCACTACACTTCATTATCAAGCAGGTGTTAAATGTAAAAGCTGGTATGTATTGAATATAAAGTAATTTGAAAACTATTACCTGTACCAAAGATGTTTTACCCTCTGGATGTGTTTGTTAAAAAGATGTGCAGATTTTCATGAAATTTCTACCAGATGTGGATCTTCGAGCAAAAAAGTCTCCATTAGATCATCTTGATGATCCATGTTAAATTCTGGGTTCAGCAATTCTTTAAAGGATTTTTTAAAATTGTGAGAGAGGATAAAATCTAATGTTTTGGTTAATGTGCAGATTGCTGGGCTGTACATAATATTTAAAATTGGTGCTGATATTGTGAAGTATGGTAAAACTTTGACTTTATTTATTTACTGTATTTTCCAGACAAGAAGTCACACTTTTTTCATTCTTTGGCTGAAAGTGCAACTTGTACTCCAAAGCAATTTGTGAAATTATTACAGATAATTCTGTTCGCCATAATAATAAGACATAATTTCATGTTTATTTTTACACTCGCAACCACAAGATGGCACTCTAGGCCTGGGTACCAGTACCTGCTCATCTACCACTGAAGAAATGGCCCCAAAAAGAAAATCCTATAGAGGTTTTGCAGTCACGTGACCGCCGAGTAGCTGCCGCCATATTGGGATGAAAACAAACGTGTACTTAATTTGGAGGTGCCTGTTTTTAGCATGGTAGATCATATAAATATGAATGTCAACAGCCGTAATACAATCTCAGTGCTTTCCGAGCTCCCTGGTAATTATGATAACGATCATAAGCAACAGTATATTTAAAAACTATGGTTATCAGGGCTAACAAATGACCCATACGTTTTGCCCGATGGTTTGTTTGTTAACTGCATGGATGAAGCAACGGACAGGATACCTGGTTTAACATACCCAGATGTAACATACGCTTCCCAGATTTAACTTAAACAGTGTTAATTCGTGTTATAACACACACAAAACATGCCGTTTTCCACTTTACTTCTTTAATCCCATAATGCATTTCAGAACCGGAATGTACCAAGTTCTGGGAATTTGATTAACAATGAAAATACTCACGAAAAACTGAAGTTTTAAAGGGCTTAGAGTGTACCAATCATTGCTAATGATTACTCCCCCCGGAACTTGGTACATTCCGGTTCTGTAATGCATTGTGGGATTAAACAAGTGAAACCAAAGAATGGCATGTGTGTATTAGAACACACATTAAAGACTGTTAAAGTTAATCTGGGAAGCGTATAGTGTTTTTTTTTTTTTCTTTTTCTTCTTTTAAATCCGGCTGGGTTTCAGCACTTCGTGCGTATTATACCCAGGAAAGCCTCTAATATCACGCATGGCAAGCTGTGTGAGGACACCAAAGTATTAATCATGGCAAAGGTAATTATGACTCACTTTTATAATTTTGCCTACATTATATATTAAGCACAAACATGTGGATCTAAATCTATGAAGTATTATAATGGTTATTTTTTTATATATATAAAATCACACACACGGTACATGTTATAATAAAGACTAAATAGCATTTAGGGCAGCTTATAAATGGACACCAGATATACAGTTAAATAGAATCAAACTGTGGTTAAAACAATAAATAATATATCGACTGATTTAAAAATTACTTGCCTCCAACAAAACATTCGCTACATACATGACTGGTAGGAGCTGGTCGCCAATCTTTCTTTTTGTTGTCGGTATCAGCTCTTTTCAAAGCAGAAATCCATTTCTCTCGCCAGGCTTTATTAGCAGGAAATCTGATATTTAACACCCGCTTTCTTTACTCTATAATTTGTACAGCCGACAGCAACACAGTTAACTATCATTTTGTGCTTGTTTAATAAATAAATGAAGTATTAAACCCTTACACACGCGTGTGCTACAGTGTTGGGACCGGCGTGAATGGTTTGTTTTCACACCAATATGGCGGGATGACGTATGCATGACGTCAGCTGCAAAACCTCTTTTCTGCGGATTACAAGCTGCAAGTAGTGAAATATGCAGCAGAAAATGGTAATCAAGTAGCAGAAATAAAGTTTGGAGTGAATGAGAAACTTGTGAGGGACTGGAGAAAAGCGGAGATTAATATTACTGCAGTGGAGAAAACAAAAGCTAATCGTGGGGTAAAAGCTAGATGGCCACAGCTAGAGGAATGAGCTCGCTTGAGGGTGCTTGAGCAATGTGCTGTAGGGAGGGGCTTGTCAACAGTGCAGTTGCGTCTCCACGTCCAGGTAGTTGTCAAGGAGATGAATATAAATAGCTTTGCGTGAGGATTTTCTTGGTGTTACCATTGCATGCAACGCAACTACCTCTCTATCAGAGCGAGGACCACAACGTCACAAAAAACTGCCAGCGGATTTCCAAGCAAAGGTAGACTGTTACCATGAGTTTGCGAATTATACTCCAGTGCGACTTATACATGTTGTGTTTTTTTTTGTTTTTCTTCTTCAGTTTATGCATTTTTGTCCAGTGCGACTTGTACTCTGGAGTGACATATAGTCCGGAAAATACTGTGCTTGCTTCAACATCCAAGTAGAGAGCTCTGTTAAAGTGAAATGAAATGACAGCCTCCCAAACTTGCCTATTACTCACGAATATATGTATATTTTTATGATCAGGTGGTTTTGTCTTAGATTTTTAATGTTGCAATATGAAATAGTTAGCATTAGCCAGTTTGAAAAGACTGCTATTTGACTCTTAGCAAGTATGGAACATAAATCTGTCAGTTCAGATAAAGGGTGATAATGGAAAAAATAACAGTATACAGATTTGAAACTAGCAAGTCCGATGTATAAATCTGAATAGGATAAAACTAGGCACATCAACACCTCGGCTTCTGTGTACATACATTAGAAAAGCGATTGCTCAAGATACAAATGAATATGTTCTGCTGTTCATTTATACTTGCATGTTTACTGTCATATACATCTGTTTCGTATGTGACTGTAAAGTGTTGATGCCTTGGATATGGATTTAACTCCTCCCCTCATACACACACAAGCATGACCTAATAAAGGGCATTTTGAAGGATTTGCAAACTTGTATTGTTTGGGTTTAATTTCCATTTAACTTGGTGTTCTTGGTTTCTTCACTATATCTGCAGAGGTATTGTCATGAGTAAGTGAAAATGGAAGTTGTAAATAAAAACACAAGTTAAAAAGACAATATGGTGGCAGCCCTCGACTTGAAGGATAGAAAGTGAGACTTCTGGATGGGGGGAAAAATTTGCCACAAAAAGCATGGAATAATCTAGTTTAAAGTAATTAGTGGAGAGTAATTGCAATATCAGTCATATGGTCTGTGCTTTTTTTTTTGGGCATTTCCTAACTGTTAGGTTATAAACTACTCAGGAGACTTGTGTTTTTTTTTTTTTTTTTTTTTTTTTTTTGTTTTTTTTTAAACTGTTGTGTATTTTGTTCCTTTAGCAGATAACTTAAGCGAAGCCCTGAAGACGCTGAAGCTCTCATCAGCGGACAGTACATCAGACAGTGTGGAAAGCTGCCTGGATTGTATGCTCAAAGCTTTAGCCCATAACAGTAAGTGTGTGAGTCCTGTGTATTTTACAGCAGCTTTTTGTTTACTTGGTTTCCTTTTCATTTTCATATTGAACATGAAGGATGTTTGCTTCTACGGTATGGATAACAACTGACACTGTGTAGTGCCATTTAAAAAAAAGTTTGGAAAGGCCATGCTTCAGTCTCATGGTCTGATTTGGCAATAGTTCTTAAACACATTGGACATGTGTCCGATTTCTCAACTTCCCCCAAGTATCCTGCTCCTGACATTATTCAGATGGGACATGAGTTTTTGTCACTGACTTTTTCTTCATATGAGTATAGAGGGATCTTTTAGTTTCCACGGTTAATGGGGAATGAGACACCCCCCCCCCCCCCCGCGACCCACCGATGTTTGCGACGTAGACTCGACCCCTCTGACTGACTGACGGTATACGTACATGTAATGTGTATGAATATCAAATACACATTCAACACTATAAATGCTTATAATAACAAACATTCAAAAATAAGGTAAATACACAGGTGCGTGCCTCACATAAAAATGTAAGTAGTTTTGTTTGGGGTTTTTTGTATAATTGGCCTTGTTTTGTGGCATTTTTCCTTAATTTTTTTCCCCTTAATTTCTTTATTTAAATTTTTTATTTTGATGAACATTTTTGAAAAACCCATGATGTACTGAAGCCACAGAACCTGAAGTATGAAGTAGCGAGGGATCACTGTACACTGCCAGATCGTGTAGACTTTCTTTGGTCTTAAAGGTGCTACTGTGCAGATCCTCCGGCCACTTATAAATAATGATGGCGCGTGTCAGGGAAGGAAGAATGACAAAGGCCTTGTCGCATATTTGTCACTTATTAGTCATAGCATGTGGCAGAACATTTTTTTTTTTTTTCCAGATTTTTTGCTGTAATGAAGTGAAGCAGATCTTTTCTATATTACAGGATGACCCAATAAAACCTTCCACATTTTATAGGTAAAAAAAAATAAAGATAATCAAATTAATTATTCTCACACAAACTTTCTAGTGAGGAGAGGTGGTGTTTTTTACAATTTACCTTGTATGAGGAATTAAAGCATAAATAAAGGATGGCACAGTGGTGGAGTGATTAGAATGTCTGCCTGACATTCTGGACGGTCTAGGGTTCGAATCCCTGGGTCGACAAGGGCATTTCTCTGTGGGGTTTACTTGTTGTTGTTGTAGTAGTAATAATAATAATTTTTTTTCCAGATGTGGAAACCAGTGGAAAAATCCAGGAGATGGGTGTTCTTCCCATGATATCTTCATTATTGGCCACACAAACCTCCTGTACATCCAAAGTAGCCAACATCATAGCAGAGGTGGCCAAAAATGGTAAGAACTCCTAATATTGCTTCATGATGAGCTGAGCTGTGCTTTGTAGAACAATTTGCTTGTAGCAGAGAAATATCTAGCAGTCAGCAGTGATGGGTGATCCCTTTCCTACCCCCCCCTTCTCCCAGATATGCGACAATATGAGCATACATTGTGTAAATGTTGTAAGTCTAGGTGTGGTTTTATTGTGCATTTGTAGCCTGTACAGTAGGCCCTTGACTATTCGTGGTTTTGCACTGTTTGCATATTCGCGGGTCACCGAGCAACTGTCATCATTCAATTTCAGCCAATGGCTGTCCTTCCTTCCTGCTGATTGGTTGAGATGATGTAATACCCTTTTTTCTTCATTCGTGCACAAGTTGTCAATGTGCATTTAAAAAAAAAAAAAAAAAAAATTTTAGTGTTTTAATTACCAGTTAAGCTCTGTGATGCCACTCAAATGCCGTGCGTCTTCTCTGGCTAAGCGATAGAAAAGGTAATGACGTTGGATGCCTCTGAAGAAGTGAAGTGCCTGAAGAGGAATAATTATCTGAACTGTTGTAAAGCTGTAGTATTAAAGTCTTTTTCAATTGTTATTCCAGTACAGTGCCTAAGTGAGCGTTTGTGTGTGTGTGTGTGCTTTTTGTCGCTCCATCTGAGGGGCGTGGCTGAGCGGCTCGGACTGAATGCAGTTCATACTTGAATTAAGTAATCTCATTTACTCCCTATAAACACAAACCGAACGCTCACCTCAAAGCCTGCTTCTTCGGTTCTTCCCCTTTGAATGTGAGGCGTTTGTTGCAGGTGACACACAGAGCTTGACATTTTAAGTGCGCAAGTTGCTAACTTGAAAGATATAAGTCCGGATAAGCCGCGCTTTGTCTCACAAGCTCATTCCCCATTACCCGCGGAAAGTGAGGCTCCCTGTACTTAATAAAAAGTAATGTTTTATGTATTTGTTTAATATTGAGGAATATCTGCAAACTCTATCAGGGTTTCATCATCGTTTTATATCGTAATCACGGTTTTCCTCTGCCAATCCCAATTTTGTTTTGATTTTGTTGAAATTTTTGAAGCCTATTTTACAGTCTCGCACACATTCAAAATCTGGTGTACTCATTCTGCCATACAGTCCTTGTGGAAGTTGTTACTGTCAAAATAATAACAGAACAAGGGTATTAAAATAAATTTTGCAGCTCCTGCAGTGCTTCTTCTGTCAGAGCTGTGCTGTTATAGAATATTAATCCAGTGTTTCTGACCACTTGGAATTATGTTCCAGTGAGGGTTGGAGTCCACCAAGACTGCCCTTTGTCACCGATTCAGTTCATAATTTTTATGGACCGAATTTCCAGGCACAGCGTTGGTGTTCTGGTTTGACCATTGGATCTCGCCTCTGCTTTTTGCAGATGTCCTTTTGGCTCCATCAATCCGAGACTTCCAGTTTTCATTGGAGCAATTTTCAGCCGAGTGCGAAGCGGCCGTAATGACAATCAGCACCTCCAAGTCTGAGACCATGGTTCTTAACCAGAAAAGGCTGGAATGCACCCTCCTGGTCAGGAATGAGGTCCTGCCTCAAGTGGAGGAGTTGAAGCATCTCGGTCTTGCTTATGAATGAGGGAAGGATGGAGCGGGAGATCGACAGGCGAATTGCTGCAGCCTCTTCTGTAAAGTGGCGCTTGTACTGGTCCATCTTGGTGAAGAGGGAACTAAGTCACAAGGCAAGGCCCTTAATTTTCCAGTCGATCTACGTTCCAACCCATATGGTCACAAGCTTTTGGTAGTAGAACGAGATGGCAAAGACAGCTCATTTCAGCTGCTTGTATCTGCAAAGTGATGGGGCCTTAAGGTGAGAAGCTTGGCCATCTGGGAGGAGCTCGGAGTGTAAATGCTGCTTCTGTGTTGAGAGGAGCCAGGTGAGGTGGCTCGGGCATCTGGTTAGAATGCCTCAGGAAGGCCTCTGGTGTGGTGTCCAAACAGGAAAAGACCCTGGGGTCGATCTAGGTCATGTTGGAGGGATTATATCTTGCGACTGTTCTGGGAATGCCTCGGTGTCTCTCCCCCCCCCGGAAGAGCTGGTGGAAGTGGTTGGGGAGAGGGAGTCTGGACCTCACTGCTGAGGCTGTTGCTCTTGTGATCTGACACCGGATTAAGATGAGGTTATGGAAGTATATTATTGCAGCTTCAAGGAAAGATTTTGTCGGTGTCACAAAGAGGAACACATTTTGGGTTATTGCTTATATCAGTATAATCTGAAGGCTTGCAAAACTTGTCAATTGCTGGTCTCCCAAAGTACAACCACAACCACGCTGTTCCCGACAGCTTGGCACTTTGTCTAGACTGGGAGACTGTTCTTTTAGTAGACATCTACAGCTGAGTCTTGTTAAAGAAATTTGGATTTAGACAGACTATATGCTCAGCTTAATTTAAATACTTAGTTCAGCGAAGCAAGATTGGTTTGATTTGAAGCTGAAATCCTGGCTTTATTCAGTGTTATCAGGAAGGCAATTTTAATTGGAGTCATTTTTCATTTGTGTGTCTACAACACTGATTTTCAGCTCAATACAATAATCATGCAAAGTGATTCACCTCAATATTCACTACAGCTATGGAATACGTTTGTTCTGATTGTCCATGGTGTCGGCTTATATAACCTAATTTCTGCTGAATCAGTGCTTGGCCAATTTCCCTGCCTCTGGTCTAATTATACAAGCACTTCCTGCTTCAGGAAGTATAAGAGGACAGGCTGGCTGTGAACTGGGTTTATTAAAAGATTTAACATTATTTATTTTGAATTGATGCCTTATGGTTTAGCATAATTTTGGTAGCCTCCAACTGCTAGGTTGCTAGCAGTATTCCATAAAGAACATCTGTGCTCTGTCCACTTGAGGTTTTGGTTCTTCATAGGGACTGGATATATTTCAAAGATGATATTGTTACTTCCGAGATAATAAATGTGACCTTTCATTCATTTTCTTTTTTTTTAAAAGAAAATGCTTTCTACTTTTTGACATTTAACCACATACGATTACAGGGATCCTTTGCTACTTTGCGCTTCAATTAATGCAGCTTTAGTGCATTGTGTGTTTTAAATAAATATTCATCAAATAAAAAAATAAGGAAATTGAGGAAGAATAGCGCGAAAAGTTATGGAAAATATCACAAACAAGGCCAATTATTAAAAAAAAAAAACCATCCCAAAATCTTGCATCAAAACTGGATACATTGCTGCATCTGTGTGCACGCATCTGCACACGTATGTATGTTGTCTTCTCATACAATACAATGTGCAGAAGCGCCCCAGTTTACTAACGAGTTGGGTTCAGGACGGCCGTTCTTAGATTAATTTGTTGTTACAGGGCATTCTTTAGTGGGGAACGCATGTTTAAACCTTGTATAAGTAATCTGAGTTTGTACTGTATACAATCTCTCTCCACATAATCACCTGTACATTATGTCCCGTGTTTAAACTCCTGGTTCCTCTCAAGCACAGCAATCTGATCAGATTTAGTTTCATTCTTATCCATTTCATTATAATACTGGAGTTGATTTGTTTCTTCTTTGAAACTTTTGGAAGGAGTTCAGAAATGTATCCTTCTGCTTCTCTTCCTGGACCTCCAGTGTAAAGCATGTCAGCCACGCCTCCTCTGCCAGAGTCTGGTACAGTGGCACCTCACCTTACAAAATTAATCTGTTCCAGAGCCTTTTTCGTAAGTAGAACCGCATTTTACATTTAAGATGCCAGATTGATTCCAAGGCCCTCAATACTACCCTTTAAAAATTATAAAAGCATACCTTTTTTAAGCTACTTACTTCGTGTTGACCATGTCGTCTTAGCAGAGTTGTAATCTTACAAATGTTTATGCAAGGTTAAAAGCCTGAGCCAAAAAAATGAAACTGCTCAAGGGAGCCGCGTCATCCCTCCTAGCCAATGGGAAGCCAGCGGGGTGGGATGTTGGAAGATAGCCAATGGGAGGGAGCTGCGTCATCCCTCGTAGTTGATGGGAGGCTAGCGGGGATGGGATGTTGGGAGAGAGCCAATGGGAGGCCAGTATGGCGGGATGTATGGAGATGGCCAACGGGAGGGAGCGGTGTCATCCCTCGTAGCCAATGGGAGGCCAGGTGGGGTGGGATGTTGGGAGACAGCGAATGGGAGAGCTGCATCATCCCTCGTAGCCAATGGGAGGCCAGCGGGGCGGGATGTTGGTAGATAGCCAATGGAAAGCAACTTGTGCAGTGTTTAAATGGCACATTTGAATGGAAGAGAATATATGTATGGGTGGGTCTACAAAATGTGAAAGTAGTGCCTGAAGTGAGTGGGGCAAATGAGTGCAAATGGTGGGATAGCTGCACAAATGAGCAGTCACCCACTGGTTTGTGTGTATGATACCTCCGGTCTGCTGGAACTGCTGGAATATTAAGACATGATTTCATTGCAATTCAGTCAAAGAAAATCCCATATGCTCAGTATTATGTGCTTTAGAAACGTATTGAGCATTGGTATTTTTCTCTGCATGCAAAATTTGATTATGGAATTTTTTTTATTTAATTTGTGTGTAATCTTGTCTGGACTGGACATGCTGTATCATGAGTTGTTTAGTTTTGTATGAAAATTGGTCACGACCTGAAAAATACTTAAATATTTAATACCTTTTACATATAAACAAACTGATAATGACTGCCAGCTATGTTGATGAAGAAGAGGCATCTGTTAAAAGTGTGATGACTGGTGTTTGTGAAGATGTGATTTTATCTACTGAGCAGGATATAGATGAAGATAATGCTGAGGGCAGAGTTGATGAAGCTTACTTGTATAAAGGGATCGGAGTTTTGTTATATGGTTGTCTTGTATATAGTTTTCTTAATTTCAGTGTGATTGTTTGAACCTGACAGGTTTTTTTTTTTTTCTCCAGTCCGTATCATTTGAAGGCATTTGAACCATTTATAAATTTATTAATGGTCAAAAAGCTACATCCTGATCTTATTGGAATAAACAGAAATGAGAAGTCAGGTTTTTTGTTAAATTTTGGGGTTTACCACGGTGACTGATGGGTTTAAAAAGGGTGTGTCAGATTAAAATGAGGATGATTTCTCTTATCTCTTCCTAGAACTCTTCCTAGACATGTTTTCTAAACGTTTATATGGCTGAAGTGCATAAAAATGTTTGGTTGCTTAGGACTAATTATCTTGGAAGGAGTGCAATCTTGTGCTCATTTTTCTCTAAAATGTCTTTTGAAATTTTTAGTTGAATGCTGACACAAATGGCATAGATCAGTTTTCAAGGTATTGACAAACATTTTGCAGCTTTGGGCCTCCTCTATCTGACTGTGTAAAAATTTCATTTTTGGACCCAAGAGCCTACTTTCAGTGGGGTGTGTGATTTTTATATATATATAATATAATTTGTGTGTAATTATTAGTTTTATATACAGGGATTCCTCACTTTCCATGGCTAATTGGAACAGATCCCCACGCGACCATCGAAATCTGTGAAGTAGGATCACCCCCCGACTGACGTATACATACATGTGTATATAATATCAATAAATACATAGTAAATGCTTTATAATAACAAACATTAAAAAATAATGCATAAGATGTAAATAAAATATAAATACACATACAAGCGTGCACAAATTCAGATGTGCACCTCACAACAATGTAACTAGTTTTGATTGGAGAAGTTGGGTTTTTTGTGTTGGTTTAGCACAGGGGTCGGCAATCTTTGCCATTCAAAGAGCTATTTGGACCGTTTTCCACATTAATGAAAACACTGGGAGCCACAAATTTGATTTTAAAACTCAAAAAAGGATAACACTGCATATGTTTTCCCCTTTTTCCTTCATCTTAATATAAAACAACAATGTGTTGCATTGATTTAAACAATTGCCGAGACAATTAAATTACAATTCTGCTTGCAACAAAAACGTTTAGATTAAAAAAAAATCACCAGCCTCCCCGTGACCCAAATTAGGATTAAGTGGTTCAGAAAATGAATGAATGTGTTAGTCCTTCTTGTATTTTTTATAAAGAAAAAGAATATCTGTCCCACGAAGCGTAGGACGGGGTGCAGCCAGATGTTAACGGGTTGGGTAGCCGACCTCACCATCACGCCCTTTGTGGGATTTTCTTTTTCTTTATTCGTTATATTAATGTTGTTTTGTCATGGTTTTAATTTACAAAAACGACAGCAACACAAGTATATGAAGACTTATTTTAAGAAGGTGCCTGCTCAACATTCTTTTAAATAATATTAATGCTTAATACTGCACTGACTGACCCATTCTCAGAGTGGAGACTGAACCAGACCCAGTCTTTTAATTTTGTTACTTTGAGAGTTATTTAATTCGGAGATTGCTGTGTATAAACGAATCTCAACCAATGACTCTTACTTCAGCTGTGATTTCCGTTCCTGAATTACCAACCCTGGTGGTGGAAAAAATCTCTCACTCGCCGCGCTGCTGCTTGCCATGAGCTCTTTTAGGGCTCTTTTTATATTTATTTGGTGTGGTTGGGGTGATTGTGTGTGCTTGTGGACACACACACAATCACCCCGCTCACACCCGTGACTTAATTTTCATCGATGTAAATGTTCAACCATAAAAGAGCACTTTTGGAAGGGTACCCACATCATTCAGGTGAAAGCTGGTTTCACTCTCTAACGCCGGAAATCTCGAAGTGCTTCCGATGTGAGTAAATAAGCACCTTGTGGTGCACTCGTCAGCCACCATAAAGTACATTATTTTGAAAAGCCACGGAGTTTTCATGCACCAGAGAGGTGAAAGAGCCGCATGTGGCTCCGGAGCCATGGATTGTCTACCCCTGGTTAATTTCCTTATTCTATAAGTTGACTGTTAGCTTGTATTGAGATTGATCATGCAGCGTTATATTTCGTTATCGCCGAAACTTCTCTACAATCAGAAAGATATTGACCCAGAAGGAGACCTTCAAGCGGAAATAAAGTGACTGAGGCGATTATTTCGGCACGATATTAACAGTGCTTCATGGGAGAAGAACTCCAATCTCGCAAGGAAGCAACTTAATATTGAATAAGGACCTCTGATCTTTCAAACAGGTACTGTAATTCCACTTTAAATAAAACATCCCGTCCATTTAAATAGAATTGTTCGGTCAGCTGCGCGTTTTGTGAGCGAGAGAGAGAAGGAGGCTTAACTCTTTAGTTTTGTTTTTAAGTTGTTTAACTCAGTAAATGTTTAATAAATGTGGCGCATGTGACCTCCGATCCCTCAAGGAATCAAGTTAAAGTTGAGTTTGGACCTCCAATCTGTCAAGAAGTCACAAAGTCTGTCGCTTTGAATTCCATGTCTTAAAATTGTCTGGCGTCCTGCTTATGGGTGTGGCCCGCAGCGCCACAATAAACATTTACTGTAATGTGTATACAATACACATTTTAATGCGTGTACTGTTGTGTGTGTGTGTGAGCGAGAGAGACAGGTGTGTGTTAATAAAAAAACGTCTAATGGTTTAATTAATAAAATGTTTAAATGGTGTAATTTTCTTTTACTTTTAACACATTTCATACAAAATTGATGTACTTTTATCATTTTTAAAGGGTTTGTGGGGTAGTCTTGGGAGCCTTGGAATGAATCAGGCGTTTAACATGTAAAATGCACCCCCTACTTACGAAACTCCCGCGTTACGAAAAAAGCTCTGGAATGGATTAATTTCGTAAGTAGGGGGTTTTATTTTTGAAAGTTGAGGTGAAAAAAAAGATAAAAAAAAATTACAATTTAACGCCACATTTATTAAAAATATGATCCCCTGTGAGGTTTTTCCTGTGCTGTGTAATGTATATACTTCCTGTACTGTTTTTACGCCTGCTAACTTAAATTTCTATAGCACCAACTAAATACTTTTTTCCCATTTTAATTTTGAAAGCAGGGTTGTATAAGATTTCTGGAAAGATCCAAACTTGTCTTTCATGATCCTAATAAGGTTAGGACACTTTTTTTTTTTTTTTGTTCTGTCAGTACATGTGTACACACACACACACACTGTACTATGTTGTCTTTTATAATACTTGATTATGCTGTCTCAAAACAGCTGTTTGTTTACTGCATGCATGGAGCATCACTTTATCACTTTCGACAGTTGCTGCGTTGTACTCAACAACAGCTGTGATTTTGACAGGAACACTATAAGCAACCTGGTGTCGTGTAACTGTAGTTATTTCAAAGAATGTTCTTCCTCATACAGAAAGTTTTGTGGAGTGATTGGTTTTAATACAAATTGTCCAATGAGAGACGGTGTTCCTGTGAAGTGCAGATTCAGTAACCCTGATTTATTATCTGTTTGTATTGTCTTAGAGTTCATGCGGAGTCCTTGTGTGGAGGCAGGTCTCATTCCCCCACTTGTTCAGCTACTTCACTGCAAGGACCAGGAGGTGTTACTTCAGACGGGTCGTGCTCTGGGCAACATCTGCTACGACAGCCGTAAGTTCACTTTACAGCCACTGTGGTTTTGAGAAATCGTGTTTTGAGCCTGCAGGAAATTATTTAGAATTACTGAGGAATGGAATAACAAATAAC
Organism: Plotosus lineatus; assembly: GCA_024760905.1. Lineage (NCBI taxonomy): Eukaryota > Metazoa > Chordata > Actinopteri > Siluriformes > Plotosidae > Plotosus > Plotosus lineatus. The sequence continues at coordinate 13,948,390 of CM045745.1, read as the reverse complement.
ACTGTTCATATTAAAATATCAAAAATAGATATACAGTGGTCATTTTTTTTTTTTTTTTTCGTGCCTCTTCCAGGTCTCTCGGAGTCATTGCAAATAATTCACACCTACTCATCCACCTTCTGATAATTGCTTTGTTACTATGGAGTATCTAATGGATCTGTTTAATCTATGAATTTAAAGTGCAGGAATAATAATTTCCCTCTGTTTATTACTTTATTAAAGTTAGCTCTTGCGCTAATTAATGGAATTGGAGGCTTGCTAATTACACTGGGTCCTTTCATAGAAATATTTTATTTTTAAATTTGCTACTTCACTTTCCCTCAATGGGATTTTTCATTATTGAAAGGCCATGATAACAGACCAGCTCAAGGGATGAATATAATGGTGCTTCACTCTACCTGTCAACAGGAAGTCCTTCCCAGTGTAGACTTGCATGGATGTGTGTATCTTTAAAGTAGGTCTACAGAAATAAAAGGTACGTGTCTGCCAGGCCAGACACACAGATATAGTTGGCTGTTCGACAGAAAAGAAAAAACGGGGCTGGTAGGTCAAATATCTGAGAAATATTGAGGCAGGAGACACTGGTGTGTTTTTTTAATAAATATGCTGTACATGAAAGCATATTTATTAGACTATTGATCAGAAGGTTCAGGGTTCAAGCCCCAGTGACACCAAGCTGCATCTTTTGGGTTTTTGAACAAAGCCTCTAACTCATCTGTTCATTTGCATAAATGAGAAATAATGAACGTATTTATGGATAAGGACATCTACCAAATTTTATACCTACCATTAAAAAATGTACATGTTGCTGCAGTTATGTAGTGCGCAACATTTGATTATGATGATCTTTTTACCTTGAGACGAATCTGACTTTTTGGAGACGGTCACCGAGGCTAGATTGAGATGGTTTGGACATGTACAGACGAGGGATAGTGAATATATTGGTAGTAGGATGCTGAGGTTGGAACTACCAGGCAGAAGACCAAAGAGGAGATTTCAGGCATGAAAATTTTCCGCTTTTTGGCAGAAGTCCGCTTTTTCAGACCTGCAGAGGCTATTTTTTATATTATTCCAAATCCATTAAAAATATTTTTTTTTGGGGGGGGTAAAGGGTTGAACTTCCGTCCCTCTGAGCGGGATGTTGTATGATACGATGTTCCGACGAACATGTACATTTTATTAGAGGATTAGTGTTAAACAGTAAGATTTAAGTATTTGTTTGAACACTGAAATTGTGTAAGAATAAGGAATACACATGTAAAATATCATTACATCATTGGGTACTTGCAACCCTGAAGGTATTTTGATGTGATTTATTCTAAAAAAGGTAATTATTCAATAACATTCTAAATGTTCCAAAGCTTATTTTTAAATGTGTGTAATATCACCATTTAGTATTCCATTTTTCTGAGCAACACCCCCGTTCCGGTTTTTTTTTCATCCATGGCCAATCTCATGCCTGAGACTTATGGATGTGGTGAAGGAGGACATGAAGGTAGTTGGCGTAAGAGATGATTTAGACCAGGGGTCCCCAAACTTTTTCCTGTGAGGGCCACATAACCTTTCCCTTCTCTGATGGGGGGGTCGAAGTCAGTTTGTAACAGTGTGACGATCGCAGGGCTGTCTAAATGTAAACCGTTATTGTTTTCCAGTAAGCCACGTATAACCAAATACAGACAGTCATTGACTTCTGACCGCTTTTGGTTCCGGCAGACCAGTCGTAAATCAATCTGGTCGTATGTCGACATTCCCTCCAAATACACTCGTGCCAAACAAAAACAGATGAATAAATCTCGCGCATTTATAACTATACATCTATTTTCAATTCCATGTCACTGATACGCAACTACCTTCATCTCCTATCATTTCCACGAAGCCAAGCACAGCTGGCAAGCAAACACAAATGGACAGACATTGAAAAACTTCAACCCACAGACCAGCTGATTGCCAAAACTTGGGATGTGCTTCCTGTCACAAACACTGCAGCGTGTGAGTCCAATAAAATTAGAGTTTCAAGGTATCGGACCCGCCCACACAGAAAGGATTGGCTCTCCGCTTCGTGCCACAGTGACGTGGCATTGAAAGTAGATGAACAAATTCGCTCTGAGCAGTTAGAAAGTGAAGCTGCATCATCTCCTGCTTGGCCTTTTAAGATGCTGGCGCTGCCGGCAGCACAAACAACCGTTGTACGCAACACTCGCACTGCACTGTCATGAATCATGCTTCACCACTTTTGCGGTCGTAAAGTCGATCAGACGTAACTCGCATAAGTCGTAAGTGGACAGCTCATTGTATTGGTAACCCTTTCTGGGACCTTCACAGAAAAGTCCCCCCCCCCCCCCGCCCGCTGCTTTGCTATCATTTGAGCAACCTGAAAGCTACCTGAACAGATGACCTGGTTCAGCCGAGCCTGGCGTACAAATGTATTGAGCTAATTGTCCACTTTTTAGCTTTGAGAGTTTGTCTGCTTGCATTTGGCCTTGCAAGCGATCATACTCGTTTTTGTGACGGGATTCAGAGTGTTGGCGTAGATTGTATTCTTTGAATACAGTCACTGCCTCTTGACAGATGATACAAACCACCTTTTCTTTGCATTGAACAAAAAATAATCGTTTGTCCACTGCAGGTTAAATACCCTGCATTCTGAATCAATTTTTCTCTTCCATAACCTTTTTACCATTATTCCGTTCTTTTAACAGGGGAGAGTCTAGGATTTTTATTTCGGGGGGGGGGGGTGTTCAAATGGGGGCACAGATGGCAGAAGGGTGGAATAGGTCATGTTCTAGGTGTGTATTAGTCTTGATTGCGTGGCCAGACTAAAAAAAGTAATCATAATGCGCCTCTGGTATTGTTCGGGGGGCCGGGCCAAATGTGGAGGTGGGCCGTATCCGGCCCGCGGGCCGTAGTTCCAGGACCACTGTTGTAGAGGATAGGGTGACATGGAGGCAGATGATTCGCTGTGGTGACCCCTGAAGGGAACAGCCGAAAGAAAGAGAAGAGGCTAACAGGTTTTCCTCAAACCCTCTACAGCACTTAGTATTTCCAGGTGGTCTTTGATACAGTACCTAACTAGGCTCCACTTTGCTTACCTTACGAGTTCAGGCAGAATTGTGACTACATAGACTATACAATGCACTTAAAATTCTAGTAGCTTGCATGTTTAACTGGAAAAAGTTGTTTGAGATTCTGTCTTTCAGTTTGTTCATGCGACACAAAAATAATCATGCAGGCTCGCTGTAAACGAACGTTCAAAAGCAATATGGCTTTCATCACACTGAAGGGAAGACATTTAAGGAACTGGGAATTTTCACTCCTCCTAATGTGTCTGAACAGAAATAGACTAGTCCATCCTAGGGAGAAGAATGGAAATGTTACAAGTGCCTGCCAAGAGAATAAATGTAAATCATGATGTTGGGAAAGAAAAGAGTATAGAGTGAACAAATCTTCAGAATAACAAAAGTATGCTCCAGTTATCACATGACCCAAAGGCCAGCTGAGTGAGATATTCTTCTCCTTGCTGAACCTTATTTATGCACGGATAGAACCCTGAGAGACGATGTAAACAGCAGCACAAACTATATCATTCTCCATTTGTTCTCCATATTTCAGTCCAGTGCACATGGTGAGTGCTTACGTGTGTGTCCCCCCCCCCCAAATATTACTATTGTGAGTTATTGCCTGAATTAGTCATTCAAAGCTCAGCAGAAAACATGTTAAAAGTTAAGTGTATACAGAGCTTTTGTCTGAACCGAACCCCAGGCAGTGAAATTCATGAATCATGTCTGTTTTTCCAAATTACTGGCAGTTGAGTTGCTCATCAGTGTCTGAAGTTTTAGGCAGTGAATGTAGTTATGAGCAAAAAAGTAATTCTTAATCACCCGTGCCCTCTTGCTCTGTGGTGAGCTGAATGATGGAGCAGCTGAACTGGAGGTCATCTATGAGTGACCCTGGGTTGAAGCCAACACGATATCCAGCCCACTGCAGGCCGTTGTTGATTTTACAACCCTAAGTGAGATTAATAGGGTTCGTTGTCGAAGCCTAGTGAAAATCCTTATCCATTGAGTATGCACACATCTGCTTGGCTACTGCAGGTTATTCAAATATGTAATTTTAAAACAATAATTGGGACAAATTGTGAAATGACGGTTCCAAGGCCAAACTGACCCTAGAAAGGAACCAAAAAGCAAAGAGGTGGTGAATACTCTGCCTTTTTATTTCCCCCCTCTTCTTCTTCCCCTGCCTTTGTAATGTATGAGCTGTGTTTGTGGGGGCTGAGAATAGTGGGCAGCTGTCCTAGACTCTGTGTGGGCATGGGCTGACTGAGACCTGGAGCATTTTTCATGCCAAATGGAATGACTCACAACTCACATACATGGCTATAGCGATAAATGAGACATTTTCTGAGTTATAAAACCTACTGTGTAAAAACACACCTGCTCAGAGAGGAGCTCTCTATAAATTTAAAGTAAAATTACCGTACTTGTTTTAATTAGGGACTACATTTAAAAATGGATATTCCTCAGAAAGCAATACAGGCAGTCGCTGACTTACAACCTGCGCGACTTGCTACTGTTCAACTTTACGACAGCCCATGATTAAAAAAATACTAGTCCTTCTAAAAAAAAAATTAGCATATTGTGATCAAGTTCATTATTTTCTGTAATGTACTGATAAAAATTAAACTTTCATATATTTTAGATTCATTGCACACCAACTGAAATATTTCAGGTCTTTTATTGTTTTAATACTGATGATTTTGGCATACAGCTCATGAAAACCCAAAATTCCTATCTCAAAAAATTAGCATATCATGTTCAGGTAGTCTAAACGAGCTATTAACCTAATCATCTGAATCAACCAATTAACTCTAAACACCTGCAAATGATTCCTGAGGCTTTTAAAAACTCCCAGCCTGGTTCATTACTCAAAACCGCAATCATGGGTAAGACTGCCGACCTGACTGCTGTCCAGAAGGCCATCATTGACGCCCTCAAGCAAGAGGGTAAGACACAGAGAAATCTCTGAGCGAATCGGCTGTTCCCAGAGTGCTGTATCAAGGCACCTCAGTGGGACGTCTGTGGGAAGGAAAAAGTGTGGCAGAAAACGCTGCACAACCAGAAGAGGTGACCGGACCCTGAGGAAGATTGTGGAGAAGGGCCGATTCCAGACCTTGAGGGACCTGTGGAAGCAGTGGACTGGGCTACAGGTGCCGCATTCCCCAGGTCAATCCACTTTTGAACCAGAAACAGTGGCAGAAGCGCCTGACCTGGGCTACAGAGAAGCAGCACTGGACTGTTGCTCAGTGGTCCAAAGTACTTTTTTCGGATGAAAGCAAATTTTGCATGTCATTTGGGAATCAAGGTGCCAGAGTCTGGAGGAAGACTGGGGAGAAGGAAATGCCAAAATGCCTGAAGTCCAGTGTCAAGTACCCACAGTCAGTGATGGTCTGGGGTGCCATGTCAGCTGCTGGTGTTGGTCCACTGTGTTTTATCAAGGGCGGGGTCAATGCAGATAGCTATCAGGAGATTTTGGAGCACTTCATGCTTCCAGCTGCTGAAAAGTTTTATGGAGATGAATATTTTCCCTTTTCAGCACGACCTGGTACCTGCTCACAGTGCCAAAACCACTGATAAATGGTTTACTGACCATGGTATTACTGTGCTCAATTGGCCTGCCAACTCTCCTGACCTGAAGCCCATAGAGAATCTGTGGGATATTGTGAAGAGAAAGTTGAGACACCAGACCCAACACTGGATGAAACCCAAACGAACAAAAACAACTTTTAAAACAAACAATTTAACTCGGAGAGCTCTGCGACGTCACCCTCTAGCTAGCACCGTCTTGACCATTCACTGTTAAATGCCCATCGTCTGTGCTCTTGACGTAGATTCGTCCACAGAAAACATTTCACCCATGATCCTGGAAACTTCCATAATCACGCTTCTAAATTTTCAGTTAAAGTTTGCAATTTTTCTATGAAAACCTTTTAGAAGCGGGACTTCCAGCCGTTAGTGAGCTGGATTTAACGTTTAATTATTATAAGCATTGCTTTTTTTTTTTTTTTTTTTTTAATATATTCAATCGAATTAAAAAAAAAAGGACCAATAGGGGGAAAAGATGAAAAATACAACAACACTGCCAATTATGCAGGAATAAACAACCCAAAACCTCCCATCAAAATTATTGCCATTGTTGTGAGGTGCTCATTTGAGTGCATGCGCCTGTGTATTTATATTTTATTTACATCTGAATCATTATTTTTAATGTTGAATTGTTGTCGTTATAAGCATTTATAGCATTGAATAAGTATTTATTGATATAACACATACATGCACAAATGTCAGTTTGGGGGGAGGGGGGTTGATCCTACTTCGTTGATCTTGGTCCCAATTAACTGCGGAAAGTGAGGGATCCTTGTATCATATTGCAATTTAACAATCTATATTGCCAGATAACTACTGAATATTTTGGGCATCAGGATTAATCTAAACTACCTCCTTTCCTTTCGAAATGGATGGTATTATTTCCAGGTCCTATTTCCCAAATCTAGTTTCAAGCATTATGATCCTCCTCAAGCTGGCACTCTTATCATTCAAATGCAGAGTATATAACACAGACAGGTGTGACCTGCTCCAGCATAATGCAAATTAAGTCAGTGGGGAGTGTTTTGAGTAAGAGCCAGGGTAAGTTGAAAGGGGCTTACCTGAATGAAAATGTGATCTTGCCAAAGATGTACATGCTTCTTTCAAAGCCTATAGTTCAACATGGCCAAGTTCAAATATTCATAAAACACAATCTTTCCATGCTAAAATGCTTTTTAAAGAAATGGTTCCATGTCTGAGTTGTTGTAAAACAATAGAAATATCCAATTATTTTGCTGATTTTTAAACTTTTGTGATTGCCCAGGTTCAGATTGCTCACATTATCCATATTCGTTGCGAAAGTACTCTTTCTACTTCTGGGATCCCAGTATTTCCCCGAATCATACAATAGTAAACTAATGAAAATGTTTCAGAACAGACATGACCAAGTGTAAATATACAGGGATACCTCACTTTCTGTGGTTAATTGGGACCGAGATCCCCATGCGACAATTGAAATCTGCCATGATTATCCCCCCCCCACCACCCCACCCCTCTGACTGATGTATATGTATATACAGTAGGCCCTCGACATTCATGGGAGTTCGGTTCCGAGCCCTCCCGTGAATTGAGATAATCCGAGAGTTCTGTACCCGGAAGTAAAACCCCATGTAACACATCACATGTGCGAATTAGCAGCCGGAAGTAAAATACTATGTATCTATTACGTGTTAAAATATATGCTTCTTAAACACGTTCTATAGACGGTCTTACTGATTAATACAGTATTAATGTAGTAAAATATAGTCATGATTAAGAAAAACTTTTTAATTTTTACTCTTTTATTGATGATAAAATATAAACATTATACAGCATATACTGTTGTAAAGCACTCGTTTTAAAGTCTTTTTCAATTATTATTCCAGTACAGTACCCAAGTTAATTCCGTGAATGTTTGTGCGTGAGATTTTATGTTCTGTAGCATGTTTAACAAATGATACCAAAAGGATAAACTTTATTACGCTTCATGTCCTTTTACCTTGGAGTGACTTGTCCAAGATGGTGCTGCCTAGAGGGCAATGTCGTGGAGTTCTGAGTCAAATTGTTTTCATCATCTTCTTCCGCTTAGTCCAGGGTCGGGTCACGGGGGCAGCAACCTTAGCAAAGAGGTCCAGACATCCCTCTCCCGAGCTACTTCCTCCAACTCTCCCGGGGGGACACCGAGGCGGTCCCAGACAAGCCGAGAGACATAGTCCCTCCAGCGTGTTCTAGGTCGACCCCGGGGTCTCTTCCCGGTTGGACATGCCCGAAACACCACACCAGGGAGGTGTCTGGGGGGCATTCTGACCAGATGCCCGAGCCACCTCAACTGGCCCCTCTCAATGCGGAGGAGCAGCGGATCTACTCCGAGCTCTCCCCGGATGGCGGAGCTTCTCACCCTATCTCTAAGGGAGAACCCCGCCACCTGGCGAAGAAAGCTCATTTCAGCCGCTTGTATCCGTGATCTTGTTCTTTCTGTCATTACCCAAAGCTCGTGACCATAGGTGAGGGTTGGAACGTAGATCGACTGGTAAATTGAGAGCTTCGCCTTGCGGCTCAACTTCTTCACCGCAACGGACCGGTACAGGCACCGCTTAACAGCAAATTGTTTTTGTTCGTTATAATTTGTTTGTTCATGTTTTGCACTATGCTCATCTATGATCGGTCGACCCTACTACAGCTCTGAGCAGCTTCGGGCAACTAAGCACGCAACAACTTCTATCATGAGCTGCTATGCTATGGGAGCTCAATGCTAACTGCCCAGGCGGTGTTCTCAGAGGCTTGGTTAGCATTTCTGGCCATACTACTTGAAAATGTTCAGTCCCTGCAAAACAAGATGGACGAGCTTCATGCTCAGATCGCAGCGCAGAGGGATCTACAGGACTGTGTTTCTGTGAAACATGGCTCGAGGAGAGTACACCTGATAAGGTGATTATACCAGCCGGCTACACGACCTTTATTCCCTGCAATCCCAAGCGCCGGAGTCGTCGTTCGGCCCCTTCCTGCCTGGGCTTATTGCTAACTGGGATGCGGCTCGCGTTGAGCTGTCTACCATTTCATATTGGCTCTGCTCAGTTATACACACCCAAAGATACTCCAATCTTATAGCTGTAGTAGAGTCGACCGGTCGTAGATGAGCACAGTGCAAAACATGAACAAACAAAACGACAAATTAAAACGAACCAAAAAAATTTGACTCTGAGAACTCTGCGACGTCGCCCTCTGGGCAGCGCCATCTTGGAGACGTCACTCCAAGTTCAATGTAAAAGGACATGAAGAGTACTGTAATAAATGATACCAAAAGGATAAACTTTGTTAAACATGCCACGGAACATAAAATCTCACGCATAAACACGAACTTAGGTACTGTACTGGAATAATAATTGAAAAAGATTTTAATACAACAGTTCAGAGAAAAGCGTCGTTTCTCAGGAGAAAGTCTTATTTCTTCATAAGATACATCCAGCGTTTTCTATCGCTAAGCCAGAGAAGCCGCATAGCGTTTGAGTGGTTTAGAGCTTAACTGGTAATTAAAACGCACACAAAAAAAGCTCATTGACAACTGGTGAGTGAGTGAGGAATAAGGGGTGGGACATCAGCTCAACCAATCAGGAGAAAGGAGGACTACCATTGGCTGAATTTGAATCATGTGCCAGATGCTTGGCAGTCAGCGAATACTCAAAACGTGGGTGCAAAACCGTGAATAGTTAAGGCCCTACTGTAATATCAAATACATATTTAATGCTATAAATGCTTATAATAACACACATAAAAAAAAAATACCATAACGTGTAAATGAAATATGAATACAGACGGTCCCCAACTTGCCAACATTCGTTTTGCAAACATCCAGAGATACCAAGCTGTCAGAGAGTGAAATGGAATTGAAGAACAAGTAGAAATGGAATAAAATCTATAGTAAGATATCATAAATATAAGTATGAAATATGATTAAACATTATCCTGAGGTAGACTTAATACTAGGCTCCGGCAGAGGGGCGTGGCTGACACATGCTTTCCACCTGATGTCTGGGAAGAACTCCTGCCAAAAGTTTCAAAGAAGTAACAAACTGACTCCAGTATTATAATAAACTGGATAGGAAAGAGTGAAACTCTCTGTAAATCTGATCAGATCCGCTGTGCTCGAGAGGAACCAGGAGTTTAAACACGGGACATATTGATAATGTACAGATGATTATGGAGAGGGAGAGAGAGATCGTATACAGTACAAACTTGTATAGATTACTTATACAAGGTTTAAATAGAAGTTTCCCTCTAAAGAATGCCCTGTAACGACTTACAAATTCATCTAACGAACGGCTGTCCTGAACCTAACTCATTAGTAAACTGGGGAACGTCTGTACACACATTTACAGATGGTATTGCATGAGACGACATACATACATATGCACGTGCACACACGGATGCAACAATGCATCCAACTTTGATGTAAAATTTAGGATTTTTTGTTTGTTTGTTTTTGGGTTTTTTTTGGTTTTTTTTTTTTTTTTTGCATAATTTGGCCTTATTTTTTTTGTAACATTTTCAATAACTTCCCGTATGCTTCCATAATTTCCTTATTTTTAATTCGATAAATTTTTTTTAAAGCCGCGATGCATTGAAGTCGCATTAATTGAAGCACGAAGTAGCGAGGGATCCCTGTATCATTTTCCTGGGAAGAATCTTGGCACAGATTGGTTGATGTGGAGTCATTTATTTTATGGATGTTTGGGAGTTTCAAGATGTGGACATTTAGAAACTGGTTCTGTAACGGTAATCGCTATTTTCTCAAAAGATAGCATTTCCTGATAAGCGACAAAGTGTTGTAACTCGGTCAATAATCATGTATTATGCTTCATTTTGAACTACTGTATATGAAATTCTTTCCAAATATCTGTCAAATTTCATACTTGATCCATATTATGGTGGATTGGGTCACATTATGATGGTAAATATCGATATTGATCAGTGTCAACAAACCTCAAATTAAATCAAAATTAACCCTTTATCATATCACAACCGAACTTTTAAGCTTGATATAGTGATTTCACGTGTATTCTGACACATCAAGCTGTACTAATATGAAAAAAAAAAACAGTTGTGCTGCATTGTACATTGATGCACATTTCCCCCATATCACCAAAACCCAAATTTAGTACGTTTCATGCAGTGATCAGTCATTGTGATGACTGACAGGTGAAGTGTATACTATTGTAGCAGTGGCGTCTGCCATGGAGTGTGACATATTGGGCAACGGCTTAAATGTGACCGAAATCTGTGCATGTGTATATATATAAATAAGAAACTAAATGTCTATGCAGTTAGCGTTAGTGTCTTATAGATGTCTTCTAATTTTATATTGGGAATCCTAAACACTGAACTAATATTCCAATATTTTCACGTGTTAATCTTTCTTTTTTTTTTTTTTTTTTTTGCAGTGTAAGATATAGGGATCCCTCGCTACTCCACGCTTCAGTTCATGTGGCTTCAGTGCATCGTTATATATTATGCCAATTATGCAAAAAAACCCATCAAAACTACTTACAGATGTGAGCGCACCTCACAAAAATGCATGTGTATTTATATTTTATTTACATCTTATGATTTATTTTTTAATGTTTAATTGGTATCAATAAATACATATTCAATGCTATAAACGCTTATAATATACATGTACGTATACAACAGTGGGGGGGGGGTGTTGATCCTACCTCGCGGAATTCGGTGGGGGGAGGGGGATCTTGGTCCCAATTAACTGCGGAAAGTGAGGTGGGTGTGTGTGTGTGTTACAGTCGGCCCCCGACTTACGAAACCCCCTGGGTATGAAAATCTGGGTTAAAAAAAACATTTTCCTAAGTTTTCATCCCCGGGATACGAAAACGACCATGAAAAGCGCCATTCAAAATTCACACGCGGCAATCAAAATTTCACACTATGCGCGAGTTGCTCTCCCATTGGCTAGGAGGGATGACGCAGCTGAACTTTACCCAGACATGTGTGTGTGTGTGTATATATATATATATATATATATATATATATATATATATATAAAAAATAGTCCTTCTCAAAAAATTAGCATATTGTGATACAGTTCATTATTTTCTGTAAAGTACTGATAAAAATTAAACTTTCATATATATTCATTGCACACCAACTGAAATATTTCAGGTCTTTTATTGTTTTAATACTGATGATTTTGGCATACAGCTCATTAAAACCCAAAATTCCTATCAAAAAATTTCATATCATGAAAAGGTACTCTAAACGAGCTATTAATCTAATCATCTGAATCAATCAATTAACTCTAAACACAGTTCACACAGTTCCTGCTCACAGTGCCAAATCCACTGGTAAATGGTTTACTGACCATGGTATTACTGGGCTCAATTGGCCTGCCAACTCTCCTGACCTGAACCCCATAGAGAATCTGTGGGATATTGTGAAGAGAAAGTTGAGAGACACCAGACCCAACACTGTGGATGAGCTTAAGGCCGCTATCGAAGCATCCTGGGCCTCCGTAACACCTCAGCAGTGCCATAGGCTGATTGGCTCCATGCCATGCCCCATTGAAGCAGTCATTTCTGCAAAAGGATTCCCGACCAAGTATTGAGTGCACAACTGAACATAATTATTTGAAGGTTGACTTTTTTGTTTGTTTGTTTGTTTGTATTAAAAACATTTTTTTTAATTGGTTGGATGAAATATGCTAATTTTTTGAGATCGGAATTTTGGGTTTTCATGAGCTGTATGCCAAAATCATCAGTATTAAAACAATAAAAGACCTGAAATATTTCAGTTGGTGCGCAATGAATCTAAAATATATGAAGGTTTAATTTTTATCAGTACATTACAGAAAATGATGAACTCTATCACAATATGCTAATTTTTTGAGAAGGACTAGTATAATAGACATTTATAATATAATATAAAATAAATATATGTGTTAGATTTTGCTAAATTCGTTCACAGAATGACACACCTGAAATGTGTGTATACGTCGAATACATCCACCCAGCCTTAACCTCTCAATAGCAGGCTTTTCTCACTGCTTGGCTGTTTCTCACACTCGCTTGGCTTTCTGCTGTGCTGGTTTCACAGTGCTTGTTGTATAATAGTCAAGTCTAACACTGGTGCTATTTCAGAGGTGAGAACACTCACTGTCACGGTGGATGCGCTTCATATGTGCTGTAAGCGTATACTTTGAAACCAACAAAATGGCTTAATATCCAACCATACTGCTTGAGCATGCTTGATTCCTTCCATGAATGTGAAGGTGTGATAATCATGTCAATATGATCGCAGAGATCCTCACCACATTCCTTCTCAGTATCTGTGACCTGCATTACTGTCGGCTCTGCAGCTGTAGCTTTGAGTGATGGCCTGTAATTTGCTGGGGGGAGGGAGGAGGGAAGTTAGTAAGTTGAATGGAGGGGTGGGGATGAAAAGAGAAGTGAGAAAATCAGGGTTGGGCTGGTTGCATCGTATCTG
>CM045745.1:13867781-13930281 GCA_024760905.1 Plotosus lineatus | reverse complement strand
TCACTCGAGCCCGTTGTTTCTTCTCACTCACACCGGAAATCACACGCGCGCCTGCGCGTGATGACCATATATTCTTAGCGGAGTTATAATCTTACAAATGTTTATGGAAGGTTAAAACCCTGAGTCAAGAAATAAAGCCTAAAACAACAGTAACTCTTATCCTTTACACGAAAAGCATCATGGTACATTCAGCTCCATAATAGGCAATGGGAGGTAGCTGTGTCATCCCTCCTAGCCAATGGGATCCCTGTCCAAGATGGTGCTTGAGTGAAGGCGACATTAACGACAGCTCGGTTGTTAGCCAATGGGAGGCCAGCGCGGTGGGATGTTTGAACGTCGACGGGAGAGCAGCTTGTGCATTGTTTGAATTTTTAAGATGGCGCTTTTGTAACGTGAACTTGTTTCGTATACAGAGACAAAAATTTTAGGAAAATGCGTTTCGTAACCTGCATTTTTCGTTCGGTACAAGACTGTGATGAGGCCAGCGATGTTGTATGGCTTAGAAACAGTGGCGCTGGGGAAAAGACTGGAGGCAGAGCTGGAGGTAGCGGAGATGAAAATGTTGAGGTTCTCTCTGGGAGTAACGAGGATGGATAGGATCAGAAATGAGTACATCAGAGGGACAGCACATGTTAGATGTTTTGGAGACAAAGTCAGAGAGGCTAGATTGAGATGGTTTGGACATGTACAGAGGAGGGATAGTGAGTATATTGGTAGTAGGATGCTGAGGTTGGAACTACCAGGCAGAAGGTCTAGAGGAAGACCAAAGAGATTTATGGATGTGATGAAAGAAGACATGAAGGTTGTTGGAGTAAGAGAAGATGCAGAGGACAGGGTGAGATGGAGACAGATGATTTGCTGTAGCAACCCCTGAAGGGAAAAGCCGAAAGGAAACGTAAAAGAACCTGCATTTTTCGTTTGGTGAGACTTTCGTAAAGTGAGGTACCACATTATTATTATTACTGTTTTTCTTTACAATCATTGGCTTATAAACACAATATTTTCCTATTTAATGTTAGATGGCGAGTAACTGTTAATGTATATCAGGACAGAACATCAGAATGAAGGTGACCTTTTTTTCTTTAAAGCAATAAAAGAAAATTGTTTTCCATTCTTTCCTGCAAAGCCAGTAGTAGAACCCATTATTGTGTAAAGTTGATCTGTTATGCAATAAATTAGTGAGCCATTTATCTGCTTTCTGCACTTAAAATGGTGCTTTTGTTTTTGAGTTGACTGCATTGGTTAATGCAATATTATCAACATAAGGTGTGTGTGTGTGTGTGTGCGCGCAGTTGATGCCGTGAGTGACACTACAGTGAAATGCCGATGTAAAAAAGAAAAGGTACAGGGATCCCTTGCTACTTTGCGCTTCAGTGCATCACCCCTTCCCCCCCCCCCCCCCCCCCAAATGAATAGATATTCATCTAATTAAAAAAATAAGGAAAAATAGGTGGAAAAGTTAAGGTAAATGTCAAACATGGCCAATTATGTAATAAAACCCAACAAAACGACCCAAAATCTCACATCAAAACTCGATACATTGTTGCATCTGTGTGCCCAGCCACGCCCACCTCTGCCGGAGTCTAGTATTAAGTGTACCTCAGGATAATGTTTAATCATATTTGATACTTGTATTTATGATCCATCTTTCTGTAGATTTTATTCCATTTCTATTTCTACCTGTTCTTCAATTTCATTTCACTTTCGACCTCGGACAGCTTTGTTGGTATCTCTGGATGTTTGCAAAATGAATGTTGGTAAGTTGGAGAACGTCTTTTATTTACGTTATGTTGTTTTTTCAATGTTTCAATTGTTATTATAAGCATTTATAGCATTGGATATGTATTTATTGAAATTATATACATATACATGTACGTATATGTCAGTCGGGGGTGGGGGGGGTGATCCTACTTCGCAGATTTCGATGGTCGCGTGGGGATCTCGGTCCTAGTTAACCATGGAAAGTGAGGGATCCCTGTATTCCTATTCAACAAAGGAATGGCAAATGAATTTGCTTTGATTTGGATTTGAGTTGAATGGACTGTGTAGGCTTAGAAAAACTTGGATCCCAATATTTTATCCGTGAAATCACACCAGCAATATTTCTGCAGCCAAGTAATGCACATAATACACACAGAATGCACATTTTATTATAATTTTTTATGGGGTGTGGCTCGATGGCGGCCTTCCAGCTTGTTCCCTCCATTGGAAGACCTCCAGGGGGCGTGAAGTTGAAAAAGAAAAACCTGAATTCTGGCGTTCCACAAGGCTGAAGTGGACGTAGTTGCTTAAATGTCTGCAATTATGTCATGCAACTGAGTTTATTGTATAAATGAACCCATGACGACTTGTACGCGTCACTGTTGCTAATGCCACACATTAATAGAGACTTCTGATAACATGCTTTCTTTACCGTTCTATGACCTTTCGGACCTGGTGAAACTGATGCCAGTACAATATCTATGCGTATAAAATATATGTATTTATTTTTAAGAACTGTCTACCATTTTACACTGTGTATATCTGAAAAACGTGGGGGTAGTGGTTATAGTGCTGGGCTCATGATCTGAGAGGTTGTGGGTTTGAATCCCCTTTAGACCCCCACTGTGCTCAGACCCCTCACCAAGGTCTTTATCCAAAATTGTGCCTTCACCCACCTAGCTATGCAAATGGATACCAGTAAGAATACTGGGAAGGTACCATGCACTGGACTTGGCATCCAATCCAGGAGGAGCTGAACTCCTCGTCAAAGTCTGTTGCAATTCCTGGAAATGAGGTGTGTGTGTGAAATAAATAAATAAAAACTTTTAGGACACTGCAAAAGTTGACTAATTTGTAATCTGCTTTGCTTCCAGACTCACTTTGTGCAACTTATTACACCATTTGAATGCACCTTTCAGCAGTTTTGTCTTTTTTTTTAAAAATTTTTTTAACCCCAGTAAACCTCCTTTTTTTTTTTTTTTTTTTTTTTGGGCGGGGGGGATCTTGGAAGGGAAATTAGACTGTGCTTTTAACTCATGCAAACTGAACACATGTGCACACACAACAGCTGGGGGATGAAGGTATCTTGCACAAGCGCACTGCAGCTGTGAACCTCAGTATCAATGGGTTGTCACCGCTGACCCCCCAGTGCAGCTAACTCGGTGATCAAAGGTCGGCCATGTCTCTCATGGTCTGTGGTGAGACGCATGTTAAAAATGTCAAGAGTAGGCTGCATAGCCTTCAGTAATGGCCTTTGGTGTACTGTGTGTACTGTGCCCTCTCCTCGAGTTGGCTGAGATGGGCGCTAGCCTCCCCGTGACCCTAAATAGCATTAAGCGGTTCAGAAAAATAAATGAATGATGAAGGAAATTTATGCTAACTGCTGCTAGCCTCTCACCATGAGGAGCTAGTTTTTCTTGCTGCTAAAAACAGAAGCTGGCAAGATCAGCACATTTTTTGCAGAACAGGAGAAGAACTCATTACTGGGATAAAAAAAAACAAAAAAAAAAACAGCAGCTTAATTTGTATAAAACCTTGACTTTATCATGTAGTATCAGATTGCCGCATAGACTGGGGTGTTCGCCAATACCAAGCCGCCACTTTTACCGGTACCGCCAGCATTTCCGATACTGGTATCGGTATCAGCATGAATATACTCGATGTTTATGGAGGCAGTATTACTGCAGAGTTTTGCCAGCGGTGTTGAGTATAAAAGAATGCAGAATAAGGGAAAACATCAGCTTCTTGAGTTGAACACGTCTGGAAAATTGCTTCTCCTCATATGAAAGCTAAGTGTGCTAACCGAGGTGTGACGAATGGAATGTCACCGGATGGAATTGTTTACTGTCGCGTTCTGTGTTCAGTTGTGAGAACTCCTGTGAGACAGATCACTGTATTGACGATCTACTGTGGTTTCTGGATTTTAATGCTCTTAATCATATCAATGTGAAAGTGGACACGTTACAGCTGACTATAAATAAGTAGTGGAGTGAGTGCACTGTGCAAATTTAATGAAGAGACCCTAATTACCAAATAAACACCAGCATGTTTTAGCCTTTTTTTTTTTTTTTTTTTTTTTTTTTTTTTTTGGGTCTGCAGCTAATAATCCAGCAAACACAACTTGGAATGAAATTATTTAAAAATGATAAGTGCGTCTCCTACACTACAGTTTCGTTCCGTGGTGTATTCAGCATCTCCATTTCTCACAATCCAACCCAACCCCCCCGCCCAGCTCTTTTTCATTAGGTTTTCTGAATTCTTTAGTCTCTCCAACTCATTTGTCTTTTTTTTTTTTTTTTTTTTTTTTTATTATAATTTTTTTTTTATTGCTTCCGCTTGACCTGTGTTCGTCCTGTCTGTTCCTGTTCTGTCCATTCTTGCCTCCTCTCTCCAGGTCATTCGGTACAGTTTTTGCAGTCTTGATGGGGGGGGGGGGGTGATGAAATTGAATGTGGCAGGGTTAATAATATTGCAGTATTTCTACTGATTCGTTTTGTTACGCAGCATCAAGATGCATGTGATTCCATCTGAGACGGAACGGATATCATTGAAGGCCAATGCGTTTGTCTCTGAGAGATCTTTTGTATGAGCAAGATGATTGGATTATGGGGTTGAGCCCTTATTGTTCTGTGCGCTAATGCTGTTTAGACTTACATGACTCCTAAATAAATGCTGATTTGAAAACATGTTCCAGTATCGCCATTTTATGAAACGCACTCCAATCAAGCAGCAATATCTGCAGTGTCCCAATGAAAACTATTAACACATTTATTTTAAAGCTGTTATCTTTGTATTTGTTTACTCTCCACTGATGTATGTGAATGATGAAGTGTAATATGTATTCTTGCCCCCCCCCCTCCTTCCCCCCTTTCCTCAGATACATTGCAGGCCCAGCTGATTAGTATGGGAGTGATCCCCACCCTGGTGAAGCTTCTGGGAGTCCATGCACATAACACAGCACTCACTGAAATGTGCCTCATTGCCTTCGGAAACCTGGCAGAACTGGGTAAATAACTAACGATTTAGACCTCCTTCATTCTCCTGATCTTGTGTGGAGGATGTTCCTCTCCGCTACCTCCTACAGTGATTATTTGCAATGCAGATGGTTTAAAATATCTTTCCTTTAATTCGGAGAAATCAGACTCGGGTCCTATAAAACCAGATTTATGACATCGAAACTGAAAGTAGGAGTTGATGAGATGATGGTGTTGAGGAAAGAATGCCAAATACTGCATGCTGTAAAGAGTCCAAGATTGGACTCCAGTGCATCATGTTCAAGGGGCGCAATCGTGCTCGCACCCCTTCATACTCCCAAAACTAGATTTTGGAGAGTAAAAAAATCGTGCTCCTCGCATTCACCAACTGTGGTTTTGTTTTTGTTTTTTCCCACCATGGTCGCAAACTCCTGACAATCCTCAAAGCTGATTTTTTTTTTTTTTTTTTGGCGCAAGGGAAGATGAGGCTTGATCTAAATACCCATTGCCAAGATCATCTTTTTCACAACGAGCATTATGATTGGTTGATCTCGCATTCTAATCCAATCAACATTTGCATTGTGTGGTTGCAGCCTTTAGTGAGGCACCTTCAAGATTGTGTAGCATGTCCGTAAAACTCGGCTGAGCTCCTCACAAATTTGCGCTGTGTGATTTGAAGGGGGTGCATTTCACACGTCTCGCAATTTTGAGGCGAATAAAAATTTGCACCCCTGATATTCTTTCCTGTGATGGACTGCGACTCCCGACGACTTTTCCTGCAATCATTTCCATCTTGGTTCTCTTTTCGTTCCACAACCTCACACTGATAGCAAACCAATACTGATTAATATATTACTGTGTGAGGACTCTCAGGAATGGACTTGTATAAATAAACTAGTATGGAACATGAATCATCAAAATATCCCACTGGTGGAACCTTGAAGAAGGAATTATGAGTAATCTGATTTTTACCCCCCCCCATGTTTTCCTGCTACAAGTGTTTGTTGGGGGGGATAAACACATGCAGCGCTCTGAAGTTCCTTTTATACCCCAACAGTTTCCCAGTGAGGATTTTTATTATTAATAAGAAAAGCAGGAATTTCACTCATCAGTGTTTATTCATAGTTCTGATCACTATTTATACATCTATAAAGAATCATTCCCTCAGTGCTTTTTTTTTTTTTCTCTCTTTTGAAGTTAAAACATGACAATACAGTCCTTCTGTTCCAAATTTGGTGTATTATGTTCTTTATGGAAAGTTTCCATAGACTGAGAATGGAGCTTCCAAAAATGGTTATCGTAATTTCTGGACTATAAGCCGCTACTTTTAACAAGCTTTGAACTCTATAGCTTAAAGAACGATGCGGCTAATTTATTGCTATTTTTTATTTTTTTTTAAACGGGTTAACGGCCTCCAGGCTCTAGCAGGAAGCATAAGAGCGAGACAGATCCCTGCCCTGCGGCTTAGAGTGGTGCAGCCTATATGTGTACATATTCTTTATAATATATACAGGGATCCCTCGCTACTTCACGCTTCAGTGAATCATGTGTTTTTTTTTTTTTTTTAAATATTCATTATATTAAAAAATAAAGAGAAAATTAGCGGAAAAAGTTAAGGAAAATGCCACAATAACAAGGCCAGTTATGGGGGGGGGGGGTAAAAACCCCCAATCAAAACTACTTACATTTTTGTGAGGTGTGCGTGCGCGTCTGTATGTGCGTGTATTCATATTTCATTTACATCTTATGTATAATTATTATAAACATTTATAGCATTGTGTATGTATTTGTTGATATTATATACATGTACGTATACATCAGTCGGGGGGGGTTGATCCTACTTCATGGAATTCAGGGGTTCCAATTACCTGGGAAAATAAGGGATCCTTGTGTATATATAAATGTTGTTTGTGCGTCTTGTATTCCGTGCTTAATAATCCGGAAATTACGGTAATCGACACCTGTAACGGTTACTATCATCACTAATTACACTTGTATGATAGAAACTGGATTCAAAATGGATCCATGTCCCTGTGGAGAAGCTGTAGGAATATTGTAGCTCACTGATATAAGCCTGTGGCCTTGGTGAGAACTATCTTATTACACCTTTTGAACTAAAAAGGTTCATTTGTACAAATAAGCGGATAGCGCTTTCCCTCCGGGTGTGTTAACCCACAACCAAATGCGTGTGCATACTGTCGCCATTCCCTGGCTGGTGGTGGTTGTGTGATAGGGAAGCAATGCTTAAGGAGTGGGAATTAGATACGACTAAATTAGGAAGAAAATGGGGAAAGAGGAAAAAAAATAATGACACAAACAACCATTCGCAATGCCTTCACACTCTGGGTTATTTCCAGTAACCAGTTGAACTTTATATGCCTTTGCACTGTAGAAGGAAACCAATGTCTACAATGTGTGACATCATTCACATTTGTAGTTGTAACGGTGTTCTGTATTATCAGAATTTTTTTTCCATGAGTATATGTACACGGGAGAAAGAGGGGACGGACGGCCGCCAAAGGCGACTTGATGGTTCGATGCTTTTACGTTATCAATGGTGCTCCATTTGTTTAATTTACTTATTTTAGTTTATATAATAGAGATGGGGCAGTGGTGGTTTAGTGGATAGGGCACAGGATCGCTGATCCTAAGGTTGGGGGTTCGAATCCCCACAAGTTTGTCACTGTCCCCCCCCAGTGCAGCTTACTGGGTTATCAAAGGCGGGCAATGTCTCTCACTGTCTATGGTGAGAGGCATGTAAAAGAACCATTGCTGACTTTCGTAAAGAGTAGCTGCAAAGCCGTCACCGTGTTTGTCCCTTGCTAAAAGGGTTGTGACAGGAAGGGCACCCAACATAAAAACCAATGCCAAATCAAATGTGTGAATCAGATGATTCGCTGTGGCGACTCTCGAACAGGAAAAAGTCGAAAGAAAAGAAGAATTAATATAATAGAGATGAGTACATCATTCTACACTTCTGCACAGGACTGTACAAGTCATGTAAAAATTCATAAAATTAATAGCATTAATATATTTTGTATCAACATTTATTACAGTTAAACATCACTGAGACCGTACAAAAACATTTTAGGCTTCTATGTAAACAAAAAATAATGTTCCAGAAAAAGCACCAGCGTATCAGTAAAAATGGCAACATGTTACATAAGAGATCACTCTTCAGGCAAAAACATAATGAGGGCGAAAGAGACAAAAAGGAGCCAGAGTGAGTGTCAAAGTCTCCATAAGAAATGTGACCAGAAAACCAAACAACTTCCTTATACAGCTGCACAAATTTCACCCATATAAACCCAATCGTGCTAAGATCCCTGGGTATGGTCGTAAACACGCGTGCGTCTCTGTCCACCCAGCAGTAGAAATGGGTTCTAGTAAAAATACTGGGAAGGTCGTCTAGTTGTTGTTTCATGCTAAGGAAATCAGGGACAAGTTCTGGCCTGATGAGTGGGCTCAAGTGGAAAATCCGACAGACTTTGTAGATAAATAAATATAAGTATTTGTGAGTGTGTGTACGTACACAGTGGTACCTCGGTTCTCAACCACAATTCGTTCCTGACGGCTGTTTGAATTCCGATTTGTTCGAATTTCGAATCTATTTTTTCCATTACAAATATTGTAAATGGTTTTAATCCGTTTCGTTGTCTTTTGAACAGAAGTTTGCGGTACTGTAACTCGTACCATAGGTCCGCAAATTAAGTGAAAAATTATTGAATACAGTACACTAAAACACAACCACAGTACAGTTAAAGCACAAGAACAATAAAGATAAGAATTTTTACCTTTGTGGTGTTGAGTAGTTGGCATACATAAATGTTGGAGAGGGAGAGAGGAGGAGGATCCCCTTCCATAACAGCTTCAGGTGAATCAGCCAAAGGTGTTTTTTTTTCTCTTGCTACTTGCTTTGGCATGGATGACTCTTCTTCTGGATGTTCCTTTCTTTTCTTGAACATTTTCTAACGTGGCTTGTTTCTGCCTTTTCAAAACCTTACGGAAGTGGCTCATGACCTCATTGTTAAAGGTGTTCACAGTGCTGCTAACTTTTGCTTTGTCAGGGTGATACAGCTCAACAACTTCCAGTCTTCCTGAAAGGTCTCGTTTATTCTTGACCTTTTCACGCGCTTTTTTTCGCGTTCAGTTTCTGGATTTTGTTCAACTTCCGGGACAAAAAAAACTCCGGAATTTTTGGTCAAATTCCGATTTGTTTGACCTCTAAAGCATCCGAGAACCGAGGTACCACTGTATATGACAATAAATACAGTCGGCCCCCAACTTACGAAATTAATCCGTTCCAGCGCCTTTTTCGTAACGTGGGACATTAAGTAGGGGGTGCTTTTTTTTTTTTTTTTTTTTTTTTTATTTAACATGTAAAACACCTGATTCGTTCCAAGGCTCCCAAGACTACCCCATAAACTCTTTAAAAATGACAAAAGTTCACCAATTTTGTATAAAATGTGTTAAAAGAAAATGATTTACTAAACCATTTTATTAACATATATATTAAACATTTTTTTTTATACACACACACACGCGCGCACACACACCTGTCTCTCTCACACAATACAGTATGCATTAAATGTGTATTGTATGAATATTAAATGTTTATTGTGGCGCTGCGGGCCACGCCCACAAGCGGGACACTGGGAGCATTTTAAGACGTGGAATTCAAAGCGCATTCTCCCTGCTTGACAGATCGGAGGTCCAAACTCAACTTTAACTTGATTCCTTGATGCGCCACATTTATTAAACATTTACTGAATTAAGCAACTTAAAAAAACTAAAGCGTTAAGCCTCCTTCTCTCTCTCTCTCTCTCTCTCTCTCTCACACACACACACAATGCGCAGCTGATGGAACAATTCTGTTTAAATGGACGGGATGTTTTATTTAAAGCGGAATTACAGTACCTGTTGGAAAGATCAGAGGTCCTCATTCAATATTAACTTGCTTCCTTGTGAGATTGGAGGTCTTCTCCCATGGAGTACTGTTTTAATATCGTGCCGAAATAATCGCCTCAGTCACTGTATTTCCACTTTAAGGTCTCCTTCTGGTTCAATATCGTCCCGATTGTAGAGGGGTTTCAGCGATAACGAACTATAACGCTACATGATCAATCTGAAAACAAGCCAACAGTCAACTCTCCGTCACGCATGTGACAAACAGGAAGTATGGGTACAGGAAGTATGGGTAACATCCTAGCCAGTGGGACAGCTGGCGGAGTGGGATGTTGGGAGACAGCCAATGAGTGAGCAACTCGCGCATCGTGTGAAATTTTACTAGGGGACTGACTGTATTGCGCTTGTTTGCTTTACATGTCACAAAGACTTTTTCCCAGTACTGTACTTGACATGCGATGTTG
The DNA here is from genome assembly GCA_024760905.1 of Plotosus lineatus. Taxonomy (NCBI): domain Eukaryota; kingdom Metazoa; phylum Chordata; class Actinopteri; order Siluriformes; family Plotosidae; genus Plotosus; species Plotosus lineatus. The sequence continues at coordinate 13,919,957 of CM045745.1, read as the reverse complement.
CGCTCTTGATTTTTGTTGAATTGGTTTTGAATTATCATTATTGCCTTTGTTTTATCTCTGCAATGATTCTGATGTAATTGGTCATTGTGCCTTTGTAGAATCGAGTAAAGAGCAGTTTGCAGCCACGAATATCGCTGAGGAGCTGGTGAAACTTTTCCGGAAGCAAGCGGAGCATGAAAAGAAGGAGATGATCTTCGAGGTGTTGGCTCCTCTGGCTGAGAATGGTAAGCATCAGACAATGTTTTTTTTCGTGGTTGAGTAAATTTTTTTTTACTTTAATTTTCTAGAAGGTGCTGTGTTCAGGTCTTGGACTCGGTCAGGGTGTTTCTGTGTGGAGTTTGCGTGTTCTCTCTGTGCTTGTGTGGGTTTCCTCTGGGTTCTCCGGTTTCCTCCCACAGAGGACAGACATGCACAGTAGTGTAACTGACTGTTACCTCGGCTACCTGTGAGTGTGGATGATTGTGTGTGTGTGCTGGTGTGTTGATCTTGCAGTGGGCTGGTGAGCTGTTCAGGGTGTGTCATGCCTTTGCCCAGACTCAGCTGCAGCCCTAGTAGGATTAATCGGTTGGGCGAAGAGATTAAAGAATGAATAAATTATTTTAAGTGGTATGATGGTAATGGTTGTATGGATCACTGGATGTTTGAAAATATTTGTTTTTAAGTGATTCATTACAGCATACCCAAATTGTCGTTCCGGCCTGAATGTGGACTCTGTGTGGACAGTTGTACTCGCACACTGTGTAGGATCGGAAAGACATGCTGTCCTGTCTCACCCTGTTGTTTCCATAGACATATGGACGCCGTGCCACCTGTTGTGAGTGCATGTGAGAAACATGGTAAGCAAGCATTAATCAACAGAGTTTCAATTAGCTGGAAACTTTTAGGAGCTGAAATGAGGGAAAGTGTATATATAGCTGGAGAAATTTTCATTGTGTGGAACCACTTGGATCTGTTTACTTGTTCCTACAAGCAGAAGCACCAGAATTATAGAGCTATTGTGCTTTGGGTCTTCTCCAGACATGGCTCTATCGGAGAGTGGTGTACAATTAGCCAGCTGCTGGAGTTGTTTGCGTGGAGTCTGTGTTTGGATAATGGTTGCTGTCACTTGCTCTCTCTGCCACTGCGCCCACATTAAGAAGCAGGGATCCGTGAACAGCTGCAATCTGCACCACTTCTGTGACGTCTACCCGGCTCTCAGCTGCTACCACGTGTCTTTTATCCAGGAGACGGTCTGAATTTTTTAAAACGAATGTGCGTATAGAAGTGGCTTTTACTGGAGTGCGTCTGATCATTTTATAGCTATGAATAGTTATCAAAGATTGATCGAGAAAGCTGTAGTGAATCGGTTAGGAAATAGCTGAATAGGGTGTGTGTGTGAATTATAAAAGTGTAATTACAGAAACTGCAGGGAGAGAGCTTGTGTTAAAGGGATGTGTAAGATGCTGGCAGAGTGAGAGAGTGTTTCAGAGAGATGGATGGATGGGTGTATGGTGCAGCTTTGAACACATTGCATGAGGGATGAGTAGGAAGGAAAAAAATTGTGATGGACAAAAAGAAATCTAAGGTGAGAGGTTTTCTGCCCGGCTGTTTCTTATCATTCGGTGCATAGAACAGGGCTCTCAGCCTGCCAGTCTCCAAGACAACGTCCTACTTAAAAGGTACTACATTGTACTATGAGATGGAAGGAGAGAGACCAACAGATCTGGAGTTTCATAACCAAGCGTGAGAAGCAGTCTCGCGCTTAGATCAGCCCTGGGTCATGTATTCAGATAAATGTTGCTCCCCCCCCCCCCACACACACACACATTTTTGCGGCGGTCTTAGGCTAATAGTTAAAGAAGCAGGTCTGAGACCTAAAGGTTACTGGTTTGATTCCCGAACCAGCAGGAAAAATGTGTGGTGATGGCAGAGCAAGCTGCACTTTTCCTTCCTCCACCTTCATGGCAGAAGTGACCTTGAGCAAGGCACCTAACACCAACTGCTCTCCGGGCGCCCTGTGTATGTGTGTGGGGAAACCCAGTGCTTTGAGGAAGTGTGTGCCCACCGTTTACGTGTGTATGATCGGCCACATACTAATGCTTCTGATCGTTTGTAACGGTTACATTGTGTAGTACAGGGATCCCTCACTTTCCGCGGTTAACTGGGACCATGATCCCCCCCCCCCGACCGCCGAATTCCGTGAAGCAGGATCAACTCCCCTCCCTGACTCACATATACGTACATGTATATGTATATAAAAAAAAATCAATAAATACATATTCAACACGATAAATGCTTATGATGACAATTAAACATTAAAAAATAATGCACAAGATGTAAATAAATATACACACAGACAGACATGCGCGTGCCTCACATAAAAATGTAAGTAGTTTTAAAGGGGGGGGGTTTGGGTTGTTTGTTGGGGGGGGGTTGCATAATTTGCCTTGCTTTGCGGCATTTTCTTTAACCCCCCATTCTTCCTTATTTTTTTAATTCTATAAATATTTAAAAAGAAAAAAAAAAAACTCAATGAATTGGAGGATGAAGTAGCGAGGGATCCCTGTATTTTAAATTTGAGTTGTGTAGCACTAATGAATATGAATATTACTCATATTGTGCATGAATAATAAATCTTGAGCACGCAGCAGGGCAGATACATATGGGCTCAGTGACTGATGCGAACATTTCAACAGTGCTGTTTTTCATCTGCCAGTACAATGATGTAGTGGTTAGCATGTCCGCTTCACAGCAAGAAGGTCCTGAGATCAAGGTCTGGGTATCTGTGTTTGGAGTTGTAGCTGTTCCAAATTGCCCCTAGGTGTGAGTGAGGAATGGGTGTGTGCGTTAGCCTTGCAATAGTCTGGTGAGCTTTTTAGTGTGTATCCCAACTTCATCTGATGTTTTTTCTTCCTGATGAATACTTTTTAAAGTAAATATCTCTTACTCGGCTACTCTGTCTCCCTCTGCCTGTTTCCCTCTTTCCCTCGCAGATATAATAAAGCTGCAACTGGTGGAGGCTGGTCTGGTTGAGTGTCTGCTGGACATTGTGGCTCAGATGGTCGCTAGTGACCGAGAAGAAGACCTGGCTCAGCTCAAAACTGCATCGGATCTCATGGTTCTGCTGCTGCTGGGAGGTGCTGCTGAATTCTCTGGCCAATGAACTTTAATATCTAATGACGTCATATTAAACGATACTAGCATAGTCAGGAGGATGAGGCTAATGCAAAAAATTCACCAACCACAAACATCTCCAAGTACTGACTCTACATTTAGTATACTAATTCCAATATTCTCCAAATATGCTGCCCTGATGCCAACACTGAGCCCCTACTTTGTTAAATGAGGTTCATGGTACCTTACGAAAGTCCCATCAAACGAAAAATCCAGGTTACGAAACATACATTTTCCTAAAATTTTTGTCTCTGGATACAAAACAAGTTCACATTACAAAAGCACCATCTCAAAAATTCAAACAGTGCATGAGTTGCTCTCCCATTGACCATCTCCCAACATCCCACCCTGCTGGCCTCCCATTGGCTAGGAGGGATGATGCAGCTCGCTCCTATTGACTATTATGGAGCTGCATCTCTATAATACCCATGATGCTTTTCGAGTAAAGAACAGAGTTACTGTTTCTTGAGTTTTTCGAGTTTGCTCATTGCAACTTTATTTTTTAGCTCAGGCTTTTAACCTTGCATAAACATTTGTAAGATTATAACTGCTAAGAAGACACGGTCAACACGCGTGCGTGATTCCCGGTGCGAGTGAAGTGTGCTCGTGACATGCGGTTGAGCGATATCGCAAAGGAATATGGCTAAACCCGTCTACCATCGGTACAATATTGAAGCAGAAGGAGACCTTAAAAGGTATACTTTTATAATTTTAAAAGGGTTTCGGGGGTAGTATTGGGAGCATTGGAACAAATCACATGTTTTACATGTAAAATGCTACGCAACTTATGAAAAATCCAGGTTACGAAACCACTTCTGAAACGGATTACAGTAATTTCGTAAGGTGAGGTACCACTGTATTTGAATACTGATTGTGGTAGCAGCATGGTGGCGTAGTAGTTAGCAGATCCACCTCACAGAAAGAAGGTCCTAGGTTGAATTCCCAGCTCGGATGTTTCTGTGTGGAGTTTGCATTTTCTCCCCGTGCTTGTGTGGATTTCCACTGGGGCACCCTAGTTTCCTCCCACAGTCCAAAAACATGCACAGTATGTTAATTAGCTGTTCCGAATCACCGCTAGGTGTTAATGGTTGTGTGGGTGTTGGCCTTGCAACGGTCTAGGGTGTTATCCGCCCTCGCCTGGAGTCGGCCGAGATGGGCACCAGCCTCTCCGCAAACCTAATTAGGATTAAGCGGTTCAGAAGCTGAACGAATGAATTATTTGTGGTGACCTGGGTGTTTGCTGTAGGGCCAGCTACAGCAGACTTGGCTATATTTAACTGTAGCAGGTTGTTTTGTCCCAGTGAAGAAATTTTTTTTCCTCTGCATTAATGCTTGCCGATCTCACCGCACACCTGAACCTGTAGCCTTGTTTATTTTGTTAAACACATCAGCATTAGAATGATGGGATCATATGGTGGAGTGACATGATGATGATAGATGTTCTACAGTGGCTCGGACAGCTTTCATGTCTCAAATAGTGTTTAATAAATGAATGCTTTCTGAGGGTGGTATGGTGGTGTAATGGTTAGCATGTGCTTGCCTCACAGTAAGGTCATGGGTTGAGTCCCAGGCTCAGCGAAGGGGTTACTGTGTGGAATGGTCCCCACCCCCTGCCGGTGCTTGCATAGGTTTCATTCAGGTACTTAGGTTTCCTCCCACAGTCCATAGACATGCATATTGGCTGTTCAAAATAAATTGCCTCCGTGTGTGTGTGTGTTGGCCATGTGATGGTCTGGTGAGCTGTTCAGGGTGTACCAGCCTTCCCGTGACTCTAGTAGAATTAAGCAGCTCAGTGAGTGGGTGTGCGAACGATTCAGTGAGCGATGCTTTTTGTAAACTTTTTTTTTTTTTTTTTTTTATTTTCAAGTCACGTTCGACTTATAGTTTGTATTTGTTTAAAAATAGTCAAATATAATGTTACCTCTCGGCATGAAGATGATGGAAAGAGTAGAGAAGACAAGCCTCTGTGTGGGCATGAATGTGCTCTGCGCCTCTTTCTTCCTCACTGCTTAAGAGGCAGCAGATTGTACAGGCAGTAGAGCCGGGTGTGTTTTTCATCTCACTCTGAATAATTAATGCAGGCTGAATGGGTCGTGGGGTGCTAACACAATTCCACTTCCACTGTGTGGTATTTTATGGATGGAGTGTTTTTCTTTTTTGGAAAACAGAGGGGCTTCTGTTATACTTGCATAAATTTAGAAGCTGTTTTTAACCAGGAGAAATGTACTTTAGCGCTAATTGAGCACTACGTGGTTTATATTGTAGTTTAGTTTGTGCTGATGTCGCTGCCTGAACTCCTGTTATCCTCTAAAGTGCAGTGCTGCTCCACTGGCCTTGTGAATGCTCATGAATCACTTAATTTCTTACGGTCGGAGAACAAATCTGTGAGGACTTGTTATGTGCTTGCTACATTTTTTTTTCCTTCCTGAAAGTGGGACGCAAATCATCTGACAAATGCAATGAAATGGTTGTTTGCTGTGATGTTTTATGGTCCTTCATCCATAGCATACAGTGGTAACCTAGAAATGGATCCACATATAGTGCATCCCAGTATACAGCTATTGTATGAAATGTATACAGACTCTCCCCGACTTGCGTTCATCTGTTTTACGTTTTTTCGATGTTACGCCCAATAAAAAAAAAATTAAAAAAAAAAAGTCAAATTTTGAGTTTAGCCGTACCTACATAGTATGCTGATGCAATGATGCTGCATTCATTGTTTACAAACTACAGAATGAGTTAAGACGTCGTCTCTGTGATCTTTGTGTTTACACTGTTTTGCGGACTTTTGTAACCCTAAGCAAATATGGTTGGTCTGAAGTGTAAGCCTACTAGCATGGGTGCAAGTCTCATACACAGAGATGAATTAACTATCTGCTCAGATCGGCACAATCTACCATGCATACTCAGTTAAGCAAAGAGAGTTGTACAATGAATGAAAACCCGAATCCACAAATTACAGAACAATTACATATATTATCTTTTAGCAGAATCCTAAGAGTGTATACTTATTTTTATATTAATATTCATTAGGATTTGTACTTGTTCTTTGTATGCATCTCTTCAATAAAGTTTACTTACTTACACAAAAGAAAGAACTCTCCGCTTTGCTGACTTTGCTCCACTTTGAATCAGTGCAGGCTGTGTTCTAAACGCGTTCAACGGCACCCTTGTACACTTGAAAGACCAGAAGTCCGTATAACCCACAGCAAGCACACTTCTTTCGGTATTGAGCGCCTCACGTTGCGTTGATCGACTGTTTTAAGCTTCATGTAAAGTGACTCAGTATAAATAAGTGACTTATTTGAAAATAATGTTGATATTATTTGATATTATTGTACAATGTTTATAATAATTGATTTAGGGGTGTTTTATGAGATACGATAATTGTATTTATGGATGTATAGTACAGTATGAACGTCACACGTCACTGTAACAACTTGCGTTCACTTTCAACTTGCATTTGGCCGTCCGGAACCAATTAAAAATGTAAGTCGGGGAGCGTCTGTAATTATATCCGGTTGTTAAACAGTACAGTTCGGATTGACAGAATTGTAATGTCGGTGATGTAATTTCTTTCATTTCCAGATGAATCCATGCAAAAGTTGTTCGAGGGGGGAAAAGGTAGCGTGTTTCAGAGGGTTCTTTCTTGGGTTCCGTCCAACAACCACCAGCTCCAGTTAGCTGGTGCCCTGGCTATCGCTAACTTTGCCCGCAATGGTAAGAGCTGTATAGTACATTGAAAAATGTTTTCATAGGAAATGTAAATTGATATTGTAAACGGTATTCTTATACTTTTGAGTGTAGGTGTTTTCTATCCCATGTACTTTTGCTGCTGTTAGCTTTACTGTGACTGTTACATACACCAGACACACATTTAAATCAGGTATTGCATTACTCTGCTGCTCTTTGACCAAATTAAGGCTTGAACATTGCTGTAAGGATTCCTGGGATACTTTTCAGTGTTTATAGAGATGGCTTGCTTACTGAGGTGTATCCTTATCTGAAGGAATTGACTTCAAATGTTTAATGCTCTGCTTGATTAATTGTTGCTTGTTGATGTTCTGATATCTGGGTGTGTGTATAAAAAATATACACACTATATTTTATATACGTGTGTGTATGTATGTATATATATATACACACACACACACATATTTTATATATATAATTTTATTTTTATTATATTATTTTATATATATAGAAAGTCTTTGTCCTGTCCTTTTTATTTTTGTTTATTTGCTCTACCAAAAAGTATTGAGCACTCTCCTACGGAAGGATCTACTCAGAAAATCCTCCATTTTTTATATATATATATATATATATATATATAATATATACACACACACACACATATTATGTGTGTGTGTATATGTATATAATTAATTGTAAAGCAGGACACATGTCATTTTATAATTTTAGGGGAAATTTAGCATAACCATTCCACGTACAGATATTTTTGAGTTAGGAGGAAGCCTATAGAAAGCTCATGGTTCGTGTTGGGTACATATAACTGAAGTACCAAAACTATGCTGTGTTATAACATTTATATATCATTTTGTTTATGATTTAATTATTTTCAGATGGGAACTGCATCCATATGGTAGACACAGGAATAGTCCAGATGCTGTTGGACCTGCTGGACAGACATGTTGCGGAGGGGAATGTCACAGTGCAGCACGCAGCCCTCAGTGCTCTGAGGAACCTGGCAATCCCAGGTCAGTTTTGACAGATTTCCTTATAGAGCCTTTTAAAGGAAATGAAGGGAAAGCCTTCCCAACTCTCTTCTCACACCAAGATAAGTATAATTTTATGGTGAGGTTTTTTAATTTATTTATTTTTTACTTTTTCGAAGTTGCAATCTGCAAAAAAATTAATTCAATAGTTCAAACATGGGCCTGTTTGAAAAGGCCATCAATTGTAGTCCATCTCATTGTAGTCTGTGTGTGAAAGCATGAGAATCGGAGATGGCTGCGTCAGTTTCCATCACTCAAGATAGCGGCAAAAATAACACTACACATATATAAACTAGAGAACTCAGACTGGCATCTACTCATGCATATGTATGTTCCTGTGCTCAGTGCCTTTAAATATGCAAGAGCTCCTTGTGCACGTCATCTACACAAGTGTCGTGTCACTTTTCATAGTACAATGGCACTCTCGTTTTATGACTTATTACTTTTTACCATGACAAAAAGATTGTAATAGCAATAGTGTTTGATAATGCAGACTTTTTGCTTTTGTCATAACTTCTCCTTTCCTCTATCCATCAGTGGTGAACAAGTCCAAGATGCTTTCAGCTGGAGTCTCTGATGTGGTGCTGAAGTTTCTCCAATCAGAAATGCCACCAGTTCAGTTCAAGCTGTTGGGAACGTTAAGAATGCTTATCGACACGCAAGGTAGCTACAACCAACTTCATAAACTGCTTTCAATGCACTTTATCTGTGTCTCTTTTTTTTTAATTCCTTTATTTCCTCCTGTATTTCTCCATAACTGTGTTTTAGCTCCATTTTACTGTACTGGCTGCTGCAGAAATTGACTGTCGATATAAACTCTAGCTGTTGATATTTTGGGATTTAAACCCTGCAAAACAGAATTTGCTGCATTTAAAGACCGCATGAGCCATTAGTTTATCCCATTACAGAAGCTTTGTCACGTATAAGCCAGTACCTGTCTGTCCTATGAGTGAGAAGGCCGTTATCCTACGAGTGAAATGAACTGACGGGGTTCCATGCCTTGGCACTGGAATTTAATTGCTATAGATTGTAAGTGACGCTGCAGCTGCCAGCATGGACAGCAGCACTTTACATTCGCAGCACGAGGCATGAAGCCAGAAGCTTTAGTTTTTAGTGCTGTCCACATCAGCAGTACTTTAAATACAGCCCCAGTGCACTTAAAGGAAGCCATTTATAAATGTAATTGATTGGAATTTTTTTTTTGGGAGATTTATAACTAGAAGAGGTTAATGTAGCCAAACTATTAATAATAACCTGTCTGATGGTAAAGTTTGTTTGGTTGTGTACATTGAGGCATAGCACTGATTTGCTGCATAGGTCAGTATTATGTTATCTGTGTATGTGATGTAGCGGATGCTGCTGAACAGTTGGGAACCAACCGCAAGCTGGTGGAGAGGCTGGTGGAATGGTGTGAGGCCAAAGATCATGCAGGGGTGATGGGAGAGTCCAACCGTCTGCTCTCTGCACTGATCCGACACAGCAAGTCAAAGGTCAAGACTTTATGCACATCAGCATTTTGTGCGGACTTCCAGAGATTCTGGAGTGTTATTGTGTTTTGAACGTTTCTTTGCTTTGAACAGGAAGTGGTCCGGACTGTCATTCAGTGTGGAGGTGTAAAGCACTTGGTGACCATGGCAACAAGCGAGCACATGATCATGCAGAATGAAGCGCTGGTAGCTTTGGGGCTCATCGCAGCACTGGATTTGGGTAACACAGACATTTAAACTGTCAGAAGGTCAACAGACATTTAAACTGTCAGAAGGTCAAAGTTTCACCTGATGTTTAACTTTTGCTGTGATGAATATCAGCAATCTCACATCAAATATTCAGTGGCTTAATTAAACATTTCCTCAGGCAGGCTTTAAAAGTCTGCATCATGCCTAATCTCTGAATTAATAGAGTACTGAATTCTGCTTCCTCAGTTCTTTCTACACCAGAAATGAGGAGTATTGATTTTATTATTTTTAATTATTTGTGTGCGTCTGTGTGTGTTCCAGTCAAAGCATGTAACATGTTTGAACATGTCTGAACACATAGAAACCTATAATGTGTCTACTTCTCACGTTTAGAACAGCGGAGATTAAGTTTAGCATGAGCTTCTGGGTGGTTTACATCCAAGCCTAGTGGCTCATCAAGCCGGTGCTTATCCCCGGTTTCCGTAGCTCAACTCGTCCTGTATGGGACGCTAGTCCATCACAGGATACCTTCCCAGTAGGTTTTACAGGTACCAATTTATACTGCTGAGTGAACTTGTGGTTAAGACCTTGCCCAGGGGTCTTAGCACAGTGGGGGTCAAACTGGGATTTGAACACACAACCTCCCGATCATGAGCACAGCACCCTAACCACTATACCACCGGCCCCACATAGCATGAGCTTCTCCTGAGACACAAAAAGTCAGCAGGCACAAGCAGTTAAAGTTTCCTTGCGTCGCCTGAGGGAGTTTTCACTCGCTACTATTGCCGTGGGCTTGCTCATGAGTCATGTGCAGGGTTTATCGAGAAATGTTTAAATTCTTTATAAATTTGGTTATGCAGTCGGCCCCCTGAATACGAAAAATCCAGCATACGAAAAACATTTTCCTAAATTTTTGTCTTCTGTATACTAAACAACAACTTACGAAAAGCGCCAAACGTGCCATTCAATCAATGCGCAAGTTGCCCTCTCATTGGCCGTCTCCCAACATCCCGCCCCGCTGGCCTCCCATTGGCTAGGAGGGATGAGGCAGCTCCCTCCCATTGGCTATCTCCCAACATCCTGCCCTTCGGGCCTCCCATTGGCTAGGAGGGATGACGAAGTCATTCCAACTTTATTCAAGTTTGTGTGAACTGTGTTCATGCTTGTCATTCCAACTGTATTTTATGGCTCAGGCTTTTAACCTTCCATGAACATTTGTAAGATTATAACTCTGCTAAGAAGACATGGTCAACACACACACGTGATTCCCAGTGAAAGTGATTCTTGGTGCCATTGTCATTATAACTCTGCGAAGAAGACATGGCCAAATGAAGTAAGAACCTTAAAGCTATGCTTTTATCATTTTTAAAGGATAGTGTTTGGAGCCTTGGAACGAATCACACGGTTTACATGTAAAATGCACCTCTACTTGCGAAAATTCCAGGTTTGGAAAAAGGCGCTGGAACTGATTAATTTCGTAAGAAGGGGGCCGACTGTACTATGTAAAGCTATTCTGTGACCATGTCGGACATGAAAAGCGCTCTACAAATAAAACAGTGGAATTGAATTAAAAAAAAACCTAAGGTGCTGTCTGCCCTGCCTTTCACCGACCTGAGCATACAGATGCACAAGACTACTTCAACACTGTTCATCTTATCAGTCGTTTTTGTTTGGTAGACCTTGTTCAATTAAAAGTTAAAGGTAAAGTCGTTTATTATTCAATAAACTTTTTTTTTGGTCTCGATCAGTGAATATCTTGTCATGGTCCACTAGCTGTCCATTCTGTGTGTGTGCTGAAGAAAAGGTGTTCATACTGACTCTGTAGATGAGGGGAAAAAACAAATTCACCGGCTTTGGTTGGTACCACACAACACTATTCCAGCCAATCAGCAACCGGGAACATTTTGGGCATGTGCTTGCTATTGCGTTGACGGTGTGTACAGGCTTGGCTTGGGGCGGTGATCAAACAAATAACAAGCCTAACCAAGCTTTCTCCAGAATCAACCCCACCCCCCCCAATAATGTTATGTTATTTATATTGTTGTTACAACAGGTAAAAGTCCTGCAATCAATTTATTCCCAGATGACATACTCGGTTCTTTTCTTGCTCCTTATTTTGCAAAATGAAGTTTGTTTTGCTTGTTCAGCAGTGTATTCAGTTTTGTTCGTCAGACCTCGATTTCCATGACAATGTTTAATGCAGGTTTGTTAGTCATGAATTTCTGACAGGATATTAAGACTTAATAAATAGGAGAGAAAAATCATAGTCATTGTGATGTGTCAGCACAGTCTAATTTTGATGAGGCCATCTCGACATGCCTGTCAGAGGGTATTGTTTATAATTTGAATCCTGATAACAGTTTCTAACTAATTAATCTTGGTCTCAAATAGGAAACTAACCCAAAATATAAAAAAGAAAAAAATACTGTTATTCTTAACAGATTCAGCAGAGAAGGATTTTGTGGGAGCCACTTTGGTGCAGGTTCTTCATAAACTACTGACGGAGGAGAAGAGCGCTCCTGAGATCAAATACAATTCCATGATCCTCATCTGCTCCGTCATGGGCTCAGGTGAGGAATGGAAGAAATGCTTCATAATATTAAAGTCTCGGATTATGGCTTTCAACTTGAAGTATTGAACTGTTCAGCTTCAGTATCTGTGAGTATTTAGTAACTTTTCTCAAATTCAGAGGAAAGTTGTAGAATTGAGTGTGTGGAACATAAGGCAATTTCTGTGATCTATAGAGTACTAACCTCACTCGACAGTTGGGAGGAATTGGACCATTGACTCTGTGCTTGACCTCATTAATGTTCTTGATGCTATATGGACAAATTGCCAAAGGGACGCTACAAAATTTAGTGTAAACTCCTCCCAGAAAAATGGAGGTTATATACAACAAACAGGAACTAGATATGAGCAACAGGATGTTCAACAAGCACATGTGGGAATAAATGACCAGGGGTATGGGGATTGTGGAGGTTCTACATAATTTTGCCATTTATTATAGGGCAGTGATGGTCTGGTGGTAAAGGGCACTGGATCGCTGATCCTAAGGTTGGGGGTTCGAGTCCCACTCTCCACAAGGTTATCATTGTTCCCCATCCCCCAGTACAGCTAACTGGGTTATCAAAGGCCGGCCATGTCTCTCACTGTCTATGGTGAGAGGTTGATGTAAAAGAACCATTGCGGACTTTCGACAAGAGTAGCTGCATAGCCGTTGGTGTGTTTCTGCCCCTTGCTGAAAGGGTTGTCAGGAAGGGTATCCGATGTAAAAACCTATGCCAGATCAAATGTGTGAATCATTCAATATGACTTCCATGAAGATGATGGCAGATGATTCGCTGTGGCGACCCCTGAGGAAAAGGGGGACAGCCGAAGGCAAAAGATGATTATACATTTACGGTGGTGTCGTATTTGGCTCACCCTCCTGGCCGCAGTTTCCTCCAAGTACTCCGGTTTCCTCCCACGGTCCAAAGACAAGTCGATGAGGTTAATTGGCTAATATAACTCTCCCAAAGGTGTGAAAGTGGGAGTGTGTAGATTTTGTCTTGGGGAATAAAATCTGTAGAGAGTCCACTCAGATAAAAGCATACTGCAGTTGCAACCAGCGAACTGGGCTCATGTTTTGTTTTACTGATGGCGTGAAAGATTCTTCTTTAAAATTTTTCTTTCTTTCATGTTTCTTCCTCTTCTTCTCGATCAATATGATCTTTGTAGAAGGTCTGGACCAGGGGTGGCCAACCAGTCAGAGACCAAGAGCCACTTTTTATTATTTTTTTTTACTGTGTTACCGCAAAGAGCCACATCACGCACATGGGCAGACATGAACATCACCCATTCCTTTCTCACACACACACACACACACCTCTGCTCAGCCAGATTTATTGTAAAGATTGTAAATTTATTGCAAAGAGCCACATGTGGCTCGGAAGCCATGGATTGACCACACCTGGTCTAGACAAAGGTAATTGAGCAAGGCTAATGAAATATTTTTGCGTTGTCTTGGGGACATGCACTTTATTTCCAGCATGTTGAAGTAGAAATGCCAAAGTGTATTATAGGCAAAATAAACTGTTTTGGTCAAAAGCAGCATCCCATAGATTTTTCTTACAGGTTGCCACACATTTTATTATTAACAACTTCCAAATGATCATGGAAGTGTAATTCCTCCCTTCTCTCTTTCTCTTCAGAGCCTCTGCATAAAGAAGTTCAGAGCCTGGCCTTCATTGATGTGGTGTCTAAACTGCGCTCCCATGAGAACAAAACGGTGGCACATCAGGCCTCGCTAACGGAACAGAGGCTAACGGCGCAGAGCTAAAAGACTCTTAGTACCCAAACTCACACTCCATCCACTCTCTGCCTGCCAACCCTTCCTATACACACTGCACCACCTACTCACCGTCTCCCCTCTGTCATGTGCCAAGGTATCCAAATCCTACTCCCGCTATAAAGTCCCGTTCTCACCTAACTCGTTTCACGCATGCATTCAACTCTTTGTAGGACATTGTAGACTGCCTTCTGCAATAGGGTGTGCGAGTGAGATAGGGAGCGTGCAACACTTATAAAATGACCATAGCTGTGATAAAGCGTTCGCATCCCATTGAGGAAGATGAAACCTACAAAAAAAAAAAACCCACATCAACAAATCTAGGCTAGACAATAATTTCATGAGGGCTAGAGGAGAAACTAGCGCAGCTGTATGTTCATGCCGTGTAAACCCCGTGTGTTCTGTGTAGCTTGAATACCGGCTGATTTCGACACCCGCATGTTTTTTAACTAGTCTAATTTGAGTGTATTCGTGTTCAGCTATCCAGACCTCGCTCTTTGCGATACACTCTCCTTTAATATATATATATATACAAGTACCTGCCTTTGACATGTTCGAGTAGAGATCAAATGTAGTTGTACTGTATGTTAGTTGACGGGAACAAGAGCGAACTCTTTACATTTTACTCCCCTCATGGTCCGAGTGCCATTCATGTTCGTATCTATGACGTCACTTTACTGGAAAGAACTAGTTCCATATCACTAGTCTGTTGGGTTTCGAAAGATTTCCATTGTCGTATGAATATAATGAACAAATAATATAATGTAGAGTCTAGGTAACAATTAACGAATATTTGTTGCCGTTTTTCTAAAGAGTTTATGAATGTTGTCTAGGATGCAGACACTTAAGATAGTGAGACATGTAAGTTGTTGCTTGTTAAATGACAGAACAATGTTACTAATACTACGCTAGGGCCTCTGTTGGGATGTAGCATGCTGTTTAGCATCACTGCCATTACAGCGGGTATAATAACAACTCCAGTGGACATGGATTATTACAGGTCCATAAATAAATAAAGGTCAAGTGTCAAGAATGGGTTTGGACAAGTCAGAGTCTTTTAAGTTGAGGTAGTTGAGATACTGCCAATGTTTTCCATAATCCATGACCCTGGCATCGAGTAACAACCTGTTTTGGGTGTCCTAGATACTGTACTCTTTCGAGTGCTTTCTATCAAAGGTGTGTATTTGATACTGTGGTACCTTTTTTTTTTTTTTTTTTTTTTTTTTTTTTTCCCCTTCTCAAATTTCCTGAGCTGGATCTTTTTGCATGTGTACAGTTTTGTCTTTGACCAACCCACTGAGTGTCAACGAACATGCACTGCATGTTGGGATACCATACCGCTCTGATGTGGCCACTTTCTGTTTGGTAAATGTTATGTTATTTATCAGATTTGTAACCTTAAGGAACCACTCAGCAGAGCCGACATATCTATATTAACTGCATTACAGATATTTAAACTTGACTAGTTGTTGTACATGTCACTGATTTAATTGTACATTTGGGAGATAGAAAAACATTATTAAAGACAATTGCTGGCAATGGATTCTTGGTACTCTGTCCCTTTTTATTTATTACAAGTTGTTTTATACATTAATTTCAACCAATTATTTTAACCCTCACAACCCCTTCTTGAAGCTCATCTCTCAAAGAAAATCTTTTGTTCTGGGTCAGGCACAGTGATGCAGTGGTGAGCATCATTGCCGCACAGCAAGAAGGTTCTGGGTTTTGAACCTTGTAGCTGACACCGGCTTTTTTCTGTGTGAAGTTTTTGCATGTTTCCTCTCACAGTCCAAAGATATGAACGTTAGGTCAAATGTTCAATTCATTTTCTGTAACCGCTTAATCCTAATTAGGGTTGCAGGGAGTCTGGCGCCCAGCCAACTCTGGGCGAGGGCAGAGTACACCCTGGACAGCTCACCAGGCCATCACAGGGCGGAAACACCCTGACGGCTTTGCAGCTACTCTTGTTGAAAGCCAGCAATGGTTCTTTTACAGCCTCACACCATAGACTGTGAAAAATGTGGCTGGCCTTTGATAACCCAGTTACAGAAGTATACAGAAAGTGATACAAGTACACAAAACCCACAGCAAGTTCTTACTAATAATCAAATTTTCATTGACAGAAAAAACCCTCACCTTATTGGAAGAGATTCACTTCCATCTGGTAGTAGTTGTTTTCTGGCTACGTCTATTAGATCCTGAGTGATTTGGGCACTGCGGTAGTTTTGCCTGCCATCTTTATTTGGACCCCAGTGAGACGGTTTGTGACAAGGACATTTAAAAATGTTACCTGGTATTGTACCAATATGCACAACCCCAATCATTTTCAGGTATACTGAATACAGTGGTACCCCACCTTATGAAATTAATCCGTTCTAGAGGCAGTTTCGTAACCTGGATTTTTCGTAAGTAGAACTGCATTTTACATGTAAAACGTGCGATTCGTTCACAGACCACCAATACTACCCCCCCCCTAAACCCTTTAAAAATTATAAAAACATACCTTTTAAGGTACTTATTTCGCGTTGACCATGTCTTCTTAGTGGAGTTATAATCTTACAAATGTTTATGCAAGGTTAAAAGCCTGAGCCAAAAATTAAAGTTGAAATGAGCACACTCAAAAAACTCGAAGAAAACAGTAACTGTCCTTTACACAAAAAGAATGAGTATTATGGAGATACAGCTCCCTAATAGCCAACGGTAGGGAGCTGTGTTATCCCTCCTAGCCAATGGGAGGCCAGTGGGGCGGGATGTTGGGAGATGGTCAGTGGGAGAGTAACTTGCATTATTTGAATTTCTGAGATGGTGCTTTCGTAACAAACTTGTTTTGTATTCAGAGACAAATTTTAGGAAAATGTTTTTCGTAACCTGGATTTTTTTGTTTGCTGGGACTATCGTAAGGTGAGGTACCACTGTAACTTGAAACATGTGACAAGTCAACAACTTGAGTTGTTGACTTGTCACATGTGTGTTAACACAAGTGGGAAATTTTAACCAGTGAAATTTGAACATGGAAAAATATCAACTACATTCAAAATCCCTTTATTATTTTTAATGTACACAATGTTCAAAGGTGAAAAAAGATTTGTTTATTTGATGCGAGTAATTTGCACAACATTTAATCACAGATTTAGCAAATTCTGTCCTCCAAACATGTTAATTTGAATTCAATTAACATTTAGATTCCTGTTCACTTTTATTTCCATTTGGCTACTTAGTCTTATTTATTTCCCCAGGCAAAACCACTTATGAAATCACTCTAAAAATACTTGGCTTTTATAGAAAGTGTACTGAAAAAAAGTGAATATTTTTAAAAGTGCTGAAAAAAAAAAAATCTGAATATGAATCCTTCAGAGTCCTTCTCTGCTACAAACATACATCATTATGACCATCACTTCAACTGACAATACTCTCATGGTACACTCTGCTGGTGTCAGAGGCTGTTTACTAATTATGGAACCACTTGATTATGAACAGCTACATACTTTGAGATATTAGGACAAAAGCAAACCATTATCCAAACCGAAATGTGTCAAAAGCAATAAAACATTGTCGACCACGAACTGAAATTTCAGTGTTGTGTGTCTTTATGAAACTGTTAAAATATTATGTAACAGCTCAGCAGATGTAGTGCACGCTGACCATTACATTTCATAGACCAACGTCTGGCATGTGAAACACTAAAAATAAAATTATAATTAAAAAAAAGCATTCACACAAAATGAATGGTGCACATCACATCTGTACAAACACACAGCCTGATGAACTTGGCATGTTGAATTCCGGTGCTGGCGCATTTATGTATGAATCCTGTAAATGAAAAATATTAGTTTTGAATCATTGAAATAGTTCTGGATTTACAGTGTAATGGGGTGTGCTGTCAATTACCTGTGGATGTCTGAAGGAATGTCATCTTCAGCTGAACAAACTACACAATAGAAGAGAGAATATATGAGGAGTAAAACATGCTGATCTGCTGAGTATGTGAACCGAATGATAGCAAATTGGCATAATTATCCCTTATTACTCGGCTGTCTTGTACAAGTTCAGGTAAATTGTAGAAGAGTATTGTTCTGATAGTTCCTACTCTATGAGAAAGGGAAAAAGATATTATATATACACACATGTACACAGTCACCATCTGAGTTACGACCACGTCTAGCAGATGCCTATTCTAAGGAATTTACTGTATATGTCTGGCAGCGCAGCGCATCATAAGTTGTAGCAGCGCAGCATCTCGCACTCACAGCATTCTACCACAACACTCAGTGACAACATAGCGTTGCAGTACTCTCTCTTTTACAGTACAATTTTACATTCATTTACTGTATACCGTTACCATGGCCCCCCCAAGAGGAAGTCCGATTTATCGGATGGCAATTCTACCAAGAAAGGCACTGTCGTTGGAGACAAAGATGAAAGTGATAAATCAGTATGAAGGAGGAAAAAAAGTAAAGTCTAGCGCTCGAGATCTCCATCTCTCCCATCTCCATCTTTGAAAGACAAGGAGCGCATTGGAAAAAAAAAAAAAGTGAAAGCAGCAGCCCCAATTAAGTCAACTATCACCACAAAACAGTGTAAAGCACCGATTTCAGAGATGGAAAAGTTGCTATACATGTGGTTGGAAGATAACAGGCAAAGAAATGTGAAAGTGATGTTGGAAGCAGTGCAAAGTAAGGCCACAAGTTTATTTCACTTGTTGAAAGAATGAGCAGGTGAATGAATTCATAGCGAGTGCTGGGTGATTTTGGTTTCATTGTATTAAATATCCGTCAAACGACCAATCTGACTTACGACTGGTTGGTCGGAACCGATCTAGGTCGTAACTCTGATAGTGACTGTGTGTGTGTGTGTATATATATATATATATATAATATATAGAGGATTTTCTGAGTAGATCCTTCCGTAGGAGAGTGCTCAATACTTTTTGGTAGAGCAAATAACAAAAGGACAGGACAAAGGCTTTCTATTGAAACTCCATTTATCACTACAGATCTGTTTCGAGGGGTGGTGAAACCATCCCCTCTCTTCAGGTGATTACAGAAGAATATATTATATATATATATATATATACATACATACATACATACACACACAGTGATACCTCAGCTCATGAACATAATTGGTTCCCAGAAAGTGTGTGTAAGGCGAAAAGTTCGTCTTCCGAACATTTATTTCCCATAAGAAACCATTAAAATGAGAATAATCCGTTCCCAGGTCCCCATAAAACATAATTTTCTACTAAATAAGCCTTAAAACTACACAAAAATATACCTTATTTTATGTATAATAAATGTGCTATTGTATTGTAATTAAAGAAATAAACTGTACTGTATAATAAAGTCGTTTTATTTACCTTTGTGATGGTAGTTGATGGCTTGATGGAATGGAGTGGGAGGAGGAGGGAGGGAGGGACTTACTGTTTGGAAGGAGAGTTTGGAAACGCCTACTGTTTGGAAACACCCTTAGCCACACACGCACCCTTAATAGCTTCCTTGTTCTTAAGGATGGTAGCAATGGTAGACTTAGCGTACTGGTACTGGGACGCTGAGTCACACAAACGCACACCTCGTTCGTGTTTTTCAATGATCTCCGCCTGTGGTGGGGTCTTTTTCGGTCCAATAATAGCAAAAGTACACTCAATATGGTCCAAAATGTCGATCAAACACAAACCACTTCCGCACTCAAAGAAAGGGGGTGACGAACTGTGACGCCGTGAGCGTGCGTCAGCTTCTTGTGGCCGCCACCGTGGCGCTGTTTGGTTTGATTCGTCCGCCGAAAACTAGTTCGTCAGCAGAGACTATATGCTCGCAAATTTAATGTTCTTGAGGCGAAAAGTTCGTGAGCTTAAGCGTTCGTCAGCGGAGGTTTTACTGTATGTATGTATATATATATATATATATATATATATATATATATATATATATATATATATACATACATACATATACACACACACACACCGTATTTGATGTAATAAGCGCTCTGCTCCGCTCCAATAAACGCCTCCCCCCTAGTGTTTTTGATCTTGCGTCTAATAACTGCCCATGTGTACTGGGAGCAAAATTGTACATCAAACTTACCAATTTTATTCGATCAGTCTCTGTAACAATAAAATGAGGCATTCACTGCCTGTAAAAGGGAGTTTAAAACAGTATTTCAAGACCCCCTGCCACTGGGGAATGTCCATCATGTTCATCAGTAAAAACACATTTGATCGTTCCGCCGTGCTTTAAAAAAAAAAAAAAAACAGTAAAATATTTTGCTGTATTGGTAAATGTCCAACAAGATGAAGCATTAGTAACTGCTACAGCAAAACTATGGGATGCTCTGAATGAATGGAGCGATGAGCCAGATATGGACCTATCAGAAAGTGATGAGTATTTTTCACCCGATTCTCCTGCTCAATAACTTCATAAATTTAAAGTCGTTCCTGGCCATGTGCCTTTGTTCATGTTGATTGATTCAACTTGCCATGTACTAAAGTTGACATTCATGTTGATTGGCTCGATTTTACATTGGGGGGGAATATTTAAAGGAACAGCACCAAGAGGGAAAATTGAAGGGTCATTTTTTTTTTTTTTTTTTTTAATGCTGTTTTCTGTTTATTTTCAGCTTTCATGTAAGTAGTTTGGTTGATACCACAAAATGAATAACAAATACCAGTAAAACTAATCGTTTTGTTATTATTCATGGTTTCCACCTCCATGGTAATAAGCACTTACCGTTCAACTCTGCTGGTAACATTTTAATAAGCGCCCTGGGCTTACAGTATAAATAACACAGAAACTTGAGCAAACACTATGCTAAAATGTTTCTCTGATAACATGTCCATGTGGAAACAACTGTATAAGATCAGTGTAAAGCATCATCACATTACATTTCTTTGTTTGCTTGTTATATGCATGAAAACTGTGAAAGAGGTTTAAACTAAAACAAGATTTTAAAATTTTCATACATTTTTACCATGACACCGGCAGGTCAGGTGACCTGACTGAGTTAATACATACTGCTTGAAAACATGATTAAATTAAAATGTTGTGTAACACACACACTCAAAGTTTTAGTATATACTATATTGAAACAAGAAAATCAAACTAAAAATCGATTTGATTTATTTTTCCATATTTACAATATGATGACGATGGTGGTGCCAGTGAGAAGTGGTTGTGACAAACCGTGAGTTCACACAATTATAGTGTAGTGTACAGTGTGCTTTGTTAGTCTGAAAATGTTTAATTACCTTTCATTAATGTAATCATGTTCACTTACCAGCTCGCCCTCACGGCTTCAATATCACTCACTAGATTTTGGGCCAGACATATTCCAAAAATCTGCCAAATTTAGACAAACTTATCATCTTGTATGAACACTTTTTATCAGACAATATACCATACAACACATTTTTAAAAATAAAATACTATACAATACACATTACAAATATTAAAATAAGATTATTGATTGATAATGAATACATATACTTAATTTACAGGCTTTTAGTACTCGTACTTGACCTAATGTAGGGACGGTGGTGTAGTGGTTAGGATGCTGTGCTCATAATCAACAGGTTGTGGGTTCAAATCTCCATTCGAAAAGGTTCCTGTGCCTCTGTCCATGATTATAGATGATAAAAAATACTAAGAAGGTGACCTGCATTGAACTCCTAGTCACCTCATGCTATGAAAACCAGGGATGTGATCCCGCCTAATAAAACAGTAGGCTGAGGTGATTTTTTTTTTTAAATTATTATAAAAAAGCCAACTTACTTTAAACTACCTGACATTGTGTGCAACTAAAAAACTTCAGTTCACCTCAACTATCAGAATGAGGAAAATGTGCAATCAGTCATGGATTGTGGGATGATTGTTGGTGTCAGGGCTGGTTTGAGTATAATTATCACAGCTGATCTCCTGCCAATTTTATGCACAGCAGTCAACTATGATGATCTCCGAATCCACAGCACATCCAACCCTAAGGACCATGGGCTTCGATCACAGAAAACCATATCGGGTCCCATTTTTTTTTTCTGCCAAGAACATAAAGCTGAGGCTGCAGAGTGCTGTGTTCTGGATTGTGGTACAGTAATGAGGATTTGTCTACCAGGAGGATGTTGGGCATTAATGTCAGCTGAGGAAACCTGGCTCTAGTCAGCATTCAATTTCATCCCAAAGGCAATCGGTAGGGTTGAGGTCAGGGCTCTGTACAGAGACACTAGCATGCTGGGACAGGTGTGGACTTTGTGGATTAAAGGAGAATCTTAATGCTATCGTGTACAACAGGGGTCGGGAACCTTTTTAACCAAGAGCCAAAAATAAATTGAATCCACTGAGAGCCAAATATATTTTTTAATACTGAGACCAACAATGAGAGTATAATAAGACTCTGAAGTTATTTTAAACAACATTGTTATAACAAAGTTATTTATTAATAAGTATTAATATATATTATGTATACTATTAATGCGGTTTCTAGTGCTGGATGGTTTTGCGCGTCCCAAGTTTTGGCAATCAGCTAGTCTGCGAGTTGAAGTTTTTTCATGTCTGTCCATTTGTGTTTTGGCTTGCCAGCTCTGCTTGGCTTCTTGCACATGAGCTGATCAAAACGAGGGAAATTTACCTGTCTGTCTTCCTTTCGTCTTTTTCCCTTTTACTCGGAGTCGCCACAGCGAATCATCTGATTTGCATGTTTGATTTGGCAGAGGTTTTTACGTCGGATGCCCTTCCTGTCACAACCCTTTTAGCAAGGGACAGAAACACGCTGACGACTTTGCAGCTACTCTTTACGAAAGTCAGCAATGGTTCTTTTACATGCCTCTCACCATAGACAGTGAGAGACATGGCCCACCTTTGATAACCATGTTAGCTGCACTGGGGAGGGGGGGAATAGTGACAACCTTGTGGAGAGTGGGACTCGAACCCCCAACCTTTGGATCAGCGATCCAGCACACCACTAGACCACCACTGCCCCTAAACAAGGGAAATTTACCTCTTTCCCCAAAAACAACTCGTGCAGGCTGTTGCATATAAGCCAATAAAATTAGAGTTACAAGGTATCAGCCCCACCCACACACTCGAGTACAGAAAGGATTGGCTCTCCACTGCACGCCACAGTGACAAGTGGCATTGAAAATAGATGTATAGATTGAAATGCGTGAGATTTATTTATGTTTTTGTTTTATTTGATGGCTTTTTTCGGTATTTTTATTTAAAGGATAGCGAAATTATGTATTAGTTATTCTGTTAAGAAAGGTCACCTGATTTCTGAAAGCCAGATGCAGTCATCAAAAGAGCCACATCTGGCTTGTGAGCCATAGGTTCCCGACACCTGGTGTACAATTACACTACAGACTATTGTGTCTTTGAAATTGTGCAATAACAAAGAAAAGCTACATTATATATAATATATATATAAAAAAAAGAGAGAGAGAGAGAGAAAGAGAAGGTCAGGGATCCATATACTTCTGGCAATATTGTCTAACACAGCTTGATGGGTAGCAGCGTACTGAGGCACCTTGTGATCCTCTTGTACATATGACGCTAACTATGTTTCCTCGTGAAATTTCCACGCTCTTTCTGTGCCTGCATGGATTTCCCCTGGGTCCTTCAGTTTCTTCCCAGAGTTCAAAGTCATGCACATGAGGCTAATTGGATATTCTCAATTGCCCGCAATTCTGAACGCGAGTGCCAATTGTTGTGTGTTGGCCCTGCAATAGTCTGGGAGGAAGGTGTAACCCCCCATCTTCACTCAGACTCAGCTCGGATAGGCTCCGGCCGCCCTACAACCCCTAGTAGGCTTAAGCGGTTCCACGAATGAATGAATGTTAGTAAGAAGTAAAAAAAAAAGATGTTAGGAGGCGTTGGCTACAAAATAAAAAAATAAAAAGAATTAAGGAACTTTACCTGCAGCAATGCAATTCCTATAAAGATGCCGGCTACTACTGTAAGGTTGTCCTGTAACCACTTCTCAAATTGCGGCACACAGCCCTTCACGTATATGTAGGTCTTTTGCTCGGCATCCTACAAAAACGAATAACACAAATATTAAGAAAAATGAATTTAATAGTACACAGTCAGTCTCTCAAAATCATCAACTCTTTATATTTTAATTATGGTCAAGAAAGTAGTAATACAGTCACTGAATAGCATTCATTTGGTACAGGCTATGCAACCCAGCTGTGTTATGACTAATAACCTGCAGAGGGCTCTGCATGCTCACTGTGCAATATCTAATACTTGACACTATATAAAAACACAGCGTACTTTCAGTCTTATCATCTACCAGGAGAGCATAGCTGGTATCGTTTTCACTTCTGTCAGTTTCTGCTTTTTTTTTTTTTGTAGCTGACCACACCTATATCTTCGGATCTGCTTGACGCATCACTGTCTGTTTACATTTTCTGGATAGGACCAAAGGCTGTAAAGAATTAATGAAAATTTTATTGTAGGTCAAGTTCAATGTCAGCAAAATAGCTATCAATTGTTCATCATGGCTGGGTAGCGGCTGGTGCGATTCTCCCATCAAAGGTTTTTTTTTTTTTGGTTAAAAAAAAATAAGAGGAAAACCGATGGCAAGAAGACAGTTTTAATAAAAGAATATTTCTTAAAAAAATTTCATGGTTCAAAAAATGTCATTTGTGCAAACAGTGATTCAATCAGTAAATCATTATAGAGGACAATACTTTATTTTCTTGAACATTACATTTGAACATATTAAAAAAAAAAGAAGAAGAATAGGTCAATATACCGATTTAGCACGAACATCATATCCACATTGTGTGTTGATGACATCCTCCTAAAAAAACAAAAAAAAAACAGGAAGGGTGTTATAAATAACAGTTCCTCTAAAAAACTAGTCATCATTCTTAAATACAGGCAATGAAAGCAGTACTGTGGTACATGTGGTCTGGTTAAGCAGGATAAAAAGCTTCTGCTAATAGCAAATGCTTTTAATAAACACTCTTTTATATTAGTTATTTACTGGAATTAATTGTAGAATAAATAAATCCTAGTTTTATTTTTACTGTTATGTTCCTATGTAAATAGAAAGTAGACTGCTGCACATATCTACTACTCCTGTTCTCGGAGATAATTTCATTACATACAGGAAGCACAAACCATTCAGCCAAAATGTTGATGAATGATGAACTCATCTTTTACAGAATTATAAAAGGTTAATAGCTCATGGAATATTATAATTAATGCTCTTTACCATAAATGACCTCCTCAGACTCACTTGTAACCCAACACTGCAAACCATCAGATTTCCTGACCATTTACTTCACACTCACCATAATAGTACAGACGCTCCCCGGCTTACATTCATCCGTTTTATGTTTTTTTGATTTCAAAAAAAAAAAAAAAAAAAAAAAGTCAAATTTTGAGTTTAGACGTACCTACGTAGTACGCTGATGCAATGACGCTGCATTCGTTGTTTACAAATGACAGATTGAACATGCCCCTCCTTATATCTCAGTTATATAGCGTGTTACCCTTGTGTTAAAACGTCGTCTTTGTGTTTACACTGTTTTGTGGACTTTTGTAACCCTAAGCAAATATGGTTGGTCTGAAGTGTAAGCCTACTAGCATGGGTGCAAGTCTCATACACAGAGATGAATTAACTATATGCTCAGATAGGCACAATCTACCATGCATACTCAGTTAAGCAAAGAGAGTTGTACAATGAATGAAAACCCGAATCCACAAATTACAGAACAATTACAGATATTTATTATCTTTTAGCAGAATCCTAAGAGTGTATACTTATTTTTATATTAATATTCATTAGGATTTGTACTTGTTCTTTGTATGCATCTCTTGAATAAAGTTTACTTACTTACACAAAAGAAAGAACTCTCCGGGAGACTGCATCAGTGCAGGCCGTGTTCTAAATGAGTTCAACGGCACCCTTGTTCACTTGAAAGACCGGAAGTCTGTATAACCCACAGCAAGTACACTACTTTCGCAAGTACACTACTTTCGGTATTGAGTGCCTCACATATTGTAAGCGTTGATTGACTGTTTTAAGCTTCATGTAAAGTGACTCGGTATAAATAGGTGACTTATTTGAAATCAGTGTTGATATCATTTGATATATTTGATATTATTTTACAATGTTATGTTTATAATAATTGATTTGGGGTGTTTTATGAGATACGGTAATGGTATTTATGGATGTATAGTACAGTATGAGCGTCACACATCACACGTCATACGTTACGTTCACTTTCAACTTACGTTTGGCCGTCTGAAACCAATTAAAAACGTAAGTTGGGGAGCGTCTGTACTCGGAGATTCGAGTACTACTGTTCAGTATTCAGAGTTTTGTGTAGGGGCAAATAGCCCAAGACATATGGAGTGATATCTGGTATACCTCAAGAATCTAAGCTGGTCCCTCTCCTTATTTCACCATTTTAATACCACCTTTTTGGAGAAAATTATACAGATTCACTGATTGTTGTTACAGATATGCTGAAGATAATCAGGAATCCATGTCATTAGTCCTCATAATTTCAGTATACTGTAGTATATAGATATTACTATAGTATAGATATTTCATCCTAGATGAAGGATTTAAAAAAAACAAAAAAAACAAACAAACCCAAAACAACCTTTAGATGAAAATTATGGTAATCTTGTGCAAGATCAGTAAGGTCGGACTATCTGCTGAAATATTTGAAGACTCATCACCCAGGCATTAATAGATTAGTCTTACTCTATTGCAAGCTTGTCATGCGAGACCATTACAATGCACTTCTGAGTCGCAAAAAGAAAAAAAAAAAATCCTAATGTGTAATGTGGTACAGTATGTCCCATTTATTGGACAGATCATCTGGCAATGCTCTACTGGGAACCAGACTCTGTATCCCTCTGTCTTTTTGACACAATATCCCATCAGTGTGTCACATGATCTATAGTATAATCCCACCAGTTTGTCACAGAACCGAACACACTCATGGGATTAACCAACCTGAAACGTCCCACTCGCAGAGCTTTATGCATTGCTTCACATTCATGAAATTTATCTTTTGGAGATCATGATTGCCTTCCTTCCTACCTCAGCTTTTCCACTACCATCTCTGTTGTCAATGCGGGTCAATCATGGACATATTAGAGGGAAGCTGCCGTTATGCTTCGCAGTGATGTGGCATGAATGTTCCAAAAAAGCTGTACCGACTGGATTATCAATTCTCTCAAGAAGCACATGCTAGCCTTCGCACTGCCTGGTGAGCAGCAGTCATATAATTGGGAGACGTCAGCTAAAAGCAGCATGTAAAATATCAAATGTTGTTATAGATGTGAAAAAGGAACTCTTTCATAAAACTCTTAATAAAAGCTCAAACACTACCTGTTCATACCATGTTCTTTCCAACCTCCCACCTTATCCCCCCATCATTCGTCTCTTACCGCTGGGTCCTTGGTGCAGCAGGAGAAGGGAACGCCACATTTCTCACGGCTTGGGTTTGTGTCTGTGCAGTTAAAATAGATGTTGAGATTCCAATCATCGGCTCCAAACGCCCCACAACACTCCCACTGCAATGAGATCATTTGAGCATGTCAGAAAGCCATGAAAATTACTCATAAAAACAGTCTTATGAACACGGAGATCTTTCTTGGTTTGAAGTTGGGAGTAAAATATAGTATGATTTTCTGAGGCGTACACAGGGAGCAGTCGTTGGCATTCCTATGGTTAAGTGGTTTTAGTATAAATTAACTCACGGAATCATGTGCTGTATGTAATTTGTCTTGGTTGTGCCTCAATCTGCCATTTTTGCAATGTTTCTCATAGTGGTGCTGAAAATATTTGATTACCGATAAATTCTGTGATGAGGATTAAGTCTTCATGAGCTCTGTATCAACATCAATTAGTATTCATCTTTCATGAATAGGGAGATTGGTGGGTGTCCCTTTCTGTCTCAAGAGATTTTAACCATTTGCTCTGAGCAGGGTGTTTTTGGGGACACAAATGTGAGGTGTGACGTGTTGTAAAATCCTAAAATCTGGCGCAGGATTTGAACGAGAATGAAAGGGAATTCACTCAGGAATTATAGCAGTAACCATGAATTTAATCCAACAGTTCATCTGGAGTTTTCATTTAATGTTGTCACTTAATTGCTATGTCAGCTTCTGCTGTTTAGACATCTCCGTGACAGGGTCAGGCTCTGGTAAATTCCAGTAATGAATTAGATTCCTCTGTGAGTCATCTCCCAAAAGCTGACCTGCCAACTGCAGTAAGATGCCATGAAATGGAGCTCAGACATTGTGTTCACACAATCAATCAAGCAACATTAATTTTATATTCTTGTTATAGGACTGTATGCAAGTCGTACAAAATAGACACAATTTTTTTTTTTTTTTTTTTGTGGGGGGGGGTTGTGTTGGTCCACTTGAAATCCACAGAAATCCAGTACCCAGGTATTGTATTTGCCAAAGTACTCTCAAGTAGAGAAGGGAGAAAAAAAAAATTGGATTCGGTTATGTACCTTGATTATTTTGTCTGGCAATTCATGTATCATCAGACTGGCTCCAAAAGCCAAATTTTTATTCCCCATGATTGTGTAAATATGTCATTATGATTCACACTTCAGTTGCTGGTGGGAATGCACAAAATAGTCAAAATCAAAATTCCGGATTAACCTGGGACTGTAAAACTGTAATTCCTGATTAACATGGAAAGTTAACAGCCCTATAGGAAGTAACAAGTGAATTGTTTGGCTGATGAGTGACATGTGAATTGCCTGGCTAGAGCAGAGAATCGTTTTACTTTTCAGCATTTGTTGCCTTGGTAACTCCCTGGCACGTCTCCCGCTTAAAAATCTTTCTGAATAGAACTGGGAGCAGTGTCAAGCTTTCCTGCAGTATATCCGTGAGAATGTTTATTGTTTTATATATTGTTTGAGTCTATTTCAGCCAATACTGTCATCATCTAAATAATCATCATTATTATTATAGTTATCACATGGCATGTATAGAACAGATACTTTTGTGCATCATGAGTCGTGAACAGCGAGCTCTCCTGGACACCTCATCACTATTGAAAGAAAAGGTACTAAATATATACACTCGCAGGAAATTCAAACCACTGCAGAAATATTGTCAGAGACCTCGTTATAAGATTGTTGTGTGCAGTCATAAAGTAAAAGGCTATTTAGTACTTTCCTGCTGATGTGGAAGCCGAGTTATACTCATGTTCATTGTTTCCTTACTAAAGGTTATGGTGAACTCCGTGTTTGGCACCATCTGTCAGACAACAGTATCAGTAACTCATCCATTCATTTTCTGTAACTGCTTAATTCTAGTTAAGGTCGTGGGGAGGCTAGCGCCCACCCCAGCCAACTCCGAGCGACAGCAGAGTACACCCTGGACAGTTCGCCAGGCCATCGCAGGGCAGAAACACGCTGATGGCTACGCAGCTACTCTTGTCAAAAGTCAGCAACGGTTCTTTTACATGAACCTCACACCATAGACCGTGAGAGACATGGCCGGCCTTTGATAACCCAGTTAGCTGCACTGGGAGAGAAGGTGACAACCTGTTGAAAGTGGGGCTTGAATTCCCAGCCTGGGGAGTGGCAATCCACCACCAGGCCACCACTGCCCAGTACCAGTAACTCAGATTGGTAACTGATCAAATTGCGTCATCTGAAAGTTCAGCTCAGTCCAACGCTTTCCCACTTCATGCTTTACAATTAGAAATTTCTCCTCTTGTAGCCTGTTTCGCTTGCAATCATGGACTTTCCACGGTCACTTGTCACTTCATGTTTGAATGTGGCTTTACAGAATTGAAATGCAAACTGAACTGACCCCTGGCGATTCCCTTTTGTATCGAGAACTTCTTTTTCTTAAGTTGGCTTGTCTACTACGTAATATCAATTCAATTTTCAATTCTCTCAAACAGACAAGCTTCAGCAAACTGCTATAACGAGTCCAGCTACGTTATCAGGTACAAAAAAAGTAGAGGTAATACACAAAATAAATACGAGTTGATTTCTGCCCATTAGTTCCAGCGAAGAAGATTAGACTGCTGGAAACACTTTATCCATTTAGTAGGTTTGAAAAAAGAGAGACACCGTAACCATAGGATCTATAATGCTTATCAAAATCTTTCTACTTATATTCCGTCTCACATTCTCATCAAGGAACATTCATTCTTCCACATCACAATTTTTTTTTCTTTCCATGTCTTTCTTTTATCATTATTATTAGTTTATGTATTTTTACTTTGTCATGCAAAGAACACAAAACATGTAATTCCCACTTACGTATTCCTGAGTGAAGTCGATAAGATTTTGTAGGTCAATATCATCTCTATAGGCTCGGATGTTGTTATTTATGAAGAAGTTGAGCTGATCTTTAATCCAATCCTTAAAAACAAAGGCTAGAACCCCCGCTGTGAGTTCCAGGAAGAATATAATCCCCAGGAACACAGAAAACTAGAAAGGGCCAAGAAGCAAGAACACATGAGACACTGCTATTTGTGATTCAAGTTAACACCTGCATATATATATATATATATATATATATATACACATATATAGTGTGTGTATATATATACACATATATATATATATATATATATATATATACACACACACACACACATATAGTAGTGTGTATATATATATATATATACACACACATATATGTGTGTGTGTGTATATATATATATACACACATATGTGTGTGTGTGTATATATATATATATATATATATATATATATATATATATATATATATATATATATATATATATATACATATATACACACACATACACCTATATATCATGGAGCAAATATTTTATTCATATATACACATACACACATGTATATATATATACACACACACGAATATATTTTATATATATAAAAATATATGCATGTATGTGTGTATATATATATATATATATACACACACACGAATATATTTTATATATATAAAAATATATGCATGTATGTGTGTATATATATATATATATATATATATATATATATATATATATATATATATATATATCCATATACACACACACACACACACATATATATTCCTAGCAGGATTCCAACTTTTCAAGATTTATTGGCACCCTTTACAAAATATTAGCTGAAATGTAATCATCACATTTCAATATAGGAGTACTGTCTGAATTTATTCATTCATTTCTGAAACGCTTAATCCTAATTATGGGTTGCAGGGAAGCTGGCATCCATCTCAACTGTGGGCGAGGGCAGAGTAGATATTTCGCCAGGCCATTGCAGGGCAAAAACACGTCGACATGCAGCCTACTCTTGTGGGGCAGTGGTGGCCTGGTGGTAAAGGGCGCAGGATCGCTGATCCTAAGGTTGGGGGTTCGAGTCCCACTCTCCACAAAGTTGTCACTGCGCACCCCCAGTGCAGGTAACTGGGTTATCAAAGGCTGGCCATGTCGCTCTCTGTCTATGGTGACAGACATGTAAAAGGAACCATTTCTGACTGCATACCCATCACCGTGTTTCTGGCCTTTTTACTAAGGGATTGTTTCAGGAAGGGCATCCGAGGTAAAAATCTATACCAAATCAAACATGCAAAGCAGATGATTCACTGTGGTGACCCCTGAGAAAAGGAGAACAGCCGAAAGGAAAAGATAATGTAGCCTACTCTCAAAGAAAGTCAGCAATGGTTCTTTTACAGCCACTCACCATAGATAGTGAGAGACACGGCTGGTAACCCAGTTAGCTGCACTAGGGGGGACAGCAGTGACAACTATTGGAAGTGGGGCTTGAACCCCCGACCTTAGGATCACTATTCCAGCACTTTCCCATCAGACCACATCTGCCCGCTGTCTGAATTTATTTTAATCAATATCCTGTTACAAAGTTGAGGATACTTCAGTGGAGGGATCCTGGACATTCTGGTTTTAGGATGTGCATGTGAAATGTCCTGTTTCTGGGGACTGTGTTGTCTGTTGCAAAACAGTAATTTTATGTTTCCACAACTCTTGACTTTTCATATTCTGGGAGAGGCAACTAGGTTTTGACCTGAAATATCATGGAATTGATAATGATAAGTCACAAAACCATCAAAGTTTACACTAAATTTTAGATGGTTTTCCCTTTTGAATTAATAATTTTTCACAAATTATAATAAATGTGTTGACACGGTGGTTAATACTATCGCCTCATGGCAAGAAGGCTCTGGGTTCAAACTTTAAGGGCCAAAACAGGGTCTTTCTGTGTGCAGCTACATCTAGGTCTTATATAGACTTGACATACGAGTACATCAGAGGGACAGCACATGTAAGAGGTTTTGGAGACAAAGTCAGAGAGGCTAGATTGAGATGGTTTGGACATGTACAGAGGAGGGATAGTGAGTATATTGGTAGTAGGATGCTGAGGTCGGAACTACCAGGCAGAAGGTCTAGAGGAAGACCAAAGAGAAGAATTATGGACGTGGTGAAGGAGGACATGAAGGAAGTTGTGGTAAGAGTAGAGGATGCAAAGGATAGGGTGAGATGGAGGCAGATGATTTGCTGTGTCGACCCCTGACGGGAACAGCCGAAAGGAAAAGAAGAAGATAGACTTTTGAGATGCCCCTTTGGCTCCGATTACCGTGACCATTCCATGACCATATAGAGGCGGTTGCATGTACAAATGTGGAGAGAAAAAGAAAAAAAAATAAAAATAAAAAAAAAATAAAAAAATGCAGTGACATGCAGTAGGCATGGATGCCTTCATGGTACCATCGGCTGAATTGATCCGATGCTTGAAATGTATTTAATTTCAGCACTACCACATGTCCCGTGAATGAAAGTCATGCCCCCCCCCCGAAAAGCATGGTAGACAGGCAGAAGTGTCTTTAACATTTATGGTATAATGCCGGTTGAACCCCTGAAAGGAATCCTCTACCATGTTCTACCTTGAAGTCGTTCCAGCTATGTGAGATCTTGGCTTTACCATGTTCTCCACATGCTTGTGTGGCTTCCTGCAGGTACTTAGTGAATGGCTGTTTGTCTCTCATTTACAGTGTACCCTGATTGATCGATGGTATGGGTCATGCATGGAAGGATGGATACAACAAAAGGTGTGTATGACCAAATATTTTGACTTCACGCTGCCAGGAATATTTCCAATGACTCACGAAGGCTATGTTAGCAAATACTTTTATAATTTGAGTGCGACCAGTGTGATGAGTGACAATACTTAGAACATGGAAAAAGTATATGGTTATAGAAGGTCTGGAAACTGAGGGCAATAAAGAACTTTGAGGTGCCAATAATTCTTGCAGTTTACTTTAAAAATGATACCATAGTGATGCAAATATAGACTCACAAATTTGAGGAGGACGGTGTTCTCTCTCAGAGCTCCGATGCAACCAGCAAACCCCAAGATAAACATCACGCCACCCACCACCAGAAACAGCCAGACGGGGTCAAACCCACCCAGATCAGTGATGGAGGAGATGTTTGACAGCACGCCCTGACAGACAGTACATTTGTGTGTCCTTAATGATCATTGGTTTTCATTTCTTTTCAAAAAGGTTTGCTAATGTCAGTTCAACAAAAGCACACAACACACATGCGCGCACACAAAAGTATTTTGTAATGGAACTACTGTGCATTTTTTCGGCGTGAATGATCAGTAAAAATCTACTTATAAAATAATGATAGTGGAGATTGGCACGTTTGATAAAACCTTTGCTCCAATAAAAACTCTTCATGCAGAGGAATAACTCCTAGCAAAAGGATAGCAAAACAGAAAGTAAAACCTGCAGTCACATACAGTATTAATTAGCGAGTCGAGGGATAAAAGAGTGCAAGTTTCTACTGTCAGTGGGCAGGAAATTAAAATGGTTGCCTAAACAGTCCAGTTGAACAGGTCTATGTTTGTTTTTAACAGTTAAAGTTATCTGGCAGCTGAACATATACTTCAAACTCAAAGCACACCCCTTCCAAGTGTGAGATCTTTCACAATCCAACATAAAGACCATGACTGCAACTTATTATAGATCATTTCTTTATATAACAGCATTGAACTGCGCCAAATATGTCAAGTCTGTATTAAGTGTTGTTCATTTGAGACAGATGTTAATACCATATGTGAAAGAGGAAGGAGCGTGGGAGGTCACCTGAGGTGGAACACATGCTCAACTATATGCGGAGGGAGCAGAGTACAGAAAAGGAAACATCACTTTTATTTTATTACATTTATTAAAGCTAAATCTTATGTACTGCATATTGTTCTTTGTGCATGGAAACAACAATTAGAGCATTACAGTGATCCCTCGCTACTTCGCGCTTCAGTTTCTGCGGCTCCAGTGCATCGCGGGATTTCCAAAAATATTCATCAAAAATTAAAAAAAAAAAAAAAAAAAAGAAAATTAGGGAAAAGTTAAGGAAAATGCCACAAAACAAGGTCAATTATGCAAAACAACCCAAAAACCCCCAACAAAACTATTTACATTTTTATGTGAGGCGCATATCTGCGTGTGTGCATTTATATTTTATTTACATCTTACGCATTATTTCTGAATGTTTAATTGTTATTATAAGCATTTATAGTGTTCAATATGTATTTATTGATATTATAACACGTATCGATATATATACACGTCAGTCAAGGGGGTTGATCCTACTTCATGGAAATTGGCGGTCTCAGGGGGTGTCCTCGGTCCCCATTAACCGCGGAAAGTGAGGGGTCCCTGTACTAGGTTTGATTCAGTATTTTTTGCAGTGAAAGCACTAAACATTTAATGTTCAACTTAATATCCAGCTTTGTTATACAAACAAAGATTTCTTAAAATTCAGGACAGTGTCCTTCATAACCTGAATCACAGCCTTTTGTGCTAGTTATGTGTATTACATACTAAAATAATCGAGTAAAATAAAAAAAAAAAAAGGGTAACACGCATCACTTGTGTACAGAGATGTCACACATTCTGATGTTATTCTACCTTATACATTTTAGTTAGTACTTGGCTCGTTTTATATTGTATAAGCAAACCGCTCCTGAAAAACTGTGTTTCCACAACATAGCCTCATTTAGGTTAGCAAATCAAAGGCTTGATTCCACTGCCAGGGAAAGACACGTCAATCTGGAAATTGTTTGATACCCCTTTGACTTAATTAAATTGAATGAAAATTTACAATAAGAATTAGACTAGCTCTAAAAAGTAGAAGAAAATCAGACCAAAAACAAGAATACCTTTAACTACTTAATCCTGAATGTGTGTATTTCATAACCCAATTTTCTCCTAATTAATACAATATCAGTTTCCATCCACTTGCTGAATAAAAATAAGCACAACTAAAACAACACACAAAATAGTTCCTTAACCCTCGACTACATGGAAAGGTTCATCGCTGCCTAAAACTCTAAGAAGAACCGTTATCTGAAAGTTTTTTTTTTCCCCAAAAGGTTCTACACAGAATCACTGTGCATCCCCAGAGAGACAAATAAGAAAAAGGAACTAGAACATGTAATCCAGATGATAGATCCAGATGACCGTCAGGGGACTGCTGAACACCAGTACCTCCACCCATGACTCGACAAGGTCCTTTACAGAAAGCTCACTCAGGCTCCGAGCTATGGAAGACTGTGCCATTATTAGAATGTGATCTAATAACAGATACTTCAGTTTCAATCAATCAAGCTCAACTTTTTTTTTTTTTTTTTTTTAAATCATGAAAACCTTTCAGCATTCACTTTATTTAACTAATTCCAGCTAATGTGTTAGACATTTTCTCACCTTTTCACTCCATGCCCAGAGTCCGATCCCAAGGAAGGCTACCCCCAACAGCTAAAAACACAGAAGAAAGGTTGAGTTATTACCAAAATTTATTCGAATAATCACCATGTGCTCAGAGTTTAAATCTAATCTACACATCTCGATGTTTTTTTTTGTTTGTTTTTTTTTTTAACTTTACATACAGTATGTACTTCTTGAAAAATCTCACAGTTAAAGCAAAATTCTTGACTCTTACTCCACCCAAAATAAAAATCTAAGGAATGCACCAGAAACAGGAAATGAGACCAGGGGTCAGCGAGTGTGAAAGTGGACTAAAGTTATGATCATTTGCAACAGTTCCTTGTAGTAACAGTCATGCATTAAAATGAGGTGAGCCAACACATTTAGTCAGCATAAGACCCCAAGTACTAAGCTCTAATCCCGAGGTACTTGCGGGGTAAAATAACCCTTTGTAACCAACAACAGACCAGAATTGAGTAACAGGTTATTTATGATGTTACCGTGTTGAATGTACAACGGCATTAATGAATAATGTGACCTTCATAAACATTAATTTACTCCAAAAGGAAAAGTATGTACATGCTCTGGAAATATGAAACAAAAGGTCTTGACACATTTGTAATCAGATTCTGCACCGGTGTATATACATGTCTCTGGCCACCATCAGAAGGAGCATAGGCAGGAACTCTGCACCGTCAATTTATTGCATGTATACAGCACCAATAACTGTAATATTAGTAATCACTCTCAGTTAATCATACTACAGTATAGTACTGTACCTGTAAAGTCACAAATACTTCATTGCTGAGTATTCAACAAACTATGAGAGACAAAACGCCCGTGTTCTCAGGGAGTTAAACAAGGAAATCCTGTGTCTAGCACCAGAAACCCTGATCTTTGGAGTAAAATTATATTCTCACTGTGCACTTTGGAATAACTAACACCAATGTTTTGAATAATCAAATTTATTGTTCACTCTGAAAAATAATGTTTTACAAAAATTCTGCATTCTGAGTTTGGTGGTAGTCCACAAGATACACCCAATAGTATTCAAGCAAAAGTATGTAGAGATGTCACCATTAAAGTCATATACTCAATCCTACTGCACGGACATCAGCGGTTGTGGGTGGGGTCCTCAGTCCCAATTAACCGCGGAAAGTGAGGGACCCTTGTGTATGTATGTGTACGTATGACACACACACACACACACACACACACACACACACAGGGGTACCTCAATTTATGAAATTAATCCGTTCCGGAAGTGATTTCGTAACCTGGATTTTCCGTAAATTGAATTGCATTTTACAGTACATGTAAAACGTGTGATTCGTTCCAAGGCCCACAAAACTACCCCCTAAACCCTTTAAAAATTATAAAAGCACACCTTTTAAGGCCTCCTTCTGCTTCAATATCGTACCGATCGTAGACAGGTTTGGCCATATTCCTTTGTGATATCACCCAACCGAATGCCACGAGCCCGCTTCTTTTTACTCACACTGTGCATCATACGTGCATGCGTGCGTGTTTACCATGTCTTCTTAGCAGAGTTATAATCTTACAAATGTTTATGCAAGATTAAAAGCCTGAGCCAAAAAATAAAATTGCAATGAGCAAACTCGAAAAACTCATAAAACAACAGTAACTCTGTCCTTTACACGAAACCCATTATGGGTGCTCGATAATAGCCAATGGGAGGAAGTTGTGTCATCCCTCCTAGCCAATGGGAGGCCAGAGGGGCGGGATGTTGGGAGATGTAGTCAATGGGAGAGCAACTCGTGCATTGTTTGAATTTTTGAGATGGTGCTTTTGTAACGTGAACTTGTTTCGTATTCAGAGACAAAAATTATAGGAAAATGTTGTAAACCATGTAGTTATGGGCCTCGCTTTGTACACAGAGGAACTGTCACGATGAAATCAATTTCATATCCTTAGTTCCAAGGAAAAGAAATCCTAATTTTATCCATATACAAAGACTTGTCAACACTTGTGCTTACAACATTGTAGTAAGGTTTGGGGAAGACCAACATATGTGCATGATGGTCTAGTGTGCACAAACTTTTAGCCACACAGCTCAATTCAACAGGTTTTAACAGGAACCAAACAATGGCCAGGCTTGATTTTTTTCATATGAAATACACCTACGGGGTTTTTAAAAGTAAATATATCCACTTTTTCTCCATCACATCATCAAGAGCTCTTTGTATATACAATCACCCGGGCTGATCCAGAGAACAGCCTTCTTCAACACTGCTCACTACAGAGGGTCAGTGCATTTAATATTGTTAGTAATCTGATGCTATTAGTAGGGCGAGGCCAACATGGTGTCAGTTTTATTTTAAGCAGTAATATATGTCTGACATTCATACAAGAAGCTGAAGTTCAGTACACAATTTCAGACCTGGAACACCCCCCACCCCCACACACAGCATTATCCAAAATATTATTTTTCTAACTAGTGGGTAAATCATGAAGGTCAGTGCTTGCCTTGGAATTCGTGATTTAATTTCTCTTCAGAGTTAAAGTAAACTGCTGTTCAATATCTGACTCTTTCAGTAAAATGCTAACACACGTATTCGTGAATACAGGCATTGTGGCAATATGGTGCAACATGATCACGTGATCACTTCCATTCTGCAGCTTTAATTCACCTGATATCCTCTTTCCGAATGATTTAATCATATTAGCTGGTAGGAATTGCGGTAGTGATCCTGTACTGTGTCCCTGTATGTGACTGAAGATGTCCCAGGGAGATTTCAAAGGAAAAACAGGAAGTATTCAGCAGTTCTCAGAAGGCCGGATGTTTGGAATTTTACAGCACTTTTTTTTTTGAAAGACCCAAAGACCAAATATTCCGAGGGAGACTGAATGAAAGAAAATCTGCAGTAGTGCACATGGTCATTGACATCTTTTTGATTAATATTTTAAAGCTATGTGATCAGTGTATGTATGGTGAAGGGGGAAAAAGACCCCTTGGCTTCCTGATATCTTTTTGAGTTGGAGAAAAGTTCAGAATCCAAATGCGCACTACTCATTCTCTTGTGCCGATTTGTTTCACTTTAAAGACCAACCTTTGAGGTTCACAGAGAGCATGTCACATGCACTTTGAGCTAATTACATTACTAATCAGGACACAAGCTTACTGCTAATACCTATTAAAAATACACTCACAACACACACACACACACACACACACACACACGGATCCCCCCTCGCTACTTCGCGCTGCAATTCATGTGGCTTCAGTGCATCGTGGGTTTTTTTTTTTTTTAAACATTGATCGAATTAAAAAAAAAAAAAAAAAAGAAAACTAAGGAAGAATAGGGGAAAGAAATTCACAAAAACAAGGCCAATTACGCAAAAAAACAGAACAAAAACAAAACCCCAAACAAAAAAAAAACCCCAAAACCTACCATCAACACTACTGACATTTTTGTGAGGTGCGCATCTGAGTGCGTGCATGCGCACCTGCATGTCTGTGTATTTATATGTTACATCTTATGCATTATTTTTGACTGTTTAATTATTATTATAAACATTGAATATGTATTTATTGATATTATGTACACATATACATAACGTATACGTCAGTCGGGGGGTGGGTTAATCCTATTTCACGAAATTCGGTGGTCGCGCGGGGGGATCTCTGTCCCAATTAACTGCGGAAAATGAGGGCTCCTTGTATGTGTGTGTGTATATATACATACATACATATATATACATACATACATACATATATATACATACATACATACATATATATATATAGGGGGCAGTGGTGGTCTAGTGGTATAGGGCACTGGATCGCTGATCCAAAGGTTGGGGGTTCGAGTCCCACTCTCCACAAGGTTGTCACTGTCCCTCCCAGTGCGGCTAACTGGGTTATCAAAGGCGGGCCATGTCTCTCACTGTCTATGGTGAGAGGCATGTAAAAGAACCATTGCTGACTTTCGTAAAGAGGAGGATGCAAAGCCGTCAGTGTGTTTCTGTCCCTTGCTAAAAAGGGTTGTGACAGGAAGGGCATCCGACGTAAAAACCTATGCCAAATCAAACGTGCAAATCAGATGATTCGCTGTGGCGACTCCCGAGTAAAAAGGAAAGAGCCGGAAGGAAGACAGACACACACACACATACATATACATATATATATACATATACATATACATATATATACATATATACACACACACACACAAATACATATACTAAAAGGGAAAAGCTGAAAGGAAGACAGACAGACACACATTATATATACACACATATACATATATACACACTATATAAATGTATACACACATATATATATATACACACACACACACACACACACACTCCCCAGCTTACGAACGAGTTAGGTTCCAGACTGACGTTTGTTAGATGATTTGTTCGTGTTCGTAAGTTGTTACAGGGTGTTCTTTAGAGGGGAACGCAAGTTTAAACCTTGTATAAGTAACCTATAAGAGTTTATACTGTATACAATCTCTCTCTCTCACACACACACACACACGACACTACAACTGGACAATTGAACTGATCAGCTTCCGGTTGCCCTTAGAAGGAGCACCGGAGAACTGTAATCAAACTTCAACATGAAGTTAATCTGATTTATTTATTATTTATGTAATGCTTCCTAGATAATTCTGTTTAATTGGTGGATTATTTGTGAATCATCTCCCAATATGATTCATGGTTTGTGTCTCACTCAGACCCATGTTGACCAGACTCGACTCAACCTGCTGCCCGCAGGCCTGAAGCTTTAAAGTCTTTATGGTGTTAAATCATGACCATCACAAATCATTGTTAAATGACACCATTCCTCCCATGACACCACAGTAAACATCATCCTGTACATAAAAACCACTCAGCACCGCCAAGGCACACCATTTAACCCACCGGTCCCCGGTCCCAGATAATGAAGTTATCTGTGTAGGATCTGGAGGTGCGTGACGGCCGCACGTGCGCTTCAGGCTGACTTCTGAGAGCAGCACGTGCACATTACCGGCTCACAGGTGGAAAGTTCATACTAGTGGGGGACATGAAATTAAACACAGAGAGGTTAAAAGTTTTCTCTCTCATTATATATATATATATATATATATATATATATATGCACACACACACAGGGACCAATAAGTATTGGGCAATGTAAAAATGTGCTAGTTCACCCATTTAAAAATATAAGAGAGGTTTGTAATTTTCATCATAGGTACACATCAAGCTTGAGAGACAGAATGTAAAAAAAAAAAAAAACAGGAAATCACATTGTATGATTTTTAAACAATTTATTTGTGAAAAGTCCAGATAAGCCGCGCTGTCTCAAACACCATACGTCACTTGCAACAAGTGCCTCCTTTCGATGGCCATACCCCCTAAAATTTTCTCCCCGGATTTAGACAATTCACAGAAATGACCAATTTGAGAAAAACCACAGAATTCTGCGGATCCACGGAAAATTGTCATCCCAGTAAGAGGAGGAAACCAAACCAAGCTGATGTCAGGTAAGAGAGGGTCACCAGTCCATTATGGGGCTAACACAGATGAACAACCACTCAACCTCTAATTCATACCTACGAGCATTTGAACAAATATTCATCTTTGGACTGTGGGACATAACCAAAGTATATGGAGAAAATCCACACAAGCATCGGGACAACATGCACACAGCAAGGCTGTTTGTTGACATTTCTCAAACGTTGACAATGCTGACCACTGAGCCACCATTACACCTACAAAAAACATCAGTTGTTTTTAGCCAGGATCTCAAACTATGATATGATTGTTTCGTTTTTCATCTTGTTCATATTTTTAAACTAACGCATTAAGTTAATAAGGAGTAAAACCAATTAAATAAAAACTAATTTCCTTTCTGATGAAAATATACAGTATCGCAACATGAAAACACAGTGACTAGAGGACCAATGCCCATCCCAACAAACTGTAAAGCAAAGCATTTCGGAATGTTTGTACATCATCTCATCATTGGCCAGTTAAAATGCCACAACATCCCTGATGCCTTTCTTGTACTTAATTAGTTCTTCATTACATGTGCCCCCCCCCATCTTGTTATTTATCATTTACCTATACTGCCCTTGTTTGCATTGTTGTTACTTACATGTTACCACGCCTGGATTCTGGCACACTCTTTGGGGTATTTTCTATTGAGGTGCTTAGACAAGTTAGTTGGTTGCCTCCAGATGTTCCAATCATGTGTTTGCATATTTTATAAAGCACAGTTTGCAATGGGTCCAACATGTTCAAACCAGTATTGTGTAACTTATGCTGAAGTTTTTTCTTTTTTTGAAAATAATTCCCATACGAACACAATGTGTGAGGCCAAACAACATGAGTTGGAAAGAAAACTCTGGAACTTTGAATAAAATTTGGTTAAAAAAATAACTTGTAGAAGGTCCCGAGTTTGATCCCTGGGCTCTGAGCGTTTGTGTGTGGACTTTGCATGCTCATCTCTTGCTTGCGTGGGTTTCCTCCAAGTACTCCAGTTTTCTTCCACCAGCCAAAAACATGAACCACAGGCTGACCGGTAGTGCCAAATCACGCCTATAGGTGTGGATGCAAATAGTTGTATGTGTGTTGGCCCTGCAATGGCACGGCGATCTATTCAGGGTGTTCTCCACTTTCGCCCAGAGTCGGGTGAAATGAGCACCAGCCTCCCGGCAACCCTAATTAGGATTAAGCAGTTTAGAAAACTAAAGCACTGAATGAGAATAACCTGCCATGTTTCAGTGTTTTTCTGGATTTGAATTGTATCGCCTGTTCCTAATCTGCTGCACTGTAAATCTAATCAAATCTTCAACTCAAATCTTAATTACTTGAGTTTCTGTAGCTCTACCTAATGATCATTTCTCGAACAACGTCCAGTTCGCACTTTGAATATTTATCTCCCCGTGGTGTGGAAGAGTCTACTACAGAGTGAATGCATCATTTCTATATGATGCGTTGCTTATGATTTAGCACATACTGTATAATTTCTACATTACTATTTCATCTTTATCTGAGAAACTTTTAAGCTCTAGTATTATGGAACAATTCTCAAACACAAACCCCCAAGTAATGGAACAGCCTATAGTACACTATAGTAAAATGCTTCAACAGATGTAGTGCTATCCATAATTTACAGCAGGTCTGTAGCAGAGTCGTGTATAGCAAAGTTAACATAAACCGCTGTATACTCAGATTTCTACTTGCTACATGGTTATTTGAACTTGTGGTTCAAGGCTAAATACATTTAGTTTGCGTTTAGCTTGTGCTCTGCATGACAATCCAGAATTGAATGCAATCTTATACCAGCGCACATTCTACATCTACATGCCAAACCGAATTAAAAGTTTGACATAATGTAATAAATGGTAATTATGCGAACATACATATATACACACACATATTATATATATATATACACACACACATATTATATATATATATATATATATACACACACACACACAAACAGGAATTCCTCACTACTTCGCGCTTCAATTCATGCGGCTTCAGTGCACCACCATTTTTTTTTTTTTTTAAATATTCATCGAATTAAAAAATTAAGGACATTCAGGAAGAATTGGGGGGGGGGGGGGGGGGAGAGCCTAAACAAACAAATCAACCCAAAGCCTCCCATCAAAACTACTTATATTTTTGTGAGGGGTGCATCCGAGTACTTGCATGCGTGTGTCTGTATTTATATTTTATTTACATCTTATGCATCATTTTTTTTAATGTTTAATTGTTATTATAAGCATTTATAGCATAGAATATGTATTCCTTGATATTATATACACATATACATGTACATATACGTCGGTCAGGAGAGGGTTGGGGAAGTGATCCTACTTCGTGGAATTCGGTGGTCACGGGGGGGATCTTGGTCCCAATTAACCGCGGAAAGTGAGGGATCCCTGTATAACGGTTTAAGCTTCCGTATTGTTCTTACATGTTGGAACCCAGGTATTATTATATCAGACTCGGTAGAGACCGCACTATTTGATTATTTTAATCCACCCCAAGCTGATTTTAATACCTGGAAACAACAACATGCCCTAAAATCCTGTTGAGGAGTCTCAATATGCTGCATGAACAGTGTGCAAGGATATAATCAGATAGTCTCTACTAGACTTGTATTATAACTTAAAGTAGTGTTTACAGATATTATTGGACTTTATAATCACATCAGCACATTCAAGATCTCAGCCGGATTATATTCATAATCAAATCCTTCATTTAGTGCACTCTGAACACCTCCTGCACTTCAGGGAGGTTTGGGAGAATGGTCTGTCCGGTACGAATACTAGCCAGCGTTTAAATTATAGTCTTACCACTGTTATGAAGATTACAGGACCCTGATGTACAAAAATGCATCACATAGTACTCATCCTGAATGATAAAAATAAGGAGGATGAACAGGAAGAGTCAGAGCCAAGGTAGACCACAGAATCCACCTCCAGTGGGGAATAGCGGTACCACCCGTGGGGCGATATTTAGGCTTGGCACACTTGGTGAGAGTAATACATTATACATCCATCACCCGTAGGAAATGTATTGCTCAAACATTTTTGCTTCCTGAACTGTATTACCTATTTACATGAAAATATCTGTGCTCTTATGAAAGCTAGTGAAGGATTACATACTTCTTTTAGTAGCTTTTATACAAATAAATAAATAAAATCTTTTGTAAAACATTTCCTCATGTTCCACCCTTTCATAAATTCTTCAAATGGAAACAAACTGGAAAGCCATGAACCATGCCTCAGAGACCATACATCATGTACCCAGGACGCCATCATGAAGAAACACAAAGGATTGCTTTCATCTGAAAGAACAAGCTAGCAGAGCATGGCATTTCGTTTGCAGACCCACTCTGAAGGCATACAGAACATGGAAAGTGCATCAACGTGACTTACAGTGTAAAACAGAAAAAATCCTGACCAAAGCAAGAATCTGAACTGTAAAAACACTGTTACGTAAACTGTATTTACGAATTCTGATGGATTTTCTTTTGAAAAATGACAAAACGCATTCCTTGTTTAAGCAGCGTCACGTCTTCTGTCAAA
The DNA here is from genome assembly GCA_024760905.1 of Plotosus lineatus. Taxonomy (NCBI): domain Eukaryota; kingdom Metazoa; phylum Chordata; class Actinopteri; order Siluriformes; family Plotosidae; genus Plotosus; species Plotosus lineatus. Next base: position 13,875,287 of record CM045745.1, on the reverse strand, counting down.
TAAAATTTCAAAATAAGACTTTGGTCAACTATGAAAACACATTATATCAACGTATGCCTGCCTGTAAATCTGCTGGGTGCTTTATTTACTTTGGTATGGACGCGTATAATGTGAAAGCAGTGGGAGTGAGAGACTGTTTGGGAGTGAGAGACTGTTACAGTATTTCTTTGTATTAGCGTGGGAGTATCATTCCACTGCTGCTAGGAAAAAGGGATGGACCAAGATATCTAATTTGGATTTTTTCACTACAACATTTTCAACAATAAAATCTATTCATTCATCGCTTATTACTGGGCACAGCTGCATTCGATCCAGTTGATCACAAAATGGATCATAATATCAACTTAAAGCTTAATTGGGATCGAGATCCCCCACGACCATCAAATTTCACAAAGTAGGAAAGTAGGACCACCCCTCCAACTGACGTATACGTACATGTATATGTGTATATAATATCAATAAATACATATTCAATGCTATAAATGCTAATAATAACAATGAAACATTCGCACACCTCACAAAAATGTAAGTCGTTTTGATGGGAGGTTTTGGGTTGGGTTTTTTTTTTGCATAATTGGCCTCGTTTTTGTGCCATTTTCCTTAACTTTTTCCCTATTCTTCCCTAATTTCCTTATTTTTTAATGCGTTGAAGATTTGGAAAAAAAAAAAAAAAAAAAAAAATGCGATGCACTGAAGCCGCATAAATTGAATCACGAAGTAGCGAGGGATCCCTGTATATATCTTGTATACGGTGACACACTGGCGCAGAGGTTAACATGTCTGACTCCGAGTAAGATGGTCCTGGGTTCGATTCCCAGCACGGGCGTTTCTGTGTGGAATTTGCATGTCCTCCCTGTCCTTGCGCGAGTTTCCTCCAGGTACTCCGGTTTCTTCCCACAGTCCAAAAAGATTTAAAATTATGCTAATTAGCTGTTCCAAATGTCCTCTAGGTGTGAGTTTGAGTATGAATGGCTGTGTGAAGGTTGGCCCCGCCTTCCAGTGTGTACTCTGCCCTCGCCCAGAGTCGGCTGAGATGGGTGCCAGCCTCCCTGAGACTCTAATTAGGATTAAACGGTTCGGAAAATGAATGAATATCTTGTATAGGAAAATTAAGTAACTAAAGCTTATTGCTTTACTTGGCTGTATTACACATTCTAGCCAACATGGGAACAGCACGATTTAACTGGTCTGCTATCAGGAGATTTAAAAACTATTTCCTGAGTGGCAAGGATTAAATTAGAACAGTGGACACTCACAGTTTATCAGAGCTGCATGGAGCAGTTAACACCATCATTGTCTGCCTTTAAAAGGGATAAATAATCGGTGTCACAGCCTACATTGGCCAACACCAAGCGAAGACAGGGGACACCCTGAAAGCTTGGCAGACCATTACAGACAAACCCATGTAGCCCTTTTGGCTTCCAACTTGGAACAGCCAATTAGCCTAACGAGCATGTTTATGGACTGTAGGAGACAACAAGAGAACGCAGAGGAAACTGACGCTAGCAAAGTCAGAACATGCAGACGCCACACAGGAACACCCTCGCCAAGCCCAGGCCTCAAGTCCAGGACGTTCTTGCGGTGATGCAGGCGTGTTTACCACTACGCCACCGTGCCACCAATCATTCAGTCATCCATATGATTTTGTTATTATACCAAAAGTATCCTATTTCGTGAAGATTTAAACATTTATTTTCATGACACTCCAGAGGTTCTGCCCTGTTGATAGGGACTTGCGCTGTAGAGTCTGTAGGTTCTAATCCAACCATGTATTCATTCATTTTCTGAACCACTTAAACCTAATTAGGGTCATGACAAGGCTGACGCTTATCTCAGCCGATTCTGGACGAGGGCAGAGGACACCCTGGACAGAGACCCAGTGACTGCTACGCAGTTACGCTTGATAAAAGTCAGCAATATTTTTTTGGGTTTTTTTTTACATGCCCTCCACCATATACAGTGAGAGACATGGCCAGCCTTTGATGACCTATGATAGTTGCACTGGGGGGACAGCAGTGACAACTGTTGACAGTGGGGCTCGAAAACCTGACCTCGGGATCAGTAATCCAGCACCTTACCACCGGGCCACCACTGCCCCTCCTCCCATGCATGAAAGCACTTAGTTGTAAAAAGTAGTAATGCACCCTATATAATTATAATGAAAAACGGAGACGTTACCCCAAAAGGTAGCTTTAAGTCTGACATCCTAGTATTTTTAGTGCTAATTAAATATTTAATAAGGTTTGCCTTGGCTAATAAGGATTATAAGGAAAAAGAGCAGACAGCAGCATTAGTGTCAGCACTTACAGCAGGAATGAGGCCAATAAAGCATTTCACATCAAGTGTCTCGCTCAGCTGTATGACAGAATATCTATTCCTGTTCGGCATATCGGTTATACCACAAACATGTAATCTACGCACAAAATACAGTCACTATGACAGTTTTATAACCAATAGGTTGACAGAATAAAGAAGGGCTGGCAGGCTGGCGCAGTGCTGTAGTAGATAACACGCCCATCTCACAATAGACGTCCTGTTGTTGACTCCTAATCTCGACGAGGTCATTTCTGTATGGAGTTTGCGTGTACTTGTTGTACAGGGATCCTTTGCTACGTCACACTTCAATTCATGCGGCTTCAGTGCATCGCGGTTTTTTAATTTATTTTTAATAGTCATCGAATTAAAAGATAAGGAAATTAAGGAAGAATAGGGGAAAAAGTTATGGAAAATGGCGCAAGAAAAGGCCAATTATGCAAAAAAAAAAAAAACAACCCAAACAAACAAAGAAAAAACAACCCAAAACCCCCCATCAAAACTACTTACATTTTTATGTGAGGTGCGCATCTGAATATGTGTGTATTTATATTTTATTTACATCTTATGCATTATTTTTGAATGTTTAATTGTTATTATAAGCATCGCGTTGAATATGTATTTGCATTGAATATGTATTTATTGATATTATATACATATACGTCAGTAAGGGGGGTAGTGGTGGTCTCGTGGTATAGGGCACTGGATCGCTGATCCAAAAGTTGGGGGTTCGAGTCCCACTCTCCACAAGGTTGTTACTGTCCCTCCCAGTGCGGCTAACTGGGTTATCAAAGGCGGACCATGTCTCTCACTGTCTATAGTGAGAGGCATGTAAAAGAACCATTGCTGACTTTCGTAAAGAGTAGCTGCAAAGTCGTCAGTGTGTTTCTGTCCCTTGCTAAAAAGGGTTGTGACAGGAAGGGCATCCGACGTAAAAACCTCTGCCAAATCAAACGTGCAAATCAGATGACTCGCTGTGGCGACGCCCGCGTAAAAAGGAAAGAGCCGGAGACACACACATTATATATATTATATACACACACATATATATACGCGATGCTTATAATAACAATTTTCCCCTTTTAGTGTGTGTATGTGGCATTTGCCCCCGACAACATAGCTCCTAGGAACCTAATGTATTCCAATTAAATTTGATGTTGTTATGTTTCAAAAGTTATAAGGATGCCAAAGGAAGTCAAATTTCAACTGAAAATAGTACCCGAAGCAATGTTTAGCCCGAACCGGAAGCTGAAGCCAAATTACCACGTGAAAGGGGCCTGTGCGCAGTCTAGTTTTTCTTCCACGTCATTGTCTCTGTACAAAACAAAACATAAACCAAAACAAAACAAACAAAACAACAAAACAGACAAAAACAAAACCCCAGACAAAACGAGCAACTATGGTTCAAATAAAACTTTTATTTGTTGTAAATGTGCTTGTAAAGAATAAGTACATGTTACTCGAATGATTATAAGTATAGGGCAGTGATGGTCTAGTGGTATAGGGCGCTGGATCGCTGATCCAAAGGTTGAGGGTTCGAGTCCCACTCTCCACAAGGTTGTCACTGTCCCCCCGGTGCAGCTAACTGGGTTATCAAAGGCTGGCCATGTCTCTCACGGTCTATGGTGAGAGGCATGTAAAAGAACCATTGCTGACTTTCGTAAAGAGGAGCTGCAAATTTGTCAGCGTGTTTCTATCCCTTGCTAAAAGGGTTGTGACAGGAAGGGCATCCGACGTAAAAACCTCTGCCAAATCAAACGTGCGAATCAGATGATTCGCTGTGGCGACTCCCGAGAAAAGGGAAAAAGCCGAAAGGAAGACAGACAGTGTGTGTGTATATATATATATATATATATATATACACACACACACAAAAAGGGGAAAATTGTTATTATAAGCATCGCGTTGAATATGTATTTGCATTGAATATGTATTTATTGATATTATATACATATACGTCAGTAAGGGGGGCAGTGGTGGTCTAGTGGTATAGGGCACTGGATTGCTGATCCAAAAGTTGGGGGTTCGAGTCCCACTCTCCACAAGGTTGTCACTGTCCCCCCCGCCCCCCCCCCAGTGCAGCTAACTGGGTTATCAAAGGCGGGACATGTCTCTCACTGTCTATAGTGACAGGCATGTAAAAGAACCATTGCTGACTTTTGTAAAGAGTAGCTGCAAAGTCGTCAGCGTGTTTCTGTCACTTGCTAAAAAGGGTTGTGACAGGAAGGGCATCCGACGTAAAAACCTCTGCCAAATCAAACGTGTGAATCAGATGATTCGCTGTGGCGACTCCCGAGTAAAAGGGAAAAAGCCGAAAGGAAGACAGACATACGTCAGTAAGGGGGGGGTTGATCTCGGGGGTCGCGGGGAATCTCGGTCCCAATTAACCGCGGAAAGTGAGGGATCCCTGTACTTCAGTGGGTTTCCTCCAGGAACTGCTTCAAACTTCTCCTAGGTGTGGATATGAGTATGAATGTTTTTTTTCTTTGTGTGTGTGTGTGTGTGTGTGTGTGTGTGTGTCTTGCCCTGTAATGGACTGGTGAGCTGCTCTGGGTATACCCTGCCTTCGCCCAGTGTGGGCTGAGAGAGCATCCCTACAACCCTAAAAGGATTAGTACAGTATTAAGAATGATCGAGTGAATAATGAAGCAGAAAAATATGGCAGATCACAATAGTATGATCGCATAAAATTAAATTTAAAAAAGTGCCTGTGTCAGAGAAAAAGAGAAATCCTTCACGCTGCTTTAAAGAAAATAATTTAAAATAGACAGCAGTGGTGGCCTGGTGGTAACATGCTGGATTATACATCCCAAGGTCGGGAATTCAAGTCCCACTGGCAATGGTCGTCACTGCTGTCCCCTCAGTGCTGGTGACTGGGTTATCAGAGGCCGGCCAGGTCTCTCACTGTCTATGGTGAGAGGCTGTAAAAGAACCATTGCTGACCTTTGTCAAGAGTATCTGCGCAGCCGTCAGCGTGTTTCTTGCCTTGCGATCTCCTGGCGAGGTGTCCAGTGTGTACTCTGCCTTCGCCCAGAGTCGGCTGAGATGCACAGTAGCCTCCCCATGACCCTAATTAGTATTAAGCGGTTCAGAAAACGAATGAAGTATTATTTGTGCGGTGAAGATGGGTTACGAGATAGTCTTAAGAACAGACGAATGAATAGTGTTGTCAAGGACTACTGTTGTCAGCTATGAAGAGTAAACCATACAGAATGTAATAAACAGAACGATGATTGATGAGTCATGATGATGGCTATTGGGCAGTTCGGCGGTGCAGTGGTTAGCACATCTGCCTCACAGCAAGAAGCTCCTGGATTCGATTCCAAGCCTGGGCGTTGCTGTGCAGAGGTGGCATGTTCTCCCGGTTGGTTGCATGTTCTGTGTATTCTGCGCGGAGGTCACATGTTCTTCTGTGTGGGTTTCCTCAGGGTACTCCGGTTTCCTCCCACAGTCCAAAAACATGCAGGGTAGACTTCGTGGCTGTTCCAAATCCCCCCATAGGTGTGAGTACGAGTATGAATAGTTGTGCAAGTGTCAGCCTGGCGAGCTGTCCAGGGTGTACCCCACCCGAGCCCAGAGTCGGCTGAGATGGTCATCAGCCTCCCAGCGACCCTAATTGGGATTAAGCAGATCAGAAACTGGATAAATGGATGAAGATGATGTTTATTATTATTGTTCTGTCTGATAGACATGTGCTTCTTCCATCACACTAGTTTTATTAATGACATGGAGACTTTTTAGGAGCTCAGCCAGTGCAACAACAACAACAACAAAAGGTTGAGCACTTTTTTTTAAATAGGACAATAGTAAAGGTTTACTATCAGCTGCACTTCCTGCCATGGTTAATCTGGGAGCAGTTCATACTCAGCACAGAGTCCTGATAAAGCCGATTATCTCCAGGCACACAAACACCTCGCCAGGTGGAGAACATCCAACCCTGAGGGAAACCTGACGTGGAAAAGGAGGAAACTGAAAGTTTTACCAGCTCTCAGGAGGCTGGAGAGAAGAATAGATTCGGTCGGGATTTGTAAAATGGACGGATATAAACATAACCGGGTCAGGATGAGCTCGAGCTGATGGGACCGGTATTGTTTATAAATCTGTGACAGGAAGCTGGTCGGTCAGGGTTTCCTGTGAATATTTACCTCAGGATTCTTTCGGATCGACTGCAACACACAAAGACACGACGCTCTGCAGAACAATAACCAGGCAAACTAATACCAGAACCTGGCTTTAAAACAAAACAAAACAAAATCTGAATAAAACACTGGCTTACCCAAAATATTATGTTAAATCCAAATATAAAGTACTTGATGCAGCAGCTGACTTCATGCCCGTTGTAATTGTTTCCTGACATCATTGGTGCTCGTCCACATCAGTCCTGCTCCGGCCCTGCTCGTTTACATCCGAACTGAGAGGAGCAGGTTCAGCGGGATTCCGAAGCTCTGGGTCTCTCCACCGTCGGCTCTTATTATCCACAAAAACACATCTCCACGACCGGCTTCTTCAACTCCACAGCCTTTACTACACACACACACACACACAGACACACACCGGGACCTGCTGCTGATCTCGAGCCTCTGGAGGCTGATAAACGCGGAACGTCTCGGTCTACTTTACATTTAATTTAAAGCCTCGTCCTGCCGCTCTGTTTACACTTGACAGAGTTGATTTTAATGGACCGAAATCTCGACCAATCGGACGGGTGCTCTCGCGAGAACGCGGGAGGCGGGACTACAGGCAGCGTGACTGCGCTCTCATTAGGGGATTGTTTCAGAAACCTGGAATCCACCGGAAATGTCACGTGTTGAGAAAAATATTTTAATTTGGAATAATTACTCTTTAAGGAATAAAGTTATTAATATTTAAGAGTCAAGTCTCACTCTCTCTCTCGCTCTCTCTCTCTCTCCGACTCCTCCCCTCTCTCTTTCTCTCTCTCTCTCTTTCTCTCTCTTTCTCCCTCCCCTCTCTCTCTTTGTCTTTCATTTTCTCTCTTTCTCTCTCTCTCCCTCCCCCTCTCTCTCTTTGTCTTTCATTTTCTCTCTCTCTCTCTCTCTCTCTCTCTCTCTCTCTCTGTCTTTCATTCTCTCGCTCGTTCTGTTCCACTCCTCCCCCTCTATCTTTCTCACTCTCTCTCTCTTTCTCTTCCTCTTTCTCTCTCTCTCTCTCTCTCTCTCTCTTTCTTTCACTCAC
>CM045745.1:13752781-13860281 GCA_024760905.1 Plotosus lineatus | reverse complement strand
AAAGACTCAGTTTTACTTTAAGAATTTTACTGTGTAGGATGAAGCGGTTCGGCAAATAAATGAATGATGGAACGAATGATCGTTCAGAAGCAGATGGTTTCTTTGAATATTTTTGTATTGCATCATTTGCATCTTTGATCACAAAATTTGTGATAACATTTTCCCTCTCACACTTCAATATGTAATGAATGTGTTTAACTATATTGTAGTTATGCTGATAAGGGCAGTTCTGCAGCCAATTTTAATGTTATATGTTGAGTATTGACAAGCACACAGTATTGCTTTATAAAATATTTATGGAATACTGTACTTATATGCATTTTATAAAGTCTCGAAGTTTGAAACATTCACATTAAATATTAACAAATTATTCAGCCCCCAGTTATCAACTTGATGAATCTCAGCACTTATGATTTGTAACCAAATACATTGCACATTCGTCTCATTGATAAAAGAATTGGTACGGACTTCAGATTCATTAACTTGGCCAGAACATAAACAAAGCCCATGCACTGAGTACTGTACTCATAATTGGTATTAACCACCACTATCCAAGTACCTCAAAAAATCTTTCGCAACACTTTTCAATCAGATAGTCAACGTCAGGTAATGTATAACTCATATTTAATTATTTTCTTGATTATATTCTCACAGTGCCAAAGTTTTTTTTTTTTTTTTTGCTGTGTGTGGTAATGAAATTCTAATCTACACACACTGTGCCAACAGGCTACTTCATATTTCAGTTGACATCAAAGTTTTATTTCACTTATTATCAAATATGGTCTGAGCAAACACATCTCTGTGCCCTGATATCTCTTAACTGCTTTATGATGATGTCATTCGTGGCGCTCCGATACATCACTGTGAGGGAAGATGTCTCCTGCGAGGAGCAGTGTGGACTGGAAAGAAGCACAAAGTTATAAAAAGATTCTATTTTAACAAAAAAAAAATCTGTTTTAAAACCAACAGTACTAGTATATGCAGGTAATAAATCACTTTATGTGCAGATACCTTTTGTCATTTTCCAACTGCTTATCTTTTGGTTTCTTGTCAACCAGGGAAAGATTTGTCAGCTGTTTCAAGCACATACCCCTATGACAATGACATACACCACATATATGTATATATCTATATCTATATGGACTTTCAAAAAGCATTTGATACAGTACCACATGAGAGACTAATTTTTAAAACGAGGTCAGTTGGAATTGTAGGAGGTATTCTGGAGTGGATTAAGAACTGGTTACAGGACAGAACACAGAGAGTTGTGGTTGGAGGGATTTCATCTGAGCAAGGAATTGTGGGAAGTGGAGTCCCTCAGGGATCTGTGTTGGGACCCTTGCTCTTCCTCATCTACATTAATGACCTTGATAGGGACATTGAGAGCACATTGGTGAAATTTGCTGACGATACTAAATTGGGCGGTTTGGCAAATAGTCTGGAGTCTACTAAGGTTATTCAGGACGATTTGGATAGACTTCGAATTTGGGCAGATACATGGCAAATGAAATTCAATGTCGCTAAATGTAAAGTTCTACATGTAGGGAATAAAACATTAGACAGGAGTATTTCATGGGAGGTTTAAAACTAGAATGTTCCTCTCAGGAAAAGGATCTGGGTGTGATGGTTGACCAGTCCCTCACTGGTACTAGCCACTGTGCGTTAGCAGTAAAAAGGCAAATAGGATGGTGGGTTACATACGCAGGAGTATTGAGTATAGATCTAAAGATGTTGTCCTTCTCTTGTATAACACATTGGTTAGACCACATTTAGAGTATTGTGTACAGTTCTGGGGACCATACTTGAAAAAGACATCGAGACTCTCGAAAAAGTTCAGAGAAGAGCAACAAAGCTAATTCCGGGTATAAAAAGGAATCCTATGAGGAGAGGCTGAGGATCCTAAACCTTTTCAGTCTTCAAAAAGGAGAATTAGAGGTGATCTGATTGAGGTCTTTAAGTATCTTAAGGGGATTAATAAAGTCAACTATGCCCGATTACTTAGGCCAAGTTCTGTAAGTAGAACTAGGGGTCATAAATGGAAGTTATTTAAGGGTAAATTTAGCACAAATATTAGGAAATATTTTTTCTCGCAGAGGGTAATTTCAGTGTGGAATAGATTGCCTAACCACGTTGTCGAAGCAGAAACCTTACAAGTCTTCAAAAGCAGACTTGATCTAGTGCTGGATACCATCTAGTCATGAAAAAAAAAAAAAAAGTGCGTCTTTAAGGTTAGAGTGTGCGTCTTTAAGGTTGGAGTCACTTTAGAATAGGACAATGGTGAGCTTAGTTGGGCTGAATGGCCTGTTCTCACCACTCATGTTATGTTATGTTATGTTATGTTATATGTATATATAGCACATATACAGGGATCCCTCACTTTCCGCGGTTAATTGGGACCAAGATCCCAACCCCCGCGACCACCGAATTCCGGCAAGTAGGATCAGCCCCACCCCCCACTGATGTATACATACATGTATATGTATACATACAACATGGATGTTGGGGGATAGCCAATGAGAGAGCAACTCGCATTATATGTGTATATAATATCAGTAAATACATATTCAATGCTATAAATGCTTATAATAACAATTAAACATTAAAAAATCATGCATAAGATGTAAGTAAATTATAAATACTGTACACACACATACAGATACACATGCACGCACTCAGCTGCGCAACTCACAAAATTGTAAGTAGTTTTGATGGGAGGTTTATTAAAAATTCATCGAATTAAAAAATAAGGAAATTCAGGAAGAATAGGGGAAAAGTTAAGGAAAATGCAACAAAAACAAGGCCAATTATGCAAAAAAAATAAATAAAAAAAACCCTAAACAAACACAAAACAAAAAACAACCCAAAATTTCCCATCAAAATGACTGACATTGTTGCATCTCTGTGTGTGCGTGCGAGCGTATGTATGTGTGTTCTCTTCTTCTCGTGCAATACCATCAGTATGTGTGTATTTATATTTTAGTTACGTCTTATGCTATTTTTTAATGTTTAATTGTTATTATAAGCATTTATAGCATTGAATGTGTATTTATTGATATTATATACACATATACATGCGAGTTGCTCTCTCATTGGCTATCCCCCAACATCCCGCCCCGCCGGCCTCACATTGGCTAGCAGGGAGCTGTATCTGCATAATACTCATGATGCAGCTCCCTCCCATTGGCTATTATTATTAGCTCTATCTCCATAAAACCCATGATGCTTTTCGTGTGCCTTCGACCCAGTGTTCGTCACGGAGTTCTAACACGCATAAAGGACAGAGTTACTGTTGCTTTCGTGAGTTTTTCGAGTGTGCTCTTTGCAACTTTATTTTTTGGCTCAGGCTTTTAACCTTGCATAAACATTTGTAAGATTATAACTCTGCTAAGAAGACATGGTCAACACATACACACACACACACACACACACACACACACACACACACACACACACACACACATGTTCGTGTGATTCCTGGTGAAAGTGATTCCCGGTGCGAGTGAAAAGACGACGCGGGCTCGTTGCATGTGGTTGAGTGATATCACAAAGGAATATGGCCAAACCCATCTACCTTCGGTACGATATTGAAGCAGAAGGAGGCCTTAAAAGATATACTTTTATAATTTTGAAAGGGTTTAGGGGGTAGTATTGGGGGCCTTGGAACGAATCAGGCCTTTTACATGTAAAATGCGTCTCAACTTACGAAAAAATCAGGTTACGAAACCACTTCTGGAATGGATTAATTTCGTAAGGTGAGGTAACACTGTATATATATATAAATATATATATATATATATATATAAATATATATATATATATATAAATATATATATATATATATATATATATATATATATATATATATATATATATATATACATACACATACACACACACACACACACACACACACACACACACACACACATACATGAGTGAAGAATAATACAAGTTGAAGAATAATAAACCAATCACAGCTACCTGCAGAAGCTGATGTTAAATGCTGTTGGCTGCAGTATCCATTGCCCCAGTTCAGTCTTATGAATTTCAACAAGATGTTCATGAAGCTTGCATGCCGGGTTATTTATGCTTCTTTGCTGTCTCACTTGTGAACGCTGTTTCACCTGATTGGTGCTTTCTTTGCAGTACTGTCTCTGCCTGTGCTCAGAGATCTGCCAGTCTGTTGGTTTTGCCTTGTAGGTGACCAGCAGAGGCTGACTAACAGAGCTTGTGTTTAAGCAATAGAAGCTCTGTGTTAGAGCCTCGTGGAGCACCAGGCTGCCACTTTCGTCCCTGAAGCGCAGCTGGAAGCCCAGAATGTGTGGTTCATTGACATGATGAGGTAGAGATGCTGTCACATTGAACACATCATAGCCTAATGGGGGAAGTTGGTCCAGTGTGAGCAAGTGTTCAGTGAGGGGCGGACTTATGCTCAGGTTTCCTGTGCTGAAAGAGAGGCTGTGTACAGCCACTGTAACTGTGAGTGGTTCAGGGTGTAAGGTTTTTCTCAGTAAAATCAGCTCAGCAACTGTCATAGAAGGCTGTAAGTGGGACAAGTTGAACCATATCCAACCAGGTTTACTATATTTTGTGCCTAGTTAAGAGACACACGGTTAAGAATTGATGTGATAGACTGTGTAGGTCACATATTATAAAAAGTAATCCGTGTTAGTAATAGTAAACATTCCTGCGCTAAAGAGTATTTGTAGAGTTTCTTACCTTGCACACTACGGAAACTCTGCACCAACGTCCCACCTGAATCACTTCTTTGCCTTGATTCCTGTACACTCAATAAATGGTAAATTTGCTTCATGTATGGATGTGGCTTGGCTTGTTGAGGGACCGACAGCTTATTGATGTGAAGCATCTCCAAAATGGCCTTGCTAAGATCCCTGCTTTCAAAATCTTCAGGAAGCTTCTCTTCAAAGTTGAAGCCACTGACAACATTCAGAGATATAACTACATACAACCAACCTAAAAAAACAATTAATTCCATGCTCAAAACCAAAAAAAAAAAAAAAAAAGTCCTTCAGACAGATAGAATGATTCCTGGTCTGTTCCTCACAAGATAAAACACCAGTAGGAACACTGAACCTCATTTGCTAATTGGGTGTGGGAAAGATTCACAAAATGTGCACCACACAGCCAAACATCGAGTGAAAGCAATTACGGCGTACACTGAAAATGCCTGGAATGTTACACTCCACTTGACATGCATTGTGTCCGTGCTGTTTCTGGCAGCAGAGCAAAGCGTTAACTCTTGTTTTGGTTTGGGGGATGATTGCCCTTCCTTTTGTAGATTCAAAGACTCTTTTCAACTTTGCTGTATATTTTTAACAAATGTTTCTATATCACCATTGTTTAAAACATGTAAAGATACTCAACATTAGTTGGTGGAAGTACGTGTATCACTTAATATATTTGCCAATAGCATTAGTGTAGGTGGTTATTGATGTTGTATTTGTTGAGAGAGTTCATGGAGCCCGGAATTTTATTCTATCAGTTTGTAGACCTTTATACTGTCAGTGAAGATGGAGGTAAGTGGGCTGGAGACTCTACATTGTAAATATGGTTAAGCTGTGGTGCATTGCTCTAGATGTTCATCCCATATTGTGTAAACAAGCAATGTCTTACAAGTGTTGCTTCTAGGAAAGGCTCAGAGTTCACCACCTCATTGAGCAGGAAAAAGCAGTTAGTCATTTTCTGAGTCATGTGCTTCAACAGTAGATGTCAGTGTTGATAAAAATTTCCAGTAGTCTTTTGTTTCTCCTGAAATTGTGCTTACAAATTGTATTTAAATGTGAAATATTAAACACTTTTGTACAAATAAAGATGCAATCTCTCTATATAAATGCTTATAATGTTTTTCTCACCATTCACTCGTTTGCTGCACCGGCACCGCCTAATCCTCTGTACTAGGGCTGTGGAGAGGTTGCCCCCATCTCAGCCGTTACTGGGTACACCCTGAACAGCTCGCCGTTGACCGTTGAGGAAAAGGAACTGCAAAGATTAGTAAGGGTGCAGTGAGGAGGGCATTGAAGAGGATGAAGAGTGGAAAGGCAGTTGGTCCTGATGACATACCGGTGGAGGTATGGAAGTGTCCAGGGGAGGTAGCAGTAGATTTTCTGACAAGAATATTCAACAAGGTCTTAGAAAGTGAGCAGATGCTGGAGGAATGGAGGAGAAGTGTGCTTGTGCCCATTTTTAAGAACAAGGGAGATGTACAGAGTTGTGGCAACTACAGAGGGATAAAGTTGATGAGCCATACAATGAAGTTATGGGAAAGAATAGTGGAAGCAAGACTAAGGGCAGAGGTCAGCATTTGTGAACAACAGTTTGGTTTCATGCCATGAAAGAGCACCACAGATGCAGTGTTTGCTTTGAGGATGTTAATAGAGAAGTTCAGAGAAGGTCAGAGGGAGCTGCATTGTGCCTTTGTGGATCTGGAGAAAGCATATGACAGGGTGCCGAGAGAAGAACTGTGGTATTGCATGAGGAAGTCTGGAGTGGCAGAGAAGTATGTTAGAGTGGTGCAGGACATGTATGAGAGATGTAAGACAGTGGTGAGGTGTGCTGTCGGTTTGACAGAAGAGTTCAAAGTGGAGGTGGGACTGCATCAAGGGTCAGCTCTCAGCCCCTTCTTGTTTGCTATGGTGATGGACAGGCTGACAGACGAGGTGAGACAAGAATCTCCATGGACTATGATGTTTGCAGATGACATTGTGATCTATAGTGAGAGCAGAAAACAAGTAGAGGAAAATCTAGAGAGGCGGAGGTATGCCCTGGAAAGAAGGGGAATGAAGGTTAGCCTCAGTAAGACAGAATACATGTGTGTGAAAGACAAGGACCCAAGAGGAACGGTGAGGTTACAGGAAGCAGAAATAAAGCAGGTGGAGGATTTTAAGTACTTAGGCTCAACAATCCAGAGCAATGGAGAGTGTGGAAAAGAGGTGAAGAAGTGTGTGCAGGCAGGTTGGAATGGATGGAGAAAAGTGTCCGGTGTGATGTGTGATAGGAGAGTATCGGCAAGAATGAAGGGAAAAGTGTACAAGACGGTGATGAGGCCAGCGATGTTGTATGGGTTAGAAACAGTGGCCCTGGGGAAAAGACAGGAGGCAGAGTTGGAGGTAGCAGAGATGAAAATGTTGAGGTTCTCTTTGGGAGTAACGAGGATGGATAGGATCAGAAACGAGTACATCAGAGGGACAGCCCATGTAAGATGTTTTGGAGACAAAGTCAGAGAGGCTATTTTATTTGGCATTTGTTTTACGCCGGATGCCCTTCCTGACACAATCCTCTGCATTTATCCGGGCTTGGGACCGGCGTGAGGGAGAGACACTGGTTTGCACCTTAGCACACACACACACACACACACACACACACACACACACACACACACACACACACACTTGTGTTGGTGGGGTGAGGGGAGTAATAAGGATGGATAGGATCAGAAATGAGTACATCAGAGGGACAGCACATGTAAGATGTTTTGGAAACAAAGTCAGAGAGGCTAGATTGAGATGGTTTGGACATGTACAGAGGAGGGATAGTGAGTATATTGGTAGTAGGATGCTGAGGTTGGAACTACCAGGCAGAAGGCCCAGAGGAAGACCAAAGAAAAGATTTATGGATGTGGTGAAGGCGGACATCAAGGTAGTTGGAGTAAGAGTAGAAGATGCAGAGGATAGGGTGAGATGGAGGAAGATCATTTGCTGTGGCGACCCCTGAAGGGAACAGCCAAAAGGAAAAGAAGATTGACATATTTATTAATTAAACCATTATTAAACCTTTTTTATTAACACACACACACACACACACACACACACACACTCACATCTCTGACATTTGTGTATTGTGGTGCACTCCGCTGAAGGCGGGCTCCGCCCACACACAGGACGCCTGAGCATTTTGAAGCGGGGAATTCAAAGCGCATTCTCTGCTTGACAGATCGGAGGTCTCTCTCTCTCTCTCTCTCTCTCTCTCACATACTAGTACATACACACGCAACGCACAGCTGACGGAACAATTCTATTTAAATGTTTAAATGGACAGGATGTTGTATTTAAAGCAGAAGTACAGTACCTGTTTGAAAGATCAGAGGTCCTAATTTAATATTAAATCGGAGGTCTTGTTTCATGGAGCACTCTAGTCATGCTTCAATATTGTGCCGAAATAATCGCCTCCGTCACTGTATTTCCGCTTTAAGGTCTCCTTCTGCCTCAATATCGTTCCTATTGTCGAGGGGTTTTGGTGATAACAAAATATAACGCTGCAATGATCTCAAAAGAAGCAACAGTCCTGTTCAACTCTCCTTCACGGTTGTGACAAACAAGCTGTATGGGTGCAGTACTACGGAGATTCAGCTCCCTCCTGGCCAATGGGAGGCCAATGGGAGGCCAGTGGGGCGGGATATTGGGAGACAGCCAATGAGAGAGCAACTCACGCATCGTGTGAGATTTTGATTGTCTCATTTGAATTTTGAATGGCGCGTTTGGCACTTTTCGTAAGAGGAGGGTGTTTTCGTATATAGAGGACGAAAACTTAGGAAAATGTTTTTCGTAACCCAGAGTTTTCGTACACAGGGGGTTTCGTAAGTAGGGGGCTGACTGTGCAGTGGTACCTCACCTTGGGAAATGAATCTGTTCCAAAAGTGGTTTCAAAACCTGGATTTTTTCGTAAGTTGAAAGGCATTTTACATGTAAAACGCGTGATTCGTTCCAAGGCCCCCAATACTACCCCTAAATCGTTTAAAAATGACAAAAGTATTCCTTTTAAGGCCTCCTTCTGCTTCAATATCGTACCGATGGTAGACGAGTTTGGCCATATTCCTTTGCGATATCACTCAACCGCATGCCACTAGCCTGCTTCTTCTTTTCACTCACACCGGGAATCACACGCGCACACGTGTGTGTGGGAGGCCAATAGGAGGCCAATGGGAGGCCAGTGGGGCAGGATGTTGGGAGATAGCCAATGGGAGAGCAACTCACGCATTGTTTGAATTTTTGAGATGGCGCTTTCATAACGTGAATTTGTTTCATATCCAGAGACGGAAATTTTCGGTAAATGCATTTCTTAACCTGGATATTTAATTTGTTGGGACTTTCGTAAGGTGAGGTACCACTATATATGTATGTATAGGTATCCCTCACTTTCCGCGGTTAATGGGGACCAAGACACCCCCCTCCACACCTGCCAATTTCCGCGAAGTAGGATCCATCCCCTGACTGACGTATACGTACATGTATATGTGTATATAATATCAATAAATACGTATTCAACACTATAAATGCTTATAATAACAACTAAACATTCATAAGATGCATAAGATGTAAATATAATATAAATACACACACACACACACACACACACACACACACACACACACACACTCAGATGCGCACCTTACATAAAAATATAAGTAGTTTTGTTTGGTTGTTTTTGTTTTTATTTGTTTGTTTATTTTTTTGCATAATTGGCCTTGTTTTGTGGCATTTTCCTTAACTTTTCCTTCTATTTTTCCTTAATTTTCTTATTTTTTTATTTTTCAATGAATATTTTTGAAAAACCCGGGATGTACTGAAGCTGCAGGAACTGAAGCACAAAGTAGCGTGGGATCACTTTATATATTCATTCATTCTCTGTAACCGCTTACTCTTAATTGGGGTTGTGGGGAGGCTGCCGACTCCGGGCGAGGGCAGAATACACCCTAAACAGCTTACCAAGCCATCACAGGGCAGAAACACGCTGACTGCTTTGCAGCCTTGTAAATGTGTGTATATATATATATATATATATATATATATATATATATATATATATATATATAGAGCATAAGCCTACTAGTGATAGTGGTAATCAGAATCAGGGGTAATAAGTGAATTTGATTAAAGTTTATTTATTTTAAATTATTTTGGTTGAATTTAATTTATTTGAAATTAATGTTGATATTATTTTACAACGTTATGTTTATAATAGGTAATTGATGTAAGGGTGTTTTATGAGATACAGTAATAGTATTTATGGCTGTATAGTACAGTATGAACGGTCATACATCACTAGAACGTACAGTAACAACTTAAGTTTTTCACCTGACTTTCGGCCATTTGGAATGTAACTAAAATGTAAGTCATATATATATATATATATATATATATATATATATATATATATATATATATATATATATATATATATATATATATGTACACACACACACAATATAAAAAAATATATATATATATATTATATATATATATATACACATGCACAGTGGTAGCTCATTTTACGAAAGTTTCACCAAATGAAAAATGCAGGTTACGAAACACATTTTCCTAAAATTTTTGTCTCTGTATACGAAACAAGTTCACATTACGAAAGCGCTATCTTAAAAATTCAAATGTGCCATTCAAATATTAAAATGCGCCATTCAAACATTCAAACAATGCATGAGCTGCTCTCCCCTCAATAACGTTCAAACATCCCGACCCGCTGGCCTCCCATTGGCTAGGAGGGATAACACAGCTACCTTCCATTGCCTATCTCCCAACATCCCGCCCCGCTGGCCTCCCATTGGCTAGGAGAGATGACACAGCTACCTTCCATTGCGTATCTCCCAACATCCCGCCCTGCTGGCCTCCCATTGGCTAGGAGTGATAACACAGCTATCTTCCATTGCCTATCTCCCAACATCCTGCCCCGCTGGCCTCCAATTGGCTAGGAGGGATGATGCAGCTCCCTCTTATTGGCTATCTCCCAACATCCCGCCCCGCTGGTCTCCCATTGGCTAGGAGGGATGACGTAGCTGCCTACCATTGGCTATTATGGAGCTGAAGCTACCATGATGCTTTTCGTATAAAGGACAGAGTTACTGTTGTTTTATGCTTTATTTCTTGACTCAGGCTTTTAACCTTCCATAAACATTTTTAAGATTATAACTTTGCTAAGAAGACATGGTCAACACATGTGCGCACAGACACACACACACACACACACACACACACACAAGCGCGCCCGCGTGTGATTTCCAGTGCGAGTGAGTAGAAGAAACGGGCTCGAGTGATATCTTAAAGGAATATGGCCAAACCTGTCTACCATCGGTATGATATTGAAGCAGAAGGAGGTCTTAAAAGGTATACTTTTATAATTTTTAAAGGGTTTAGGGGTAGTATTTGGAGCCTTGGAACGACTCACGCGTTTTACATGTAAAATGCGGTTCAATTTACGAAAAATGCAGTTTACGCAAAAGGCTCTGGAACAGATTAACTTCGTAAAGTGAGGAACCACTGTGTATATATATATATATATACACACACACACACACACATGAGAATGGTTAGTCATCAAAAGGAAACTGACATAAAATCTTGGTCTTAAAAGATTTCTTAGCAGGACTGGACTATCTGGATGAAGTTTTATTGGGTAAAAGTGTTAATCCCCAGTTATTTGTGTGCAGGATATGCAGTAGATCAACACACGGGGAAGTCAGGGAGGACATTGTATAACCAGACATCAATCTTTAACAAGGATTAGTGAGTAGTTGACAACAAAACTTTCAGAACTACTCTGCAATACTGAAGCTGTGGTAACCAAATGAAACAGTGAGCAAAACGACATTTTAGTTATTGGGTTATTTCTTTTAAATACTACTTATTTGGCTTTAGAAAGATTGAATACAAACAATTAAAATTCTAATGTTAGACAGTTTTAAGAACAGACATGACAAACTATTATTAAGTTCTTCATCTCAGTGGGTTTCAGTGATTCCAGCTTTTGTTTAGTTTCTTTACTCCCCCTGGTTTTCTTTGCTACTATGTCAACCAGTTCTGCCAAAGAAACATGATCACTGGCATATTTCTCCTCCCAAACAGGGGCCTGGTGGCAGAAACTTCATCTTTCTGCAGGACTGCTGACATGCTTTGGTCTTAGGAAAAGAGTTTTACTCACATAAAGAAAAATAGAGGTCCAGTCGCTGCACTTTTCTGAGGTCTTGACGGAAGGTAGCTGATAAGAGCACGCCAATTCTTCAACCAACATGTAAAAGTTAAACTTGTTTAAAGTAAATATTTTCTTCTGATATAAGTTTGTTAATACAACTACAATATTCGTCCATTCACTCATTCATTGATTCCTGTATTTATCAAACAGCTTATTCCGCCAAGAGATACAGGAGGACTGGAGCCTTTTTCAGCCAACTCTGGATGAAGGCGGGACACATTTTGAACAGCTCACCAGACCATTGCAGGGCCAACACATACACGACAACTCACACTTTCACGCACTCCTGGGGCAATTTAAAACAGCTAATTAGCCTAATGAGCATGATTTTGTTCTGTGGGAGGAAACCGGAGTACCTGGAGAAACCTGTGCAAGCACATGAAGAACATGCAAATTCCACAACCTCGGTGAGCCCAGGACTTGAACCCAGGACCTTCTTTCTGTGATGTGAATATGCTAATTAGAAAATGTATAACACAGTAATCATTTACTCATGAATTCTACAGAGAATACTCAAAGAAAGATGAACTCTTGTATCTCAGAATTCCATACAGTACATTTCCAGGGGCAGGTTCAGGTACGTTATTATTTAACTAAAGTACCTCAATTAACCTTTCGTAAAGAGATACCCAAATTGACCAATACTGATTTTTATCACATTTAATAAATCAGTTATCCGGGGAAATAGTTGCTATGCCTCCATTAAACAGACAGTGACCTCATGTGTTTTTCAGCGTAAGGAAGGTGAACCTGGATCTACTTACTTCTTAAAACATTGTCATGTGCCAACACGCCCCAGGAAGTGAAAGATGCAGATAATGGGCTGTATGTATATATACTCCTTTCCTGTAAGTAGGGAGGACTGGGATTGAGGGATTGTATGGGGTGTAGATATATGTGTGTGTGTGTGTGTGTGTGTGTGTGTGGGTGTGTGTGTCCTTTCTTCGAGGAAATGTGTGTTAGTTTGGATCTATTTTTCATTCATGGTATGACTTCAGAGTTTTTCATTACTGTATACAATAGGCATTGTTTTAAAACCAGTGGTTATTGTTGTATCATTGATTATTTTGTAGTCTTCTTTTATATATTTATTTTTAAGTGTATTAGCAACTTGGATTGTTATCCACTCATGTGGATGTCTTTGCAGGAAATGCAGGATTTTATCCTCCAGTTATAGCTTTCTGCTCTTCCTTAGTAATCATAAACCATGAATACAGAGTTCACTGCTATTCTTCCTAATTAGGTTTATTTGGACAATAAAATTGCCCGTATTTTAATTAAAAACTTTTTTTTGGTCGAAGGTCACATGACCCAGGAACCCACTGTCGGCAATGTGCCTAGATAGCTTGATAGCTGTTGATTAAACCATAACTTACTTTAATTACAGGGGCCGGTGGCGTAGTGGTTAGGATGCTGTGCTCATGATCGGGAGGTTGTGTGTTCAAATCCCAGTTAGACCCCTGGGCAAGGATTTAACCATAACTGTGCCTCTGTTCACCCAGCAGTATACATTGGTACCAGTACAAATATACTGGGAAGGTAACCTGCGATGGACTAGCATCCCATCCAGGCGGAGTTGAACTCCTAGTCATTTCACACTATGGAAACCGGGGATAAGCACCGGCCCAATAAGCCACTATGGCTCGAGTGTAAAAAGCCCAACAGACTTTACCTACTTCAGTTACATCCCAAACATTTTGTTTAATTTTTGCTGAATGGTTATTTGCATATAGCTTCAGAATGAAAGTGTTTATTGAATTTGCTGTAATTCCAACAGTACAAGTCCAAAAATCTCTCTCACAGCAGGAGTAGAATTATAAAAGTTCAACCAGTATTCAAAATCAGCATGAACTTGTGGGAATAATGCATTCACCAAAACAGAAAATGCTCGTACACTTTTGGTCTGCATTCCTGTTTAGTTATGATGAAAGCTCCAACTGTGTTCTTTTAGTCTTTAATTATCTAATACGCAGTGCAGGCTTTGTCATGTCCTGCAATCCCGAAAATGTTGCCTGTTCCCTTTGCTTTGATCTTATGTTGCTGTGTTTGCGTTTCTATTCTGCTCGCTTCTGCATTTCGCCCTTTGTTAGGAGACTTCGTACTTCCTTGCACTCCTCCCTCTAGACTCTGTGAAGTGGGACAACATCTCTGATTCCCTCCCTTGTGCTCACACAGACTGCCTCCCTCTTCCCTCCCTCTGTCTCTGTGCAAGTTGCTGGAGGCACTTTGCTCAATTAGACAGTTGCTCTGCTAGGTAGAGGAGTGCTGTGGGGAACTGGAGTGCTTTTGGAGGTAGACAGTTGCTGTTTGCGTTGTAGGTAAGAACACATCTGTTTGTTCTTGTGTCTGTGACGGGGAATGATAAATGTAGGCAGTGCGGGCAACTGGTCAAGTCAGACATCCACAGCCAGCTGTCAATAAGAGATTTGTTGCTATGATAACTAATATTAAAGTAGAAAATGTTCTTACACTGTTTGTATTCTTAGCATTTAAATATGCTTTGGTCACTTTTCTTCTGATAAAAATGCAAAGGCTTTAATAAGACAAGGGATGAACGAGTGAAGTGGAATGGATGAGTGATTTCTTTTGTATTAATTTTGCATACTTATTATTCAGATCTCCAAGATCTGGTACACAAGAACAATATACCACAAAATATTACCTTAATAGCGTCAGAACCATATATAAACCTAAGAAGTTCTCACAAGACAAGTGCACAACCTCATCTTGGACTAGGCACTAGCCTTGTGGGCAAAGAGTCTTTATCATTTCTGCACACTGGACAAGACTACCTTGAATTTCTGCCAAAAATGAAGGCTGAGGCTACTCAGAAAGAAGAGAAGTGGATTTTTGCAACACCCACCCCCACCCCCTCCGCACCCCCTCATGCTTTACCCATCTTTGCTTTGGAAACAGTTGGCTGTCTGTGACCCTGTCATTAGTGCGATGAGAAGCAGAGCTCAGTACTGTGAAGAAAAGGCTTCTGATTTTCTAGACTCCAGCCGTTGTCTCCACTTGCTCCCAGCTGTGGGAAGAACAGGCTTGGCAAGACCTTCCATTAATCATGTCTTAACAAAATAAGATTTTGTAATAAAATCACATTTTTAATGTGAATTTTTTTTTTCTGTGACTTACTGTCATGCAGAATGGTCCTTTTAATTTCATCAGTTTATTTTTCAATATACAGTATTTTAATGTCGGAAACTCTGACCCCACATACTTGAATAGAATTAAAGGCTAAGACATGGCAGTTAAGGGAACTTGGTCCCATTACTAACTGATAACCACCCACCCTGCCTGCTTCTAGTTCCCCATCATTCACAACTTATAACCATCTGAACCCACATGTAAGCCTTTATTGGTCTGTAACAAATACCTTTGGAGCAGGTTAATGAGTTACACGTTACATATAATTTGAATACTCTGGCTTTATTAAAGATGCTAAAATGTAAATTGGTCAGAAATGTACCCACTTTTTAAAAAAAAAAACATTTTTCAGGATTTTCAATCCAAATGTTGCTTACACTTTTAGTAAACATTACTATCTTGGGTTCTATGGTCAAGCTTTTTAATAACTAAAGAATTCCGCACTCAGTAATGGATTTCCATGTAAGCTCCCTTATACAGGCCTCATACTGTACCTTCATCGAGTCCTTACAATTATGGGTTGTTGAACTTACTCGGAAACCTTAGTGGGATCACCATAAATAAGGTGAATGGTATAATCAGAGATGGTTTGTTACATGTTCAAGCTTGCCCTGAAGAACATTGTTTGTGGTTTGAGAACTGTGAGATGTTGTGCGATCAGGTAAAGTGTTGGGAATGTGGTGGCAAAAGGCATTGTGTTTTCTAAAGTACAGCAAAGTTTGGCTATGGATAGATTTGTTTTCTTTGTAAGTACAGTATGTCATCATCTACATTCATAAATTCATTTCATTCAGTTTCTAAGCCGTGTAATCCTAATTAGGGTCGCAGGGAAGCTGGTGTCCATCTCAGCAGACTCTGGGCAATGGCGCAGTACATGCAGGATAGCTTGCCAGCCCATTGCGTTACTAATACTCACTCAACCATAAAATACATGGAAAATGGTAATAGATTTACCCCAGCTATGTAGATGTAGCATATATTATGTTACATTGTGTGATTAGAGATTGCTGACTAGGGCAGTGGTGGCCTGGAGGTAAAGGTGCTGGATCACTGATCCTAAGGTTGGGAGTTTAAGCCCCACTCACCACAGGTTGTCACTGTCCCCCCCCCAGTGCAGCTAACTGGGTTATCAAAGGCTGGCCATGTCTCTCGCTGTCTATGGTGCGAGGTGTAAAAGAGCCATTGCTAACTTTCGACAAGAGTAGGCCGCAAAGCTATCAGTGTGTTTCCGCCCTGTGGTGGCCTGGTGAGCTGTCCAGGGTGTACTCTGCCATCACCTGGAGTCGGCTGAGATGGGTGCCAGCCTCCCTGCGACCCTAATTAGGATTAAGTGGTTACAGAAAATGAACTGAGATTGCTGACCCAAAATCCTACCTCCAACACTTGCATCGCAGTCAGCGTGTTTCTGCCCTATGATGGCCAAGCGAGCTGTCCAGGGTGTACTCAGCACTCGCCCAGATTCAGCTAAGGTGGATGCCAGCCCCTCCATGATCCGAATTAGGATTAAACAGTTCAGAAAAACGAATGTGTGTGTGTATATATATATATATATATTCTTCTATAATCACCTGAAGAGAAAGGATGGTTTCACCACCCCTCGAAACAGATCTGTAGTGATAAATGGAGTTTCAATAGAAAGTCTTTGTCCTGTCCTTTTATTTTTGTTTATTTGCTCTACCAAAAAGTATTGAGCACTCTCCTACGGAAGAATCTACTCAGAAAATCCCCTATATATATATATATATATATATATATATATATATATATATATATATATATATATATGTATATGTATATATGTGTATATATATATATATATATATATATGATTGATTAAAGATAAGCATGGTATTGTCAGGGAGGGCTTTAAAGACAGGAACAGTCCCACTTCTAATCTGCACCGAACACAGCAAAGAATTTGGTCCTTTTTGGTAAACAAGCCACAGAACTCACACTTAATCCTCACTCTGTTGTAGGTTTTCTCGATTGCAGTGCTGTGTAGGCTCAATTTACATTATATCTCCAGAAACTGACTGTAGTCCTTATAATGTTTCTGTGGCTTTTCAGGGGTTTCCTATTTTCCACACAATTCAAATCTTTTCACTTTTCGATACTGCAAATCAGTTTTGACTAACCCACATACACGTGTAACTAAACGAGCACTAAAATTACACATCTCTTTTGCTAGACTCAATAAAACATTAATCACATTTTGGAGTACAAATAACAAGCTATTCATACTGAAAAGTAAAATGGAGAACTTTCATTGATTTTTTTTTTTTTTTTTTTGTCAGTTAAAAGCTAGAACAGGAAGTTAGCCTGATGCTACCAGTCTCCACCAGCACTCGCTATGCATTACTTATTCCACCATCAAGGTAAGAAAATATTTACATGCCTTGTTATTTCCGTTGGTGGGGTAGTGGTTAGGGTGCTGCGCTCATGTTCAGGAGGTTGTCTGTTCAAATCCTAATGAGACCCTCAGTGTGCTAAGACCCCTGGGCAAGGTCTCAACAACAAGTGTGCCTCTGTTCACCCAGCAGTATAAATGGGTACCAGTACAAATATACTGCGAAGGTAACCTGCAATGGACTATCGTTCCATCCAGGAGGAGTTGAACTCCTAGTTGCTTCATGCTATGGAAACAAGGAATAAGCACTGGCCCGATGAGTCACTATGGCTTGGGTGTAAAAAGCCCAAAGGACTTTACCTTTTTGTTATATCCATTAGCACCACCTATTTACCTTTATCTGTGGAAGACCCTGCATGGAAAGCAGCATGGCTGGACGAAGACATGAGTGAATCTGGAATGGCTGGAGCCCAAAGACACACCACATGACCTGGAGGGCAGCAGTTTTATCCCAGTCATCACATTAGTTTAGGATAAGGGCAAGAACTGCTGCTCTCCAGGTCATGTGGTGTTTCTTTGGGCTCCAGCCATTCCAGCTTCACACATGTCTTTGTCCAGCCATGCTGCTTTCCATAATAAGTAATAAGGAAACATGGATGAGAAAGGATACCTTCTACCATTGAAAAGTAATGAAAAAATATGATGTCTAGCTTGCTCTTGTACTCATTTGAGTGTATGTGGAATATTCACTCATTCATTCATTCATTTATTCATTCATTTTCTGAGCTACTTATTCCTAATTAAAGTCACGGGAATGCTGGTGCCCATCTCAGCCAACTCAGGATGAGAACAGAGTACACCCTGTACAGCTTGTCAGGCCATCGCAGGGCAGAAACATGCTGACGGCTATGCAGCCTACTCTTTATGAATGTTAGCAATGGTCGTTTAACATGCATCTCATCACAGACAGCAAGAGACATGGCTGGCTGTTGATACCCCAGTTAGCTGTACTGGGAGATTTGTAATATTAAGATAAGTAGAAGATATTATCAGTGTTCAGAAAACAAGAGAAGCTGCCAGAAGTTTGAGCTGAGAAAATTAGAAATTCTACAAAACACAACTGACAAAGTTAAAGCCCGTGGACCAAATCTGGCTTGCCAACTCATTTTATGAGACTCATGAGAGCTTTTAAAGCATATGATTATCATACATACTTCACATTAACCATTGCCATGCAACTTAATTCATGATCCTTTCTCTACATGGCAGAAAATTATTTCAGATAAACAGCTAGTCAATCATGAATCAAGAAAAAAAGCAAGCTAACTATGCACTGTCAAGTGTTGTCAGAAAAGGAAAGTAAAAATGAAAAGAGAACAAATACCGATAGTAAACGTTTTGCCACGCAGATTTCATTTCATTGCCTTTTTAAAATGGATGCTCAGTAATTTTTTATTCGATGGTTAACTACAAATCTTGTGTTGTAGACTTCAGTGAAACTGAGATTTACACCCACGCTTTTGAACATGCTCTTGAATAATTTGAAACAATAATCCTAAGGGTGCGCAAACCCAAAAATCAAACAACATAATGTACAGTGGTACCTCACCTTACGAAATTAATCCGTTCCAGAGCCTTTTTCATAACCTGGATTTTTCGTAAGTAAAACCACATTTTACATGTAAAACGCGTGATTCGTTTCAAGGCCCCCTTACTACCCTTTAAAAATAATAAAAGCATACCCTTTAAGGTACTTACTTTGTGTTGACCATGTCTTCTTAGCAGAGTAATAATCTTACAAATGTTCATGCACGGTTAAAAGCCTGAGCCAAAAAATAAAGTTGCAATGAGCACACTCGAAAAACTCATGAAACAAGCTGCTGCTCAAGGGAGCTGCATCATCCCTCCGAGCCAATGGGAGGCCAGTGGGGCGAGCTGTTGGGAGACAGCCAATGAGAGAGCAACTCATGCATTGTTTGAATGTTTGAATGGCGTGTTTGGCTAGTTTTGTAAAGAGAACTTGTTTCGTATACAGAGACAAACTTTAGGAAAATGTTTTTTGTAAACTGGATTTTTCATTTTCTGGGACTATCGAAAGGAGAGGTACCACTGTAATATAATATAATCTTCTTCTTCTTTTCATTTTCGGCTGTTCCCTTCAGGGGTTGCCACAGCAAACTACCGCCTTCATCTCCCCTATCTTCTACTCTTACTCCAACTACCTTCATGTCCTCCTTCACCACATCCATAAATCTTCTCCTTGGTCTTTCTCTCGGCCTTCTGCCTGGTAGTTCCAACCTCAGCATCCTACTACCAATATATTCACTATCCCTCCTCTGTACATGTCCAAACCATCTCAATCTAGCCTCTCTGATTTTGTCTCCAAAACCTCTAACATGTGCTGCCCCTCTGATGTACTCATTCCTGATCCTATCCATCCCCGTTACTCCCGAAGAGAACCTTAACATTTTCATCTCTGCTACCTTCAGCTCAGCCTCCTGTCTTTTCCCCAGGGCCACTGTTTCTAAACCATACAACATTGCCGGCATCATCACCGTCTTGTACACTTTTCCTTTCATTCTTGCCAGTACCTTCCTATCACACATCACACCAGATACTTTTCTCCAACCATTCCAACCTGCCTGCACACGCTTCTTCACCTCTTTTCCACACTCTCCATTGCTCTGGATTGTTGAGCCTAAGTACTTAAAATCCTCCACCTTCTTTATCTCTGCTCCCTTTAACCTCACTGTTCCTCTTGGGTCCTTGTCATTCACACACATGTATTCTGTTTTACTGAGGCTAACCTTCATTCCTCTCCTTTCCAGGGCATACCTCCACCTCTCTAGATTTTACTCTACTTGTTCTCTGCTCTCACTACAGATCACAATGTCATCTGCAAACATCATAGTCCATGGAGATTCTTGTCTAACCTTGTCTGTCAGCCTGTCCATCACCATAGCAAACAAGAAGGGGCTCAGAGCTGACCCTTGATGCAGTCCCACCCCCACCTTGAACTCTTCTGTCACACCGACAGCACACCTCACCACTGTCCTACATCTCTCATACATGTCCTGCACCACTCTAACATACTTCTCTGCCACTCCAGACTTCCTCATGCAATACCACAGTTCTTCTCTCGGGACCCTGTCATATGCTTTCTCCAGATCCACAAAGGCACAATGCAGCCCCCTCTGACCTTCTCTGTACTTCTCTATTAACATCCTCAAAGCAAACACTGCATCTGTGGTGGTCTTTCTTGGCATGAAAACAAACTGTTGTTCACAAATGCTGACCTCTGCCCTTAGTCTAGCTGCCACTATTCTTTCCATTAACTTCATTGTATGGCTCATCAACTTTATCCCTCTGTAGTTGCCAGAACTCTGCACGTCTCCCTTGTTCTTAAAAATGGGCACAAGCACACTTCTCCTCCATTCCGCCGGCACCCTCTCACTCTCTAAGACCTTGTTGAATGTTCTTGTAAGAAAATCTACTGATACCTATCCTAGACACTTCCATACCTCCACCGGTATGTCATCAGGACCAACTACCTTTTCACTCTTCATCCTCTTCAATGCCTTCCTCACTTCACCCTTACTAATCTTTGCTACTTCCTGGTCCTCAACAGTCACCTCTTTCACTCTTTTTTCTCTCTCATTTTCCTCATTCATCAGCTCTTCAAAGTACTCTTTCAATCTTCCCAGCACACTTCTGTCATCAGTCAACACGTTTTCCACTCTGTCTTTAATCACTGCTGTGCCAACCGGTATAAATCATTTTTTCCCTCCTTACTGTCCAACCTAGCATACAAGTCATCATACGCCCTCTGTTTGGCCTTTGACACTGCTACCTTCACCTTACGCTGTCTCCCTGTACTCCTGTTTACTCTCTTCGGTCCTCTCTATGTCCCATTTCTTCTTAGCTAACCTCTTCCTTTGTACACACTCCTCCACTTTCTCATTTCACCACCATGTCTCCTTATCTACTGTCCTTCCAGAGGACACGACAAGTACTCTCCTACCTGTCTCCCTGATTACATTAGCTGTAGTTTTCCAGTCATCTGGAAGCACTTCCTGACCACCCAGAACCTGTTTCAACTTCTCCTTGAAGGCAACCCGACACTCTTCCTTTTTCAGCTTCCACCACTTTGTCTTCTGCTCTGCCTTTGCCTTCTTCACCTTTCTCACCATCAGCATCATCCTGCACACCACCATCCTATGCTGTTTGGCAGCACTCTCATCCACTACTACTTTGCAGTAACTGACTTCCTTCAAATTACATCGCCTACACAAGATGTAGTCTACCTGTGTGCGCCTACCTCCACTTTTATAAGCCACCCTATGCTACTCTTTCTTCTGGAAGAAAGTATTCACCACAGCCATTTCCATCCTTTTTGCAAAATCTAT
The DNA here is from genome assembly GCA_024760905.1 of Plotosus lineatus. Lineage (NCBI taxonomy): Eukaryota > Metazoa > Chordata > Actinopteri > Siluriformes > Plotosidae > Plotosus > Plotosus lineatus. The sequence goes on along the minus strand of CM045745.1, from coordinate 13,838,384 downwards.
CAACATCTGTCCTTCTGTGTTCCTGTCCTGGATACCAAACCTGCCCATCACTTCCTCGTTCCCTCTGTTGCTTGCACCAACATGTCCATTGAAGTCTGCACCAATGACCACTCTTTCACCTCTGAGGGTACTCTGCATCACTTCCTCAAACTTCTCCAGAATCTCTCCTTCTCTTCTAATGCACATCCTGCCTGTGGGGCATAAGCACTAACAACATTGAACATCACACCTTTGATTTCTAACTTTAGACTCATCACTCTGTCTGACACTCTTTTCACTTCTAGAACGTTCTTGACAAACCCCTCCTTCAAGATGACTCCTACTCCATTTCTCTTCCCATCCACACCGTGATAAAACAGCTTAAACCCTGCTCCTAAGCTTCTAGCCCTGCTACCTTTCCACCTGGTCTCCTAAACACAGTATGTCCACATTCCTCCTTTGCATCATGTCAGCCAGCTCTCTACCGTTTCCTGTCATAGTTCCAACATTCAAAGTCCCTACTCTCAGTCCTAAACTCATGTTTTTCCTCTTCTCTCTCTCTGCCTACGAACACGCCTCCCGCCTCTCCTTCTTCAACCTCTCCTTCTTCGACCAACAGTAGTTCAATTTCCACCAGCACCTTCCTGTCACAACCCTCTGCATTTATCTGGGCTTGGGACCGGCGTGAGGGCTGGCATTTGTTAGTGCCCCCCTCACGGCTGCATTATAATATAATATTATATAATATAATATATTTAAATGATAATAGGATTTCGCTCTGAAGGATGCATGTTCAGGTGACTTTAAATGAATACCATGTGTGTGAATATCAGATGTTAACATATACACTCAATGTTAGGTCTGATGTCATATAAAAAGAGAGAAAAGTATGTTTAATAATAGTTTGGGCTTTGGGGAATGTCTGAGTCACAGTATCGAGTATGTATCTGTTGAGGAAAAGTTCATAACCAGCATATTTCTGTTATGGGATTTATCACAGATGGATAGTTTTAAGCATATTGGAACTTCAAATGATTCACAATATGCTGTTGCCCTGGACACATCTGAACTGTAATGCATTAAGTAAAAACTAACTCACAATTTCACTACTACAATCTCAGAACCTTGAATGTTTGTTGATAAATTTCTTTGATTTTTTTTCAGCCACTATGCCAGAACCACTCCGGTTTTAACTAAGTACTCCAGTACAAGAACACTGTTGAGCTGTTCACGGATTTGGTTGAGGTAGGCTCCAACCTCGCTGCGTCCCATATATATATGTATATGTATATGTATAATGTATGTATGAGAATATTTTCTTGTTCTCAATTGTGTAATATAACATAAATCACAACAATAAACATATAAAAGCAAAAAAGACCATTTGTCATATATTGTGTTAATTAAGTGTAATTGGAGAAATTAACCCTATTTAGTATTTTTTTTTTATGGTGACAGGAAAAACAGCTCACTCCCCCATTACTGCTAGTCTGGGACAGGAGGTCAAAGGTCACCGTTCAATTAGACTCTCCACTTATTGAGACTTGGTAATGTCTTCCTGTCTCTCCATGAGCATTTTAAGCAGAACTGCCAATGAAGTCTTTGTCAGAGATGTGTGTGTGGGTGTGTGTGTGGGGGTGTGTGTGGGTGCAAGGGTGGGGGGCAGGGCTGGTGGTGGGAGTAAGTTGTGTGTTTGCCCCAGTGTTGTTTCAGAAGCTGGTTTTATTCAAATTAAATTCATGAAAACCTTTTGTGTCATTTTTGATGTTTTTAAAAAATGGATATGTTTGTATATACCTGATTATAATTAAAAATGTTAATTTCATTGTTTAATGTTGCTGCTGATGAATTTTATCATTTCTATAATAAGCAAAAAAAAAAACAAACAAACAAAAAACCCCTCAGCAAAATATATTTAATATATAAACGCAAGTGTTTTGTTTTGTTTTTACAGACGTTACAGATCATTGCTGAAATTTGATAGAAAAACAAAAATGTCTTGAGAAGATGGACATAAACAATCCAGTTTGAAACAAAGCATCATAAGAATCAAAAGCTATTTCATTAAACTAAAAATTATATGAGGAACTTTGAATTTATAAACCAAGAATGGTTCTTCAAAAAACGACTCGTACCTGGACATTCTGGTTTCTCCTTTTGCTGGGACTTTGGCATTTTTGCATGTCCTCCTTGGTAAAGACTAACCGTGGCCTGCGGGTGAAGAGGGGCCAGTCAGCGTTCATGCAGGAAGGAGATCTCCAGTTCCACATACCCAGAGAGAAGGATGCATGCAAGCTGGAAGTTGTTCTGAATGAACCTATCACGCAGCGTGTTGGCACATTCTCCCCACAGGTACCATTCCTGAATTTATACTCTCTGTTTATATCCTAGAACACATTGATTCATGCATAAAGGGTCTGAGCTGAATTCCTAGATAAGCTTTATTATAAGTTCTGCCATGACTGAAGGGAAGATGTCATTTCTTCCCCTCTGTGTCAGCTGGTTCAATTTAATCATGTTTTTGCTTTTAACATCTGGAACGGCAAGATCCAGTGAGTTTGTACATACAATGGAAACACTTTACAATGCTCTTTAATAACTAAAATATTACAATGCAGGAATGAATGATTAACTTTATATTAATTTACATTAGCTACTAATGGACATTGGACAGTCACCCTGAATTGAATAATGAAGTAGGCGTGTCATAGTTCATTATAAACTTAGCTATTCAGAAGAACTACGAGCTAAGCGGGCAGTGGTGGCCTAGTGGTGTAGGTGCTGGATTACTGATCCTAAGGTTGGGGGTTCAAGCCCCACTCACCACAGATTGTCACTGCTCCCCCCCCCCCCCTCCAGAGCAGCTAACTGGGTTATCAAAGGCCGGTCATGTCTCTCACTGTCTATGGTGAGAGGTTCATGTAAAACAACAATTGCTGACTTTCGACTTTCGACAAGACTAGCTGCAAATCTGTCAGTGTTTTTCCACCCTGCGATGGCCTGGCGAGCTGTCCAAGGTGTACTCTGTCCTCACCCAGAGTTGGCTGGGATGGTTGCCAGCCTCCCGCAACCTTAATTAAGACCAGTACCCCCATTTCACTGGAGCACGGCATGCAAGGATCGTAGCGGAAAGTCACGGAACGCAGTCTACAGAAGAGCGTCGGCATTTTTGCACAGAAAAATGGGTGAAAATCCTACGGAAAAGTGGAAATTCTTACACTCTCGGAACGTTTACAGCATGTGCGGAACAGGTACTGCAAAGAATGCCAAAGTGACCCTACGGAACACTCACGGAATTTTTTTCCATGAATGTGCTTTTGAACACGTTCAAAAGCACGTTCACGGAATATTTTGGCCTGCCGGAAGCATACGCAAATGGAGGAAGACTTGAGGAATAACTACGGAATCACATGGAATGACACGGAAGATGAGAGAATAATTGCGGAACGTTTGCGGATGACAACATTTTTGCTTCCGTAAATCTGTCGCGCTCCAGTGAAATGGGGGAATAAGCGGTTACAGAAAATGAACTAAAAATGTACTCGCTAAGTACTAACTGAGTTCTAATCAGACTAAACTGTATAGCTATACTATGTATATGACTATAATATGACTTTACTATGTAGCTTACAGCGGCACTGTTATCGAAATATAAATATAAAATACGTAGTGTGTTCAAGGAAGACAGAGATCTACACTTTGTATTGATTATTGTTTCATCCGAGCTCTTCTGGAACTTTTACATCTAATAGTATGTAGCAGACCACAGTATGGACCACAAATGAAAACTAGGTTCTCTTAAATACTTTACATTTAATACTCATTATTTAATTTTTTCAGTGACTTTTGTGAATAATTATCAAATCATAGCGTTGTTTATGACTTTGTTGCCGCTTTTTATATCGTTTCCAGATATGAGGTGAAGTCCTTTTGGGCTTTTTATACCCGAGCCATAGTGGCTCATCAGGCCGGTGCTTATCCCCGGTTTCTGTAGCATGACGCGACTAGGAGTTCAACTCCTCCTGGATGGGACTCCAGTCCATCGCAGGTTACCTTCCCAGTATATTTTTACTGGTACCTGTTTATACCGCTGCGAGAACAGAGGCACACTTGTGCTTGAGACCTTGCCCAAGAGTCTTAGTACAGCGAGGGTCTAACTGGGATTTGAACACACAACCTCCTGATCATGAGCGCAGCACCCTAACCACTATGCCACCGGATATAACAGCAATGAATTTGTCGATGATAGTGCAGTGGTATGGTGATGGAGTGGTGAGCACACCCGCCTTACAGCAAAAAGGTGAATTCTGGGCTTGGCAGAGACGTTTCTGTGTGCGCTTTCCATGTTCTCAATATGCTTGCATGAATTTCCACTGGGTACTCTGGTTTCCTCCCACAGTCCAAAGACACACACATTAGGCTTACCAGGTGTTCCAATTGCCCCAAGGTGTGTGTGTGTGTGTGTGTGTGTGTGTGTGTGTGTGTGTGTGTGTGTGTGTGTGTGTGTGTGTGTGTGTGTGAGAGTGAGTGATTCCCTGCAATTATCTGGTGGGCTGTTTAGGCTACACCCTGCCTTTGTTGCCCAGAGTCATCTAAAATAGGCTCCAGTCTCCCAGTGGTTCTGATCGGATTAGATGATTTGGCAAATATATGAATGAAATGAGTAATTTGTACACAATAAAAAATAAAAGATGTCGTCCTATACTCTTCATTACGGGTTAATGAGGATCTGAAACAGTACTGTGCTCATGATAACTAATTATTAATGTCGATCTACTATATGTGGCAGGATACAGTATACAGACTATAATTACTGTTATTATTATTAGTTTCAATTATTAATTCAATTTTTAACAACACTGACCTGTACTAGAGTTTGGTCCGTATTGGTAACAGCAGGTCGGATTCGTTTCCAGTGGGAGTTGGAGTCCGCCAAGGCTGTCCTTTGTCACCGATTCTGTTCATAAGTTTTATGGACAGAATTTCTAGGCGCAGTCGAGGCGATGAGGGGTTCTGGTTTGGTGGCCATCGGATATCGTCTCTGCTTTTTGCGGATGATGTTGTCCTTTTGGCTTCATCAAGTCGGGCCCTCCAGCTCTCATTGGAGCGATTCGCAGCTGAGTGCAAAGCAGCCGGGATGAAGATCAGTACCTCCAAGTCCGAGGCCATGGTTCTCAGTCGGACAATGGTGGAATGCACCCTCCGGGTCGGGAATGAGGTCCTGCCCCAAGTGGAGGAGTTTAAGTATCTTGGGGTCTTGTTTACGAGTGAGGGAAGGATGGAGCGAGAGATCGACAGACGGATCGCTGCAGCCTCTGCTGTTAAGCGGTGCCTGTACCGGTCCGTTGTGGTGAAAAAGGAGCTGAGCCGCAAGGCGAAGCTCTCAATTTACCAGTCGATCTACGTTCCAACCCTCACCTATGGTCACGAGCTTTGGGTAATGACCGAAAGAACAAGATCACGGATACAAGCGGCTGAAATGAGCTTTCTTCGCCGGGTGGCGGGGTTCTCCCTTAGAGATAGGGTGAGAAGCTCCACCATCCGGGGAGAGCTCGAGTAGATCCGCGGCTCCTCCGCATTGAGAGGGGCCAGTTGAGGTGGCTCGGGCATCTGGTCAGAATGCCCCCCGGACGCCTCTATGGTGTGGTGTTTCGGGCATGTCCAACCGGGAAGAGACCCCGGGGTCGACCTAGAACACGCTGGAGGGACTATGTCTCTCGGCTTGTCTGGGACCGCCTCGGTGTCCCCCCCGGGAGAGTTGGAGGAAGTAGCTCGGGAGAGGGATGTCTGGACCTCTTTGCTAAGGTTGCTGCCCCCGCGACCCGACCCTGGACTAAGCGGAAGAAGATGATGATGATGATGATGATGACCTGTACTAAATAAGTTAATTTACTGTGCCACTGGTTTGTTGTACTTTGCTGAGTATATCTTAAGTCTTTGTTCATGGCTTTGTCAGACATTAGAAAGGAATAATTTTTACATTAATGAACTGTCTGTCTGTCTGTCTGTCTTCCTTTCGGCTTTTTCCCTTTTACTCGGGAGTCGCCACAGCGAATCATTTTTGATTCGCACGTTTAATTTGGCAGAGATTTTTACGTCGGATGCCCTTCCTGTCACAACCCTTTTTTAGCAAGGGATAGAAACACGCTGACGACTTTGCAGCCTACGTTTTTACATTAATGAACATTAGGTCAATAGTCTGTGACTAATTGTAAATAGACAACATTAAATTAATTCTATATTGTGAGGTTCATGTAAAATAACCATTGCTGACTTTCGACAAGAGTAGGCTGCATCGCCATCAGCGTGTTTCTGCCCTGCGATGGCCTGGTGAGCTGTCTCAGGTATACCCTGCCTTCCACCAGAGTCGGCTGTGATGGGTGCCAGCCTCTCTGTGACCCAAATTAGGATTAAGCGGTTCAGAAAAGGAATGATGAATTAATGAGTTATTAAAGGGAGAGTTTGTAATACACTGCATGGACAAAAAAAGTCACACACAGGAATATGTTGTTGTGCTAATTTTAGCTTTGCATAAATTTGCATATAGTATGTAATTGTCATGCTATTGTTTCAGGTTTTTGACTGCCATTATTTGGCCAATGAGGTGAAATATACTCATAATGGCTGTCCAATTTTAAAAGAAGATACTGTCCAACTTCGATTGTACAGGTACGTTTTGTTTATGAGTTGTGTTTATTTATCTCATATGTGCAGAGAAGATACCAAACCATCTTCTCCCTCTTCTTTTCCTTTCGGCTGTTCCCTTCAGGGGTCGCCACAGCGAATCATCTGCCTCTATCTTACCCTGTCCTCTGCGTCTTCTTCTCTTACGCCAACTACCTTCATGTCCTCCTTCACCACATCCATAAATCTCTTCTTTGGTCTTCCTCTAGGCCTTCTGCCTGGTAGTTCCAACCTCAGCATCCTACTACCAATATATTCACTATCCCTCCTCTGTACATGTCCAAACCATCTGAATCTAAGAAGATACCAAACCATAACCAAATGAATTATTTATCCATTTTAGGCTTATAGCCATTGTTTTTACCTATTCACCTAAAACCATAACTATTTCGTATTCAATTTAGATTCACAGAGACAGAAACATACAGTGAAATGTTCTCAGTCTATATTGAAATCCTGGAGCCTGACTGTAATGTTGTGAAGTTGGGACCACAGAATTTGGTCGTTCCGGAGTTTTATGGCCTTTCCAATAAGCTGGATGGAAATGTGATGTCCTTTCACTATGAGCATCGGCCCAGCATAGAGTGTACTATCAGGGTGACAACTCCAGACTCTGGTCTACCTGGACATGGTCATTTGGTCACTGGTGAACCTGAAAAGCTAGAAGGGCCAAGAGGAGATGAACCAGACAGCTTTGTCTCAATTAGGCAACACTTAGGTATGATATCTTCAAATGTAAACTAAACAAGAAGTATAGCACATACCACATTTCTTGGCCACATTAAGTACAAATTCTTCCTGGATATTTAATTGTATGTTTTTAATATCTATACACATTCTTTAGAAAATAAAGCCAGAGCCAAATGCAAGACTGAAGACTGTTTACAAGGACTTAAATTGGTGACAGTTACAAAAGTGTCTTGTGCAGAATTCTTAATGATGGGCATTCGCTATCAGCATACTGATCCTCCATCACCTGATATTGATTACATTGCTATCAAACTGGACCTGACAGACACAAGGAGCGGAAGCATAATTCAGGTACATATGACAAAATATGCAACCCGGTCTTTTACAAACTTTTAGAAGTTTACTACTTCAGAAACAAAATATACTGTGTTCTAATGTGACAATATAAATGGCCGATTGGCTACTGTTTACAAAATATTTAAGTTTTTTATGTTTGACGTCACGGTAGTGGTGGCCCGGTGTTAGGATGCTGGCCCATTTCTGTTGTTCAAAAAGAGTAGGCTTCAGGATTATGTGGTTCAGAAAATGACTATAAATGATAAATGATAATGATATCAAACATGAAACTACATGCAGATGGTTTCTTGAATTGATTATGCCAATCTGTTTAGCAAAGTGATGGAAGTTGACTTCAAAGTTAACATTGCACTATGACTTTTAGGGACAATATGATGCAATCCATATTATTTATGATGCAATACCAACTTCACAGTGCAAAATAAATGGTTTTGCCAAAAAAGAAAAAATAGAAGTCATTTTCAAATCTAGTCACTGATGATTATTATCACATTCATATAATATATTGACAAATGGTTATTAATGAAACACTGCAATGGTAGGTGGAAAACTCAGTGCACGTCAAACCCCTACCAAGTCCATGCTTTGAACCTATGACCTCCTACACCTGAAGTACAGTCGGCCCTCTACTTATGAAATTAATCCGTTCCAGAGCCTTTTTTGTAACCTGGAGTTTTCGTAAGTAGAGGCGCATTTTACATGTAAAATGCGTGATTCGTTCCAAGGCTCCCAAGACTACCCCATAAACCCTTTAAAAATGATAAAAGTACACCAATTTTGTATGAAATATGTGTTAAAAGTAAAACAAAATCATTTACGTTTTTAAAAAATCTCTCGAGCCACCCATGTGACACTTTAAAGTCCGGGGGTTGTTGGTCCGAAGAACCCTCACCCCCATCCTCCTTTACGAGGTCACTAAATATGGCGGTTGCTTTTTCTGAAATTATTGCCTGCGTCACTGTATCTCCGGCAATTTCTTTCTCCTTTATCCAAAGGAGTAACAGTCTCTCCATCTCGTCGTTCAGTGACGACCTCTTTTTTGATATCACAGGGAGACCTTTGGAAGGGGTCGTCACTTTTAAGGTCTCCTTCTGCTTCAGTATCGTTACAATGGTAGAGGGGTTTCGGCCATACTCCTTTGCGATTTTGCTCAACCGCATCCTACTTTCGTATTTTTTTATTATCTCCTGCTTCACTTCGATTGATAATGGAGCCCGCTTCTTCTTTTCGGTGTCACCGGGAATCACTTTCTTGTGGCCAATGATGGATAACGAAATATAACGCTGCAATGATCACTCTCAAAAAACTCACGAGCCAACAGTCCTGTTCAGCTCTCCTTCACGCGTATGACAAACAAGAAGTATGGGTACAGTAATGGGTACAGTTCAGCTCCCTCCTGGCCAATGGGAGGCCAGCGGGACCGGATGTTGGGAGACAGCCAATGAGAGAGCAACTCGCGCATTGTTTGAATGTTTGAATGGTGAGTTTTAATGTTTGAATGGAGCGTTTGAATGTTTGAATGGCGCTTTTGAATTTTTAAATGGTGCGTTTGGCGCTTTCGTAAGAAGTTATTTCGTATACAGAGGACGAAAATTTAGGAAAATGTTTTTCGTAACCTGGATTTTTCATATTCAGAGGTTTTCGTAAGTAGAGGGCCGACTGTAACTGTTCCGGAATTGGATTTAATTACCTACAGTTTATTCCTGCAGTTGGTTAAATCAGACTTCTGATTTAAATTCACATCCCTTCCCTTTATATCTCACCCGTCCTTTATGATTCATATAGAATCATATATGTTAACCCAGTACCATATTTTAAAAATTAGAGCCAATCACAGATTTTAAACAATAGTTTACCTCACAGTGGCCCAAAATTGAGTGAGTTTGACGACTTATTTCAGAAGTATTTTAGCTGTAGACCCGTGTTATCATGTCACACATTGTGACATTAAATTATATGTTTTTTAATCATCCAGTCAGAGCAAACATGGATCCCTGTTACTATTAAAGATGCTGTTCCCAACCAGCCCCCAAAGCCTGCCTTCATGTCCATGTTTATCCTGGAAGTGGATCAATTCATCCTCACCCCATTGTCCACAGCCATCCTTGATGCAGAAGATGCTGAGACCCCAAAGAACAGACTGGTGTTCAATATCACCAAACCTCCCAGTGAGGGCTTCATCACACATTTGTCTGATCATACCAAGCCCATCTCATCCTTCAACTGGATGGACCTATATGAAATGGTTATCAGCTACCAGCCTCCCAATTCCAGCCATACACAACGCAGGAACTATGAGGTATCTTCTTGACATCACATAGGATACCATATTCACCTCCAAAATGCACATTCACTCACCATTGCTATAATTTTGCAGGGTAATGTACAGATCGTATCCTTAGTTCGTCATTTGTACTTGATTGGAATGTTAGTTGTACATTTGGGTAAACAGCCTGCAATCACATAGTCTTGACATTATTTATATTATTTCTACCTAAAAGTGTAATCAAACATCTTGGAAGTCTGTCAATAATACTTTAGTCTTTACTCAATTAGGTAGAGTTTGAAGTCTACGATTTCTACTTTGAGAAAAGTTCACCTATTATGGTACATGTGTCAGTCAGGCCAGCAGACACAAATGCACCAAGAGTATCATGGAACATGGGTAAGTATCTTACCCTGATTGACCACAGATTAAATTACACTTGTCAACAGTGTTCATTATTATTTAAATCATTTTCCAATGTGCTACAAACAAAAATGTCCAAAGGTCTCAGTCTTCTGGAAGGTCAATCTCGGCCTGTCACATGGGATCAGCTGCAAATTGTAGACAACAATGATCTAAATGCTGTAAGAATCATCACTGTGGATGGCTTACAGCATGGAAGACTGACTGTCAGAGGTGTGTAAAAATAGTTTAGTCATAATTATTGAAAGAGTTATTCTGAAAAGAACATTATACCAATATACTGTATTAGTAGTTGATTAAAATTAATATATTTTAGGAGGGAAAGGGTTCATGTTTACTGTAACTGACATCAAGGCTGGAGTGGTGTGTTATTACCATGATGACAGTGATACCACCAAAGACTTTGTGGTTTTTCGGATCACTGACGGTCGCCACCAGACCAGACATAAGTTCCCCATCAACATTCTACCGAAAGATGACAGTCCACCATTCCTGATCACAAATATGGTCCTAGAACTCTTTGAGGGACAAACAGCTCTTCTTAGAGGGTCTACTCTTCAGGCATCAGATTTGGACTCGAGTGATGACTACATCTTATTCAACATCACAAAGCCTCCACAGGCAGGGGAGATCATGAAGTTGCCAGGTCCAGGAATTACAGGTTAAAAAGGGATTGATTTATTTATCCATGTATCCATCTGACTACTTAGTTAGTCTTTGACATCTGTGAATGTTGTGTAACATTTGGGGGATTGGTCTCTTTCTAGGTTATCCCGTGACGCGTTTTCTACAAAAGGATCTCTTTCATTCAATTATCTACTACAGACACTTTGGCAATGAAGTATTTGATGACTCTTTTGAAGTGGTGCTATCTGACTTCCATGATCCTCCCAATCTCTCCGAGGCTCAGGTATAATTTGTTGATACATCCAACACCAACCCTGTAGTAATCCTGTAATACAGTGTACTAATCCTACTACTGTCACCAGACACAATTATATTTGAGAACATTTCACAATGGATTTCATTGACGAGTAAGAATTAATTACCATCTGTTTTCTCTGCAGGTCGTGGTGATTCAAATTTCGCCTGTCCCAGATCAGCCACCTAAAGAGGCCCCAGGAGTCATCCGACAGCTTATAGTCAAAGAGACCGATGTGGTATATTTAACCAAGCAGCAGTTGCACTTTATTGACGTGGAATCCCCAGACTGTGAACTTTCCTATACCGTTACCACACCACCTTTCTACAGTAGCACTTATGGGTAAGTGGAAATATTTTATTTACAAAGATTAATACTATGTTAGGGTAATGGTGGTCTAGTGGTTAGGGCGCAGGATCGCTGATCCTAAGGTTGGGGGTTCGAGTCCCCACAGGGTTGTCACTGTCCCCCCAGTGCAGCTAACTGAGTTATCAAAGGTAGGCCATGTCTCTCACTGTCTATGGTGAGAGTCATGTAAAAGAACCATTGCCGACTTTCGTAAAGAGTAGCTGCAAAGCCGTCAGCGTGTTTCTATGACCTGGAGAGGGATGGGCGCCGCCAGGCCAAAATCAGCCCAAGTCTCGCCATGAAGGCACCCCAACGACATCCTCGGACGTTAAGGGATAAGTGAAGAATACTATGTTGTTTATTGAATGCAAAAGGGTAGTGCAGTGGTTAACATTAGTGCCTCACAAGAAGCCCGTTTATGATCTGCTAAAACCAAAATCACAATAGACTAAACACTGAACTTTGAAAGGCGGCACTACATAATCATTGCTGAGAGGTTACAGTATTGCTTCTCAAATAGTGGGGCGCACCCACCTTGGGAGGGCATAGTATGATGCCAGGTGGGGTGCGGTGTGATGCCCGGGGGAGCATGCTTTTCTGGAATTGTGTCTGAGAACTAAGTGTAATTACACCTCCACTACACTACTTGGCGGTGGCGCTCTCGTTGTCGCGCTATGGTGTCGTGGTTTTTTGCATAAGCAGTAAACAACCCCTCAAGAAACAACACAGAAGAATTTCTAACAGGAACGAAGAAAAAGGTGGATAGAGACGGAGATATTAAGACAAAAATAAGTTGAATGAGTTTAAATAAGAATGTATTTTTTTTTTTATTTCAGGCACATTGGTGCACTTTAAATCTTTTCTATTACAGATTAAAAAACAATGTTCATGAAGTTTTTCTTTGTTGTAAGTTGAATTATATTTCTTTTTTTGTTTTTAATGTTAATAAAGATACAGTGTTATGCAAAAGTGTACTAATAACAATTTTATAGACAAATAATACTATTTATAGTCACTCACGGGGTGGTTGGGGGCATGAATTGTTTTTTTCTTCCGGGGGGGTGGGGGGGGGATACACAGAAAATTATTGAGAAGCACTAGGCTACGGTAAAATCAAGCTTAAAGTAAAAAAAAAAAAAAAAATTTTTTTTTTTTTTTTTTTTTTTTTCTTATTTGTCAAGACTATTCTTGTGATATTATTTAGGGTATTCTATCAAATTGGCATGACAATAATAGAAGTGTGAATGTTTAACACTCATTGATATTCAGAAGAAGGAATTATACCTTACTATAAGTATTCTTATTTGTGACAGTCATATGGCCTGTCCAATCAGCAGTGAGCATGCAGTATTCAATAAGCCACTGTTCAAACTTTGTTCCAGCATTTTCTGATTTGGGTGACACAGTGGTGTAATGATTAGCATGTACATCTCACAGCAAGAAGGTCCTGAGTTTGAGTTCCGGGCTCAGCAAGGGCGTTTCTATGTTGAGTTTGCATGCTCTCCCTGAACTTTCAGGGAGAACAGGGTTTCCTCCAGATTTTCTGGTTAGCCAATTTGCTCTGGTATGCAAACTGCACTTAACTGTGCAAGTGTTTGTTGGACCTACAATGAGCTGTTGAACATTTCAGGGTGTACCCCACCATTGTCCCGAATTGACTGAGACAAGCTCAAGCCTCTTCTTGACTCTGGTGGAACTTAACAGTTTGGCACATGAAATGACATGTTTCCTGATTTGTTGTGATATTTTATCATTCATTTTCTGAACCGTTCAATCATAATTAGGGGAGGTTGGCGCCTATCTCAGTTGGACTCTGGGCGAGGGCAGAGTACACCCTGGACAGCTCGCCAGGCCAGCACAGGCCTGGAAACATACTGATTGCAATGCAGCTACTCTTGACGCAAGTCAGCAATGGTTCATTTCCATACCTTTCACCATAGACAGTGAGAGACATGGACAGCCTTTGATAATCGAATTAGTTGCACTGGGGGGACAACAGTGATAACCTGTTGATAGGCTTGAACCCATGACCTTGTTATCAGTAATCCAGCACCATTGGGACATATTTTAGCTTATTAATATGTTTTTGTAGTTTAAGGCTACCATACCAAGCAATTACGTTATATTATTTAATGTAGAGTTTTAGAAATTTGTTTACCTCCTTATGTTTTCCAGGGGACATGATGCGGGACGGTTGTTTTTGGTTGACCGCATACCAAAATTGGCTAAGGATCCAAATGCACCAGTTCTTAGACTTTTCACACAGGTGAGAAAAAATAATTTTAATATTTTCGTACATTTTTGTTATTTTGGGATGGATGCAAGTGCTAATTTTCTTCTTTCCCGTTAGCATGCTGTAAACTACATGAAAGTGGCTTATATGCCCCCTTTCCAAGATATTGGGCCTTATCCTCAGAATATTCAATTTGTGCTGTCCGTGACGAGTGAACAGGGCCGAACTACCACTGGAATCTGTTTCAACATTACAGTGCTGCCAGTCGACAATCAATCCCCCGAGGTACCTGAAAACCCCCACTTCAGACCCCACAATTTCACTGCGCAGTGTATATTACCTATGTATGCTCGTTGTTTGATTGGAAATCTTTACCCACAGTTGCACTGATAATGCCACTCTACATCATGATTATATATGAAGCACTCAGAAAAGTGTTCAAATGAAATTTAATGAATCATTTATTTCATTCGTAGGTGCATATGAACCAGTTAATTGTGGACGAGGGTGGAGAATGTTTGGTCAGTGCAGATTATTTGCAGCTGACTGATGTGGATTCTCTGGAAGACTCCCTATGTGTGGCTTTGAAGAGAAGGCCTCAGCATGGGGACGTGTATCTAGATGGTGTAGCCATGAATCAAAACCAGACCTTCACTGTTAGAGATCTGAAAAGCTTAAAAGTTAGGTCAGATATGAGATATTCATTTACAAGTTTTGATTATTAACACGATCAGAGGGTTTTTTTTTTTAACTGAATTATTTTTCCTACACAGATATCATCATGATAGTTCGGAGACAGTGGAGGATAACATTGAATGTACAGCTACAGATGGGGTGAATTCGGTTGACTTTGTTTTATATATTAAGGTAAGATAAATAAAACCAAAAAAATAATAAAATAATGAAATACAGGGATCCATCACTACTTCGTGCTTCAATTCATGCGGCTTCAGTGCATCGCGGTTTTATAAAAAAAAAAAAATATATATATATATATATATTCATCGAATTAAAAAATAAGGAAATTAAGGGAGAATAGGGGAAAAAGTTAAGGAAAATGCCACAAAAACAAGGCCAATTATGCAAAAAAAAAAACCCTAAACCAACAAAAAACAACCCAAAACCTCCCATCAAAACTAGTTACACTGTTGGTAGGTGCGCATCTGAGAATGTGCACGCGGATCTGCGCGCACGTCTGTATGTGTGTGTATTTATATTTAATTTACATCTTATGCATTATTTTTGAATGTTTAATTGTTATTATAAGCATTTATAGCACTGAATATGTATTTATTGATATTATATGCACATATACATGTACGTATACGTCAGTCGGGTCAGATGTGGTCGAGTGCAGTGTTTCCCAACCCCTGTTCCGCGGCACATTAGTGTGCCGTGAGAAATCATCAGGTGTGCCGCGGAAGATTAACCGATTTCACTTAGCGTGTAGTAACAGTGCTGTTCTGCTAGAGGGCAGTATCATTTTTGTTCCGTGGTGTGCCTCGTGATTTTTCTAATGTAAAAGGTGTGCCTTGGCTCAAAAAGGTTGGGAAACACTGGTCTAGTGGTATAGGGCGCAGGATCGCTGATCCTAAGGTTGGGGGTTTGAGTCTCACTCTCCACAAGATTTCCACTGCCCCCCCAGTGCAGCTAACTGGGTTATCATAGGCTGGCCATGTCTCTCACTGTCTATGGAGTGAGGTGTAAAAGAACCATTGCTGACTTTCGACAAGAGTAGCTGCAAAGCCGTCAGCATGTTTCTAATCGGGAGTCGGAGAACCCTGAGGTAGTTCGTTCACAGTAACATTCTGGCAACTCGTTTAGCGACACTGGAACCCAGTCATATCGGCCCTTCAATTGGATCCTTCCGGTGGCACCGAGAGGAGGAACTTGTTGCTTGGGTAACAGCCTGTCCTCCTTTACTCCCTACCCTGACTCTGCGCACTGGAGAGTATCACCAGCCGGGATACTAGCCAGAGCGCAGCCATAGTCCTTCGGGATGATGGAGGCCTATATACGTCAGTCAGCTGGAGAGAATCCTATTCCGCGGATTCCGATGGTCGCGTGGGGATCTCGGTCCCAATCAACCACGGAAAGTGAGAGATCCCTGTAATTTTTTTTACTTAACAAATCAATTACTACATATAGTAAATACTATCTAACTGTAAGACTAATATTCATGACAGGTAACACTAATCAATGATGAAATGCCGGTGCTGGTGCCAGGTCTGAGGACTGTCCTTGAGTGCCCAGAAGGAGAGGAAGTAGTGATCACCATAGAGTACATCTACGCAACAGATATTGATAGTGATGACAGCAAGCTGATCTATCTCATTGCTCGTCAGCCATATCACGGGGTGGTGCTGAAGAATGGTGTAGTGGTAGATAGGTTCTTTCAAGAAGACATCAAAGCCAAAATTATTAGCTACAAACACACAGGTACTAAAACGGCTGCTTCCATTGTCTTAAAAAAATTAAATTTTTTTTTTTTTTTTACATAATGACTAAAAATATTTCGATGTCCTGTGTATTTGCACAATATTGCTTTATATTCAAATGTATTATGGTTTTACTGTGTATGAAATGAGAATAGTTATACTGTACAAAAAAAAACGTTTCATAGGTCTGGAGGTCGGATTGCTGCCCCGTCTCGACACCATTACATTCGTGATCTCTGATGAACAGACAGATCCAGTTCCTGCATGCTGCTTGGATGGCCCTTCCCTGTTTAATGGGCAACCAAAATATTCCCAGGACTCCATGCTAATCTATGATCTTAATATTACTGTTTATCCTGTAGACAACCAGGAACCATCCATCGTTATTGGTATGTCCAATTTGAACAATTCTACTTGCAAGGCAGATGAGCTTTAATTAACTGAGAGGGACCTGAGCAAACCTTAAACTGTACGAATGCCAAAGCATAAAGCATGACATGACTAATGCAACCCAAATTCCAAAAAAATACTTTAAATGTGAATAAAATGAGAACAAAAACACTTTCAAATTTTTAAAAACAATGTTTCCCAAAGTCACATTGCACATGCTTTGTGAATCTCATCATCTACAGTGCAAAACATCATCAAAAGGTTCAAGGAAACTGGAGATATCTCTGTGTATAAGGGGTAGAACCCAAGACCCATTGGATGCTCGTGGGCTTCGGGTCCTCAGACGGCACTTTATCACTCATTGGCATGATTGTGTGAATGACGTTACTAAACAGTTCTGGAAAACTTCCAGAAGCCACTGTCAGTCAGCACAATCTGCTGTGCCATCTGCAGATGCCAACTAAAACTCTATCGTACAAAAGGTGAGCCACATTTAAACATGGTCCAGACGCACCACGTTCTTTGGACAAAGACTCATTTGAAATGGACCGTTTCAAAGTGTGAAAGAGTTCTGTGGTCAGACGAGGCTAAATTTGACATTCTTGATGGTAATCACAAATGTCATGTCCTCCAGCCTAAAAAGGAGCGAGACCTTCATCGCGTCAACTGAACCTTATCAACGTTCAGTTCAAAAGCCAGCATCTCCGATGGTATGATGGGATGCATAAGTGCATAAAGTATGGGCATCTTGCATGTTTTGGAAGGAGCAATGAATGCTGAAAGGTATAATCAAGGTTTTAGAGCAACATATAGTATTCCCCTCCAGGAGGTCCTGTCGTATAGGGCACAGGATCGTTCATCCAAAGGTTGGGGGTTCGAGTCCCATTCTCCACAAGGTTGTCACTGTCCCCCCCAGTGCAGCTAACTGGGTTATCAAAGACGGGCCATGTCCCTCACTGTCTATGGTGAGAGGCATGTAAAAGAACCATTGCTGACTTTCGACAAGAGTAGCTGCAAAGTCGTCAGCGTGTTTCTGTCCCTTGCTAAAAAGGGTTGTGACAGGAAGGGCATCCAACGTAAAAACCTTTGCCAAATCAAACGTGCAAATCAGATGATTCGCTGTGGCGACTCCCGAGTAAAAGGGAAAAAGCCGAAAGGAAGACAGACATAGTATTCCCCTCCAGATGACGTTCACTTCAGGGAAGGCCTTGTATATTTCAGCAGGACAATGCAAAAGCACTTACTGAAGCTAGTACAACCACATGGCTTCACTGGAAAAGAATCTGGGTGCTGAACTGGCCCGCCTGTAGTCCAGATCTAGGGAACATTTGGCGCATCATTAAACTGGGACTGGGACAAGACTTCCGATTCCCAAACTCCAGAAATTCATTAGCTTGATGCCCAGAGCTCTTCAAGCTATTTTGAGAGGAAGCGGAGATGCTACACCTGCCACTGTCCCAACTATTTTGGGACCTGTAGAAAGCAACAAATTTGAAATGAGCTCATTTTGTGCATAAAATTGTACAATTTCTCAGTTCAAACAATTGTTATGATCTGTTGTGAATAAAATATTTGAAAGTCTTTTAGTTTTCATTTTATTCAAATTTAAAGACCTTTTCCAAAATTCAGATGGTATGTTCTTTCTAACTTCACTCATTGAATCAACTTTTCATTGTACCAGCAAAAATGGATTCAGTATGGTTTGGATTTGGCATAGGTTTGAAAAATAATACTCAGGTTCTCATACTGTGAAAAGAGCAGACACTTTGTAGGTGTTCCATCTGAAGATTAATAATAAAAATTAGCTTTTCCTCATGAAAAATTCTTTCTCTCCACAGGGGAAGTCCTTCAGGTAGATGAAGGATGCTCTGCCTCTATCACTGAAGCACATCTACGAGCATCTGACCAGGACACTCCTCTGGAGGAGCTGCAGCTCGTGTTGGTCTCACCACCTCAGTTTGGCTATATTGAAAACATTCTACCCAGTCCAGGGTTTGAAAAGAGCAACATGGGAATCAGTATTGGTCAGTGCATTCACTGCCGTTACTTTCAAATCATTGTTAATGAATGCCTACCCAGAATTGCATCTTTGGTTTAAACTTTACACAGAAAAATTAAACTCACTAAACAACATTGGTGGATTTTATGTGCTTTGTCTCTCAGCCTCTTTTTCTTTTAGGGATGTACTGAATGGACACATAAACTATGTGCAGTCCAGACACCAAAGGACTGAACCCACTGCTGACAAATTTATGCTATACATCTCTGACGGAGACCATGAATCGTTTGCCGTAACCTTGTATATCATCATTAAGCCAACAAATGATGAAAGCCCAGATTTGCTAGCCAGGAACATTAGCGTGAGTCTAAAAGAACTGATAAAATATACCAATCATTAAACAAATGTGGTTTTCTGATACAATAATAAACTTCATTAGGACTGAATGTCCATAATATACAGTATATAGATTATAGAGAAACAAGCACAACTCCACATATAGGCTCCAGAAAAGGTTACCAAACATTTAATTGGGTAAAAATAGAGGTATGTTTTGCAGGTCCGAGAGGGAGACTTGAAGGAATTGGATGCCTCCATTATCAATGCAATGGATTTGGATGTTCCTAGAGATCAATTGACATTTCACATCATCCAGTTGCCCCAACATGGGGCAATCATAGATGGGTTTCATGGTAATGATGTAGCACATTATAGAAGATCCATCCAGAGCAATGGTCCTGAGGTTCAGGTCCAAGTCTTCACCATGGAAGATCTCAGAAATGGTACACAACCCTGAATGGATGGATGGATGAGAGGACAGATGGATGAATGATGGATGAATGGGTGGATAGATAGATTAATTATGGATGAATGAGTAAGTGAAGCAACCATTCAATCAATCTAATCATCAATCAAAAAACTAAACAGCAAGAAACTCTGGTCATTATTGCATTCACTAAAATGTACAGCAGATTATGAACCTCTTGGTGATTCTGTCCTCACAGGTATGACACTAATGTACTTGCATGATGACTCGGAAAGTGAGCAGGACAGCTTCGTCATCCAGCTGTCTGATGGAAAGCATCAACTCCAGAGACACGTATTTGTCAAAGTAATGCCTGTTAATGACGAGAAGCCATGTATCATCAGGTATTTGATTTAATGTTTCATATAAATCTAGTGGTCCCTGCATTAAATTACGTAACCTGGAAAAACTACTGACAGCTTACACCGTGACTTTTAACTTGACAGGATTGAATTAACAGGATAGCACATTCTATTGATATACTATTTGATAGTATACATACACACACACACACACACACACACACACACACACACACACACACACACACACATATATATATATATATATATATATATATATATATATATATATATATATATATATATATAGGGGCAGTGGTGGTCTAGGGCGCTGGATCGCTGATCCAAAGGTTGGGGGTTCGAGTCCCACTCCCCACAAGGTTGTCACTGTCCCGCCAGTGCAGCTAACTGGGTTATCAAAGGCCGGCCATGTCTCTCACTGTCTATGGTGTGAGGCATGTAAAAGAACCATTGCTGACTTTCGACAAGAGTAGGATGCAAAGCCATCGGCGTGTTTCCGCCCTGCGATGGCCTGGCGAGCTGTCCAGGTACTTTTGAGGTACTTTGCCCTCGCCCGGAGTTGGCTGGAATGGAACCAGCCCCCCCATGACCATAATTAGGATGAAGCGGTTACAGAAAATGAACTGAACTAATATATATATATATATATATATATATATATATATATATCTTCTTCTTTTCCTTTCAGCTGTTCCCTTCAGGGGTCGCCACAGCAAATGATCTGCCTCCATCTCTCCCTATCCTCTGCATCTTCTACTCTTACTCCAACGACCTTCATGTCCGCCTTCACCGCATCCATAAATCTTCTCTTTGGTCTTCCTCTAGGCCTTTTGCCTGGTAGTTCCAACCTCAGCATCCTACGACCAATATACTCACTATCCCTCCTCTGTACATGTCCAAACCATCTCAATCTAGCCTCTCTGACTTTGTCTCCAAAACATCTAACATGTGCTGTCCCTCTGATGTACTCATTTCTGATCCTATCCATCCTCGTTACTCCCAAAGAGAACCTCAACATTTTCATCTCTGCTACCTCCAACTCTGACTCCTGTCTTTTCCCCAGGGCCACTGTCTCTAAACCATACAACATTGCTGGCCTCATCACCGTCTTGTACACTTTTCCCTTCATTCTTGCCGATACTCTCCTATCACACATCACACCGACACTTTTCTCCATCCATTCCAACCTGCCTGCACACGCTTCTTCACCTCTTTTCCACACTCTCCATTGCTCTGGATTGTTGAGCCTAAGTACTTAAAATCCTCCACCTTCTTTATCTCTGCCCCCTGTAACCTCAAAGTTCCTCTTGGGTCCTTGTCGTTCACACACATGTATTCTGTCTTACTGAGGCTAACCTTCAATCCCCTCCTTTCCAGGGCATACCTCCACCTCTCTAAATTTTCCTCCACTCGGTCTCTGCTCTCACTACAGATCACTATGTCATCTGCAAACATCATAGTTATATATATATATATATATATATATATATATATATATATATATATATATATATATATATATATACACTGTATATGGGGTTGTGACAGGAAGGGCATCCGATGTAAAAACCCATGCCAAATCAAATGTGCAAATCAGATGATTCGCTGAGGCGACTTTCGAGAACGGGAAAAGGCCGAAAAGGATAATATATATATATATATATATATATGTATATAGTCAGCCCCCTACTTACGAAACACCCTGGGTACAAAAATTCCGGCTTACGAAAAACATTTTCCTTAGTTTTCATCCCCTGGATATGAAAACAACCTTCTCTTACGAAATGTGCCATTCAAAATTCAAACGTGCCAATCAAAATTTCTCACTATGCACGAGTTGCTCTCTCATTGGCTGTCTCCTAACATCCCGCCCCGCTGGACTCCCATTTGCTTGGAGGGATGACGCAGCTGAACTTCCTGTACCCATACTTCCTGTTTGTCACACGAGTGAAGGACAGTTGACCGTTGGCTTGTTTTGAAATTGATCATGCAACGTTATATTTCATTATCGCCAAAACCCCTCTACAATCGGGACGATATTGAACCAGAAGGAGACCTTAAAGCGGAAATACAGTGACTGAGGTGATTATTTCGGCACGATATTAAAACAGAGTGCTCCGTGGGAGAAGACCTCCGATCTCGCAAGGAAGCAAGTTAATATTGAATGAGGACCTCTGATCTTTCAAACAGGTACTGTAATTCCGCTTTAAATAAAACATCCCGTCCATTTAAACATTTAAATAGAATTGTTCCGTCAGCTGTTGCGTGTGTGAGCGAGAGAGAGAAAGAGACAGAGAGAGAGAGAGTGTGTGCATGTGTGTGTGTGTGTGTGTGTGTGTGTGTGTGTGTGTGAGTGAGAGATAGGGAGAGAGAGAGAGAGAGAAAGAAAGAGATAGAGACAGAAGGAGGCTTAACTCTTTAGTTTATTTTTTTTAAGTTGTTTAATTCAGTGAATGTTTAATAAATGTGGCGCATGTGAGCAAAACGTGGCTCCGATCCCTTAAGGAATCAAGTTAAAGTTGAGTTTACACCTCTGATCTGTCAAGCAGGGAATGCGCTTTGAATTCCACATCTTAAAATGCTCTGGCATCCTGCTTGTGGGTGTGGCCCGCAGCACCACAATAAACATTTAATGTGTATACAATACACATTCAATGCGTACTGTATTGTGTGTGTGTGTGTGTGTGTGTGTGTGTGTGTGTATGTGTATGTGTGTGTGTGTGTGTGTGTGTGTGTGTGTGAGAGAGACAGAGAGAGAGAGAGAGAGAGAGAGAGAGAGAGAGAGACAGAGGTGTGTGTGTGTGTTAATAAAAAATGTTTAATAATGGTTTAATTAATAAATATGGTAATTAAATGGTTTAATATGTTAATAAAATGTTTAAATTGTTTAATAAATAATTATTTTACTTTTAACACATATTTCATACAAAATTGGTGTACTTTTATAATTTTTAAAGGGTTTATGGGGTAGTCTTGGGGGCCTTGGAACGAATCAGGTGTTTTACATGTAAAATGTGCCCCCTACTTACGAAACTCCCGCGTTACGAAAACACACTGGAACGGATTAATTTCGTAAGTAGGGGGCCGACTGTGTATATATATATATATATATATATATATATATATATATATATATATATATATATATATATATATATATAAAATGTGTGTGTATGTATATATATATATATATATATATATATATATATATATATATATATACATACGTACACTAAATAGCTTTGGGATGATCTGGAACGCTGTTTGCTTTCGAGCCACTTGATCAAAATCAATAATTGACCTCAGTAATGCCAAATAAGCAGAAATTACCACAGCCATGCTCCAAAGTTTAGTCGAAAGCCTATCCTAGCCTTGCCTAATAATTGAGTTTATTATAACAGCAAATAGGAACTGTAAAGAAAGCAAGCAAGTACATGTGGGTTTGATCATCAGTTCTCCTACTGTATATACAGGGATCCCTTACTTTCCACTGTTAATGGGGACCGAGACCTCCCTGACCACCAATTTCTGTGACGTTGGATCGCCCCTCCCCGATTGACGCATATATACATGTATATATGTATATACAGTAATATCAATAAATACATATTCAATACTATAAATGGTTATAATAACAATAAAACATTCAAAAATTATGCACAAGATGTAAATAAAATATAAATACACACACATACATATGCGTACAAATACACTCAGATGTGCACCTCACATAAAAATGTAAATAGTTTGGTTGGGGGGTTCTGGGTTGTTTTTTGTTTTTGTTTGTTTGGGGGGTTTTTGTTGCATAATTGGTCTTGTTTTATGGCATTTTCCTTCACTTTCCCCTATTTTTCCTCAATTTCTTTATTTTTCAATTAATATTTTTGAAAAATCCGCGATGCACTGAAGCTGCAGAAACTGAAGCACAAAGTAGCGAGGGATCACTGTATTACACACTGTATACTGACTGGAGGAAAAATTATACTTAATAAATTATACTTAATTTACTAAGTGCCAAATCGTTCTGTGATGGAACTGACCTACATGTCTGCTACAGGAACACCGGGATTGTGGTGGAACCAGGAGACACCAGACTTATTTCCAGTGCTGTCTTAAGTGCTGATGACAATGACACTCCCTCCACTGATATAATCTATGTGTTTGAGAGCGTTCCTCTTCATGGTCTGCTTCAGATTAAGGTCAGTGTGTAGGAAAGACCTTTCCTAAGCCCACATTTTACATTAACTCATATGAATTAGTATGGCGGTATAATGGTGTAGTCCAGGGGTGCTCAATCCTGCTCCTGGAGATCTCCCTTCCAGAAGACATTCACTCCAACCCTAATCATGTCCACCTAACCATCCAATCATCTAATCAAGACCTGACTGGATCTTACATGTCACATGGACCACATTATGGTTGAAGATAAAGTCATCTGGGAGGTAGATCTCCAGGAACAGGATTGAGCACCCCTGGCCTAGTCCTTAGCATGTCCACCTTATATCCAGAAGGTCCTGGGTTTGACTCCTGGGCTTGACTGTTTATATGTGTAGTTTAAATGTTTTTTCCTCAGCTTGTTAGGGTTTCCCCAGTTACTTTGGTTTCCTCCCACAGTCCAAAGACATGCACATTAGGTTAATTGGCTTGTCCAATTTTCTCCCCACTGGGGCCCTAATAGCGGAATTAGGCTGATTGGCAAATGAATGAATGAAGTAGTATTAATGTCTCTGTGAAGGTAAAAGGAAAAGGGTAAAGGTGGGGCCAGTGGCGTAGTGGTTAGGGTGCTGCGCTCATGATTTGGAGGTTGTGTGTTCAAATCCCAGTTGGACCCCCACTGTGCTAAGACCCCTGAGCAAGGTCTTAACCACAAGTGTGCCTCTGTTCACCCAGCAGTATAAATGGGGACCAGTAAAAATATACTGGGAAGGTAACCTGTGATGGACTAGCGTCCCATCTAGGGGGGGGGGTTGAACTCCTAGTTACTGCACGCTACAGAAACCGGGGATAAGTACCGGCCTGATGAGCCACTAGGCTCGGGTGTAAAAAGCCCAAACAGACTTTACCTTTACCCAGTGGCTCATCAGTGTGGTGCTTATCCCCGGTTTCCGTAACGTGAAGCGACTAGGAGTTCAACTCCTCCTGGATGGGACGCTAGTCCGTCGCAGGTTACCTTCCCAGTATATTTTTACTGGTCCCCATTTATACTGCTGGGTGAACAGAGGCACACTTGTGGTTAAGACCCTGCCCAGGGGTCTCAGCACAGTGTGTGTGTGGGGGGGGTCTAACTGGGATTTGAACACACAACCTCCTGATCACGAGGCCAGCACCCTAACCACTACACCACCAGCCCCACCCAGTATTAATGTCCCGGTAGAATGATATAAAGAGTAAAAGATTACACTGTTTTAGACATTAGTGTCTGCGGTGTTATATAATTAGGTTTTTGTGAAATGTCAATGACTGTATGTCATCATATAATCACACAATTATGTATCATTCCCTGGTGCCTTCTCAGGTAGGCCTGGAATGGAGGACACTGGCAACAGGAATGAACTGTTCCCAGGATGCTGTGGATATGAACTTGCTGCGCTATGTACACACAGCTCATCCTGAAGCTCACACCCAAGACTTTTTCATCTTTCATCTACAGGATGGCGGGAACTGTTCTCCAGCACAACAATTCCACATCTCACTCAAGGAGCTAGAGAAAGGTTTACTCTTAAGTTTTAATCCTATCGAGGAACTATGCCAAATCTAATACTGTGCATCTGAATGGTCAATACACATACCTAACACAAAATGTGGTGATTTCACAACTTCTGTTCTCTAGGAGACATAGCATTGTTCGTAAAGTCGATGAAAGCTAGCCGTGGAGAACATGTCATGATCACTACAGACCTTTTGCTGGCTGTAGATGGCACTGAAAAGCCAGAAGAGCTACTCTATGTGATTACTGGGCCACCGGCACATGGCCATTTGGAGTACATCAAGCACACTGGCATTCCCATACACACCTTCAGCCAGCTGGACATAGTGGCTAATCTGGTGTGCTATGTTCATGACAACAGAGCGACTTCACCAAGAGAGGCAGTTCAGTAAGGATCATGTTTGTTTTGCATTCACACTGAAAAATTGTGTGGCATTTATATTGAGATAAATCAATTAATTAAAGACAGAGATTATAATGATGCGCAATGTATATATTAATATTTTAAAGATGGCAAATCGTCGGCAATCTCGATGTTGAATATGTCAAATAGAAAAAGGTGCAAAACTTTCAGTTTCTTGTCAGTACTGCTATAACCTCCTGCACTGCCAGATCTGAATTTACAAATTCATTCATTCATTTGCCAAACTGCCTGATCATAATAGGGTCATGGGGAGGCTGGTGCCTATTCGGAGGCAACTCTAGGCCATGGTAGAGTACACCCTAGATAGT
This sequence comes from Plotosus lineatus, assembly GCA_024760905.1. Classification (NCBI taxonomy): domain Eukaryota; kingdom Metazoa; phylum Chordata; class Actinopteri; order Siluriformes; family Plotosidae; genus Plotosus; species Plotosus lineatus. Next base: position 13,812,088 of record CM045745.1, on the reverse strand, counting down.
TTTTAGCTTTCCAGTCCATTCCATGGCCAACACACACACACACACACACACACACACACACACACACACACACACACACACACACACACAAACACACACCTAAGGGCAATTTGGAACAGACAATTAGCCTAATGTGCATGTCTTTGGATATACAGGAATCTCTCACTTTCCGCGGTTAATTGGGACTGAGATTCCCCCACGACCGTCAAATTCCGCGAAGTAGGATGACTGACGTATACGTACATGTACATGTGTACATAATATCAGTAAATACGTATTCGACGTTATAAATGCTTATAATAACAATTAAACACAGATGCGCGTGTACACACTCAGATGCGCATCTCACATAAAAATGTCAGTAGTTTTGTTGGGGGGTTTTGGGTTGTTTTTTGTTTGTTTGGAGAGTGTTTTTTTTTGTTTTTTTTTTTTGCATAATTGGCCTTGTTTTTCTGGCATTTTCTTTAACTTTTCACCCTATTCTGCCTTAATTTCCATATTTTTAAATTTGATGAATATTTAAAAAACCCGTGGTGCACTGGAGCCGCATGAATTGAAGCGCGAAGTAGCGAAGGATCCCTGTAATGTGCATGCACCTGGCGGAAACCCACACAAGGGAGATCATGCAAACTACACACAGAAACACATGTAAATCTATCTACATACAGTGTAGTGTAAAAATGTAGGCACCTAATTTATTTTTAGCACAAATTTGTTATTTTATGACTTTTACATTGTCGAATGAGTAAAAACCATTTTAGATTTCTTGATTTTTTTTTTTAAGTCAAAATTAATAGTCATAAAAAAGGTTTAATGTATAAAGAAAGCAGGATATTATATAATAAATCATTTATCAGACAAAAACCTTTGAATGCTGAGGGCTTATGGTTGCAAAAATAATAAGTGTGATGGTCAAAAGCTCTATCAAAATAAATAAATAAATAAAGTCATTTGGGGCAGTGGTGGTCTAGTGGTATAGGGTGCTGGATCGCTGATCCAAAGGTTGGGGGTTCGAGTCCCACTCTCCACAGGGTTGTCACTGTCCCCCCCAGTGCAGCTAACTGGGTTATCAAAGGCGGGCCATGTCTCTCACTGTCTATGGTGAGAGGTTCATGTAAAAGAACCATTGCTGACTTTCGTAAAGAGTAGCTGCAAAGTCGTCAGCGTGTTTCTGTCCCTTGCTGAAAAGGGTTGTGACAGGAAGGGCATCCGATGTAAAAACCTCTGCCAGATCAAACGTGCGAATCAGAAGATTCACTGTGGCGACTCCCGAGTAAAAGGGAAAAAAAGCCGAAAGGAAGACAGACATTTTGTAATACTGTGGTCTTCAACCCTTTTCGTGGAGATCTACTTTCCTGCTGGTTTTACTTCCAAACAAAATTTGTTCAAGAACTTCTTCAAGGCAATATTCAGGTACTTTACGAAAGTCTCACCAAACGAAAAATGCAGGTTACGAAATGCATTTTCCTAAAATTTTTGTCTCTGGATACGAAACAAGTTCACGTTACAAAAGCGCCATCTTAAAAATTAAAACGCGCCATTCAAACAATGCACGAGCTGCTCTTCCATCAATGACGTTCAAACATCCCGCCCCGCTGGCCTCCCATTGGCTAGGAGGAATGACACAGCTCCCTCCCATTGGCTATTTTGGACCTGCAGCAGCCATAATGCTTTGCGTGTAAAGGACAGAGTTACTCTTGTTTCATGCTTTATTTCTTGACTCAGGCTTTTAAACTTCCATATACATTTGTAAGATTACAACTCTTCTAAGAACACATGGTCCACACGCGCACGCAAAAATCTGCAAAAACTGTAAGAAGCATGTTAGAATCTTAAAATTTGGCAGGAATACTTACAAAAGGTTGAACTTTCAAAAAAAATCATAGGTTTGACCATGCACCAATGCTTTTTATACCCGATGCTTACAACTTTTCATACACCTCTCATACAAACCATGTGGCAGAAACTTCACATTCAACATAAAGTCTAGTTTGTTATCTATAACAATAATGGTCATTGTAGTCCTGACTAATTCATCCATTTTCTAAGCCACTTAATGCTATTTCTGGTCCCAGGGAGGCTGGTGTCCATCACAGCCGACTTTTGGCAAGGGTACACCCGGGACAGTTTACCAGGTTGTTTCATTTCCAACACACATCCGACCATTCACACTCATATCTTGGGATGATTTGGAACAAACAGTTAACCTACAGTGTATGCTTTTGGATTGTGGGAGGAAACCGGAGCACCCGGAGGAAACCCCTTCAAGCAAGGGGAGAACATGCAAACTCCACACAGAAACACCTGAAACCAGGAATAGAACCCAGGCCTTCTTGTTGTGAGGCAAACATGCTGGTAGTGTTAACCAACTAACTTCTTCTTCTTCTTTTCCTTTCAGCTGTTCCCTTCAGGGGTCGCCACAGCGAATCATCTGCCTCCATCTCACCCTATCCTCTGCATCTTCTTCTCTTACACCAACTACCTTCATGTCTTCCTTCACCACATCCATAAATCTCTTCTTTGGTCTTCCTCTCGGCCTTCTGCCTGGTAGTTCCAACCTCAGCATCCTACTACCAATATACTCACTATCCCTCCTCTGTACATGTCCAAACCATCTCAATCTAGCCTCTCTGACTTTGTTTCCAAAACATCTCACATGTGCTGTCCCTCTGATGTACTCATTCCTGATCATATCCATCCTCGTTACTCCCAGAGAGAACCTCAACATTTTCATCTCTGAGTCCTAACCAACTAAATAAACAAATGAATAAATTAATGTACACAAAAATAACTTAGTTATTTAGCCTCTCAGGGAAAATTTTTAAATGCTCTTTGTGGAGCCCTGCATTTCATCCCGCATGTGCAGATCTGGTGGGCGCAGAGTCATTGTTTAAATCTTGATTTTTCTAAATTGCCTCTAGGTTTGTCATCAGTAATGGAAAATCCACACGTAATGGTACTCTGGAGATTTTGGTGGAGATGACAGACAAAGTTCTCCCTACGCTAGAGCAGAATGCCATGCTGCAGGTTCCTCAGGGTTCTACCATTACTATCACCACTGATAACCTGTACCTGTCTGACCCAGATACCCCCTATCATTCCCTGATCTTCATACTGGGGCAGCCCCCACAGTATGGTCAGCTCGTTGTGAAAGGTGTGCCCTTAGCGTCTGGAGCCAACTTCACCCAGCAGAACCTGCAAGACATGAATGTTGCATACAAGCACTCAGGTGGAGAGTCTCAGATTGACCGCTTTACATTTACTGCTGCTGATAGCACAGGAAGAGGCTTCCTGGTGCGAGGGAAGGTGCAGACTGAGCCAATCTTCTTTTCTATGCAGGTGAGTAGAATTTACTGTCTAGTTTACCAAACTGCTTAATACTACCACTGGGATTGTGATGAGGCTGGAGCCAACCTTGGCCAACTCTAGGTGTAGGTGGGATACACATATCTCACCCTTGCTGTGAGAGGGACATGATGTGCCACCATGCAGCTCATGTAGAATTTATTGGTTAGCTTTTATTATTATTGTTGTTGTTATTAATTAGAAGAATATGATGATGATTATGAAAAAAAAAAAATATATATATATATATATATATATATATATATATATATATATATACAGAGAGTATATATACACACACACACATATATATATATATATATATATATATATATATATATATATATATATATATATATATATTGCCTATACTGTAGTCATGGTGTACTATCAATCTGGGTGCCATGCCAGAATTCTGGCGTAGGCGGCAGCCATAACAGCTTATCATGGTTGTACTGTATACGAAGCGCAAAAGGTCCGCAGTAGCGGCCCAAAGTTCGTTCTGCAGGGTGTTTTTATTGAGATACCGTTTCTAGCTAGATGGCTGTTGACTCTAAAGAGTTCATCCGCCCTTTGTTAGGTCTTGTTTTTATTCCTACTGGGTCGCTAGCCACCCTACTCACCAAATTTGTAACCTGGTGGGGGAGCCGGTTTAGGCGCCGACCGCTCGACCATGCAACAGGTTGTACTGGCTTACATGTTACCAGTAGCAGGGCAAAGCCTGACCTGACAGGGTGTACTATACAGAATTCTTATAAGCGTTGTTTTCGGAGTACAAAATGTTTTTCTAATATGTGTGTTTAGATCGAAACATTAGACCAGTCTGCTCCGAAGGTGATCTTGCTTAAGACTTTATGGAAAGTGCAGCTATTAAAAGATGGACGTTATGGAATCTTTATCTCATCCAGAGAATTAAAGGCTCAGGATGCAAATGTGGCAGACGGAAACCTCGTCTTCCGCATACTTAAGGCTCCTTCCTTTGGATACTTGGAGAATGCCACCAGTGGTAAGAAGATGATTATACAAAACTGCAGTTCTACATGAAATAACTGCTATATAAATCGAAACACAATAAACCTATAAAAGTATGAGAGAGAGAGAGAGAGAGAGAGAGAGAGAGAGAGAGTTTGTTAACGATGTAATAATATGTACCGAGCATACAGCTACATGAAGTATGTCACCACCGAACCTTCTCTTGTGTCTTCAGGTGCATTTGTACGTCAGAGGTTTACGCAGCTGGATCTAAACAAAAGGAATATTCTGTATATAATCAATCCTTCTTTGGAAAGTCTAAATGACAGTCTGGAGTTTGTAGTCTCTGACCCACTGGGAAACACTGGACCTTCTCACAAGTAAATGCGTATTTTTTTTACTCACCACATGCTCCAAATAAAGTCAAGCATTCTGAAAGATGCAGGTTGTTGTAGCTCCCTCTGGTGCCTATGAGGTGAATTGCAGTAGCAATAAAAACATAAGTGTTGACCATTTCTCCAACAATTCGACCTCCTTTGTGTATGGACAGTGACCTCTGAGTTGCTTTGATTTAACCAGTGATAATTTCCATGCTAAAAGCATTTAAAGATTACAGTGATCCCTCACTACTTTGTGTTTCGGTTTCTGCGGCTTCAGTGCATTGCGGGTTTTTAAAAATATTCATTGAAAAATTTTTAAAATAAGGAAAAATAGGAAAAATGTTAAGGAAAAAGCCACAAAACAAGACCAATTATGCAAAAAAAAAAAAAAAAAAAAACCAAACAAACAAAAACAAACAAACAAAAAAACCCCCCAAAGTCCCTCAACAAAACTACTTACATTTTAATGTGAGGTGTGCATCTGTATGTGTGTATTTATATTTTATTTACATCTTATGCATTATTTTTGAATGTTTAATTGTTATTATAATCATTTATAGTGTTGAATATGTATTTATTGATATTATATACATGTATATGGGGGTCGATCCTACTTCATGGAAATTGGCGGTGGCCGAGGTGGGGGGAATCCCTGTGCATGGCATATTGCAAATATAATATTACAAATCAGTATTTTAAATACTTTTTAACAAACAAACAAACAAATAATGAGAATAAAGCTGATTCATTCATTCATTCCATTTTCTAAGCCACTTAATCATAATTAGGGCAAAGTGGAGGCTGGTGACCATCTCAGCTGACTATGGGTCAGGGCGGCATACACCCCAAATACCTCGCCATGCCATTGCAGGGCAAACACACATAAAACCACTCACATTTATTGTTACAGCAAGGGGCAACTGGAACCACACATCAGCTTACTGAGTATGTTTTTAGACTGTGGGAGGAAACCAGAGTACCAAGAGGAACCCAGGCAAGCAGGGGGAGAACTTGCTAACTGCACATAGAAACGCCCAAAGCCTAGGAATCGAACTCAGGCCTTCTTACTGTGAGGTGGACGTGCTATCTTTAACATGATGATGATGATGATGATGGTGATGATTATTATTTTTAATAGATCTAAAATACATTTCCAGGTGCAGCTCTCAATTCTACTTTAAAACAATTTTATGTCAAATTCAGTAGATATCCTTTTGTTCTAGCTGACCGTTCTTTGTGTGGGCGAAAAAAATAAAATTAAAATAAATCCAGCCATGGCTCTGTAGATGGGGGAAAAATAAAGGGCCTCAGAATGAGTTACACAACATTCAGCCAATCACAATAGAGGATGTTCACACTCGTGCTGGAGGTTAGCTCGAGTGGAGCTCATCATTTTCTGTTACCGCTTAATCCTAATTACGGTCGTGGGAAGGCTGGCACCCATCCCAGCTGACTCCGTGCGAGGGCAGAGTACACGCTGGACAGCTCGCCAGGCCATCGCAGGGCAGAAAAACGCTGACGGCTTTGCAGCTACTCTTGTCGAAAGTCAGCAATGGTTCTTTTACATGAACCTCACACCATAGACAGTGGGAGACATGGCCGGCCTACCAGGTCACCACTGCCTAGAGTGGAGCCAGGGCTATTATTGTTCGTGTCTTTGCCTTAACCACTATCATCCAAGTATTCAGGGGATGGAGAGTTTGAAGAAGCTCTGAAGTGAAGTGTGTTTCCGATGCCTTTGGACCATTAATAATCATGAATGCTCATCTTATTATTTATGTTTCTCTGTCTGTAGATTAGCGTTCAGCTGGGCCAGTGTAGAGCTGACCGACACAGAGTATCGTGTATGTGAAGGCAGTGGACCACTCACGCTTACTATTCAAAGGAAGGGCAATACGCGGGATTCATCATATGTAACTTTGAAGGTGAAATGTAGCCGTCTATTTTCGATCAGTAGGAACGAGATGGGAAAACTGGCGCCTTCGGTGCACTTGAATGAGTAAATGAAAACTTTGTCTACTTATTATACAAACCTGTATGACTGTGTCCTCTTCCCTCGTTAGATAAAGGAGCTAACAGCCACTATAGGAAAGGATTTCGTATCAGCTCCATCAAGTCTAATTCAGTTTGACCCTGGTAAACCCGTTTCCGTCAGCTACAGCATTAGTGTACGTCTAATAATATAGCAAAAGGATGAAGAATATACAACATTTAATCCGTGTGTGTCCAGGTGTGGCCAGCCGGCAGTGGAGGGTGGAAGTTGTGCAGGATTTTCTGGAGGAGGCTGAGGAGATGTTTGAGGTGATACTGGATTCCCCTGTTGGTGCAATACAGAGAGGAAACAACAAAGTTGTCATCACGATAATGGAGAACAACAACGGTCAGCTCACATTTTAATATTTAGGTAGAGGGTTTATCATATGGCCGTGGATTTTGTGGTCCATTACATCAGTTTTTGGCCTTTGATTAAGTAACTCAATGTAAACATTTCTTAGATTTTCTACATTTATAAATCAATAATTATTCAAATATGGCTGCCTCAACAGGACAGTGTGCTGAGAAACAGTCCCTCAGAGGGCCAGATCTTCAGCTTCCAGCAGGGCCTTACCCCAAACATGGCTCCATCCAGGTAGAGACTCTACCCATCACCCTGGGAAACAGGCCAGAGACTGTCAAGACTGTCTCCAAGAAAAGATTAAAAACCAATGGCAATGGAAAGCCTGTGAGTTTATATTCTTATATTTTCGAAAGTATGTGCCGTCCGTGGGCCCTTTATCTCCTGCTCCAGTGTAATTTGTGTAATAACTTATTTTCATGCCAGATTCGGCCATCTTCAATCATACGGAGTGGATCTGATGTTCTGTACACTGTAAGTAAACGTATTATTTCTTTTTATGTGAAAATAAGTCACCAGTCAATCTCAGGGCCAACTCACACACACACACACACACACACACACACAAGCATTCCCACTCCCTCTGACACCTAGGGCACATTTGGAACAGCCCATTAGCCTACACTCCTGAGCAAAAACAAAAAATGAGTCAACACTGAAATTTCATTGTAATTATAATGATTCTTCTTTTCTTTTCGGCTGTTCCCTTTTTCAGGGGGTCACCACAGTGAATCATCACATGTTTAATTTGGTATAGGTTTTTACATCGGAATCCCTTCCTGCCCTTTAGCAAGGGACAGAAGATCTCCTTGCAGCTACTCTTTACGAAAGTCAGCAATGGTTCTTTTACATGAACCTCTCACCATAGACAGTGAGAGACATGGCCAGCCATGATTAACCCAGTTAGCTGCACAGGGTGGGGTGGGGGGATGACAACCTGTGGAAAGTGGGACTCAAACCCCCAACCTTAGGATCAGCGATCCAGCGCCCTTTACCACTAGGCCATCACTGCCCCATTTATAATTATAATACTTACCGTATTTGACGTGATAAAAAATGGGAGTGTGTGTGTGTGTGTGTGTGTGTGTGTGTGGGGGGGGGGGGGGCTTATTAAAATGTTACCAGCGGAGTGGAATGGTAAGTGCTTATTACCATCGAGGTGGAAAACATGAATAATTACAGAACAATAAGAGTTTTACTGGTATTTGTATTATTCATTTTGTGGTATCAACCAAATTACTCACATCAAAGCTGAAAATAAACAGAAAACAGCATAAATTTTTAATAAATATTACTTACTTTTCCCTCTCACTGCTGTTCCTTTAAACATTTTCCCGGAAGTAAAATTGAAAATTGAGCCAATCAACATGAATGTCAACTTTAGCGCATGCCACGTTGAACCAATCAACACAAACATAAACAAAAGCACATGGCCAGGAAATGTATGAAGTTAGTGAGCAGGAGAATCTATGAAAAATACTCGTCATCATTTTCTGATAGGTCCATATCTGGCTCATTGCTCCATTCATTCAGAGCATCCCATAGTTTTGCTGTAGCAGTTTCTAATGGTTCATCGGTTGTTGGACATTTACCAAGAGAACACTGCAAATATTTTCCTCTTTTTTAAAGCACAGCGGAACAATCAACTGTGTTGTTACTGATGAACATTATAGACATTCCCCAGTGGCAGGGGGTCTTGAAATAACGTGTAAACTCACTTTTACAGGCAGTGAACACCTCATTTTACCGTTACAGAGACTGATCAAATAAAATTGGTAAGTTTGATCTACGATTTTGCTGCCAGTACACATGGGCGGTTATTAGACATAAGATGAAAAACATTGGGGGGAGGGGGGCTTGCTTATTGGAGCAGGGCGTTTAGGTATTTGTAGGTTTAGGTATTTGACATACGTCAAAAAATAAATTAGCTGGACGAAAGTTTAGTAACACCACTGAACTGTGCGAAACTGTCGATCTGGACGAATTTGAACATTTCCAGATGCAAGAAACTTTCAGCAAGCCTAACCAAGAGACTTGAATGTTTGCAAAAAAATCCAAAGGGAAAGCAGTCTCACCTTGACTATTTAATAGAATTTGCATACTTATGTTACAGTTAATCTATCTATCTAGTGCCTGAGTCATAGGACGACCATTGGCGACCCGCCATGAAGGATAACACTGGTTATCATCTTTATGGAGGTTTTCTTGGCAGGATTAGTGCAGTGGTTTGCCATTACCTTCTGCACAATGCGAACCTACGGGCAATTTAGAACGGCCAATTAACCTACTGTGCATGTCTTTGGATTGTGGGAGGAAACTGGAGCACCCGGAGGAAACTCACACAAGCACGGGGAGAACATGCAAACTCCACACAGAAATGCCCAGGCTGGGAATTGAACCCAGGCCTTCTTGCTGTGAGGCGGACGTACGTGCTAACCACTACGCCACCATGCCGCCTTACAGTTAATAATTACTAAAATTTTGGAACAGACATGGTTCATTCCCCCCCCCCAGAAGTGTAACGTGCATGCATTTGGAATGAGGGTGAGAGCAGAGGAAAAACATGGATAATCATGATTATAGTAATCAGGTTTCTGCCTGTGGTACACACTTCCTGTTCCTCAGAGTGGCTACACTGGAGCGCGGAATGCAAGGATCATGGTGGAAAGACGCAGAATGCACTCTACGGAGGAGCTTCGGCACTTTTACACGGAAAAAGGGTCAAAAACCTACGGAAAATTGCACCTTCGGAACACCTTCAGAATGATCACGGAATGTTCGGAAAGGACACTGAAAGACCGCGGTACAATGTCGGAATACATGCGTAAAAGCGCTCGGATCACCTTCGGAAACAGTGCAGACAGAAAATGAAGACCTTCGGATAATTCACTGAACATTCACGGAAAGGAAGGAACGTTTGTGGAACGACCGCAGTTCTACTCCTTTTTAGAAGGAAGACCTACGGAATGATATCGGAACAGGCGGAATGAAGGCGGAATGTTCACTTTCAACACAGAATGACTGAGGAATACCCAACATAACCACGTTTCAACAAGGAAAATCGGCAAAGATCAAAGGATTTGCTCCTGATTCCGCCTATAAATAAGTGGAATGACCAAGGAAGCTCATTCTCTTATTCATACTATATGTTTATAATGTATCATACTGTATGTTTATAATGTACAATAAATTAAAAATTTAACATATGTTAATATGTTTAATATCAACAATGTCGATTTCTTTCTTCTTTCTTTCGGCGTTTTCCCTTTTTCTCGGGAGTCGCCACAGCGAATCACCTGATTCGCACATTTGATTTGGCATAGGTTTTTTTTTTATGTCGGATGCCCTTCCTGTCACAACCCTTTTTAGCAAGGGACAGAAACACGCTGATGGCTTTGCAGCTACTCTTTACGAAAGTCAGCAATGGTTCTTTTACATGCCTCTCACCATAGACAGTGAGAGACATGGCCCGCCTTTGATAACCCAGTTAGCTGTTCCTTTTATTTGCACCTCAATAAATCATTCCAGACTAAAAACCATGCGCACAAGTCCAAACCACAGTGATTATAACTTTAAAACTTTATTACATGAACACGAAAACAGGAAAAATAAAGTGAATGTACTGGAGTAATTTCTAGTAGAAGTGACTTCCTTGAGTGTTCCGCATGTATTCCGCAAACCTTTCGTGAGTATTCCGTGGGGATTCTGTGGTGGCTTTTGACCACCTGGAAGAAGGAGCAATGTTCGCGGAACGTTCACGGAAGACTTATGGAATAAAAGGAACAATCACGGCATGTTTGCAGAAAGGACGGAATGTTTTTGCGGAAGGACTGCAAAACGTGAGGGAACACTGTCGGAATTTTTTTCCGTGAACGTTCTTTATGTTCAAAAGCACGTTTGTGGAAAATTTTGGCCTGATGGAAGAGGAGGAATATCTTCGGAATCGTACGAAAGGACACGGAAGATGACGGACTGACTGAGGAACGTTGGAGGATGACTACAGTTTTGCTTCCGCGAGTCTGCCGAGCTCCAGTCAAATGGGGGTATTAATATTACATCACTATAATTACATTTATTTCGATTTTTAAAAAGTATTTCACAACCTATGTTTTGCAGTATCATGGAATAATGTCCTTGACAGTGGAGGACGAAACTAAAGGTTTTAATTCTGGAACGAAGGCTCAAGTTCAGGTGACCAGTCGAGGACAGCAACGATCCCTCCCAGCCAAAAGCACACGTCACCTTATAGCACTTTCTACAAATAACCAGAGAGGGACAACTTTTCAGGTATAAATCCAGGATTGAGTTTCAATGACCTATACAGAATTTTATTATGAAAAAAAAGTTGTAGTTTATAATCATGATACTTATTTAGTTAAGTAAATACATGACTGTGTGCAAGTTTATCTGAATGTAATCACGGTACACATGGTTATATGCTTAGAATATTTCCTCTAGACTCGACAGTAAGGCCTGCACTCCCGAGCTTGCAGGTTTTCTCCATTTTAATTCAAGCTTAGGCCAGCTCTTGCAGTGCAACGGGATAATCTGGAAACCCTGGGCTGCTACAGATGAGGTAATCGGTGTAAGACAGACATGTGATACTTAACTTTCGTGAATATAACCTTTACATCACAGTCCATCTCATCAATTTTTTTTTTTTTTTTTTTTAATAAAAACAGATGGTCTGATATTTTTTCTACTCTTCCAGGCTGTGAATGCACAGAAGTGTCGACAAGGGTGGACATACCATAGCAATCACTGCTATCTGCTGAGCACTGAGCAAAAAGCTACGTGGAGTGATGCTGCCAGGGCATGTCGGGAGAAGTGAGATCAAACACAATACATTCAAGCACAACAGACCTTCTTAAAGGAGAAGACAGCACTTCTTGCAACTTGATGTGAACCAAAACTGTATCTGTGTGCAGAATCTTACACTGAGAGCTGTTGTTTTAAAGTGTACAGTACCTGGGGTGAATTATTGTTCATAGTTTTTTTAGAAACGATCACATAACATTAGCGGTTCCTTCCGAAAACGTCAGTCCATGTCCGATTTTAAAGTGCGTGTGAGTGCTACAACTCTGGGCATGCTCAGAGACATGTGGTCTCTCTGTTTGGCTGTTACAGCCTGGTAGTGATGCAAACTCATTGTTCATCCATTCATCGTTCATTTTCTGTAACCGCTTAATCGTAATTAACTCCGGGTGAGGGGCAGAGTACACCCTGGACAGCTCGCCAGGCCATCGTAGGGTGGAAACACGCTGACGGCTTTGTAGCTCCTCTTGTCGAAAGTCAGCAATGGTTCTTTTACATGAACCTCACACCAGAGACAGTGAGAGACATGGCCGGCCTTTGATAACCCAATTAGCTGCACTGTGGGGGACAGTGACAACCTTGTGGACATTGGGACTCGAACCCCCAACCTTAGGATTAGTGATCCAGCACCTTTACCTCCAGGCCACGACTGCCTGATGCAAACTTGTTGTAGCATAATCCATTGTTGTTATCACTAGAAATGATACGCACGGAAAGCGATGAGAACATTTCTTTCAGTTTTCTCTGCAAGCCATCTTGGGCGGCATTCTCGTCCTCAGGGTCACTAAAATACAACATTTCATTGGCTGCACAAGAGACCTTAACCCCACCCAATGTGTTGACATCAGGGTAGAAAAACAACCGCTACACCCCTGCAGTTCAACACCTTTAGTAATCCGTGGGACACGGTTACCAGTTTTGTGCTTTTGTTATAGTCATTTATATTAAAATAAGTGTCTGTGTTGCTTAAATGTATTACATACGTACAAATTGTGCTGTAAAGATGCCCAGTACTGGTACTATTTAAGGATTTTATTGGTGATTATTTAAAAACTGCCGTCATTCCAACATGCATCATCAATAGTAAAGTTAACATAGAGTACTGTATATGCATTGGTACATATAGAGTGTCCCACTGCACACGAAATGGTTTCTATCCAAGCATGTTGACACCTCCAGCACAAATCTGTAGGTCAATGGCACGAACAAACCAATTCAGTGTGTATCCCACATCACAGTATTACTTGAGAAAGGCTTCTGCCTCCCTGCGATCGTAGTCGAAGTGTTTCGGCAGATGAGTGAGTGAGTGAGTGTGTGAAGTTCAGATACAGTATTTGTACATGTTAGCATGTGTATCGATGATGTCATCATTCTAAATCTCACTTTTCAAAAAATTCAAACAGTGTCATTAAAACAGAAGGTAAACGGGAAGGGTAAAGTCGGTTGGGTTTTTAAACCCGAGCCTCGTGGCTCATCAGGCCGGTGCTTATCCCCGGTTTCCACAGCGCGAAGCAACCAGGAGTTCAACTCCCCCTGGATGGGACGCTTGTCCATCGCAGGTTACCTTCCCAGTATATTTTACTGGTACCCATTTATACTGCAGGGTGAACAGAGGCACACTTGTGGTTGAGACTTTGCCCAGGGGTCTTAGCACAGTGAGGGTCTCAACGGGATTCGAACTCACAACCTCCCGATCATGAGCGCAGCACCCTAACCACTACACCACCGGCCCCACATTAAAACACAAGCGATCATCTAAAATTTTGCCACAGAAAGATATTAATCTAAAGATTTGAAGAATATTAACTTTAAACTAAGGGCAGTTGTGGCTTAGTGGTATAGGGCACTGGATCACTGATCTTAAGGTTAGGGACTTGAGTCCCACTCTCCACAAGGTTGTCACTGTCCCCCCCCCAGTGCAGCTAACTGGGTTATCAAAGGCCGGCCATGTCTCTCACTGGCTATGGTGTGAGGTTCATGTAAAAGAACCATTGCTGACTTTCGACAAGAGGAGCTGCAAAGCCGTCAGCATGTTTCCACCCTGCGATGGCCGGGTGAGCTGTCCAGGGTGTACTCTGCCCTCACCCGGAGTCGGCTGGAATAGGCACCAGCCTCCCCGCAACCCTAATTAGGATTAAGTGGTTACAGAAAATGAAATGAACTTTAAACGAGTGATGTCTCCTTCTTCAAATCTAAGTTCTTATTAGCTTTGCCTTCCATCATTAAATCGAATTCTTATGTCCCCCAGCTTCCAGGGCAACCTTGTCAGTGTGCTATCACAAGCAGATATGAATTGGCTCTGGGACTTCAGTGAGAGGAAGCCCTTCTGGATTGGTAATTTGTTTGGCACTCCTTTCATCTTGTATACAAATTGTGAAAATGTTTATTGTCGATACGAAACCCTAAGGGACACTTGATAACTCTACGCAGGTCTGAACGACAGGGCGAATAAAGGCCGGTGGGAATGGGTGGATGGAGAGCCAGTTATTTACACCAACTGGAGGCGTAGTCCACCCCGAATCAGAAACAAGAGCAACAAGAAGTGTGTCTTGGTGTGGAAGAAAACAAAATGGCAAATCCGAGATTGTAAGACTGGAAGGCGACACCATTTTGTGTGCTATATAAAGACATGAGGCAATTACCAAGTAATTTATACCCTGTTTAAAGATTACTTCATGATATAATACCTTCCGGTGTACAGTACTGTATTAATGTGCTTATGGTACAGGATGAACTGGAACTCATTTTTGGAACGTGAATCGTGATGTAATTTTTTTTTTATTATTATTTTTTTTTAAAGTAAAACTATATTTAGGGACACCCTGTGTACCATCATGTCTGGTATAATAAAAATATTGGATAAATAAGTCTCTGATAGTGGATCAAACACCACGACATAAACTGTGTAATACAGTGGTACCTCACTTTACGAAATTAGTCCGTTCCAGAGTCTTTTTCGTAACCTGCATTTTTCTTAAATTGAACTGCATTTTACATGTAAAACGTGTGATTCGTTCCAAGGCTCCCAATACTACAGCCTAAACCCTTTAAAAATGATAAAAGTATACATTTTAAGACCTCCTTCTGCTTCAATATCTACCGATGGTAGACAGGTTTGGCCATATTCCTTTGTGATATCACTCGAGCCCGTTTCTTCTCCTCACTCTCACTGAAAATCACACATGCGTGCATTGACCATGTCTTCTGAGCAGAGTTATAATCGTACAAATGTTTATGGAAGGTTAAAAGACTGAGTCAAGAAATAAAGCATGAAATAAAAGTAACTCTGTCCTTTATACGAAAAGCATCATGGTAGATTCAGCTCCATAATAGCCAATGGGAGGGAGCTGCGTCATCCCTCCTAGCCAATGGGAGGCCAAGTGGGGTGGGATGTTTGAACGTCATTGATAGGAGAACAGCTCGTGCATTGTTTGAATGGCGCGTTTGAATTTTTAAGATGACACTTTTGTAACGTGAACTTGTTTCGTATACAGAGACAAAAATTTTAGGAAAATGCATTTCGTAACTTGCATTTTTCATTTGGTCAGACTTTCGTAAAGTGAGGTACCACTGTATTTTACAATCATAACTAAAGTTATGTACATTCGACCCGAACCATCTTACTGTATGTAATCAAAAGCAGCACTGCAAATGTAACCTCTACTAGATATCCCATCATAATTTCATGTACACTGTATACAGTAAAAGAAAATACTAACTTTTTTGTTAATAGTTACATTAGACCCTTCCATGTTTATTTCTTGTTACCGGGTCCTCCGGTTTCATCCAACAGTCTAAAAACATGCTTATCAGGCCAATTGGCTGTTCCGAATAATTCCTAGGTGTGAGTGTTGGCCCTGGGATGGCCTGGTGAGCTGTCTAGGGTGTACCTCGAAATCAACCAGAGTTGGCTGAGATGGGCGCCATCCTCCCTGCAACATTATGATTACGTAGCTTAGAAAATGAATGTAAAATGTGTCTTGTTTTATTCTTGTCTGCCTTATATTTTTGGCGAGAGAGCAAGGGCCTTATTAATAATGTAAATAAAATTTAATAAAAATGTCTTTGCAAACATTGGTAATGTCATTTATAATTCATACTTTCTTCTTTTTTTTCTTTCTTTCGGCTTTTCCCTTCAGGGGGTGCCGCAGCAAATCATCTGCCTCCATCTCACCCTATCCTCTGCATCTTCTACTCTTACTCCAACTACCTTCATGTCCTCCTTCACCACATCCATAAATTTCTTTGGTCTTCCTCTAGGCCTTCTGACTGGTAGTTCCAACCTCAGCATCCTACTACCAATATAGTCACTATCCCTCCTCTGTACATGTCCAAACCATCTCAATCTAGCCTTTCTGACTTTGTGTCCAAAACCTCTTACATGTGCTGTCCCTCTGATATACTCATTCCTGATCCTATCCATCCTCCTTACTCCCAAAGAGAACCTCAACATTTTCAACTCTGCCACCTGTCTTTTCCTCAGCGCCACTGTTTCTAAACCATACAACATCGCTGGCCTCAACACAGTCTTGCACACTTTTCCTTTCATTCTTGCCAATACCTTCCTGTCACACATCACACCGGACACTTTTCTCCAACCATTCCAACCTGCCTGCACACGCTTCTTCACCTCTTTACCATACTCTCCATTGCGCTGGATTGTTGAACCCAAGTACTTAAAATCCTCCACCTTCGTTATCTCTGCTCCCTGTAACCTCACCATTCCTCTTGGGTCCTTGTCTTTCACACAAATGTATTCTGTTTTACTGAGGCTAACCTTCATTCCTCTCCTTTGCAGGGCATACCTCCACCTCTCTAGATTTTCCTGCACTTGTTCTCTGATCTCACTACAGATCACAATGTCATCTGCAAACATCATAGTCTATTGGAATCGGGTCTAACCTCGTCTGTCAGCATGTCTATCACCATAGCAAACAAGGGGCTCAGAGCTGACCCTTGACTCAGTCCCACCTCCACCTTGAACTCTTCTGTCACACCGACAGCACACCTCACCACTGTCTTACATTGCTCATACATCCTCTGTTTTACCTTTGACACAGCTACTTTCACCTTACGCTGTATCTGCCTGTACTCCTGTTTACTCTTTGGTCCTATGTCCTACTTCTTCTTAGCTAACCTCTTCCTTTGTACACACTCCTGCACTGCATAATTCCACCAATAAGTCACCTTATCTACTTTCCTTCCAGAGGACACACCAAGTACTCTTCTACCTGTCTCCCTGATCACATTAGCTGTAGTTGTCCAATCATCTGGAAGCACTTCCTGACCACCCAAAGCCTGTTTCAACTCCTTCTTGAAGACAAGACACTCTTCCTTTGTCAGCTTCCACCACTTTGTCTTCTGCTCAGCCTTTGCCTTCTTCACCTTCCTCACTATCAGCATCATCCTGCACACCACCATCCTATGATGTTTGGCAACACTCTCACCCACTACTACTTTGCAGTCACTGACTTCCTTCAAATTACATGGCCTACACAAGATGTAGTCCACCTGTGTGCTCCTACCTCCACTTTTATAAGTCACCCTATGCTCCTGTCTCTTCTGGAAGAAAGTATTCACCACAGCCATTTCCATCCTTTTTGCACAATCTATTAACATCTGTCCTTCGGTGTTCCTCTCCTGGATACCAAACCTGCCCATCACTTCCTCGTCCCCTCTGTTGCCTGCACCAACATGTCTGTTGAAGTCTGCACCAATGACCACTCTTTCACCTCTGGGGGTACTCTGCATCACTTCATCTAACTCACTCCATAATCTCTCCTTCTCTTACATTCTGCCTGTGGGACATGAGCACTGACAACATTGAACATCACACCTTCAATTTCTAACTTGAGACTCATCACTCTGTCTGACACTCTTTTCACTTCTAGAACGTTCCTGACAAACCCCTCCTTCAAGATGACTCCTACTCCATTTCTCTTCCAATCCACACCGTGATAAAACAGCTTAAACCCTGCTCCTAAGCTTCTAGCCTTGTTATTTTTCCACCTGGTCTCCTGAACACACAGTATGTCCACGTTCCTCCTTTGCATCATGTCAGCTAGCTCTCTACCTTTTCCCATCATAGTTCCAAAATTCAAAGTCCCTACTCTCAGTCGTAAACTCATGCCTTTCCTCTTCTCTCTCTACTTGCAGACACGCCTCCCACCTCTCCTTCTTCGACCTCTCCTTCTTCGACCAACAGTATTCCAATTTCCACGAGCACCCTGTTGGTTAACAGCACTGATGGCGGTCGTTGTTAACCTGGGCCTTGACCGATCCAGTATGAAATTTGTATTGACGGTTCACATTCTGTATTCTGGCAAAAGTTTTACTCCGGATGCCTTCTTGTCGCAACCCTCTGCATTTATCCGGGCTTGGGACCGACGTGAGGGTGGACACTCGTTTGTGCCCCCCCCCCGGCTGCATTATATGTCCTTTATAATTCATACATACATACATAGAATTTCATGACCTGTCCATCACACTTGACACTTTTGTATAAAGAATATCCCATTCGATTTTGGACATGATCCAGACCAAATTCAGGAAACAATATATTTTCCCTTTTGGGCATGGGGTGCTATTACAACTCCCAGCAGCCATTGCTGTGTACTTTTTTTTCCCCCCACTTGTCAAATTTTCACACCAGTTGCTTGTTTACATTAAGTGCGTATATTTAATATTTTGCGAATCGAAAAAACGTAAAACGGATGAACGCAAGTCGGGGAGCGTCTGTACGGTGCTTGGAAGTGGAACCGGAAAACAAACAAACAAAAAAAATCAAACTATTGATGGCAAGGCAGTATCAAAAGATTTTAGGGATAAAGTGCATAGGTACAAGTCAGGAGATTGATACAGAAAAAAAAAAAAAAAAAAAAAAAAAAATTAAAAAGTACACCCCGAACAGCTTGCCAGTCCATCTCAAGGCCAACACACACAAAACCAATCCCCCCCTCACATTGACAACAGGGCACATTTGGAACAGCGACTCAGCCTACACTCCTGGGCAAAAAAAAATTGAGTCACTAAGGCCACTAAAGCTTGGCTGGACAAGAATAGCATCAAGCTCCTGTTCTGGCCAGGACAGAGTTCAGATTTGAACCCAATAGAGAACATCTACCACTGAACTTTAACCGGAAAAAAAACAAAAAAAAACAAAATAAATAAATAAATAGACGACTATAAACCTATAGATGGAAAGGCACTGGCCAAAGACCTCAGGGATAAAGTGCACAGGTACAAGTCAGAAGATGAATACAAAAAAAAATAAAAAAAAATTAAAGGCTCTATTAAGTAAAATCCAAAAACAATGTTTGCTAGGACTAGGACCCTTTCCATATCAGGCTGTGCCTCCAAACTGGATGGAAGCTCAAGGAGGAAACAAGGTCAAGTGGTCACTGTGCATACAAGAAATGCAAAAGCAGTTCTTCGGTGGTAAAAAAGATCACCTTGAATATTTTATCCAGCAATTACAGTACCATCTAAACAGCACCATAACTACAGTAAAACCTTTTATGGTTGCGCACTGTACAGAAAGACTGGGGAACTTGTCAAAGGAAAAGACAACATTATGGGGCACAATAGCAAATTCTTAAGGAAAACCTGCTGTCATCCTTCAGGAAAAAATTGAAAACATACTGTGTGTGTGTGATCATATCATGCTGCAACTACATTTTTTGGGGTGGTGGTGGGGGGGATCGTTCTACATCCACTGTACCTTAGTAAGAGATTTAAATAATGTACTCATATGCAAAATGCCAGATATATAATCACCTGTAACAAAACTCCTAAAAGTATTCGAACCAATATGGACACAAACAAACCCTTTACTCAGTACCTCACTGAATGATGTTATCAAACTACAGTGGTACCTCACCTTACGAAATGAATCCATTCCAGAGCCTTTTTCGTAACCTGGATTTTTCATGAGTAGAATCGCATTTTACTTGTAAAATGCGTGAGTCGTTCCAAGGTCCCCAATACTACCCTTTAAAAATGATAAAAGCATACCTTTTAAGGTACTTACTTTGTGTTGACCATGTCTTCTTAGCAGAGTAATAATCTTACAAATGTTTATGCAAGGTTAAAAGTCTGAGCCAAAAAATAAAGTTGCAATGAGCACACTAAAAAAAAACTCATGAAACAAGCTGCTGCTCAAGGGAGCTGCGTCATGCCTCCTAGCCAATTGGAGGCCAGCAGGGCAGGATATTGGGAGACAGCCAATGGGAGAGCTACTCGCGCATTGTTTGAATGGCACGTTTCGTATGGAGAACTTGTTTCGTATACAGAGACAAAAAATTTAGAAAAATGTTTTTCGTAAACTGGATTTTTCGTTTTATGGGACTATCGTAAGGAGAGGTACCGCTGTATTTTAAAGTGAGTCGCACCACAGCATCAGCGTCAATTGAAAATTATTTATTAAACATTTGTTGGTCAGTAGAAGGGAAACAAAATATGGCAAAAAAAAAAAAAAAAAAGAAAGAAAATCAGATTTTTTTCAGCTATTTATATACAAAATAAGGCACTCTTTGTTTAGGGTCAGTCTATTAAATGTACAAAATGTCATCACAACTTCACAAAAATAAAATATAAAAAGATGTATGTTAAGTCTACGACATAAAAAAACCTCTCAAAATAAAACGATACAGTGCACCCATATTTTGGAGCGAAGGTCAACTTCCCTAACAGATGAAAACCAGCAAGTCCAGGCTACAGTCAAAAATAAGTGATCCTATTGATCAATTTAAAGAGATGCCAAAGTGCAAACAAACCGCACAATCGGCCAGGACCGCCGTGTCGCGTTTAATCGTTTCATTTATTGGAAAAACAGATCCGTGTGCTTCAGTAAATCATTCTGCTGCTGCCGCTGCTCCCTGAAACACTGGAAGCACCAAGCGTAGCCTTGATATCTTCTGATGGTAAAAACAGTCAGGCACATTAAATACAATGCAGTTTAGTGCATCTGGGCTTCATGGAGTGATGTGAACATAGTGAAAGGAGTAGAAATAAAAACCAAACCTTTTCAACCAAGTATAAAAAACAACACAATGTAACCTCAGCGGGGCGGAAACTCATTAAGCAGGAGTGGCGTCATCCTTTTTGTTTCATCTGAAATAATAATATAGGGAAAAAAATAGTTTTCTCTGGAATGGGAAATGATTTAAAATATATCAGACAGCGTAGGAGTGAAACACCTTCCATACATTTAAATAACCAATTCCAAGATCCACAACGGCTCACATTAAACACAAGCTTCAAAACAAAAAACAAACAAAACCCAGCCAAGCAGAAAATGTTCCTTTCTATAATGGCTTGTAACTGTGCAATCGCAAAAATGTCCATAGAATTCTTTCTTGAATTGCTCTGGTACAATTTACTGGGTGCAGACAGGAGACAGGACAGGAGTCTCAGGTCTCTGCATTAGTACCTGGTCTCTTTGGCACTGGTTCCATCTTCAAATCACTTTTTTTTTTTTTTTTTTTTGATCTGTTAAAAGAAGCAGATATATAATTAGGAAAAATATGTTTTTATTTTGACACAGTTTATCATTTCTTTAAACGAAGTATTAAATGCATGTGCACACATTTTTCTTCTGTAATATAATTCAGAAAGCCCCTGTAATCAGAGCTCGACTCAGAAGCTGGTAATTTTCCTTTTGTAACAGGAAATTCACCAGGACTTGTTTACTTGATACTCACTTTTCTCACAGATGTTGCACAATAATTAAATAAAATAAATGAATAAATGGCACAACTTAAAAAAAATTATATGGTGGTGCAGGAGTTTGCACGTCCGCCTCACTGAGGGTCTGAGTGCCGGTTTCGGGTGTTTCTGTTTGGACTTTGCGTATTTTCCCTGCGCTTGTGTGGGTTTCCTCCCACGGTCCAAAAACATTTACAGACGGCTAATTTACTGTTCCTGATTTCCAACATAGGTGTGAGTACGAGGGTTGGCCTTGCAGTGGTCTGGCACACTGGTCAAGCATTTAACAAGTGTCGGCTGAGTTATACTTTAGCTTTCCTGTGACCCCAAAAGGATTACGCGGTTCAGAAAAATGACTGGATGAGTGCTGAGTAATATATTTGAGTATTATTATGCATTATTAAACAATATAATTGAAAGGAAAAGTGTACAAGACGGTATTGAGGCCAGTGATGTTGTATGGTTTAGAAACTCTGGGGAAAAGACAGGAGGCAGAGCTGGAGGTCGCAGGGATGAAAATGTTGAGGTTCTCTTTGGGAGTAACGAGGATGGATAGGATCAGGAATGAGTACATCAGAGGGACAGCACATGTTAGAGGTTTTGGAGACAAAGTCAGAGAGGCTAGATTGAGATGGTTTGGACATGTACAGAGGAGGGATAGTGAATATATTGGTAGTAGGATGCGGAAATTGGAACTACCAGGCAAAAGGCCCAGAGGAAGACCAAAGAAGATTTATAAATGTGGTGAAAGAGGACATGAAGGTAGTTGGAGTAAGAGTAGAAGATGCAGACGATAGGGTGAGATGGAGGCGGATAATTCGCTGTGGCGACCCCCGAAGGGAACAGCCAAAAGAAATAGAAGATTAAACAACAATGATATTGCTTAGATTGACACTTAGTTCAGTAACAGCGGCTTCAGGGCATCACAACGAAAACAGCAACAGATTAACACTTTACATAAACATGCAATAATTACCTTCACGGCTGCTGGGATTGGTGTTTGGTGTCACAGAAAGCCATGTTCATCCAGACCTTTCACAGAAACAGGATTCCATTTAACGACAGGTTTACTGCTGGTATGGGCTGAAAAGAAGAACGTTCGTGGATCAAATTCAGTGCTTTACACCAGCTGTCTTTGCGACTACAAGAAGTCATTAGGATTTCAGATAATGTGGATTACATAACAACACCTGTTTCATTTCTGGATCTGGACAGATCGGTGATTATTAAATCTGCAGGAGCTGGAGATGCTCGGTCCCCATGATCGCTCTCACCAGATGATGTGTGCTCTCCTGATTTATAATCTGCCAGTGTATGAAGAGCAGGTCTTTTCTTATGGTACTTATCCCGGTAAGTGTCTGTCATGCAGCTATCGACAGAAAAATAGGTGGTGGGAATCGCATGCTCGTCTGCGGCCGTGGATTCGACGTGAGAATCAGGGATGCCGGGAAACCTGTCCTCACTCTCACCGGCAGACAGATCGTTCCTCTCCTGGTCAGATGAGCCGGATTTCGAGCTGCTCTCCGATGAGGAAATTATAGTTGGCTCAGCGTTCTCGAGCCATACCTCTGAGCGCATCTTTAACAGAGGCGGGCCTTTGTATGCCGGGAATCGGTGTCTCAGGATATGAGGTTTGGGGGGTAATGGTGGACCTGAGGAGGAGTGAGAGTCCTGCTGCTCTGATACACGAGCGGCCAAATCAGAGCTGTTCCACTCAGAGCTGCTTGTTTTGGTTAATAATACAATCCCAGTGCTACCATTCAGTTCATCCTTTCTGTCTAAAGGACCTCTTCGGTTTTGTCTATTACAAAAAGAAAATATTATTTATGTGTATATATAGTATATACATGTAATATCTCCCAACAAAAAACTGTAAATAATGTATTTCATACAGAAAACATTTTTAAACCTTGATTAATGCTTTACCTTGGAATGTGTCCCAGAGTTTTTCCTTGCAATTCACCTGTTAAAAAAAAAAAATAAAAAAAATAAAAAATTAAATAATAATTAAAAAAGTAGAAAGGGTTTAATTCATGTTCTTGCTTTTTTTTAAACTGTTCTTGACACTTTTCTATTGGATATCAAACTGGCGTTGAGCTCCTTATCATAATTTTGTATTACAGCATCACACAAGGATGCAGCATATCTGAACACAACTGGTGTGTATCCCTCTGAATCAATTTCAGCAAAACATGGCTTTGTTCGATGAGGAAAAAAAACACAATAGTGAATATTTGGGGGTATAAAGTGATTCTGTAGTTTATGCGAGCATCTTAGCTGGTAAATAAAATTTCCACTGCCTTGCGAAACTCCATGAAGTAAACAACAAATGAGAGTGTAAATAAACTGTCACCTGGGCTCAAGGGTATGAGACATTACCAAATCAAAATTGCCTTCAAATACCCGCATTTCTCATTGCAGAAGGAGGAAAAAGAGGAAAAAGAAAATGTGAGACAAACAGAACCACCAGGGGGCGGTCAAGACACAGCCATGGACTTTTGAGAAGAACACAGACTGGAGATATCAAAGCCTACACTGGAACTAAAAGGATCAGGAACAGAGTATAACAGAAGCACCACATGCATAGTTGCATTATTAACATGGTATATATTTATAATAGCAGCCAAAATCTTACAAACCTTTCAGCCAAATAAAACATTCTTTTAAATTGAGACTTAAAGGTGTAAACCTTGCACTCTCCCATCATGCTTTTATTTATTATTTTTTTAAGCTTACAGTTAACATGGTACCTGCAAAAATGTATTTGATTTTCTGCATTAGCCAGTTTAAAAAGGTTGCGCTTCTTTCTGAACTGCTGTGCATGCATATTTCATTGTGGTCTAACACACTCAGATGGAAAGCGCTATTCGCCCCCCCCTCGTATGAGCTCACACATGCCCATCATTGGCTGGTGATCGCTGTGAGTGACAGGAAAGTGAGCGTAATAAAAAGAATGGTTGGTGATATCTGTACCCATGATGTACAGATCAAACAATGACACTTACACTTAAACCCTAATCCAAACCATTCGGAAGTAGAGAAGTAAATAATTTGGGTGTCAATAGCTGTATAAACAGGATGGTGCAGGTTCTCCCCGGAGATGCAGACTTAAAACTGCACTTGTTTATGTGACTGCAGTGTGATGAAGGTAGTTGGTGTAAGAGAAGAAGATCCAAAGGATAGGGTGAGATGGAGGCAGATGATTCGCTGTGGCGACCCCTGAAGGGAAAAGCCGAAAGGAAAAGAAGTATTCGATCTGCTTTCTCAAAAGACTGTGGTTTGTGTTTGTTTTATCCTCCACTTTTACAGGGGCAGTGTCATGATTGTTTGAAGGAAAGATCCGAAATAGTATAATTAGACACTATTCGTGTTAAATGGTGTTAAGATGAATGGCGTTAGTAAACAAGACACGTAGCTGGGAATTTGCTTCACGAAGGAGACTAAACATGAAGCTGGTTCATACATTACGTTTGTTCGAGGCGTGCCGTGATCTCTGAAAACTGTTCACACAATAGTTCAAAAAGCCCACGTTGGAATTTGATCCCACAACCACTTCATTTCTTTTAATTTTCAAATAAACGACTATATAACCAATTAAGGCAAGTACATGCAAACCTCAGTTTTCGAACGCTGTAGACATCGAACAAATCAATATTTGACCAAAAAATTCAGATTTTTTTTTGCCCCAGAAGTTGAACAAAATTTGGAAGCTGAACGCGAAAACAAATGAGAGACGCATCCTGAAGAAGAGTCATCCACGCCAAACTTCCGTTCAAAAGACAACGCTAACTCGTACCTTAGGTTAATGTTTTTTTTTCTTCTTTTCTTTCCTTCTTTCTTGCGTTTTTTCTTTTTTCTTACATTTCTTTGACATGTTTCTTTACCACATAACGCACACATTCCTTTACACACAAAAAAAAAAAAAAAAACGTAACATACGGTAGGCTAGGCTGGGCTGGGGTATGAGTTGCCATGGCAATTCTTACCCGAGCCTAGCTTACTCTATATTAAGAATGTGTGTGTTTGCCCTCTTGTTTCACATGTAATCTAAAATTTTATAAATAAATGACATTATGAAATAACATTTAAAAAAGGTAGTTTTCTAGCGTCTTGGAATGGATTAAGACCATTTACATTATTTGTAATGGGAAAAATAGATTTGGAATTCGAACAAATCGCTATTCGAACAGCCTTCTGGAACAAATTGTGGTCGGAAACCGAGGTTTGCATGTATTCTACATTTCCATTTCTAGCATTTGGCAGACGTCCTTATTATTATTTATTTCATTTATACAATTGAGCGGTTGAGGGATAAGTACCTTGCTCAATGGCCCAATAATGGCAGTTTTGTTGTACTGGGGCTTGACCCCTTTGACCTTCAGATCAGTAAACCGGAACCAATCAGCCAGCACTGGTCATTATTTTGGCGTGCCTGAACTCTCTTAATCTCCTTAAAAATGATTTCTACTTGAAAGCTGCAAAAGCTTTCAAATGCTATCAGTTGAGAACAAAACAAGACACACTTGATAAGTCAGAGATTAACACAAAACCAACTGTGGATATTTGATGCTTGAACATTCACAGGAAGTGCATTCTGTTCATTAGAGAAAGAAAAGTTGTTGCGCTGCAGTTACACACAGACCGCAGTACAAAACCAAACTATGAGCACAGTGATATTAATCATAAAGCTGTCGTCACTATTGAAGTGGAGGGGCCTGTGTTACTTTTTTTGGGAAAGCCAAAAGCTCCAACTAGAAATCCTATATCCAGAGCTGTCGGTGTGTGTATGTGTGTGTGTGGTTGGGGGGGGAGAGACACCAAAACTGACATTGGGAGAGGACGCCTGGGTGTAGTTTGTGGTCCAGTTCATTCAAAGTTGAACAGGTGGGTTGAGGTCAGGGTTCTGTCCTGGCCATTCGAGTTCATCCAAACCAAGCTTAGCAAACAATGTCTTCATGGCGCTCTCTTTGCAAACAGGATCAGTCTCATAAGAATTTATAATGCAACAGCATATAAACATCTGATACACTCACGTGCTTCTACGTTTGCAGCAACCGTGTTGGGAAGATCCATATGTAGGTGTGATGGTCAACCAAAATATTTTGGAACATCCACAAAACACACTAAACCTCATTATCACTCATGTCAAGGATATTCAACCTTATCTGCAAAAGGCCGGTGTGGGTTTCCTTTCTAGCCAAGCAGGAGTCACACCTGAGAGTTTACTGAAATTGAAGATCAATTGATTATACATGTCTAGGTTTGGTTCAGGCTCAGATGGAATGAAAACCTGCACCAACACCAGATCTTTTCAGATAAGGTTAAATACCCCTGACTTACCTTAAAATAAGCAGTAATGCTTTCACTTGTCTCTCCCCCTAACACACACACACTTTCTTGAAATAAACAAGACAACAACAGAGACCATAAGCCAGAAAACCTACAGCACTGTCTTGACAGACAACTTAAGAATTTCACATCATCCAGGTCTACTAGGAAACAGAAATTTTGGTTTGTTTATTTCATAGATTTTTTTTTTTATTTATCATTGCACACACAAGTCCCTGTGAATTATTTATTACCACCATGACAATAATGTATACAGAATTAGCATATAGTCCAATAAACTGATCCCTCAATTTAAAATCTATGAAATGTATTCGATCTAATTGACTTGCAATATACAGCTTCTGGCTAATCAAATATGAGAATTCAACAACGAAGTGACAAAAAAAATGATTTAAAAATATTTTTCAACACACGGGAAAATAATAACCACCGTTAGAGACATGATCTCATCTTTACCCTACTCGCATGTCATATATACACACCTTCCTGAACACAGCCCAGGGCACAGAACACTGATATACTAATGATAGTCTCACACTCAGAGAAGCATTAATTAAGGACATAAATATATCATGTGTTGAGACTGGTCTGTGGCAGTCCGCTTGGCAGTACAGGGGCTTAAGATAGACCGGCTGGAAGGGAGGGGCTATGGGTGCTATGACTGTGGCCATAAATCAACACTCGGTAGATTTGGTGTGAACTAAGAGAGTGAGCTCATTGGCAGTACTAGGACTCGCCTCACTCTCATATACCCGTTTTGTATGTGAGAATCAGCCACGCTTAAATGTAGAGCCTTAAACATGCAATTAAAATTTTCACAAGCATGTCCAGATGACCCAAACTCATCTCCTGTTAAACATGAATATTTAGATGACAGATGTTTTACAATCTACCAATCTCCAAAAGTAGAAAATATAAATAACCTCTAACCTTCAAGATATATTTGGAGGCCAAATGCCAAAATGAGTCACGTGGCACTAGCCGTTTCGTCAGAGAAAATTCTGATCCAAAAACAGCCATCACTACAAAGCTACAATGACCAACTCTCAGCGAGATCAGATTGCTGTCAGATATGTGTATCAAGTTCTCCTTCAATTTTTTTTTTTTTTTTTTGCACGCATTATTATTAGAAGCAGCTCTCATTTAATGTTTAGATGCAATGGTCAATCCAACCCAATAAAGGCTATGCCACATTTAACTGGTTGAACTTTCAGTAGTTCTTGCTGACTTGACCTTTAGCTACAGCTGGTGGGACACAAAGTGCCGTTCTCAGCCAAGAAAGTAGTGAGCGCAGCACTGAGCTTAAACAAATGCAAGCAAAATACAGGGCAGCTGGCATTTCAGAAAAAAGATCACAAGAACAAGTAGCTCTCTTAAACACCCGCTGAAGTTAGTGCTCGAACATAACCGAACAAAATGTTTAGACAGCCTGACTGGACCATTTTTCCTTTTCTTTTCAACTTAACTGATTACAGCAGGAGACACATTATGCATTCTGAATCAAGTAAACAAAAATACCTGTATACTCAAGTACAGGGATCCCTCGCTACTTCGCGCTTCAATTCATGTGGCTTCTGTACATTGCCGTTTATTTATATTTTTTAAATATTCATCAAATTAAAAATAAGGGAAAAAGTTAAGGAAAATGCTGCAAAATAAGGCCAATTATGCAGAAACCCCAAATAAACAAAAACCAACAACTCAAAACCTCCTTTCAAAACTACAGCCGGCCCTCTACTTACGAAAACTCCAGGTTACAAAAAAGGCGCTGGAACGGATTAATTTTGTAAGTAGAGGTGCATTTTACATGTAAAACGCGCGATTCGTTCCAAGGCACCCAAAACTACCCCATAAACCCTTTAAAAATGATAAAAGTACACCAATTTTGTATGAAATATGTGTTAAAAGCAAAAGAAAATTATTTACCTTTTTTTTAAATCTTTCGAACCACCCATACGACACTTTAAAGTACAAGGGTTGCTGATCTGAAGAACTTCCACCCCCACCCTCCTTCCCGAGGCCCTGAAATATGGTGGTTGCTTTTTCCGAAATAATCGCCTCCGTCATGATATCTCCTGCTTCAATATCGTCCCGATTGTAGAGGGGTTTCGGCCATACTCTTTTGCGATTTTGCTCAACCGCATCCCACTTTCGTTTTTTATTTTTTTTATTATCTCCCGTTTCACTTCGATTGATAACGGTGCCCGCTTCTTTTTGGTGTCACCGGGAATCACTTTCTTGGGGTCCATGATGGACAACGAAATATAACGCTGCAATGATCAATCTCAAAAAACTCATGAGCCAACAGTCCTGTTCAAACTCTCCTTCACGAGTGTGACAAACAGGAAATAGGGGTACAGGAAGTATGGGTACAGTTCAGCTCACTCCTGGCCAATGGGAGGCCAGCGGGGTGGGATGTTGGGAGACAGCCAATGAGAGAGCGCATTGTTTGAATGTTTCAATGGTGCATTTTAATTTTTGAATGGCGCGTTTGGCGCTTTTCATAAAAAGAGGACAAAAATTTAGGAAAATGTTTTTTGTAAACTGTATTTCTCGTACTCAAGAGTGTTTTGTAAGTAGAAGGCCGACTATACTTACATTTTTATGTGAGGTGCGCGCGCTCTGATGCGCACCTCACATAAAAATGTATGAGTGTGTGTGTGTGTATTTATATTTTATTTACATCTTATGCATATTTTTGAAGTTTTACTTGCTATTATAAGCATTTATAGCGTTGACTATGTATTTATTGATATTATATACACATATACGTCAGTCAGGGGGGTTGATCCTACTTCGCGGAATTCAACGGTCGTGGGGGGATCTTGGTCCCAATTAACCATGGAAAGTGAGGGATCCTGTATACTTGATACTGGATATTTCGTGCAATAACTAAACATGTAGGCAGGACAAGAAGGATGAATAATGATCTATCGCATCATATACTTAGGTTTTGGTGGCTATATTTTGCATTAAATTAATTTCATATGCACGTGAGGAGAAAATAAATACACAAATAAACAATATAAATTAAACTATACACCCCATGCAGATCTATTTAAATCTGCGTATTTATAGAGACTATACAATGGGTGGGTTCCTATGCATTTCTGTTAAATATATCATTACAAATAATGGATAATTTTTATTTCTTAAAATGAACAGGCTTTATTAAATTAAATTACAATTCTGAACCAAATTAAAGATCTTTGTTACAGGAGCAAGATCTATACATGTTGATGCATCACTACTATTGTAGAACCAGTTCAATCAGTTACAATATCAACAAACATTTTCATCTCCCACCCACCACAAATATTTTGTAATAGACACACAATCTGAAAATGGATTAAAAATAATAAATCCGACTCGCTACTATAACCGTCGCAATACGTTTTATCCCAAATATGCAAAATTACATTAATTTCTTCTGCAGCTTCAGCATCTGAGCACTCAGCAGAATGAACAGAGTGAAACTCACACTGCAGAAACAAAAAGCCTGACCGGGTGCCAAACCGGCCTGTCAATACAATCTGCAAAATGGAGGAGAATAAAATCGGCGAGAGGAACACTGATCTCGCATACAAGTCAACATCAAACATGTAATAACCTGCGTGGACTACTGGATGAAGCCAGCGGTAATAATGAAGCAAACATCTCAGACGATTGAAAGAACTAAAATCTTTAAGGTCAGCAAACATGTCCATGGGTACAGTACAGTGGCGCTCACAGGCCAGCATGAGGTCAGCTCTAAATGCTGCTCTTTCCACTTCAATTCATCAACTCATAACTGTTATATAAACCACCTTCAACAGGACAAAAACATCCAAAAGCTCAGCACTGGGACAGACACTTGGCTGACTGATACCAACCCACTTGCCTCTTTAGCACATCCGGCCAGCCAGAGTATAATCATGTGGAAGATGACTTATTTTTTTATGTGGGTTTAAATGTCACGTTCCTGACAACCCTACTCTTGTCATTTTCTGCTGCTGTGGGCACAGCTGGGCAGCACCAGCCTGTTACTCCTGCATCACTCCTGCAAAGAGCCACTGCCCTGGACGGCGAGACTGAGAAACAGCAAACATGTCTTTGTTGTTTACTTTATGATGAAACTGGTGAGCATGTCGTGTTCATGCCTCATCCGTAGGAGGCTGAATGACATCATTATTGTGAGCCATGTGCCAGGATGCACAGACAGAGAGCACACTCAGGCTTCTGCTGCATCCTGCCCTCTCCCACCGCCTCCCTCACTTTTACTGCATAATCGCTTTCAAAATAACAAAGCACATTTCTACATAGTTTTCATAGTTTAGCATCAAAACACTTACCAAAAGATAATGGAAGCAGTGAGGCATCTGCCTTCGAGTCGTCATATCTCCGATGGTAATCGGTGTCCCTGAGAAATACACAAAGAACTGTGTGGCAAAACAACAACAGCTAAACTTCTCATGTGGATTAGTCAGTGTATACTATAGGTTTCGAGTTTTTTTTTTTTTTTTCCCATGCCCAGGCTTTAAGAGCTTACATTTAATCCACCCACATACAAAAAAAAAAAAAACTTCACTATGATGGAACGCAATCAACTCTTCACATCTTCATCTTACCAAAGGAATAATTTTAGATCTGATGCTGTGGAGGTATTTGATAAAACTGAAACTTACCTATTGGCTGTGAAAGGTTTATCAAATTACAAATCAGACAGACAGCTGATGCCAGGCATATCACAGAGTCCATTAATGGGCAGGACCTACTTCTTTCGGCTTTTTCCCCCCGTTTTTTTTTTTTATTTTTTATAAGGGGTCGCCACAGCGAATCATCAGATTCGCATGTTTGATTTGTCATAAGTTTTTATGTTGGATGCCCTTCCTGAGACAACCCTTTAGCAAGGGGCGGAAACACGCTGATGGCTTTGCAGCTCCTCTTTACGAAAGTCAGCAATGGTTCTTTTACATGAACCTCTCACCATAGATGGTGAGAGACATGGCTGGCCTTTGATAACCCAGATAGCTGCACTGGGGACACGACAGTGACAGCTTTGTGGAGAGTGGGACTTGAACCCCCAACCTTAGAATCAGCGATCCAGCTGATTCCCTTTACCACCAGCCCACCACTGGCCACCAAAAATGTGCAGTATCACACTGGAAAAGGAGTTTGAAAAAGTCCTTTTTGAGATCCATTCTCACTACTGTATCGCGATTGTCAATGTTTTTGACACTTTCCTCACTTCTGAACATTTACCAAGACTATATTATACAAAACTAATACAATTGTAAGACGGTTAAAGTAAGTGTGGAGGGTTTTGAACTCGATCCAGCTTGAATAAGCTTTTATGAATCAGAATGTCTCCCAACTACCTGAGCTCACACCGCCGAGGACACAGTAAGTAAACCACAGTTATATTCTCTCCCCTGAGAGTACCACTACAGCAGTGCTTCTCAATTATTTTCTGTGGCGCCCCCTCTAGGAAGAAAAAAAAACATTTCACACCCCCCATCACCCTGCGCGCGACTATAAATAGTATTATTTGTCTATAAAATTATTAGTACACCTCTAAATAAGATTGTATCTTTATTAACATTAAAAACAAAAAAGAACGAAATATAGTTCAACTTACAAGAAAGAAAAACTTCAATAATTGTTTTTTTAATCTGTAACAGAAAAGATTTAAAGTGCACCAATGTGCCTGAAATAAAAAAAATTAAAAAAATCCTTATTTAAACTCATTCAACTTATGTCTTAATATCTCCGTCTCTCTCCAACTTTCTCTTCGCTCCTGTTAGAAAATTTTCGTGTTGTTTCTTGAGGGGTTGTTTACTGCACTTCATATTGTTTGCTCGTGCAAAAAACCGCTGCACCTTACTGCGACAATTAGAGCGCCACTGCCAACTACTGGAGTGGAGGTGCAATTACACTTAATTCTCGTACACTATTCCAGGAAAGCATGTTCCCCAGAGTCATATGCGCTTCCCCCAGCATCATACCGCGACCCCCAAAGGTGGCACGCCCCACTATTTGAGAAGCACTGCGCTACAACCATGCTAATGTGGGTCACGAAAAAGTTAACACGGCTGTGTGTGTTAAATACCGACATTAACCCCATCGGTACGAACGGTGATTAAACTCCAAGCTTTTGGGGATTTAAGTTTATTTTACACTCCACTCTGCATGTCTGTGCTGCGTTTGATTGCAACACTTAATGATGTACGCTCGTATCTTGACACGTAGCATTTATCGATCTCTCCGGTTAGTTTGAGTGCGGCACACACTCAGAGGGAAAAGTGATACAATGGCTAAAAGACACCAAATTCCACCCATCCCTCCCGTGAGAGCTCGGCCAAGTTATCTCCCATGGACTTCCGTTTCCATCCACCTAGATTTGAAATTATGAGCTCAAGGTTGATATTCATGCACCTCATCAGTGTCCACTTAACAGCCCACAACATTTTTTGGAAGACGAAATTTTGTCCCAGAAAGTTTCAACAATTCCGATGTCATTTTATAATGTGTGTATGTATGTGTGTGTGTGTATATATATATATATATATATATATATATATATATATATATATATATATATATATATTTTTTTTTTTTTTTAAATATATTTTTTGCTGTTATTGGAGGTGATCTTACTGTAATTAGGAAAATGTTCTCAGCATAGGTTCCTTTATCATGTGACTTTCACTGATAAATGTTTTGCTCAGGCATGTCTTCATCAGAACTAGATTTGTATTAAGTAGTTTTCACTAAGCCACACCAACCAAGCAAGGATGTACACGAGTCGTCTCCTGGAATTTCCCACACAGTGATGCACAGAGTGTGTGATATGGTCAGGAAAATGATTACGGTTATTTGCATTAATTGTACAATTCACCACAAGTCTAATGGGAACGAAAACACAAATTCCTCGGGGTTATCCGCACTGGCATTCCACTGACAGGAACCAAAAACGTCAACTGAGATGATATCCCATAGTAGGTAATAAATGGCATAATAATTTACTTAAGCTTAGGTAATACAGGGATCCCTCGCTACTTCATGCTTCAGTTTCTGCGGCTTCAGTGCATCGTGGGTTTTTCAAAAATATTAATTTTTTAAAAAAAAAAATAAGGAAAAATAGGGGAAAGGTTAAGGAAAAAGCCACAAAACAAGGCCAATTATACAAAAAAACCCCCAAAGAACACAAAAAACAACCCAACAAATCTACTTACATTTTTATGTGAGGTGCGCATCTGAGTGTGTGCACGCGCGTCTGTATGTGTGTGTATTTATATTTTATTTACATCTTATGCATTATTTTTGAATGTTTGTTATTACAATAGGCCCTTGACTACTTGCAGTTTTGCACTTGCGGTTTGAGTATTCACGGACTGCCGAGCAGCTCACACATGATTCCAATTCAGCCAATGGTTGTCCTCCTTCCTGCTGATTGGTTGAGGTGATGTAACGCCCCCTTTTCCTCATTCGCACACAAGTTGGCAATGAGCCTTTTTTAGTGTGTTTTAATTACCAGTTAAGTTCTATGATGTCACTCAAACGCCTGCTTAAGCACCAGAAAAAGGTAATGAGGTTGGATGTCTCTTCTGAAGAAATAATACTTTCTCCAGAAGAAACGAGTTTCCTCTGAAGTCACGTCATTGCTGAAGAGGAACTGTTGTAAAATACTCCACTATTAAAGTCTTTTTAATTATTATTCCAGTACATGACCTAAGGTAATGTTTAAAATGTTTGTGTGTTATATTTTATTTACTGTGGTGTAGCATGTTTCTCATTTTGTTTTGTTTATCCAATTTATTTATATGTCCTTTTTGTTATGGTCTGTGTTTTGGGGGACTTTGATTTTGGTGCTGTGCCTCTCACCAACTGTTTACTTCCTGAGGGGCATAGCTGAGCTGCTCGGAGCACACACCTGGATTCACTATTCTCATTTACTCCCAATAAACAAAAGCATGCTCACCTCTGCGCCAGAAGATTAACTCACATCACATCACTGCTTCTTTGGTTTGTAACGCCTCTTACTCTATCACTCTAAAATTCTGTTTTGTATGCCGGTTCATGTTTTTTTGGGGGGTGGCTGAGCTGCTCAGACTTAATGCAGTTAATACCTGAATTCAGTCGCGTCATGCCTAATGCAATACACTATGTTCCTCTAGTGGGCATTTTTGAAAACTACAGTGCTGTACGATTATAAAGAGAATGCACTGAAAGGTGTTTTATGCGTATGCTGTATAATGTTTATATTTTAGCATAAATAAATATAACAGTAAAAATTGAAAAGTTTTTCTTAATCATCACTACATTAATATTGTATTAATGAGTAAGACTGTCTATAGAATGTGTTTAAGAAGCATATTTTAGCACATGTAATAGATACATAGTATTTTACTTATAGCTGCTCAATCGCGCATGTGACGTCATACATGGGGTTTTACTTCCGGGTACAGAACTCGCAGATTATCTCGATTCGTGGGAGGGCCCGGAACCAAACCCCCGCGTATGTCAAGGGCCTACTGTATAAGCATTTATAGCATTGAATATGTATTTATTGATATTATATACACATATATATGTACATATATGGCAGTCGGGGTTCGATCCTACTTCGCGGAATTCGGCGGATGCGTGGGGGGGGGTCCTCCTTTAATCATGGAAAGTGAGGGATCCCTGTACTACACCGAAGTGAACTATTACCACAAATATAAAAATCTGACCATATAGAGAAAATAATGTTAATTATATGCTCGATGCAAGAATAGTAAACTTCATACTGCAAATAAAATGTTAAATTTTTGTAGCGTCTATGATAAACCAGTACTGATGTGGTGTGTACACTTCTATTCCACTTATTTCACTTCAAGCATTTTAAACCAAGCCCTTAATTGAGTGGCGCTTAAGGTTCCGTTATTATTTCTACTGTGGAAAACTGCCAAGCGGTACATGGACATTCAATTTCAATGAGTGAGTGTCTAAATTACTGCAACAGCAATTCTCTAACTTGACTGCAGTGAGGGAAAGCGTGCACAAAGCTACAGCACTTTTATACACACACACACACACACACACACACACACACAATGACCTGATGTCTGGATGGTGGTGCAGCAGTTGTTGCGGTTGATTAAAAGGAATAATATCATTATGCTAATATAATGATGGTGTTACCTCAGCTCTGAAATATTTCTCTGAGCATGTACAGACTTAGTGGCCGTTGAGGTTTTGGGCGACTTATCAATTTTTTTCCCCCCATGAGTTATAAACAGATCAGCCATAACTTTAACACCACCTGACTGGTCTGGAACTGGACAATCCCAAGCTGCAAGAGATCCAAGCTTGGTGTTTCCGTGTGGCATTTTGTATGTTCTACACCAGAGGTGTCGAACTCATGCCACAAAGGGCCGTGTGGCTGCAGGTTTTTGTTCCATCCAAGCAGCAGCACACCTGACTTTGCTCATTTAAACATCTGATCTGAGTCTTCAAGCAGTTGATTGGGCAGTCTCTGTACTGAGCACACAGACTGACCAATCAACTGCCTGAAGACTCAAATTGTGTGTTTAAATGAGCAGAGTCAGGGGTGCTGCTGCTGCTTGGTTGAAACAAAAACCTGCAGCCACACGGCCCTTTGTGGCATGAGTTTGATGCCCTTGTTCTACACGTACTTGTGTGGGTTTCCTCGCAGGTACTCTTGTTTCCTTGCTCAGTCCAAAGGCATGCACATTGGGATAATTGCCCCTAGGTGTAAGTATGAATGGTTGTTTGTGTTGTCCTGCGATGGCATCCCGAGTCCCATCTTTGCCCAGTGTTGGCCGTGATGGACATCTGCTTCCTCGTGACTCCAGTAGCATTATGCGTTTCAGCAAATGAATGCGTGAGATGAATAACTAGCGCATTATAACATTATATAATTACAATTCTGATAAAAATCTGATGAATAGACGATCATTTCATTCAGCAACACACAGTATAAGAAAATGCAGCAATATATTGTACATGTATCTACTGCATGTATCACTCGCTTGGTCAGTCCGGTTTAACGGGAAATTACACTATTCAATACAAATCTAGTCATGATGAAAATATGCCTGAGCAAAATGTTTTCATCTGTGAAAAATCATAATATAAAAAATAAGCATGTTATAAGCCATGCATGACAAATTACAAGTCATAAATGGAAAAAAAAAAAAAAAGAATACCCTATATAAACGTCGGAAACATCACTTACACTTTTGTATTCTATACAGGGATCCCTCACTTTCCACGGTTAATTGGGACTGAGATCCCTCAGTGACCACTGAATTCTGTGAAGTAGGATCAACCCCGCCCCGACTGACGTATACTGGGGATTTAGCTCAGTTGGGAGTTGGCTTCATCATTCAGAAGGTCGGCACTCGAATCCGGCTGTGTCATACCATAAGACGTTAAAATTTGGGAGTTGTTGCTTCCTGCTTGGCACTCAGCATCAAAAGGATAGAACAACGCAAAAACTGGCACCGTACAGTGGCGTCAGGTGCCCAGGAGCGCTTTGAGCATGCTATTCAGTGTGGATGGAGCGCTATATAAATCTAATACAATACAATATGTACATGTATGTGTATATATTGTCAATAACTACATATTCAATGGTACAAATGTTTATAATAACAAACATTAAAAAATAATGCACAAGATGTAAATAAAATATAAAAACACACACATGCACGTGCACACACTCAGATGCGCACCTCACAAAAATGTAAGTAGTTTTGATGAGAGATTTTGGGTTGTTTTTGCATAATTGGCCTTGCTTCTGTGGCATTTTCCTTAATTTTAGCCCCTATTCTTCCTTAATTTCCTAATATTTTAATTTGATGAATATTAAAAAAAAAACAAACAAACAAACAAAAAAAAAAAACCACGATGCACGGAAGCAGCGAGGGATCCCGGTAATAACCTTTGACCCTCGCTGATAAAGGCTTAGGGCAATAAGAAAAAGAAATCACAAAGTACTTCCCAGGATTAAATTCCATCAAGGACAAAATCCATGCAGGAAGAATTCCACTCTTACCTCAGCTGATGAACATTAGGGACACTCCGTAGTTCTTTTGCACCCATGCTTTCTAGCCCAGAAGTGTCCAAATTAGCCGAGCCATTGCTTAGCCGGTCTCTGCTTTCATACCCAGATTCCATTCGATGGCTCTTCCAGTTTTCCTTTCTCAGTGTAAAGTGGTTAACAGTGCCTTTAGTCCGCTCCAGTTCATGGCTTTCTGATTCCAGTGATCTTCCGCTGCCCAGTTCATGACGCTGCTCATCTTCGTAAATAGTGTTCAAGCTTTTAGCTTTACCATCTTCACGTGCAGACCAACTGGACTCGCGCTCGTACAGTAACCTCCTCTGACCAGACGCCTGAGTGGGAGAACGGTGCTCAGTGTCGTTTCTCAGTATACTGTCTACATTGAGGACCTCACGCATGGGTTTCCACCCTCGGTTGGCACGGTTGCGGGCTGCACCATTAGGCCGCTCTCTTGAATCATGACTGCTGTCTGTATCATAACCATCGGTAAAGTCATTTCTCGAAGATGAGCTGCTAGATGGAGGGCGGACTGGGGTGCGAGGCTGAGAACGTGAACGTGGTACGTGAGCTGCACGCCTGTTTGTGCGGGGAGAGCGCTCTGTCCTTGTTGGGCCCATGCCCTGACTTCTATACAGCCGGGGCTCAACATTTTTAAATCCGTTTTCGGGAGGTGACAGCGATCGCGAGTAGGATCTCTCGGAGGCCGTGTCTAGAAGAGAAGAGAGATACAGATTCGTATTTAATGCACCGTTAACTTCTATTAACAGTTTCATTTAAATGAGCATTTTTAAACAACACTTTTCTGAGGACTGTATGGCATGAGTAGATTATCAGAAGGGTCTCTTTTTGATCTCACTGAAGTGGGGAGAGTTAATCTTGTTAGCCTAAACGAGACTGAATTAAATGTACATGTTCATTCATGCAGATTTAGATGGTCACATGGGAATCTCGGTCCCAATTAACCGCAGAAAGTGAGGGATCCCTGTATATAAAATATTTAATATACTAAATATAATATATTATACAGGGATTCCTCACTTTCCATGGTTAATTGGGAATGAAATCCCCACGCAACCATCGGAATCCATGAAGTTTGATCACCCCCTCCAACCCCCCCCGACTGACGTCGTCATACATTTTCAAGTGTATATAATATCAATAAATACATAGTCAATGCTATAAATGCTTATAATAACAATTAAACATTAAAAAAACATCATAAGATGTAAATAAAATATAAATACACACGTAAAGATGGTATTGCATCAGAAGACGACGACACACATAGATGCGCGTGCACACACAGATGCAACAATGTAAGTAGTTTTGATGGGCGATTTCGGGTTGTTTTTTGTTTGTTTAAGTTTATTTATTTATTTATTTTTGCATAATTGGCCTTGTTTTTGTGGCATTTTCCTTAACTTTTCCCCCATTTCTTCCTTAATTTCCATATTTTTTAATTTGATGACTCTCTCTCTCTATATATATTTATTTTATTTTTTTTAAAAACCACGATGCACTGATGCCGCATGAATTGAAGTGTGAAGTAGCAAGGGATATATGATTATAATGACGTAAACTTGATTTGTTTTTCAATATATGTTTTTGAAAACCGACGACTTAACACGAAACAACTTAAGTCGAGGTATACCTGTAGTGGTATTAATGTAAAGTGGATAATGTACAATGCACACACAGGCGTGCGCACACACACACACACAGGCACGTGCACACACACAGTTCCCATCCAAGCTCATAAAAACCTCTCAGTGAAGCAGACAGTAAAGAAGCACTGCACTAAATGTACTGCAATGACAGTTATTTCTCATGATATGAGCATTAATATCGCCTGCGATGTTGTATCAATCACGGGATGTGAAAGTAGAGGGTTTAAACTCTGGCTACAATAGACATTTTGCTGACAACGCTGGACCAAGGACTTTAAATAACACATTTTTACCTCCTTTAGTTGCTTGTCATGAATGCGTATAAACTTGTGGAGGAACAGACTTTATGATAAAGAACATTACATTTAAATTTTAAGTCAATCCTGACAAAGTAAAAAACCTTCCCGTGTATCATGACAGGCTGCAGCATGTGTGGTCAGAATTATATAGATTCTGTAGTTCATTATGTCTCAATTCATGGAAAGTGTGTGCATTAGAACAAGCACATTTCCCAGGTTATAGGTGAGCAATTATGGCATATTTGGAACTTGGACTGATTCCTCCATTCAACAAATTCGTTAGCAACCAGAAACATTGTGTTAAAGAATAGTTATCTTTTACATTTATTTAACATGAGCAACAACATCTGGACAATACCAAGGTCTACAGCCTTGTGCAGTTACTTTGTAACTTCACAGTGAGAAAAGTGTCAACTTTTCAACAACTCAATTACTAATGGCATTATAAAAGCATTATGTACACAGTCCACACACAATGCGGAACTAGAACACTGGTCAGCACATCTTTCTTACGACCCAAATGGCTTCAGTGTGAGCAGATCTTTTAGCGCTGTAACCCACATACAGTAAAACCTCCGCTGACGAACGCTTAAGCTCACGAACTTTTCGCCTCAAGAACATTAAATTTGCGAGCATATAGTCTCTGCTGACGGACTAGTTTTCGGCGGACGAATCAAACCACGCGGTCGAACAGCGCCACGGTGGCGGCCACGAGAAGCTGACGCACGCTCACGGCGTCACAGTTCGTCACCCCCTTTCTTTGAATGCGGAAGTGGTTTGTGTTTGATAGACATTTTGGACCATATTGAGTGTACTTTTGCTATTATGGGACCGAAAAAGACCCCACCACAGGCGGAGATCATTGAAAAACACGAACGAGGTGTGCGTTTGTGTGACTTAGCGTCCCAGTACCAGTACGCTAAGTCTACCATTGCTCCCATCCTTAAGAACAAGGAAGCTATTAAGGGTGCGTGTGTGGCTAAGGGTGTTTCCAAACAGTAGGCGTTTCCAAACACGCCTTCCAAACAGTAAGTCCCTCCCTCCCTCCTCCTCCCACTCCATTCCATCAAGCCATCAACTACCATCACAAAGGTAAATAAAACGACTTTATTATACAGTACAGTTTATTTCTTTAATTCTAT
This sequence comes from Plotosus lineatus, assembly GCA_024760905.1. Lineage (NCBI taxonomy): Eukaryota > Metazoa > Chordata > Actinopteri > Siluriformes > Plotosidae > Plotosus > Plotosus lineatus. The sequence goes on along the minus strand of CM045745.1, from coordinate 13,770,969 downwards.
CTATTATACAATAGACATTTATTATACATAAAATAAGGTATATTTTTGTGTAGTTTTAAGGCTTATTTAGTAGAAAATTATGTTTTATGGGGACCTGGGAACGGATTATTCTCATTTTAATGGTTTCTTATGGGAAATAAATGTTCGGAAGACGAACTTTTCGCCTTACACACACTTTCTGGGAACCAATTATGTTCGTGAGCAGAGGTATCACTGTACTTCATCACCCAAGAGCAACTTTCCCTCAATGACTTTTATTATTATTTTTTTGGGGCTGAGGAAAACCTACATAATATCAACTGATGTAAAACGGTTATTCAAGACTCACTGCCACTGCACCCGCCTCCCCATAATAAGTAGTATTATTGCGAATAGGAAGAAAAAAAAAACAAAACAAACAAAAAAAAAACAAACATATGGTGGTGTATGTGTGAATGTTTGTATTCCATCTCACCTCGATTTCTTGGTGTTTCTGGTCTCTGGTGTGATTTATCACCATCTCTCTTCATGATGTTAATGTTACGGGCTTCTTTGGCCACTTCTTTGGAGAGATCCCTCAAGAAGCCTTTTGGATCGCTGTTCACTTTTACTGTAATTTAAAAAATAAAATAAAATTATACACACACACACACACACATATATATACACACAGGTCCTTCTCAAAAAATTAGCATATCATGTTCAGGTAGTCTAAACGAGCTATTAACCTAATCATCTGAATCAACCAATTAACTCTAAACACCTGCAAAAGATTCCTGAGGCTTTTAAAAACTCCCAGCCTGGTTCATTACTCAAAACCACAATCATGGGTAAGACTGCCGACCTGACTGCTGTCCAGAAGGCCATCATTGACACCCTCAAGCAAGAGGGTAAGAAACAGAAAGAAATGTCTGAGCGAATAGGCTGTTCCCCAGAGTGCTGTATCAAGCCACCTCAGTGGGACGTCTGTGGGAAGGAAAAAGTGTGGCAGAAAACGCTGCACAACCAGAAGAGGTGACCGGACCCTGAGGAAGATTGTGGAGAAGGGCCGATTCCAGACCTTGGGGGACCTGTGGAAGCAGTGGACTGGGCTACAGGTGCCGCATTCCCCAGGTCAAGCCACTTTTGAACCAGAAGCAGCGGCAGAAGCGCCTGACCTGGGCTACAGAGAAGCAGCACTGGACTGTTGCTCAGTGGTCCAAAGTACTTTTTTCAGATGAAAGCAAATTTTGCATGTCATTCGGAAATCAAGGTGCCAGAGTCTGGAGGAAGACTGGGGAGAAGGAAATGCCAAAATACCCACAGTCAGTGATGGTCTGTGGTGCCATGTCAGCTGCTGGTGTTGGTCCACTGTGTTTTATCAAGGGCAGGGTCAATGCAGCTAGCTATCAGGAGATTTTGGAGCATTTCATGCTTCCAGCTGCTGAAAAGCTTTATGGAGATGAGTTCATTTTTCAGCACAACCTGGTACCTGCTCACAGTGCCAAAACCACTGCTAAATGGTTTACTGACCATGGTATTACTGTGCTCAATTGGCCTGCCAACTCTCCTGACCTGAAGCCCATAGAGAATCTGTGGGATATTGTGAAGAGAAAGGAGAGACACCAGATCCAACACTGTGGATGAGCTTAAGGCCGCTATCGAAGCATCCTGGGCCTCCGTAACACCTCAGCAGTGCCACAGGCTGATTGCCTCCATGCCACGCCCCATCGAAGCAGTCATTTCTGCAAAAGGATTCCCGACCAAGTATTGAGTGCATAACTGAACATAATTATTTGAAGTTTGACTTTTTTGTATTAAAAACACTTTTTATTGGTCGGATGAAATATGCTAATTTTTTTGATAGGGATTTTTGGTTTTTCTTTACTTTTTTGCCAAAATTATCAATATTAAAACAAAAAAAGGCTTGAACTACTTCAGTTGTGTGTAATGAATCTAAAATATATGAAAGTCTAATGTTTGTCTGTACATTACAGAAAATAATGAACTTTATCACAATATGATAATTTTTTGAGAAGGACCAGTACATACGCACACGCAGATACATGCACACAAGATGCAACAATGTATCCAGTTTTGATGTATGATTTTGGGTTGTTTTTTTGTTTTGTGTTTGTTTAGATTTTTTGCATAATTGGCTTTGTTTTTGTGACATTTTCCATAACTTTTCCCCTATTCTTCCTTATTTTTTAATTCAATGAATATTTATTATTTATTTAAAAAAAAAAAAAACACAATACACTGAAGTCACATTAATTGAAGTGCGATATGTTCCATACCAAAACCCATGCAGAAGACTAGCATGTCCACACGAGTACCTTCTTGTGTTCATAATGAGATGAGATTTCCTTTCGGCTTTTTTCCCTTTTTTTGCCCCCAGGGGTCGCCACGAATGATTTGCACATTTGATTTGGCATAGGTTTTTACGTCAGATGCCCTTCCTGACACAACCCTTGAGCAAGGGACAGAAACACGCTGACTGTTTTGCAGCCTCCTCTTTACGACAGTCAGCAATGGTTCTTTTACATGAACCTCTCACCATAGACAGTGAGAGACATGGCCGCCTTTGATAACCCAGTTAGCTGCACTGGTTTGGGAGCGCGTGGGGGGGGGTTGGAAGGTGACAACCCTGTGGAGAGTGGGACTCGAACCCCCAGCCTTTGGATCAGCAATCCAGCACCCTATACCACCAGGCCACCACTGCCCCTTGTGTTCATAATACAGTATATTTATTATTTATTCACAGATGGTGACGTGGATGCCACTGAACAATACTCAATACAATTCTGGGACATCCAGTTTCTCTGTACCATTATCTTCACAAGCAAACTCCTCATGCCCTCATTGTAAATCTTACACTGCAATCATAGTACATTTTACACTGAAAACGGACAACAGAAAGAAATACACCCCTGAGGGTACTGAAAAAGTCTTGCAAGACTTCCGGTGGATGGATCAGTGTGTGTGTGTGTGTGTGTGTGTGTGTGTGTGTGCGCGCGCGAGTATGTGTGCTTTGCTGCTTTTTGCTGTGTATGAGAAAACCAAGCGAAGCACTGCAGAAACGAGGAGAATGCACCATTGTTTTTAACACCAAATCACTAGAGGAAAGGGTTTTAAACTATAGAATATTTTTAGGGGTTTTAAACCACTGGGGAAACATGAGCTGTGTTGTGCACCAATACGATCAGAGTGTGCGCTTCTTGACAAAAGCACTCACATAGCCAGTCAAGCCTTTTTTTTTTCTCTAAAACATACTGAGGCCATACAGGATTTCGAAATGTGTCAGCAAACATCATGAGCCTGGTTTATGAAGCACGTCTAGCCTCTACCCTTCCAGACTGACAGTTACATCATGCTTAAAATAGACATTTAAAAGCACTGGAGAAAGGGAAGAAACTGGTGGGTTGTCTAGTCACAAGATTTCAGATAAATACAGTATAGGAAAATAGCAAGTATAAATAACCACAGTCTTCTAGTCAGAGTGAGGTCAGTCATCCGATTGTATTTTTAAATCATATTATAATAAAACTTTGCATCTGATCCAGTGTATAGCGCTCCTACACCAACAAAACCCTATTTAAGTTAGCCTTCCTTCATCAGTTTTGTTTTTGATCCAGAACAGATAACCCCTGTAGTAGAATGAGGTCAGAAAAAACATAACCGGAGTAACTGAAAGTTTCAGGTGGTGGAATCATTGACAGAAAGGAAGAAAGTATAATTTAATTACAGGTGGTAATAAGACACAAACGTACATTAATAAAATGATGCTATCCTTCGCTAGTCGCTTATTACTTTTTTAAAAATATAGTTCCTAGGATGTTCAATTTTCCTGAAGCGATCCCACACCACTAAAAACTTTACAATACGAGTGAAAACACATCTTTAAAGTTCTTAAAACTGATAGAAAACTGATGTACTTTGTCATTCATTGCATAAAAAAAGCACACTTGAAGATTTCATTGTCAAGGCCACTCAAGAAGGGAGTGAAACGAGGGCTGCATGACCGAGCCGGACAATTTACCACAATAAAATTTGAATTTCAGACAATATGGATAATTATGTAATTCTAATTTTCTTCATGCCATCGATTATTGTACATTTTTTTTTGGCAATACATATTGCTATTGTTTTATCATCCAGAGCAAAAGTTAATCACCCAGGTCTGTTCATTTCTCGGCTGTGTTTTACTCTTGCTTTGTGTATTTGCAAGTATGAAACCAAAAGATGTTTGTGGATTTTCATGAAATCTCTAATAGAGGTGAGGCTTTGGTCTACATACATACATACATACACACGGATCCCTCACTCGTCGTCGTCTTCTTTTCCTTTCGGCATTTCCCTTCAGGGGTAGCCACAGCAAACCATCCGCCTCCATCTCACCCTATCCTCTGTATCTTCTACTCTTACTCCAATTACCTTCATGTCCTCCTTCACCACATCCATAAATCTCTTTGGTCTACCTCTAGACCTTCTGCCTGGTAGTTCCAACCTCAGCATCCTACTACCAATATACTCACAAAATCCCTCCTCTGTACATATCCAAACCATTTCAATCTAGCCTCTCTGACTTTGTCTCTAAAACCTCTAACATGTGCTGTCCCTCTGATGTACTCATTCCTGATCCTATCGATCCTCGTTACTCCCAGAGAGAACCTCAACATCTTTTCCCCAGGGCCACTGTTTCTAAACCATACAACATCGCTGGCCTCATCACCGTGTTGTACACTTTTCCTTTCATTCTTGCCGATACCTTCCTATCGCACATCACACCACATACTTTTCTCCAACTATTCCAACCTGCCTGCACGTGCTTCTTCACCCCTTTTCCACACATCTTCACCTCCTTTTTACATCTCTCATACATATCCTGCACCACTCTAACATACTTCTCTGCCACTCCAGACTTCCTTATGCAATACCAGAGTCTCTCTCAGCACTCTGTCATATGCTTTCTCCAGATCCACAAAGGCACAATGCAGCTCCTTCTGACCTTCTCTATTAACATCCTCAAGGCAAACACTGCCTCTGTGGTGCTCTTTCTTGGCATGAAACCAAACTGTTGTTCACAAATGCTGACCTCTGCCCTTAGTCTAGCTTCCACTATTTTGTCCCATAGAGTCATCGTATGGGTCATCAACTTTATCCCTCTGTAGCTGCCACAACTCTGCACGTCTCCCTTGTTCTTAAAAATGGGCACAAGCACACTTCTCCTCCATTCCGCCAGCATCCTCTCACTCTCTAAGACCTTGTTGAATATTCTTGTCAGAAAATCTACTGCTACCTCTCCTAGACACTTCCATACCTCCACTGGTATATCATCAGGACAAACTGCCTTTCCACTCTTGATCCTCTTCAATGCCCTCCTCACTTCACCCTTACTAATCTTTGCTACTTCCTGGTCTTCAATGGTCACCTCTTCTACTCTTTTCGCTCTCTCATTTTCCTCATTCATCAGCTCTTCAAAGTACTCTTTCCATCTTCCCAGCACACTCCTGTCATCAGTCAACCCGTTTCCCACGCTGTCCTTAATCACTCTAACTTGCTGCACGTCCTTCCCATCTCTATTTCTCTGCTGTGCCAACCTGTATAAATCATTTTCTCCCTCCTTACTGTCCAACCTAGCATACAAGTCATCATACGCCGTCTGTTTGGCCTTTGACACAGCTACCTTCGACTTGCACTGTCTCCTTGTACTGCTGTTTACTCTCTTCAGTCCTCTCTATGTCTCATTTCTTCTTAGCTAACCGCTTCCTTTGTACACACTCCTGCACTTCCTCATTCCACCACCAAGTCTCCTTATCTACTGTCCTTCCAGAGGACACACCAAGTACTCTCCTACCTGTCTCCCTGATCACATTAGCTGTAGTTGTCCAGTCATACGGAAGTACTTCCTGACCACCAAAAACCTGTTTCAACTCCTCCTTGAAGACAACACGAAACTCTTCCTTTTTCAGCTTCCATGCATGCAAAAATGTAACTAGTTCTGATGGAAGGTTTGGGTTGTTTTTTTGTTTAGGGTTTTTCTTTCTTTCTTTTTTTTTTTTTTTTTTACATAATTGGCCTTGTTTTTGTGGCATTTTCCTTAACTTTTTCCCCTATTCTTCCTTAATTTTTAATTCAACGAATATTTAAAAAAAAAAAAAAAAAAGTGCGATGCACTAAAGCCACATGAATTGAAGCACAAAGTAGCAAGGGATCCTTGTATGTATGTGTATGTATATATATATATATATATATATATATATATATATATATATATATAAATAAACCATCTTGGTTCTCATGGGGATTATGAGCCTTGGCAAAGGTTTGTGCTCTCAGAGTACTCTTGTGTTAAGAGTGCATTGTTTCATAGTGGATCCTCCTGGCATGAAGTGCACAGAGGGAGGTGCTATACTTCAGAGAATAATGTAATGCATCGCCCTTATTTTTCCATGGCTCATTAAACAGTACATATGTCTATCTATTCTTCCATATGTCTGGAAGACAGAAAACAGCACAAGAGCCTCTGATTGTAATGTGTGGTGCATGTAAAATTAAAAATAAATAAATAAAATGAATTTTCAAACACTGTCACAAATACAAAAGCTTTTGCTTTATAACTGTAGATCTTCTAGTCATCTCATACATTTTTAGAAATCTGTAAATCTTTCCCTAGAGAGCCAGAAATGCTGATCAAAGAATCTATACATTAGTAGCATAGAGTATTTTGGGAAAACAACAAAAAAAAAGAAGCCAAACGGTGTGAATCAATTTCACAGAAAAGAAATCTTAGGAGGAGCTTCATAATATACTGTACATATTTCAGTGACACTCCAACTAATAAGTTTTGGTCTTCTCTTAGCATTAATCTGTGTGCTGCTGTTTTTCTACCTGGTCCTCTCCCACCGCTTGTCTGGTTGTTGCCGCGCTTGAATGCAGACAGAGGCTGGCTCTTCTGCTTTAAGGTACCATGACCTGACAAAAACGCACTTAAGTTTTCTCGGGTCAGTTCCAGCTTCTTTATGCCTGGATGTTGGGTGGCTGTGCATTGAAAGAGAGAGAGAGAATCAAGATATTAGAACACAAGTGATTGCATCGTCATTGTGAAAGCATGCCACTCGTGACATTAATTTATTTGACAGGCAGATTGAACATAAATTGGAAATGCACTGTTGTGCAACAGTATATGACTAAGCAAGTTGTCGTTCAGAGCATGCAAGGTCAACAAATAGTTCGTCTCTCATTGAAAGTACTAAGAACACTAACACATATTACTTCCAAATGACTGCAGCAGCACTTTCATAGCGGATGGTAAGTCAGCTTTTAGCTCTGCGCTCTGTCCTGGTCAGCATTATGCATGTGTCTGTTTTTAAAAGCAGACATAGGTTTTTAAATAAACTTATAACCTTCATAGACACTGTGTGTCAGACAACAATATCATGTTGTCCTTATGGTTAAGCAGGAGCAAAGAGTACAGTCAGGTTCATACGGTATAAATACAATACTTACCGTTTATATAAAAAAAACAAAAAAAAAAAACAAACTCAGCATCAACACGTACTATACAAGGATACAAAATCCTTTTGAATGCCTGCACATGGCATCAGATCATGTGAACCGACTGCACTGGCACCAAACGTAGACTACAGAAGTCAATCTGTATGATCGATACATGAGCTCAGATTAATCCTGCACTGTCTATCTTAATACTCACACACACACACACACACGCGGTCAAGCTGTAATTAACCACCTGCACTAGATTCTCTTAATGTATTGCTGAGCCTCAGAATTAATAAAGCATTACACATTATAGAAATCTACAGAGCATTAACATCAGAGCCAATCAGGATGGTTGAATCAGCATAAATCAACAGCAACTATTATCATCCTGCACCAGCTGAGTACAAACACTGCATGCTTTATGGAAAGGTTAGCAAGCTACTGGGATGCTTGGGGTCAAATCAGGACAGCAGACCTTTGATATAAACAACAGTCTTACTTTATGGTGCTTTCAGCAGCCATACAAGTTTATTGTGCGATGTGGATCCAATAAACGTTGGTATGACAAAGTGAGAAGTGTGTCAACAGTGCGTTGATAACACTTACTGAATTATAAGCTATGATTGTCAATATTTATAGATATCAACCAAAAGTGGGCTATTTATCGTGTGTAGATTGTTTTTAGAATATTTGATGCTATGTTACGGCTCTGAAATTTGGGGTGTAACATATTGTAAAAATTATCGAACAAATCCAAATAAAAACATACAGACATTTCCTCAAAGTTAGCAAAAGTACGTGTAACCGTATGGTTCTTGGAGAATGTGACCAGTTCCCTCTTCAGCTTTCTCACATGTCTAGGGCAGTAAAATATTGGTGTGGACTCTTAACTCTTCCCAGCTTTAGAATACCACATCAGCTCTATTTAAATGTTAAAATATTTGGATGAATCTGTTTACTTAACACGGGCCTCTTATATTTAAAATATTCCATTTAGATTTGGATTTGTTTGGATTGCTCAAGATATTGGTAAAAAAAAAAAAAAAAAAAAAAAAGGGAAAGTCCGTTGGGCTTTTTACACCCAAGCCTTGTGGCTCATCGGACTGGTGCTTATCCCCGGATTCTGTAGCGTGAAGCGCCTAGGAGTACAACTTCACCTGGATGGGACGCTAGTCCATCGCAGGTTACCTTCCCAGTATATTTGTACTGGTATCCATTTGTACTGCTGGGTGAACAGAGGCACACTTGTGGTTAAGACCGAGCACAGTGAGGGCGAAGATTTGAACTCGCAACCTCCTGATCATGAGTGCCGCACCCTAACCACCGGCCCCACTCAAGATATTGGGGATGCAGATTATTTTATTGCTGTATTTAAGCAACGACTATGTGACAATTTGTTACAAGATTGGTACAGGGTTTCCCTCGCTACTTCGCATGGCTTTTTTTTTTTTAAATATTCATTGAATTAAAAAAATAAGGAAATTAAGGAAGAAAAGTTAAGGAAAATGCCACAAAAACAAGGCCAATTATGCAAAACAAAAATCCCCAAACAAGCAAAAAAAACCCAAAACAAACAAAACAAAAACAGCCCAAAACCTTCCATCAAAGCTACTTACATTTTCTGTGAGGTGCACATCTCGGTGCATGCATGCGCCTCCATATGTGTGTGTATTTATATTTTATTTACATCGTATGCATTATTTTTTTAATGTTTAATTGTTATTATAAGCATTTATAGCATCGAATATGTATTTATTGATATTATATACTCATGCATGTACGTCAGTCGGGGGGGGAATCCTACCTCGTGGAATTCTGTGGTCGCATTATTATAAGAAATGATTGATTAGCTAAACATATCAACTACCCACTGTCAAAATATAACTTTGTTAATCTAATGTCTACAACAAATGAATGTGTGATTACAAACTTGAGGCTATTTTTATATAATGTTGGGAAAATAAGGAACTCTGATGGCTCTCTTTAATCATGGAAGTACTCCTTCAAACTCATGCAATATATAGGTTTGTTTATGTATGTATTACGAGTCAGTGGCCTTATATGGAATAAAATGTCTGTCTGTCTGATTGTCAATATTTAAGCTACAAGTCGTGACGCTGCTGTATCAGGAGTCACATGGTCAGAATTTTATCCTGGGCTATTTTTATTTGCATGATTGTGACAGTCGTCATCTTTGAGCCTCTCTCAGACAGTGAAGTCATACCACTCTTCTGCCACCAGTGTACAAGAGCATTCAACGGAATTAATATTTTCACAAATTTATAACTCAAAAAACACTAACCAGTAAATCTGAAATGTATAATTCGGTCTATGGCTCAAATATTCTTAAAAAAGATATTCACTGTAATAAGCGAGGTAATATTTTCTCAGTGCTTTAAATGTTTTTTTGTTTTTTTTTTTGTGTGAACCTAATCATCATGCTACAACTGCAGCATAGTGTCTGGCATGCAATACTGTACCCTGGATTTCGCCATTAGCTGCGGGATTGTGATGGCTAGCTGAGCTGTCTGACCGAGGGACCTCAGCTGCTCTCACAGCGCTTCCCTCAGGGTCGGAGTAGAATAAGAGCAGTGGCTGGAAGTGCCCTCGTATGCATTTGGTCACCACATCCTTCCATTTAGAGCCAACCTTTACATACATCCAGACACATTTAAAACACGAGACAATTAGACAGAAAATGTACTCCTCAATTATTTATCTTTAGCAAGCACTATACTCCTGGGTATGTACAATAAAGACACACAGTGCCTCTAGAGTAGTCGTGGGGGGGGGGGGGGGGGGGTGTATAGTGATGCTACTATACACACAGACACTAAAATTCAAATCAGATGCAACAAAACATGATCAGAATTTAATTAGACACTGAACGACTGATTCTTCATTGCTTTCAAAAAAAAAAAACAGGAAAAAGAAAAAAAGAAAATGTGTCCTGAGCTCTTTAAGGCAGGCAACACTGTTTGATGGTGTGTGTGTGTGCATGTCAGAGAGAGAGAGAGAGAGAGAGATGGGGTAATTCATCTTTTTTGGGAGGCGAGCAGTTCCAGCAAGGCAAGCACTGAAGTGTAGACACAGCACAAGCGCTGCACTGCTGATAGATTGAAACAGAGCTACAGAACCAGCCAACTCAGCTGAACATCTCAACACATGCACATCAGCCATGTTCATAAACAAATTATAATTTAATGTTTATGGCAAAACTTCTCATAGGTTCAACAATGGCTTAGGGATTAAGTTTCCATATGGAGGTTAGAAAACCAACCAGTTTGGCATGTAATTTGTGCATCAGAGAACACGAACGTCCAGTGTGTAATTACAGAAACTAAATGAAAATAAAAGCCCAGGTGTGCTGTGCGAGAAGTGAGTGGAATGTTGAGAAGAGAGGCGAACGGGCTTGGTTTTTGGAACATGTGCACATGTGATATGGACAAAATATACGAAGCTGCTGATCTATCGATTGGTCATGGCTGCAGTTAATCGTTTTTGGTTTTCTCTCAGCTCTTGATTTATCACGTCTATTTATCAAAATGTTCACGGTACCAAAAAAAAGGTGCAATTCTCTTTTGCAATTGATGTATTTCAGGATACTGTGCAGGGCAGAAATATGCTGACGGCTATGCAGATACTCTTGACAAAAGTGAGCAATGGTTCTTTTACAGCCTCTCACCAGAGACAGTGAGAGACATAGCCGGCCTTTGATAACCTGGTTTAACCGCACTGGGGGACAGCAGTGACAACTCGCTGATAGTGGAACTTGAACCCCTGACCTAGGGATCAGTAATTCAGCACCTTACCACCAGGTCACCGCTGTCCCGCAATGCAATACAATGAGAAAAAAAACAACAAAAACAAATTAAATCATGTTAATGCTCCTGTGAAGGAGGACAATATTTGTCAAATTGATTTTGTGTAAACGATTAACATACCTCCTTTACTGTGGCATCATCAAAAAAGAACCACTTGGATGACTTGGTGTGGAAAGCAAAGGCACAGTAATGTCTACTTGTGTAGCAGATCATCCCAACCAGCTGCAGGTCACTCCTTTTGGCTTGTTCATCTGTGACATGGTAAAAAAGCTGAAGAGGGGGATGGGGGCGTTTGAAAAAAAAAAGGGGGGGGGCAGGGATGAAGCTTGAACAACTAGAATTCAAAATTTGACAAAAAATAATTGTGTAAGCTCTGCATGAATGTTGATGAAACAGGAAGCATGGTTTTGATACTCAGCTTCACTTTAATTGGATTCTCAAGAGCTACTGCGTGGTCTGTATACAGATTTTATTTATTTACAATACGAGAGAATAGTGTACAATACCATGCAAAAACATGCTGTACAGTTTAATAATTACATGTTTTAAGATTTAAAAAAAAAAATGAAAAAGCCCAGTAAACAGTCATAAATGAAACAGTCAATACTTTGTGTGATGACCCTTGACTTTAAATATGGAATAGTCTCAGGTAGAGTTTGTGCAGTTTTAAAGGATAATAAATAAACTGCTACGTTTTACTGAGCATCTCGCAGAACCAGCCTCAGACCTTCATGAGGTTTTAACGGTCACACTTGGCTTCTTTATTCGCCTGCAAATCCCAACAGCCTTCGTTATGATTTTGTCTGAAAAGTGTCCTCTTGTGCAATATGTTGCCTTCTTAATTGACACATTTTTCCCCAGTAATGCAGTGGTACCTCACCTTACGATAGCCCAACAAACGAAAAACCCAAGTTACGAAAAACATTTTCCTAAAATGTTCTTCTCTGGATACAAAACAAGTTCACATTACAAAAGCACCATCTCAAAAAATTCAAACAATGCACGAGTTGCTCTCCATTGATGACACTTCCCAACATCACGCCCCGCTGGCCTCCCATTGGCTATCTCCCAACATCCCGTCGAACTGGCCTCCCATTGGCTAGGAGGGATGACGCAGCTTCGTCCTATTGGCTATTATGGAGCACCCATAATGTTTTTCATGTAAAGGACAGGGTTACTGTTGTTTCATGAGTTTTTCGAGTGTGGTCATTGCAACTTTATCTTTTGGCTCAGGCTTTTAGCCCCGTATAAACAGTTGTAAGTTTATAACTCTGCGAAGAAGACATGGTCAACAACACGCGCGCGTGCACACACGCACACGTGAGTGCGGGTGAAAAGAAGAAGTGGGCTTGTGGCATGCGGTTGAGCAAAGGAGTATGGCCGAACCAGTCTACCATCGGTACGATATTGAAGCAAAAGGAGGCCTTAAAAGGTATACTTTTATAATTTTTAAAGGGTTTAGGGGGTAGTTTTGGGGCCTTGAAACGACTCACACGTATGACATGTAAAATGCGGTTCAACTGGATGAAAAATTTTTGTGCTGACTCTCAAATGTAATAATATAAAAATCTATAGCAAAGTTTATAATAATAAAAAAAAAAAATTAATTGGGTGCCGGAGACTTTTTCACCGTACATTACATATAGCCAAATGACAAATATTTGTGAATGACTACTGGTCTGCATTTTTATTACTGCTTAAATTGCACTGATTTAATAAAGCTGCAGTGTACAAAATTCATTGGGGGAATGCATCATCCAATGCTAAAAAAGAGGCAGCAATATTAAACAATTAGTTATAGCATTGATCTGTTCCTGCTTTGAGAGCAACATATAAGGCACTTAGAAGTAGACTAATATAATAAAAAAATTAGATAGATAAGGCAATGTGGGCAGTGGTGGTCTAGTGGTTAGGGCGCAGGATCGCTGATCCTAAGGTTGGGGGTTCGAGTCCCCACAGGATTGTCACTGTCCCCCAGTGCAGCTAACTGGGTTATCAAAGGCAGGCCATGTCTCTCACTGTCTATGGTGAGAGGCATGTAAAAGAACCATTGCTGACTTTCGTAAAGAGTAGGCTGCAAAGCCGTCAGCATGTTTCTACGACCTGGAGAGGGATGGGCGCTGCCAGGCCAAATCAGCCCAAGTCTTGCCATGAAGGTGCCCCAACGACATCCCTGGATATTAAGGGACAAGTGAAGTGAAGATAGGGCAATGTAAAATTAGACTAGCATCCTAGAAATAAGTCCTTTTGACTTTTTTAATCCTTTTTTTTTTTTTTTTTGCATCACTGTCCAATTATAAGCAGGACAAAGCGACATCTCCAGCACATTTACACCATCATTCCTTCAGTCCCTGCATGTTTGTCAACTGAAAATTACAGAGCAATGATATTAGACATTTGTTTTGGACAAAAAGGTTCCTTTTAAGTAAAAAGTGGCCATTTAAGTCATTTTTAAGAAAGGTTTTTCCTTTTGGTTGATATAATGAGCGGCACAGAAGCTGCAGATTTTTTTTGTCACTGGTCACAGTGAATAAGAAATACAGGGATCCCTCGCTGCTTCACGCTTCAATTCATGCGGCTTCAGTGCATCGCTTTTTTTTTTTTTTTCAAATACAGTATTCATCGAATTAAAAAATAAGGAAATTCAGGATGAATAGAGGAAAAAGTTAAGAAAAATGCTGCAAAACAAGGCCAATTATGCAAAAATAATTGTGAGCTGCGCATCTGAGTGTGTGCATGCGTGTGTCTGTATGTGTGAGTATTTTTATTTTATTTACATCTTATGCATTATTTTTAATGTTTAATTGTAATTATAAGAATTTATAGCTTTGAATATGTATTTATTGATATTGTATACAGATATACATGTATGTATACATCAGTCAGGGGGGGGTTGATCCTACTTCGCCGAATTCGGTGGTCACGGGTCCCAATTAACCGCGGAAAGTGAGGGATCCCTGTAATGGTATGTTGCTTCATGTCATTGTTGCGCACACTCCAAAATCACTGTTCTTGAATCAAAATGCACTGTAAAATAAACTGAGATAGAACTTATTTGCCCAATTGTTGTGCCCTGGTCCATACAACTGCTTTTCTGCAGGAAAAATAAATCGTCTTTAATAATAACACGATTAAGGTCCTGGCTCCATTATGAAATTCTTAATCCCCGTAATGAAAAGAGTAAAATCTGCTTGCACAAGGCTACGTTCACTTCGCTCTCCTGCACCAGTTCCCAATGTGCTGATTTTTATTGAATTGTACTAAACAATGGTTCATGGCGCAGGAGGGGAACTATTTTCCAGCACACCCGCCATCATCACATGAACAGCTGAAGTATGAATTGCAGTCTTTGTAGTCACCCGTGGGCTTCCTGAAAGAATAACTCACTACTGCAGTGTGTTCGGATCCAGAGGACAAGGCGTTGTGAAGAATGTGTGCTTTCTTTCCCTCGAGGGAAAATATCTTGATCATGGAACAACCTTGAAGGGCAGAACATTTAAGAACATACAGCTGTGATAGAACCTTGTAAGGAGCCAAGCCTTACAGTATTGTGCTACACTGAGCTAAAGAGCTGTAGCCTAACAGAGGAAAGAAAAGACACAGCAGCTGACACCCACGCACCAGATGACACAAACACACAACAGATGACCCTCCATCATCCACCGGTCATCAGCATGGGCCAATTCCACCCACGAACCTGTCTGGCAATGTCAGTCTTATAAAGGGGATAAAGTTAAAGTTTCTTACATGTGCTTGGCAGTACCAAAATAAACAGAATTTCATGCTCTCAGTGCTTCTTCAGAACGTCCACACTGTTATAGATATTAAGAAAAACATGCTCTGACTGTAAATAATAGGTTTAATTCTCTGGAGACAGGTACACAATAACTTTACATTACCCAAAGTAGATTTTGTTTGATAGGATCGGTTGCAGTGTCGTTTGGACTTGCTGCCCTGTTATAAGCGTACTCATACTGGACTAATCTCTGGCACAGCCAGGCACTGGGCAGAATAAACATGACCTTTAGTTTGCCTTTAAAGCTCATGTAGTTGAATGCACTTGAACAAACTGTAGCATGCTTTCTGAAACTGTGCGTGTTATTGTAGTATTACCCCTGAGAGGCTGAGGTGTGGTCTGAGAGATCTGATGACATCCTCAGTCAGGTCAGACTGCTCCGAATCCCACACAAAACCGATACTGACTATTTCGGGTGAGTTCATCAGCACTCGCCGGATCTTGATCGTGTGACCACATTTACTCTGGTAAAGAAAACATATTTTTTGTTAAACCAAAAAAAAAATTTTACTGTTTAAAATTAGAATATAGATGAGCATTTTTGAAAATGTCCCCATGCAGGCAGATACATAATTTAAAAAGAGAAGAGGAAAGATGATACGTTGATAGTTTATCAAACAATGCAAATATCACTTCTAGTTTCCAAAAAAAGCAGAATTCGGTGGAGGGGGAGTGTTCATCATGAAATACTAGATCATATTTTTTAATTTGTTATGCAGTATTAATCCCACATTGAGAGACATGGCTGGCCTTTGATAACCCAGTCAGCTGCACTGGGGAGGGGGGGGGCAGTGACAACACACTGAGAGTGGGGCTTGAACCCCCAACCTTAGGATCAGTGATCCAGCACCTTTACCACCATATTGATGTGTTTCAATCCTTGCTGAATGTTTGTTTATCTACAGCATGAGCCACATAGAGGGTCACCTACTGGACAGTCGCGTACGTCTCCAATTGTGCTGGCTGCCTGCAGCAGTTCACCAAACATGTCAGAACGAGGCCTTTCATCTCTCTTCTGAAAGAACTCTTGGCTAAGCAGGAAAGGATTGAGAAGCAAATGGATCAAGAAAGGAAAATCATCTTTCACACATCAATAAATATCTAAGTCTGAAAACTAA
Source organism: Plotosus lineatus (assembly GCA_024760905.1). Classification (NCBI taxonomy): domain Eukaryota; kingdom Metazoa; phylum Chordata; class Actinopteri; order Siluriformes; family Plotosidae; genus Plotosus; species Plotosus lineatus. The sequence continues at coordinate 13,754,767 of CM045745.1, read as the reverse complement.
CTCAAATGTCGATGATACAAACTTTTAAAAGTCACTTTGAATGTCTATTCTATATATGTCTATTTGAATATCTATTCTGAAAGCCTAGAATAAAAATGTTCAGTTCTGGTTTCATCTCATTAATATCACATACAGAAGAGAATTTCAGCTTACCAAAGAGCTGTAGTGGAAACATAGTGCACTAACTGAGTGAAGGGCAGAGGGTCAGACGAGGCTCCACAGTTTCGACATACAGCCTGCCGAAAATACCAGCCCACACACACACACACACACACACACACACACACACACACACACACACACACACACACACACACACACACTCAGCTAGGCGCCACCTGGCAACTGCTAAATACTAATTACTTTTGCAGCCATGTCATTATACCACAGGAGGGGACTTAGTTGTTTTAGTAAGATTAAATTGGTTTCTTCACAGAGCACTTTGTATTCTGTAAACACTGCATGTACAGTAGAATACGCCACAAATCAGTTTATGCCATTGCAAATATCAGAAAAATTACACCAGGAAACAGTAATCTGAAAAACAGACAAATATATAAATAAACCTAGAAAGAACTTAAAGCGGTCATGTTTTCCGAATCGCCAACGCGGTTGCTTTATTGGGCAATACCTGCTCATAGAGAGTCATGGCAAACTTCTGATGAGTGATGCAAGCTTTGGATGTACAGGCATCTGTATCAACATCAGGAACAATATGGAGGTGGATTCGCTCTAGAATGTTCTCCTTCAGACAGAAAAATAAACATTACACCATGAGTTAGAGATAGAAAAAAAAAGTGAAAATATTTTTTAAATTACTCATTCATCAATATCATCATAATCATTCTTACTATTTATTACACAACAATTATTCACCGAAATTGAGGTGGATATCACGGAATAGCCCAGAACCAGAACATCAAGACTAGGGCAATATTTTTTAGTGCATACTACATGGAAACATAAGGGAAAGTAAAGTAAAATTATACTTTTGGGCTTGTTTTCACTCCTTTTATTGATTCCACTATATACGGAAGGTAAATATAGTAGGACAACATTACACTATGTGGTCTTTCAGATAAGTTGATCTATTCAGCCGCTGTATTTGCTGCTTGTCACACAAGGGAATCTTTAGAAAATCTCCACTGACTTCAGGTCAGAGGCAGAGAACAACCTTCACAGCCTGCAATGCTACTGCAGGACTAACACAGAAACAAAACCAGTTCACACCTATAGACAATCGAGATGAATCTGTTAACCTAATCTGCACATCTCTGCAAAAAAAAAATAAAAAAAAATAAAAAAAAAAAAAAAAATCAGACCATCCCTTGAAAAAAAAAAAAAAAAAAAAGACTCCTATAAAGTTTAATGATTTGAGGAGACAAACAAGTTTCACTATCAGACAAAAACATCTAAACTTTTACAATGCTAATGATTAACTAGACAGACAGTAAACAAAAACGATCTCAAGTGTATTATTATCATCTGCTGAAGCATTTTAGGCAACACAGCCATGCCCTTCATAGTGGTGGTGTTTTACCCCCCCCTTGGCCGTTTATGCAAAAACAGGGCATTTACATTATGTGAGACTACAGCTGTAACAACAGTGCCATCAGAAATTATCAACCGGTGTACTAGTTAGTTTGCGTTCTACCTAAAGCCCCCGATGGAGGGTTTTTATGGAGTTTCTTGTTGTGTGGCGGTATTGCCAATCGATGTATACTCCATAAAGTTCTGCTAAAGTAATGATTACACGTCCCTTTCCCAAGCAGATTTACTGAAATTATGCTGCTTGAGGAAAATCCTACACAGGCTTATGAGAACAATACCTGCTTCAATCCCTTGGGTAGAGACTGAAACAGTGATGTAATACAGTGTGCACAGTTTTAGGTCTATTAACTCGGTACTACTACAATACTCAGGACTATGGTATCCACTCAATTACTGAGAGTATCAGCTGACTGCTTCTTGTCTTAGTACAGGGAT
>CM045745.1:13715281-13745281 GCA_024760905.1 Plotosus lineatus | reverse complement strand
TCGGGCGCACGCCTTCTCTCTCCCTCATACTCCCATACAGTGTCGGGCGCACGCCTTCTCTCTCCATCACACACACACACACACACACACACACACACACAGTCGGGCGCACGCCTTCTCTCTCCCTCACACCACACACACAGTCGGGCGCACGCCTTCTCTCTCCCTCACACCACACACACAGTCGGGCGACGCCTTCTCTCTCCCTCACACCACACACACACAGTCGGGCGACGCCTTCTCTCTCCCTCACCACACACACAGTCGGGCGACGCCTTCTCTCTCCCTCACACCACACACACAGTCGGGCGACGCCTTCTCTCTCCCTCACACCACACACACAGTCGGGCGACGCCTTCTCTCTCCCTCACACCACACACACAGTCGGGCGACGCCTTCTCTCTCCCTCATACTCACACACATAGTCGGGCGACGCTTCTCTCTCCCTCATACTCCCATACAGTGTCGCGACGCCTTCTCTCTCCATCACACACACACACACACACACACACACACACACACAGTCGGGCGCACGCCTTCTCTCTCCTCACACCACACACACAGTCGGGCGCACGCCTTCTCTCTCCCTCACACCACACACAGAGTCGGGCGCACGCCTTCTCTTTCCCTCACACCACACACACACAGTCGGGCGACGCCTTCTCTCTCCCTCACACACACACACACAGTCGGGCGCACGCCTTCTCTCTCCCTCACACCACACACACAGTCGGGCGACGCCTTCTCTCTCCCTCACACCACACACACTGTCGGCCGCACGCCTTCTCTCTCCCTCATACACACACACAGTCGGGCGCACGCCCTCTCTCTCCCTCATACACACACACAGTCGGGCGCACGCCTTCTCTCTCCCTCATACACACACATAGTCGGGCGCACGCCTTCTCTCTCCCTCATACTCCCATACAGTGTCGGGCGCACGCCTTCTCTCTCCCTCACACACACTGTTGGGCGCACGCCTTCTCTCTCCCTCATACTCCCATACAGTGTCGGGCGCATGCCTTCTCTCTCCCTCACCCTCACACACACACACACACACAGTCGGGCGCACGCCTTCTCTCTCCCTCATACTCTCTCACACACACAGTCGGGCGCACGCCTTCTCTCTCCCTCACACACTGTTGGGTGCACGCCTTCTCTCTCCCTCATACACACACACTGTCGGGCGCACGCCTTCTCTCTCCCTCATACTCACACACCCACACACACTGTCAGGCACACACCTTCTCTCTCCCTCATTCTCACACAGTTGGGCGCACGCCTTCGCTCTCCCTCATACTCTCACTCACACACACACACACACACACACACACAGTCGGGCGCACGCCTTCTCTCTCCCTCACCCTTGAAGTGACTGCACTAGCCCAGCTGGGTGAGTAATTCCTGTGAACTCTCTTTTACAAAACTTGGTTATTTAATGTACATTTTCTTGCATTTTGAATTCTCAATACAAGACTGGCAGCTTTAGCATGTGCTGTGCTGGTCATGAGTTGGAACCAGTGATCGGAACATTTTTAATCCGTTTGTCTCTTTATCGTGTTTCAACTTTTTTTATTTATGCCTCCTCTTCCCCCATCATTCTCATTGACATCAGGATCTACAACCCAAATTCCATTAAAATATTTGAGCCAGCATTTCTTCATCATAATCCAGCATTTCTTCTTCTTCGTCATTAATGACACCATAATCCGCCGCCCCTGCAGGCTCTGCTTCCCCTCCCACTGATGGCTTCACGTCCCGAGTCATGCTGTTATCAGAGTAGTCTGTCTTGGCTCCGCCCCACCAGAAAATATTTGTGATGGTGTGTAAATTGTAAATAAAAACAAAATTGATTTGCAAATCTGTAACCAATGTTTTTATTCACATTAAAACATAAAAGCCTATTAAATATCGGAAACTATATATTTGATGAAAAACTTTAGTTCATGCAAAAACAGCTGGAGACACATTTTCCAAACATTTTCCCTGAAAAGAGCATCTCTGAATCCTTCCCAAAAAATAAATAAATAAATAAATAAAAAACACCGGTGCCTACAAACTGTTAAACAATTTGAGAATAATGTTTTTCAACCACAATTCAGAGTCCGGAAAAATTTCTGGTCACAAAGGACAGAAACAAAAATCAATATCAGACGCCTCGGGACAACGATTTTCCATTTCAAATTCTAAACCCCCCCCCCCCCCCCCATTTCAAACAATACACGATTCCGTTTCGTACGTTTATACGTGTTATGCATCAGTTTCTTGCAAAAACTTGTTTTGAAGTGAAGATTGAAGTGCACTGTACATTATTTATTGTGGTCATGTGCTGCTGGGACTTTAAGCACATTTTTCAGGTGAACCATTAAAGGAAAACATTTTGACCAAGAACAAATTGTATTCACTTCATCTCAAACTTTCCATTTATTAAAGAAAAAAAAAAGCGTGCGCCCAGGAACTCGGTTCCACTCCAGAACATAATGGGCTTTTTCTTGGTCCATGATGAGATATCATCTTGGAACATTTTGCACAATCCTCCATTGATAAAAGTCAATGCAAATAAAATATAACAATATTATGCAGATCACAGATTAGCAAAAAAGTTAAATTTACAAGATAACCTTTAACCCTAGAAGTGCCCGATGTTAAAGCTCAAATTTCAGGCATTTTTTAGTGAAATTATTACTTTTTTTTTATATTGAATACAGAAACTACCAAATAAACAGCATTATATAACCTTCTATGTAATATGAAGATTATAGAGGCCTTTCCATGTTTACACATCTGCTGACCATGAACTCCTCAAATAAACTTTCTATGTATGCTAATAGTTCATTGGACAATTGTGTGTCACATCAACCAATCACAATACACGATGTAAAACTATCGGAAAAGCATGTTTGTCGTCTGCTACTCGTGCATATATGTGATTGCCAAGAGAAAAAAAATGCAAGTTTAAAGATTTAACGCATATTTTATGCAATTTTAATGCTTATATACAGAATTCCGTGTCAGAATGATGTCTCCATTTCATATTGCTTGTTCTGAGATTTCTGTCTGTTTTACGTGATTGCGGAAAAATCGTTGGCCCTCGACACCAATGATTTTCGGACCCAAAGGCTGCACTGCATTACAAACAGGCATAATTCTGATCATTGAAATCACTGCATGGGTTCAGGGGTACCGGGGATGGATGCAGCGTTTTGCAGAACAATGAACTTCTGCAGAGATGTCTATTTTATGTCCAGTCATGTTACTGACCTGTTGCTATTTAAATCGACTTAATTGTAAACTTTTCCTCTCGCTTTTTACTTTTCATTGACCGTTTTTGTTGTTAATATTTTTCATGCAAGAACCAAAATGTCTCATTTCCAATATTTAATGTTTTCTACATTCTGATGTGAACAAAATCAGGGAAAAAAGTTGAAAATCAATGCATTCTGTTTTGTTTACATGTCACACAGTGTTTTGGAAGTGGGATTGTAATTACTGCAACAAACACAAAAGAAATCCTGCTTTAAACTCCTTCTGCTGTCTAAAAAGTTCCAGGATCCAGACACTGATGGGTAAATATTTGATCTTGGGTTAGTATCCATGTGAAGAACTGGTGTCTGCAAGTTTATAATAACTTGCCAAACCATTTACCTCAGAGCACATTTTGGTAAGACATGTGTACCCTTACAGGCAGTCCATTAAACTATGACGGATAAACAGTGTAATGTAGCATAGCAGCAGTTCTCTTTTTATCCACACAAACCCTGTGCACTTCCTGGGTTGTGGTTATAAGCCTTGGCTAATACTGTGGAATGAACGTCTGCTAAATTTCAACATAAAAGTAGATTTCTTTGGTGTAAAACGAGCCAAAAAAAGTGAAATGTTTAAGCCTCTCTCATCTGTGGAGTACTTTTTCCAAAAGAATGTAAGTGAACAAGTTGTTCAAGTCTTTCAGTTTCAACAGTGTATCCTATAACTGTCAAACAGGGTTCGCACTTCTTGACCATCATACCACTGGGTCCGTTAGCTGTGCTGCTAAGATCTGAGGGGAACACGAGCAACGTACAATTCTGACGGTTTTACCACTATTAATTTCCTTGCATTGAAAGAGTATATTAGATGTACAAATGCATGAACTTTTGTTTTCAGCCTTTATTCATGTTTACATTCCGACGTGTGTGAGATACACACATTAACCCATCTTATACATCCAACCGGGTTTTGGCTTGGATAACGAAATACCGTAGTCGACGTAATAAGCACTCTGCTCCAGTAAGTGCCCCCCAGTGTTTTTGATCTTGTGTCTAATAACCGCCCATGTGTTCTCGGAGCAAAATGGTAGATCAAACTTACCAATTTTATTCGATCAGTCTCTGTAACGGTAAAATGAGGCGTTCACTGCCTGTAAAAGCATTTACATGGTATTTCAAGACCCCCTGCCACTGGGGAATGTCTCTACAGTGGTACCTCACCTTCCGAAATTAATCCGTTTCAGAGCCTTTTTCTTATCCTGGATTTTTCATAAATTGAACCGCATTTTACATGTAAAACGTGTGATTCGTTACAAGGCCCCCAATACTACCCCCTAAACCCTTTAAAAATTATAAAAGCATACCTTTTAAGACCTCCTTCTGCTTCAATATCTTCCGATGGTAGACGAGTTTGGCCATATTCCTTTGTGATATCACTCAACTGCATGCCACGAGAACGTTTCTTCTCACTCACACCGAAAATCACATGCGTGTGTGTGCGCGCGCGTATGTCGACCATGTCTTCTTAGCAGAGTTATAATCTTACAAATGTTTATAGAAGGTTAAACGCCTGAGTCAAGAAATAAAGAATGAAACAGTAACTCTGTCCTTTACATGAAAAGCATTATGGGAGATGCAGCTACATAATAGCCAATGGGAGGCCAGCAATGCTTGACGTCGAGACATAGCTAATGGGTGGGAGCTGCATCATCCCTTCTAGCCAATGGGAGGCCAGCGGGACGGAATGTTGGGAGATAGGCAATGGGAAGTAGCTGCATCATCCCTCCTAGGCAATGGGAGGCCAGCGGGGCGGGATGTTTGACCGTCATTGATGGGAGACCAACTCGTGCATTGTTTGAATGGTGCATTTGAATGCTTGAATGGTGCGTTTCGTAAGGAGAACTTGTTTCATATACAGAGACAAAAAGTTTTGGAAAATGTTTTTAGTAACCAGGATTTTTTTTTGTTTGCTCGGACTATCGTAAGGTGAGGTATCACTAATGTTCATCAGTAACAACATATTTGATTGTTCCGCCGTGCTTTAAAAAACAGGAAAATATTTTGCTGTGTTCTCTTGGTAAATGTCCAACAAGATGAAGCATTAGAAACTGCTACAGCAAAACTATGGGATGCTCTGAATGAATGGAGCGATGAGCCAGATATGGACCCATCAGAAAGTGATGAGTATTTTTCACCCGATTCTCCTGCTCACTAAATTCATAAATTTAAAAACTTTCCTGGCCATGTGCTTGTTCATGTTGATTGGTTCAGTGTGCCATGTGCTAAAGTTGACATTCATGTTGATTGGCTCGATTTTTGGAAAATATTTAAAGGAACAGCACCAGGAGGGAAAATTAAAGGGTCTTTTTTTTTTTTTAATTATGCTGTTTTCTGTCTATTTTCAGCTTTCATGTAAGTAATTTGGTTGGTACCACAAAATGAATAACACAAATACCAGTAAAAGTCTTTTATTGTTCTGATATTATTCATGCTTTCCACCTCGATGGTAATAAGCACTTACCATTGCACTCCACTGGTAACATTTTAATAAGTGTCCACCCACTCCAATTTTTAAAGCGCCCTGGGCGCTTATCACATCGAATACGGTAATCGAGTTCCGAGTAGCCTCAGGATACTTTTGGTCATAATTGCATGTTACCAAAATGCAACGAACAACCAGGGAATAGTTTGCAGTGCCATCTGCTCCAGGGTCCTTGTGAGCTTGTCCACTGGCGTGAAACAAGCAAAGAAAGCTCAGACGCTTATGAAAATAAGGTGCATGGTTAATTCAAAATTCTGCATGTGACAGCGTGTGGAAAAGTCTACCACAGCGGTCACACATGCACACCACAGTCAGTCACATACATACACAATTACAGTGTGTTTGATTTAGAGTAGAGAGTTGATCTAGTCCGCATGCGTTTGTTCTTTCGGTGAGAGAAGTGTGCTGACGACTGAGTCACTGGGCTGCTCATACAAACAATTCAAACATACAGTACTGCTGTTCAACATATTTAGAAATCATGAACAAAGTAGTTATTGGCCCATCACTTCAATACACCATTACAAACATGTAGCTTGTGTAGATGAACCTGCTGCTCTGGAATATCCATTTTATAATGGAATCAAAAAATTGCCTCCTGGGACATTTATATCGGCAGATGTCACTACAAAAAGCAATTACTGTATTTGAAAATAAATGGAGCTTTATTATGTGGATAGTTTAATATAAACTGACCTAGGTGGCATTTTTACCAATATGTAATATTAATTTGATAATGGATGAAAACAGTTTTCTGCCTCAGTGTAGGATCCATAGCAATTCTTTTAACTACAGTGATCCCTCGCAACTTCGTGCTTCAGTTTCTGCGGCTTTGGTGCATCGTGGGTTTTTCAAAAATATTCATCGAAAAATTAAAAAAAAAAAAAAAAGTAAATTAAGGAAAAATAGGGGGAAAGTTAAGGAAAATGCCACAAAACAAGGTCAATTATGCAAAAAAAAAACCCCCAAAAAACCAAAAAACAACCCAAAACCTCAAGGAGTTTTTGCCCTGCCTTGTTGGTCTGTATGGCCTTCATCAAATTGGTGTAATATTACAGTAATCCTCTCAGCCCAAATCTCCCCAGTTCTGAAATATGTTTAAGTCAACTGTAGTCCCCAAGAAACTGAGGCAGAGCTGCTTAATGCACCACGTTCTTTACCAGACTGGGTTTCAGTATATTCTCAAGTGAACAAACAAAAAGTGATAAAATCACTGAAAGCCAGAGAGAGAGAGAGAGAGAGAGACCCTACAACCCATCCGATGCTTAGAGGCCCTCCGCACATTTGTAACATGGCGACCACCTGCCATAGCAACAGCATTCCATGATGATCGTTAAACTTCAGTCTTAAAAAGCTATAGCCTCTAGAATTAAATTGTTGCTTCAAGAAGGAAGACACATCTCCAAACTGAGCAATATGCATTCGCAAGAAACAGGTTTCTGGTCTGAAACTAATCAGCTATTAAACTTCTGTAGCATTTAGACACAATGCGTTATGCTCAACAGGGTTCCAAGAGGTAAAAAAAAGTACAGAGGCAACCAGTACATCACCGAAAGAAAAGCGCTCACACATTCCCCGTGTCCACACGCTCTCAGAACACATTTCTGGTGATAGGAACACCAGCCAGCCACTGGAAGAGTGAAATCCAGGTTGAGTTGAATGAACGGAACTAAACACATTTTACAATTCACTATTTGTATTTTTAGCTCCTATCAGCAGCAGCACTGCGTGCTTATTTAATTCATTTTGCAGGATTATTTGTAGACAAGTAAATAGAGGAACAGATAAACACACATGTATTAGAAGCAGCCATACTGTCTGTCTTCCTTTCGGCTTTTCCCTTTTTTACACACACACACACACTTAAATTGGTTCCGGACGACCGAACGCAAGTTGAAAGTGAACGCAAGTTGTTACAGTGATATATGACGCTCATACTCTACTATACATCCATAAATACCATTACTGTAGCTAATAGAACACCCATAAATCAATTATTATAAACATTACATTGTAAAATAATATCAACATGAATTTCAAATAAGTCACTTATTTAGACAGTTTACATGAAGCTTAAAACAGCCAATCAACGCTTACAATATATGAGGTGCTCAATACTGAAAGTAGTGTACAGACGCTCCAACTTACATTCATCCGTTGGTTTTTTTTTTTTTCAAAAAAAATAGTCAAATTTTGAGTTTAGATGTACCTACATAGTACGCTGGCGTAATGACGCTGCATTCATTGTTTACAAACTACAGACTGAGTGTATATGTGTGTATATATCTCAGTTTTAAATGTGTTAAGACGTCGTCTCTGTGATCTTTGTGTTTTACACTGTTTTGCGGACTTCTGTAACCCTAAGCAAATAGGGTTGGTCAGGAGTGTAAGCCTACTGGCATGGGTGCAAATTTCATACACAGATGAATTAACTATCTGCTCAGATCGGCACAATGTTTATATTTATTATCTTTTAGCAGAATCCTAAGAGTGTATACTTATTTTTATGTTAATATTCATTAGGATTTGTACTTGTTCTTTGTATGCATCTCTTGAATAAAGTCTGTAATTGTTCTGTAATTTGTGGATTTGGGTTTTTCATTCATATTACAACTCTCTTTGCTTAACTGAGTATGCATGGTAGATTGTGCCGATCTGAGCAGATAGTTAATTCATCTCTGTGTATGAGACTTGCAACCTTGCTCGTAGGCTTACACTTCTGACCAACCATATTTGCTTAGGGTTACAAAAGTCCACAAAACAGTGTAAACACAAAGATCACAGAGACAATGTCTTAACACAAAGGTAACACGCTATATAACAGAGATATTTTATATATATATATATATATATATATATATATATATATATATATATATATATATATACCCACACACACACACACACACAAATGCTCCCCGACTTGATACAGCACTCTGGGAACAGCCTATTCATTCGTTTTACTTTTTTTTTTTTATTTTACGTTTCTTAGGGTTTTTTTTTTAATTATGTCAAATTTTGAGTTTAGCATGCTCTCTGCAGTACGAGATATACTTACGTAGCACGCTGACGTAATGACGCAATGATACTGCATACATTGTTTCCAAATGACAGACTGAATGTGCCCCTCCTTCTTCCCCAGTTCACCGCGTGTTACCCTTATGTTAAGACATCAGCTCTCTGATCTTTGTGTTTACACCGTTTTGCAGACTTTTGTAACCCTAAGCAAATATGGTTGGTCAGAAGCGTAAGCCTACTAGCATGGGTGCAAGTTTTATGGCATATGCCAGAATTTCCGGTTTTCCCAAGACTGAATTAACTATCTGCTCAGATCGGTGCAATCTACCATGCATACTTAGTTAAGCAAAGAGAGTTGTAAAATGAATGAAAACCCGAATCCAGAAAAGAAAGAGAACTCTCCGCTCTGCTGGTGATTCACGTCAGTGCAGGCTGAGTACTAAACAAGTATTCAACAGCACCCTTGCTCACTTGAAAGAGCAGAAGTCTGGATAACCCGCGTTTTGTCTCAAGCACAAGCAAGTGCACTACTTTCGGTGGAGCGCCTCACATATTGTAAGCGTTGACTGGCTGTTTTAAGCTTCCTGTAAAGTGACTCAGCTCAGCTTCATGTAAAGTGACCCAGCTCAGCTTCATGTAAAGTGACCATCGGAACCATTTACAAGCAAAAAGATCGCATCAGAGAATGTTAAAGGTTATATTTGATACTGTCTTTGATGAGTGAATTTGATTCAAATTTATCTATTTGAAATTATTTTGCTTGAATTTAATTTATTTGAAATTCATGTTGATATATTTGATATTTTGCAATGTCATGTTTATAATAATTGATTTAGGGGTGTTTTATGAGATACAGTAATGGTATTTATGGATGTATAGTACAGTATGAATGTCATGCATCACTGGAACATACAGTAACAACTTGCGTTTTTGTTTTGTTTTTCACCTTACGTTCAGCAGTCTGGAACCAAACAAAAACGTAAGTTGGGGAGTGTCTGTGTATGTATGTATATATATATATATATATATATATATACACACACACACACACACACACACTATTTTTAGGTTGCTTTATTGACAAATATGAGAGGATTTGAGTAGAATAAAGAGAGGATTAGAGTAGATAACCTTCAAGGTCTGAGGTGTGGAATATGCGATAAAAAGTGGTACCTGATGTCCGCAACTCGGGCAATTATCAAAGCTCCTATTTATCATTTTAATTATGCATCATACAGTTTCCCCAAATATAATTTATAAGGTTGTCAATATTTGCCTCTAATACAAACACAGTCATTTCTATGGAAACGAGGCAGAGAGAAAATGATGACGACTACAATGAGATGATTCACAATTAGTGTGGGAAATGCACCACAGCTCTGATAGTAAACATTTTTTTTCCTGTCAACCCAATTCAACTACAGCTCACTCTGGCATGATCTCATCACATGCATTAAATATAAATGAGAAAGAAGTAAAAATACAGAGGGATGCAAAAGTTTTATACTGGGGGGGGGGGGGTGTCACACGGCTTTTGATGGTGTTCAAATTGTTTGAAAATTGATGTTTTGTTCTATGCAGTTTAGTGTATATACACTAGTCCTTCTCAAAAAATTAACACATTGTGATAAAGTTCATTATTTTCTGTAATGTACTGATAAAAATGAAACTTTCATATATTTTAGTTTCATTGCACACCAACTGAAATATTTCAGGTCTTTTATTGTTTTAATACTGATGATTTTGGCATACAGCTCATGAAAACCCAAAATTCCTATCTCAAAAAATTAGCATATGATGAAAAGGTACTCTAAACGAGCTATTAACCTAATCATCTGAATCAGGAGATTTTGGAGCACTTCATGCTTCCATCTGCTGAAAAGCTTTATGGAGATGAAGATTTTCATTTTTCAGCACGACCTGGCACCTGCTCACAGTGCCAAAACCACTGCTAAATGGTTTACTGACCATGGTATTACTGGGCTCAATTGGCCTGCCAACTCTTCTGATCTGAAGCCCATAGGGATTTTTGGTTTTTCTTTACTTTTTTGCCAAAATTATCAATATTAAAACAATAAAAAGCTTGAACAACTTCAGTTGTGTATAATGAATCTAAAATATATGAAAGTTTAATTTTTATCAGTACATTACAGAAAATAATGAACTTTATCACACTATGCTAATTTTTTGAGAAGGACTAATATAAATTAATTATATATATATATATATATACACGCACACACACACACATACATACATATATACACACACACACACACACATATATATATATATATACACACACACACACACACACACACTGAATAAGCTTACATAATTCTAAAACTTTGCTCACCACATTTTCATTGGGAAAATAGATGTGGCTCATAACTCTTGAGTGAAACATCTAACCCTGGATTTGCACTGGGGCGTGAGCTCCATGATTAAAAGAAAAAGAATGGAGTTTCATGATTTATGAGCAAGCCTGGAGCACGATCGGGATATAAACAAGAGGCAGGGTGCATCCAGGAGATGAAACTTGAAGGAAAAGTGTTGCTAAGTTCATCAAGATCTCCTACGATGGTTCATCAAGGTCCGTTACACTCCATTAAGGTCTGTTTAGCTCCACTGCGCTCAACTATGATTCCCATGTTCTATCATGACTGGAGTCAAATCGTAATAATAATGACAAAATTTTTCATCGTCAAAAAATTGTGTCGTGTCATCACGAATCTACCGAGTTCCTTTAAGATACTCACGATCCAATCCCAAGAGCCCCCACGCTCGCTTCCTCACGATCCGATCCCAAGAGTCCCCACGCTCCTCAAAATTCGATCACAAGAGTCCCACACTCCTTTCGATTCTCTCAAATTGTGGACTCACAGGTTCCATCGTTTGCTTTATATTGTTATTACGGTTATTCTACTCATGTTTAACAGGGTTAAAAAAAAAAACTCGACACCGGGCTTATTGTAAATCGCAAACACCTATCAGGTGTTCGGACAACACAGTGGACTCAGACAGTGCTCAGTGTGACACTACAGAAGATTTGTGACAGAGGGTCATGAAAGGGGGAAAAAAGGCAGGAAAGCAAATATAAACAAACAAACAACAAACAAACAAACAAACAATTCTTTATTGTCAAAGTACTTTTACATACATTGAAATTTGGTTTTGTGCTCTGGGCACCTGTCACCACTGTGCAGCGCCAGTTATTGCGTTGTTCTATCCTTTTGATGCTGAGCGCCAAGCAGGAAGCAACAACTGCCAAATTTTAACGTTTTATGGTATGACGCAGCCAGATTCGAACTCCGACCTTCCGGAGGATAAAGCGGACGCTCTACCAACTGAGCTAAATCCCCGGTAACCAACACGTTTTGATTTTACAAGGTGATGCGAATACTCTTGCAACCCCTGTGAGATTTCCTTTCGGCTTGTTCCCTTTCTCAGGGGTCGCCACAGCGAATGATTCGCACGTTTGATTTGGCATAAGTTTTTACGTCGGGTGCCCATTCGGACACAACCCTTTCAGCAAGGGACAGAAACATGCTGACAGATTTGTAGCTATTTTTTACAAAAAAGTCAGCAATAGTTCTTTTACATGAACTTCTCACCATAGACAGTGAGAGACATGGCCGGCCTTTGATTACCCAGTTAGCCGCACTGGGGGGGGTAGTGACAACCTTGTGGAGAGTGGGACTCGAACCCCCAACCTTAGGATAGGCGATCCAGCGCCCTATATTACCCTCACTTTAGCAACCCCTGTGCATCTCAAAACACCGAGCAAGTCCATAAAATCCACAACGTCGGTCTCGTCTAAAGTTAGTTAAGATTTTATATTAAGACTGATACTGTAGGTTTAAGCTTCACCTCTCCTCTACAGGAAGACTTGACCTTTTCCAAGATGGATTGAGACTAATCGTACCTCTACTCCTCATACAATATGCTCAATAGTCCATCATGACATACTCAATACAAGCGCATTACCATTAGCAGCTCACTTTGATTATACCACATTTTTTCTAATTACTGCCTCTGCTGTCCTGCCGACTGAGACGAGGTCACTGTATCAGTTAAACCAAACAACTCTGCCCGCACCCTTCCTACCAAGGGAAAATCTGCATCGGAGATGACTTCCTGCAGTCCACTCATTAAGTCTTCCGATTATTACACCAAGAACTTCAACTGCTCAGGAAAAAACACAGTAGTTAAAGAAGAAAAAAATAACTGCATCTGAAACGTTCTCATTTTCCGTCGTGTACAGAATGAAATCTGGTTTTAAAATTGATTTTCTTTCATATACAAAAGTATATGTACTAAATCAAATGAGATCAGATTAACCCTAAATCAGTCCAACTGTACAACAAATAAAGTACAGTGGTCCCTCACTTTATGAAATTAATCCGTTCCAGCGCCTTTTTCGTAACCTGCATTTTTCGTAAGTTGAACCGCATTTTACATGTAACACGCGTGATTCGTTTCAAGGCTCCCAATACTATTCCATAAACCCTTTAAAAATGATAAAAGTACACCAATTTTGTATGAAATACGTGTTAAAAGTAAAAGAAAAAATTGTTTACCTTTTTTAAATCTCTCGAACCACCCATGCGACGCTTTAAAGTCCGGGGGTCCTTAAATGTGGCGGAATCACTTTCTTGGGGCTCATGATTAATAACAAAAAATAACACTGCAATAAGAGCAGTCAAAAAAACTCACGAAATTTGTGAACCAATAGGCACACGAAATGCACTCGGGGTACAGTACTGTATTATAGAGATTCAGCTCCCTCCTAGCCAATGGGAGGCCAGCGGGGTCGGGTGTTGGGAGACAACCAATAGGAAAGCAACTTACGCATTGTTTGAACGGCGCGTTTGAATTTTAAAATGGCGCTTTCATAACGTGAACTTGTTTCGTATCCAGATACAAACATTTAGGAAAATGCGTTTCGTAACCTGCATTTTTCGTTTGGTGAGACTTTCGTAAAGTGAGGTGCCACTGTACAATTATGGCCATGTTGCTTCCTTTGCCATTTCTTGTAAAATACAAAAAAAATTGAGAATTGTACCTTATTGGATGATAAAATAACCAACAATGACTACAGTCTGGAATGATTGCAGGTCCATTACAGGCCACCATGCGCTCATAAATAGGGGCAATATAACAACCACTCCACTTACTGGTACATTTTTGGAAGGGGAAACAAGAGAACCTCATTGAATCCTACATGTTTACTGGGAAAATACCACTGTGCCCTGTAGTAAAACATAGGGCCTAACTGGAAAACAAGGTCTCCGATTAAAACTATTAAAAACAACAACAATAACAACCCTCAATAACCTCAATCATACTAACTGGGTCACTATCACTAGTTTGGCATGTAAATGACTTCACAGCCAGTGGAATCCATTTCACCAATCACAAAACTATACAACAATATGGGGCTCATTTAAGAATATACAGAAGAGAGTGATATGTCCTGAGAAAAAGAACAGTGTCGGTGCAATTCATGTACGACAAACAATCTAGATCAGATCAGCAACCCTGTTCCTGGAGACCTACCTTCCTGTGGGATATCTCCAGCTACAATCCAACACACAGAAAGAAGGTACTGGGTTTAAATCTCAATCTCATATTCGATGATTGAGTTTGTGTGGGCTTTCCATTCTGGCATTGGTTTCCTCCCACAGACCAATGATATGGACATTAAGCTAAACCACTGTTCCAAATTGCACATAGGAGTTAGTGTGAGGGTTAGTTAGTGTGTTTGCGTGAGTGAGTGAATCTTGGCCCCACAACGGACTGGTTTGCGGTTCAGAATGTATCTCGCCTTCACTCCAGAATCAGCGGAGATACACTCCAGCCTTTCAGTGACCCTAGAAGGATGCCAAATGAGTGAATGAAATTTAGCACACTGCTTTTATCTTCTAGAGTCAATGCTTATTTAGGAATGAATAGGGTTGGAGACAAAATCTCCAATGAGGTAGAGGTCCAGATATAGGGTTGCTAATCACTGATCTAAATAATGCAAGAAATGTAAACACTGCAGAACAGGTACCAGATCGCTGAAGGGGGAAAAAAACTTCCAAAATGTCCCCAATTATTACAGGATCATATTAAAAAAAAAAAAAAAAAGTCAACATATGCACAGTGCAAACCATACTCAACCTTCCATCCATTCCTCCAACAAAAGCTACAACACACAGCAACAGCGACACAATTCTGAACTGACAATCAAGTGACGAACTAAACGGAGGGCGGAACCTGAAAAGTGCTCGTCATCATGACAGCGTTATAGCACAGACTTCATGCAGACCATAAATAGTATACACATTCAAGGTGCAACGTAATAAAGTTGAAGACAATAGATGGGGCTCGGTTATTTAATAAACCAGAAATGTGTGAAATATGGGAAGCTGTGCACCTCTCCGGAATGAGCCAAGACACACGGCTGCTCTCTCTTGGGGGATTAAAAAAAAAAAAAAAAAAAAAAATCATCTTCATCCCACAAACATGAATGTCAGATATAGCTGAGCAAAAAGGATATGCAGCCTTTGCATGAAAGTGTATGTACAGGGTGAAATGTGACAAGCTCCTGAAACAACAGTGAAGGAGCAGCTGGAATCCCGTTGGGCAGCAGGGGGGCATATTGGCTTCCAGCAACAATACAGTAGACGTTTCCTGTGTGGGCTTCCTGTAGGCTATGTACCAAATTCCAGAAGGCAGTCAGCACTTCAAGTCCTGAGAGACTATACAGGTAATGGGTTCATATGTGCGCACGCACACACACACACACACACACACACACACACACACACACACACACACACAAACACTGCTGCACATTCATTCTCATAGACACACCCAGCCTCAGGAACAGTACATTAAATAAAACAGAGCATTTTTCCTATAGTATTTCCGAGAGGTAGAATATTGTCCCCTACATGTGGCAAGCCACTTCCTAAACACGTTCTCGCTTCCATGGGGCTTGCTGATAAACATCGGCGCACAATGCAGCCAAAAGCTTTTCTTTCCTTTCTGATTAATGGGATTGCTCGGACTGGATTTAGACATCGAGTCGGCTTCATTTTTATGACTCCTTTTGCAAGAATCCAGAGTTATTTCCCCAGGAATCCATTTCAGCATTCGCCCCCTTTTCATTTTCCATCTGAATCGTGAGGACTGAGCACCATGCTTCACCCCTTGCTCTCAAATTTCACCGGACTTTTTGTTTTACAGGGGAACAATTTTTAATCTCAGGCCAAACCGACATGCAAAAACAAACGAGTATCAAGATTTTAATTTAAACTAAACCTTTTAATCAGTTCTCGGGTTGGGGGGGGGGGGGGATTACTGCTGGAAGACTTTTGGATATGGCAGGTTTGTAATAAGGCAACAACATGAAAAGCAAAGCTGATCTTAAAGCAGATCGCAGCAGCAGCATTGCAGACATCAGCCGGTTTTTCAGCATGCCTGTGCACTCTGCTCACTCTCTAATGTGAGCCAGAGCAGACAGGTGACCCGGCTGAACAGCTGGCTATGTGACAGGTACACACATTTTGACATTTTACATTAAACTTACTGAGAAATCTATACTTTCCTCCGCTCTAACATGATCAATAAAGCATTGTGTTAGTGCCACAGTGAGAAGAATGGCTGAAGGATGAGATTGTGGAAAGATGATTAGTTAATCATTAAAACGCAGAGTGTATAAGCAGCAGGAAGGGTAGCACTTCACCCCCATCCTAACCACAAAATATGAACAAATACTTCTATTTTGGTTGTAGAAATATTTATCAAAGGCATAAAGAGGAGTTACAGTACATGGGTTTCAGTGGATAAAGCTGTGGATATTTGATGTTCAGGAGGTTGAGGGTTCAAACCCAAGCACAACAATACTGCCACTTGGCTACCCTTAAACAAGACCCATAACCTCAATACATGTAATTTCGTTCTATAATTGAAACAAATCTAAGTTGCATGTGTGGTCCAAATGCCATAAATGTAAATAAATACAGGTTACTGTATATGTATATGACTCAAATTCACAGCTGCTTAATTGGAAGAGCACCACTAATTGTTTATTTGCTGTCTATCAGTTCAGAGTTAGGGCAGTGGTGGTCTAGTGGATAGGGCGCATGATTGCTGATTCTAAGGTTGGGGGTTCGAGTCCTCACAGGGTTGTCACTGCCCCCCCCAGTGCAGCTAACTGGGTTATCATAGGCGGGCCATGTCTCACTGTCTATGGTGAGAGGCATGTAAAAGAACCATTGCTGACGCTCACAAGCAGAAGGCTGCAAAGCCGTCAGCGTGTTTCTACGACCTGGAGAGGGCTGGGTGCCACCAGGCCAAATCAGCCCAAATCTCACTATGAAGGTGCCCCAACAACATCCCCGGATGTTAAGGGATAAGTGAAGTGAAGTTCAGAGTTCAAACCAGGATTAATTTCACTGTGTCCTGCGACTGTTCTATTCTTTTATCTATTTGTTGCTTTTCAGCTATGTGGAACAGATAAATCCTGAGGGGTGTGGCAGTAGTGGGTAAGGCTCTGGATTTTCTGATCTGAAGGTTGGGGGATCAAGCCTCAGTACCACCAAGGTGACACTTAGTGGCCCTTAGGCAAGACCCTTTATGTTATTTTGTGTGTGTAGATATACGAGTGTGTTTGTGTGTGCGTGTGTAGAGATATATATCTCTACACACGCACACACACACACACACACACACACACACACGAGTGTGCTTGCGTGTACGGGTGTGTGTGTGTGTGTATAGATACGAGTGTGTGTAGATACGAGTGCGCGTAGATACGAGTGCGTTTGTGTATATTGATACGAGTGTGTGTGTGTGTGTAGACACGAGTGTGTGCACAGAGTGCGTCTGTGTGTGTGTGTGTAGACATGAGTGTGCACGCATGTGTGCGCAGATATGAGTGCATATGTGTGCGTGTATGTGTGTATATAGATGTGAGTGTGTGTGTGTGTGTGTAGACATGAGCTGTGTGGGCAGATATGAGTGTGTCTGTGTGGATATTAGTGCATATGTGTGCGTGTGTGTAGACATGAGTGTGTGTGTGTAGACATGAGTGTGTGTGTGTAGACATGAGTGTGTGTGTGTGTAGACATGAGTGTGTGTAGACATGAGTGTGTGTAGACATGAGTGTGTGTGTGTGTGTGTAGACATGAGTGTGTGTGTGTGTGTGTGTGTAGACATGAGTGTGTGTGTGTGTGTGTGTAGACATGAGTGTGTGTGTGTGTGTGTAGACATGAGTGTGTGTGTGTGTGTGTGTGTAGACATGAGTGTGTGTGTGTGTGTGTAGACATGAGTGTGTGTGTGTGTGTGTGTGTGTAGACATGAGTGTGTGTGTGTGTGTGTGTAGACATGAGTGTGTGTGTGTGTAGTGTGTGTGTAGTGAGTGTGTGTGTGTGTAGACATGAGTGTGTGTGTGTGTGTGTGTGTGTAGACATGAGTGTGTGTGTGTGTGTGTGTAGACATGAGTGTGTGTGTGTGTGTGTGTGTAGACATGAGTGTGTGTGTGTGTGTGTAGACATGAGTGTGTGTGTGTGTGTGTGTAGACATGAGTGTGTGTGTGTGTGTGTGTAGACATGAGTGTGTGTGTGTGTGTGTGTGTAGACATGAGTGTGTGTGTGTGTGTGTGTGTGTGTGTAGACATGAGTGTGTGTGTGTGTGTGTGTGTGTGTGTGTAGACATGAGTGTGTGTGTGTGTGTGTGTGTGTGTGTGTAGACATGAGTGTGTGTGTGTGTGTGTGTGTGTGTGTAGACATGAGTGTGTGTGTGTGTGTGTGTGTGTGTGTAGACATGAGTGTGTGTGTGTAGACATGAGTGTGTAGATATGAGGATCTAGATATAGAGGAGTGTGTTTGTGTGTAAAGTAGGTCGGTGTATATAAACCCGTCTGTAGTATGCTGTGAATGTAAATGAGTGTTTATGATGGTTCGGAGTGTACAGTGCAGCTTTAGGGGGCCAAATCCCAACCTGAGCACTTCCTCCTCATATCAGAACTCATAACACTCATTTATAAGTTACTTATTAAACACTTTCCTTTGGAAACTAAGCTCGTCGGGTGTATTTTAATCCGATTTAAAACTGAAATAGCTGAAGGAAGTGTATGGTACAAGATACCAGGTGCGAACAGGCTATAAAACTCGAGAAGTAAACAACCAGCAGGTTGTTTCGAAATTCCTGGAGCAGGTGACGACTGGACCGAGGAAATATTCAGGGAATTTACACAGCTTGGACACTGAATTAATCTCAACAGACAGGGACACGGGTCCCTTTACACCACATGAGGGGAAAATAGTAAACACTGTGCTCGGGATAATAAGAGGTGGGAGAGTGGATGCGGACGGGTTCGGGTTTCTGGAAAATTCGACGCCGTAGAAAAAAAACAAAAAAAAACAAAACAACTTTTTCCTAAAATTTAGATAAAACTTTGAGGGAGGAGTGGAAACACTGGTTATGGTTATTAGGCGCGTTAAAATAGTAAACACTGTGATTTAAAGACGCTGCGCTGGTGAAGTCGGAACGGTGAAACCTGAGCACCTGACTCAGGTACATTTCCGGCTTCGTCACATGCTCACTGAAAGACATCAAAATGGCGAGGAAAGTTTAGAGACAGAGAAAAAAAAAGCTAATCAGTCCGAAAAACATTCATTACTCACCATTTGGAGGACTTTCCGGGATAAATTCACTTCTTTTCCGATCAGTATAATTAATACGTGAGAAAAAACCAAACGTCAACACCAGTGTCAAAGCCGGAAACGCCGCGCGCGTGGAGAGAAACAAACTGTCACTCAAGTCAAGAAAAAAAAAAAAGAATTGACTGACTAGAAAAATAAATCACTTTTGATCTTAAAGTGGTGACTTTTCCTCAGCCTTTTAATTTTCCGCCCCATAGCTCTGCATTTCAGTCGGACCGCGGCTCCCTGGAAGGTGAGTGTGCTCGCGGTTATAAGAGCTCGGCTCGACTCACTGCAGCCACCTGAAATTCAGGATTAGTGATGTTTCCAGCGCTGAACCTAAGCCCCGCCCATCCCAGTGTACGGCGCAGAAGTGAAGTCCCGCCCCCGTATACCACACAACACGCAAGCCACGCCTACCAGAAAATAGAAGCCCCGCCCATGCATAGAGCGCCGGGCTGCAGCTTCGCCACCCAGAAGCCCCCGTGTTGTTCTTCTGCCGTGTCGAGCTTCGGGACTCCGGTTTTCAGGAAGACACACGGCGCAGGAAAAGAGTTGAATCCTTATTCGACTATTCAGTACATCATTTACCCAGAAGTCAACAAAAGAAGTCAACTCGTATCAGGAATGCACATGAAGGTCATGTCCTGGTCCTGAACTTTACTGATACACACATTTTGCAAATTCAGAAAAAATAAATTATATAAAAGCATTGCAATGCATGGGTGAGAAATGAGAGTGAGAAAAAGTGTTCAACACTGTTAATATCCCATATTAAAAAAAAAATAATGGAAAAAATATTTTTCAAACAGATATTAATTAAGGTATGTATAAAACAACTATATATATATAGTGCCTGTGTCATAGGATGACCATTGCGACCCACCATGAAGGAGAACACCCTGCTGGTTATCATCTTCATGGAGCTTTTTCTTGGCAGGATTAGTGCAGTGGTTTGCCATTTAACCTACTGTGCATGTCTTTGGATCATGGGAGGAAACCGGAGTACCTGGAGGAAACCCACACAAGCATGGGGAGAACATGCAAACAGAAAGGCCCAGGCCAGGAATCAAACCCAGGCCTTCTTGCTGTGAGGCAGACATGCTAACCACTACGCCACCGTGCTGCTCTCTCTCTCTCTCGCTCTCTCTCTCTATACATATATATGTATTTTTTTTTTTTCACCTTATACGTATACTATATACTGTATATATACTGTACTCTCCACAAGGTTGTCACTGTCCCCCCCAGTGCAGCTAACTGGGTTATCAAAGGCCGGCCATGTCTCTCACTGTCTATGGTGTGAGTCATGTAAAAGAACCATTGCTGACTTTCGTAAAGAGTAGCTGCAAAGTCGTCAGTGTGTTTCTGTCCCTTGCTAAAAAGGGTTGTGACAGGAAGGGCATCCGACGTAAAAACCTCTGCCAAATCAAGCGTGCGAATCATTCGCTGTGGTGACCCCTGATAAAGGTGAAAAGCCGAAAGGAAATCTCATATATCTTCTTCTTCTTCTTCTTTTCCTTTCGGCTGTTCCCTTCAGGGGTCGCCACAGCAAATGATCTGCCTCCATCTCTCCCTATCCTCTGCATCTTCTACTCTTACTCCAACGACCTTCATGTCCGCCTTCACCGCATCCATAAATCTTCTCTTTGGTCTTCCTCTGGGCCTTTTGCCTGGTAGTTCCAACCTCAGCATCCTACGACCAATATACTCACTATCCCTCCTCTGTACATGTCCAAACCATCTCAATCTAGCCTCTCTGACTTTGTCTCCAAAACATCTAACATGTGCTGTCCCTCTGATGTACTCATTTCTGATCCTATCCATCCTCGTTACTCCCAAAGAGAACCTCAACATTTTCATCTCTGCTACCTCCAACTCTGACTCCTGTCTTTTCCCCAGGGCCACTGTCTCTAAACCATACAACATTGCTGGCCTCATCATCGTCTTGTACACTTTTCCCTTCATTCTTGCCGATACTCTCCTATCACACATCACACCGGACACTATTCTCCAGCCATTCCAACCTGCCTGCACACGCTTCTTCACCTCTTTTCCACACTCTCCATTGCTCTGGATTGTTGAGCCTAAGTACTTAAAATCCTCCACCTTCTTTATCCCTGCCCCCTGTAACCTCAAAGTTCCTCTTGGGTCCTTGTCGTTCACACACATGTATTCTGTCTTACTAAGACTAACCTTCAATCCCCTCCTTTCCAGGGCATACCTCCACCTCTCTAGATTTTCCTGCACTTGTTCTCTGCTCTCACTACAGATCACGATGTCATCTGCAAACATCATAGTCCATGGAGATTCTTGTCTAACCTCGTCTGTTAGCCTGTCCATCACCATAGCAAACAAGAAGGGGCTCAGAGCTGACCCTTGATGCAGTCCCACCTCCACCTTGAACTCTTCTGTCACACCGACAGCACACCTCACCACTGTCTTACAGCGATCATACATGTCCTGCACCACTCTAACATACTTCTCTGTCACTCCAGACTTCCTCATACAATACCACAGTTCTTCTCTCGGCACCCTGTCATATGCTTTCTCCAGATCCACAAAGGCACAATGCAGCTCCTTCTGACCTTCTCTGTACTTCTCTATTAACATCCTCAAAGCAAACACTGCATCTGTGGTGCTCTTTCTTGGCATGAAACCAAACTGTTGTTCACAAATACTGACCTCTGCCCTTAGTCTTGCTTCCACTATTCTTTCCCATAGCTTCATTGTATGGCTCATCAACTTTATCCCTCTGTAGTTGCCACAACTCTGTACATCTCCCTTGTTCTTAAAAATGGGCACAAGCACACTTCTCCTCCATTCCTCTGGCATCTGCTCACTTTCTAAGACCTTGTTGAATATTCTTGTCAGAAAATCTACTGCTACCTCCCCTAGACACTTCCATACCTCAACTGGTATGTCATCAGGGCCAACTGCCTTTCCACTCTTCATCCTCTTCAATGCCCTCCTCACTTCTCCCTTACTAATCTTTGCTACTTCCTGCTCCTCAACGGTCACCCCTTCTACTCTTTGTTCTCTCTCATTTTCCTCATTCATCAGCTCTTCAAAGTACTCTTTCCATCTTCCCAGCACACTTCTGTCATCAGTCAATACATTTCCCTCTCTGTCCTTTATCACTCTAACTTGCTGCACGTCTTTCCCATCTCTATTTCTCTGCTGTGCTAACCTGTATAGATCATTTTCTCCCTCCTTACTGTTCAACCTATCATACAAGTCATCATACGCCCTCTGTTTGGCCTTTGACACTGCTACCTTCGCCTTACGCCGTGTCTCCCTGTACTCCTGTTTACTCTCTTCGGTCCTCTCAATGTCCCACTTCTTCTTGGCTAACCTCTTCTTTTGTACACACTCCTGAACTTCCTCATTCCACCACCAAGTTTCCTTATCTACTCTCCTTCCAGAGGACACACCAAGTACTCTCCTACCGGTCTCCCTGATCACATTGGCTGTGGTTGTCCAGTCCTCTGGAAGCACTTCCTGACTACCCAAAGCCTGTTTCAACTCCTCCTTGAAGACAACACGACACTCTTCCTTTTCAGCTTCCACCACTTTGTCTTCTGCTCTGCCTTTGCCTTTTTCACCTTTCTCACCATCAGTGTCATCCTGCACACCACCATCCTATGCTGTTTGGCAACACTCTCACCCACTACTACTTTGCAGTCACTGACTTCCTTCAAATTACATCGCCTACACAAGATGTAGTCTACCTGTGTGCTCTTACCTCCGCTTTCATAAGTCACCCTATGCTTCTGTTTCTTCTGGAAGAAAGTATTCACCACAGCCATTTCCATCCTTTTTGCAAAATCGATCAACATCTGTCCTTCTGTGTTCCTGTCCTGGATACCAAACCTGCCCATCACTTCCTCGTCCCCTCTGTTGCCTGCACCAACATGTCCATTGAAGTCTGCTCCAATGACCACTCTTTCACCTCTGGGGGTATTCTGCATCACTTCATCTAACTCACTCCAGAATCTCTCCTTCTCTTCTAGCTTACATCCTGCCTGTGGGGCATAAGCACTAACAACATTGAGCATCACGCCTTCAATTTCTAACTTGAGACTCATCACTCTGTCTGACACTCTTTTCACTTCTAGAACATTCCTGACAAACCCCTCCTTCAAGATGACTCCTACTCCATTTCTCTTCCCATCCACACCATTATAAAACAGTTTAAACCCTGCTCCTAAGCTTCTAGCCTTTCTACCTTTCCACCTTGTCTCCTGAACACACAGTATGTCCACCTTCCTCCTCTGCATCATGTCAGCCAGCTCCCTATCTTTTCCTTGCATAGTTCCAACATTCAAAGTCCCTACTCTCAGTCCGAGGCTCACGCATTTCCTCTTCTCTCTCTGCCTAATCTGAAATCTCATATATATATATATATATATATATATATATATATATATATATATATATATATATATATATATATATATATATACACACACACACACACACACACACACACACACACACACACACACACACACACACACACACAAGCAAACCTCGGTTTTTGAATGCTTTTGACATCAAAAAATTGGTATTCGACCAAAAAATTCTAAATTGTTTTGTCCCAGAGGTCAAACTAAATTCGGAAGCCAAACGCAAAACAAATGAGAGATGCCAAGCACGAGAAAAGTTGAAAAAAAAAAATAGACTGAGAGGGAGGGAAAATGCATGCTTTCCGGAAAATGCTTTCTTTTGATTCTACTTGACCACTGTAGCGTGTGGATGTGTTTGTTTATGTTCTACAAACTGTACCGTATTTTTTGTTTGCATTACTACATTAGCCCATAAACATGCCTCCAAAGAAATCAAGTGCTAAATCTAGTGAGAAAAGGTCAGTTGAGAGGAAAAATAGATTTTAAGAAAGAATTGATAGCTAGATAAATATGAATCAGGTATATATACTGTATATGTGATCTGTAGTGAGAGCAGAGAACAAGTGCAGGAAAATCTAGAGAGGTGGAGGTATGCCCTGGAAAGGAGGGGAATGAAGGTTAGCCTCAGTAAGACAGAATACATGTGCATGAATGACAAGGACCCAAGAGGAACGCTGAGGTTACAGGGAGCAAAGATAAGGAAGGTGCAGGATTTTAAATACTTCGGCTCAACAATCCAGAGCAATGGAGAGTGTGGAAAAGAGGTGAAGAAGCGTGTGCAGGCAGGTTGGAATGGTTGGAGAAAAGTGTCCAGTGTGATGTGTGATAGGAGGGTATCGGCAAGAATGAAAGGAAAAGTGTACAAGACGGTGTTGAGGCCAGCGATGTTGTATGGGTTAGAAACAGTGACCCTGGGGAAAAGACAGGAGGCAGAGCTGGAGATAGCAGAGCTGAAAATGTTGAGGTTCTCTTTGGGAGTAACGAGGATGGATAGGATCAGGAATGAGCACATCAGAGGGACAGCACATGTAAGATGTTTTGGAGACATATAAGTCATAGAGGCTAGTTTGAGATGGTTTGGACATGTACAGAGGAGGGATAGTGAGTATATTGGGAGTAGGATGCTGAGGCTGGAACTACCAGGCAAAAGGCCTAGAGGAAGACCAAAGAGACGATTCATGGATGTGGTGAAGGAGGACATGAAGGTCGTTGGTGTAAGAGAAGAAGATGCAAAGGATAGGGTGAGATGGAGGCAGATGATTCGCTGTGGCGACCCCTGAAGGGAAAAGCTGAAAGGAAAAGAAGAAGAATATATATATATATATATATATATATATATATATATATATATATATATATATATATATATATATATATATATATATATATATATATATATATATATATATATATATATATATATATACATATATACATTTTCTGAGTCAATCCTTCCATATGAGAGTGCTCAATACTTTTTCATAGAGCAAATATAAATAAAAATAAACAAAACAGAACAAAGACTTCCTATTGAAACTTCATTTTCACTACAGATATATATATATATATATATATATATATATATATATATATATATATATATATATATATATATATATATATATATATATATATATATATATATATATATAGGGTGGCACGGTGGCGTAGTGGTTAGCACGTCCGCCTCACAGCAAGAAGGCCTGGGTTCGATTCCCGGCCTGGGCGTTTCTGTGTGGGGTTTGCATGTTCTCCCCGTGCTTGTGCGGGTTTCCTCCGGGTGCTCCGGTTTCCCCCGCAATCCAAAGACGTGCACTGTAGATTAATTGGCCGTTCTAAATTGACCGTAGTTTCTCTCCTGCAGCGGCACTGGAACCCAGTCGTATCGGCACTTGCCTTTCCATTGGATCCTTCCGGTGGCGCCGAGACAGGGGGGGACTTGCTGCTTGGGTAACAGCCTGTCCCTCATTACTCCCTACCCAGGCTCTGTGCACTGGGGAGTATCACCAGTCGGGATACTGGCCAGAGCGCAGCCATAGTCCTTCGGGACTGACGGAGGCCTACGATATATATATATATATATATAGGGGCAGTGGTGGTCTAGTGGACAGGGCGCAGGATTGCTGATCCTAAGCTTGTGGGTTCGAGTCCCCACAAGGTTGTCACTGTCCCCCCCCAGTGCAGCTAACTGGGTTATCAAAGGCGGGCCATGTCTCTCACTGTCTATGGTGAGAGGATGTAAAAGAACCATTGCTGACTTTCGTAAAGAGTAGCTGCAAAGCCGTCAGCGTGTTTCTGTCCCTTGCTAAAAGGGTTGTGACAGGAAGGGCATCCGACGTAAAAACCTCTGCCAAATCAAACGTGCAACTTAGATGATTCACTGTGGCGACTCCCGAGAAAGGGAAAAAGCCGAAAGGAAGAAAGAAAGTATATACGGTATATATATATATATATATATATATATATATATATATATATATATATATATACACACCTGTGCTAGAATGCAAATGCTGGATGCAGGCAGACTGTTCTTTGAAAGCATAAAACATTTAAACCCTTTAAATAATGAGTATGAAGAAAAACATTTTAACAGTTCGGTTTCAGACTCATTTTCACAATCGTTCATCATCGTTCATTTTCTGTAACCGCTTAATTCTAATTAGGGTCGCAGAAAGGCTGGTGCCCATCCCAGCCGACTCTGGGTGAGGGCAGAGTACACCCTGGACATCTCGCCAGGCCATCACAGGGCAGAAACACACTGACACACTGACAGCTTTGCCGCTACTCTTGTCAAAGTCAGCAATGGTTCTTTTACATGATCCTCACATCATAGACAGTGAGAGACATGGCCGGCCTTTGATAACCCGGTTAGCTACACTGGGGCATTCTCATAATCATTACAATCAATATGATATTCTAAGAAAAACTAGATCTCTTGTAATATTTTCTGAGGCATTTTATATAACACGTATATGTTAATATAGAAATCATGGAATTAACAAAGAAAGTAGGCCAGTATTATAGCATGATGTCATATTGCGGTTTGACATGAGCAGAGTTTTTACGTTCCTCAAATTAGCTAAACTACGTCTATTCAATTTGAGCTAATGAATATAGGGAAGAGGTACTTATCTCTCATTCACTGATGCACCTGATAAGTCTGGACTGCTTAATTAAGTAAAAATTAATCAAAGTAATAAGTGTTCAGGGAGAGGTCACGGTGGGTCTGAGTATAGTGGGAATTTCCTCAGGAAGTACTTGAGAATCCCATTGAAGAGTCAATGCCTCTGTAGCCTCTCTACAAGGTACATGATATTTCATAGTACAGCAGTGGTCCCCAACCCCCGGGCCGCGGACCGGTACCGGTCCGTGGATCAATTGGTACCGGGCCACACAAGAAATAATTATTTATTTCTGTTTTATTTATTATCATAGTCTGAGCGATCTTTTATTTTTGAAAAAGCTTTTATTTTGAAAAAATGAATGGATTCTCTCTGTTACATGTCGATCATTTGAGCGCTAAAATGTGACCCACAAGGGGACGGCACATGAACAGAGGTGAGTTGGACATATTTCAAACAATAGTGGAGATTTCGAGTGAGACTGAGCCTGAGCCTTCACTCTCCCAGGTGGTGCACCATCACCTGTGGGTTTTTTTTAAGAAGAGTTCGAGCTCGATTAAAAATGTAACGCTTAATCCTGATTAGGGAGGCTGGCACACATCTCAGCCAACTCTGGGCAAGGGCGGGGTATTATATTTATAATACAGACGCTCCCTGACTTCCGTTTTACATTTTTTCGATTTTATGTTTTTAAAGAAAAATGTCAAATTTTGAGTTTAGCGTACTGTCTGTTGTAAGAGACGTACCTATGTAGTACGCTGACGTAATGACGCAATGACATAATGACGCTGCGTCCATTGTTTACAAATGACAGACTGAACGTGCCCCTCCTTCTTCCCCAGGTCACCGCATGTTACCCTTGTATTAAGACGTCGTCTCTGTGATCTTTGTGTTTACACTATTTTGCGGACTTTTGTAACCCTAAGCAAACATGGTTGGTCAGAAGCATAAGCCTACTAGCATAGGTGCAAGTTTTCCGGCATATGCTGGAATTTCCGGTTTTCCCAAGACTGAATTAACTATCTGCTCAGATTGGCGTAATCTACCATGCATACTCAGTTAAGCAAAGAAAATTGTAAAATGAATGAAAACCCGAATCCAGAAAAGAAAGAGAACTCTCTGCTCTGCTGGTGATTCACACCAGTGCAGGCTGAGTACTAAACAAGTATTCAATGGCGCCCTTGCTCACTTGAAATACCGGAAGTCCGGATAACCCGCGCTTTGTCTCAAGTACAAGCAATTGAACTACTTTTGGTGGAGCTCCTCACATATTGTAAGCGTTGATTGGCGGTTTTAAGCTTCATGTAAAGTGACTCGGCTCAGTGTCATGTAAAGTGACCATCGATCGACCATCGGAACCATTTACAAGCAGAAAGATCGCATCAGAGAGCATATTAAAGGTTATATTTGATACTGTATTTGATATTTGATGAGTGAATTTGATTAAAATTTATCTATTTGAAATTATTTTTGCTTGAATTTAATTTATTTGAAATTAAAGTAGATATTATTTGATACATTTGATATTATTTTACAATGTTATGTTTATAATAATTGATTTAGGGGTATTTTATGAGATACGGTAATGGTATTTATGGATGTATAGTACAGTATGAGCATCATATGTCACTGGAACATACAGTAACAACTTACGTTTTTTTTTCACCTTCTGTTCGGCCGCCTGGAACCGAACTAAAACGTAAGTTGGGGAGTGTCTGTATAAACAAGCCCCCTCCGGGCCATGGTAAAATTGTCAAGAGATGACCAGTCCGCGGTGATAAAAAAAGTTGGGGACCAGGGGACCACTGTGTGCAGTACTGAGCAAGAGTCAGTGCCATAGCTGAGTTATTTGTATGTGTCAGCTGCCAAGATTTGGTCTTGTATGGCTGCATTTCTTAATTGGTCTTTTAGCCGAGACTAAATTTCTATGCTGTGAAATAAGAAAAGCAGCATTCCATCTTTGTGATGCAATATCATAGGCCTCTAGTATTCCAAGCCTAATGTGGATGTGCCGGCTTAAGTTCTCTGGTCTTGATATTTCCAGGAGGTTCAACCCTCCTGAAGAATATCTATACTATCTTGTTCAGTAGAGTCCCTGTCACATACTTTGCACATGAGGCAGGCCTACAGCAGTTCCACAACAAAGAATTGGACAAATTCCTGAGATAGTTGAGGGTGTGTTATATGAAACTTGAAACTAACCTGCTGTGTGGTGGAAAATGCAATGGGAGACCCTTATTCAGGCGTTTGAACATGCTCAACATTTTTATTATTGCTAATTCTTGATGTCAGGTCCTTATTTTAGATCTGTTGTGTGGTGCCATATGACGGCCTATAGAGGTGCTATTACAGATATTTAAATTTCATTCATTCGTTTTCTGAACCTTAATCCTAATTCGGGTCATAGGGAGGCTGGCGCCTATCTCGGCTGACTGTGGGCCAGGGCGGGTTACACCCTGGACAGCTCACCAGGTCATCGCAGGGCTACCACTCACACAAGCAATGCCAGTGGGAATCAAACCAACAACCCTTCGGTCCTAAGGCCTCTTCTCTGACCATTTGGCTATGGCTGCCTCCAAGAAAATTGTTTTCAAGGCTCTATGAATACATTCAACCTGATACCGGATGACTGGGTCATTGACTGGGTCTAGAATTCTGTTCGGTACGTATTATAGTATGAAAAACACGATGAAATAAAATATTTTTAATTAAGTTAATCAAGTGCTAATTGTTAGGTTTTGGTTCCATTGAAACTTCCCAGGTCCAGTTCTCAGCTCGGCAATTATTTCCTTCTTGGTCCATGTTCAAACCAGAAGAATGTGCAACCAGTTATAGTACATATGCTCGATCTTCTTTAACCTAAGTAGCATCGACGTCATATACACGTATCCACGTACTGTATATACTATATGTGTTTATGTGTATATATATATATGTGAAAATATCTATAGTGTAGTGAAACTT
>CM045745.1:13692781-13710281 GCA_024760905.1 Plotosus lineatus | reverse complement strand
TGTATTGTTTCCAGTGCAGCACAAGTCAAGTATTATTTACCAATTACTGATTTCACCATTGATTCCAATTTTCATCATAGCAAGATTTTTCTGATTCAGGTTTGTATATCCAGCTCCAGCTGCCACTACAGTCAATTGAATTTTTAGTTTTCTTTTTCAGAATTCCGGCAAACAAAATAATCAATGTAAACATTCATCATGTCAAGGAGGAACTGGGAAATCAATGTAGGATTTTATATCTGGTCAGAGATTAAACTCCCTTTAGTTAATGCCAGTGTAGTGTGGAGCTAAGCGTGTACACCCTGAACCCCACCACTCTTACAGAGCCAGCTGGGATGAGCAGTACAGATAATGAATGAATACATGAATGATGATTATAAAGCAATACATTTTCTGTCAGTTTCACCCAAGGTAGCCGTTACATAGGCATATAAAATTGATTGTCTGTCTGTCTTCCTTTCGGCTTTTTCCCTTTTACTCAGGAGTCGCCACAGCGAATCACCTGATTCGCACATTTGATTTAGCTTTAGATTTAGATTGTCTGTCTGTCTTCCTTTCGGCTTTTTCCCTTTTACTCAGGAGTCGCCACAGCGAATCACCTGATTCGCACATTTGATTTAGCAGAGGTTTTTACGTCGGATGCACTTCCTGTCACAACCCTTTTTAGCAAGGGACAGAAACACGTTGATGGCTTTGCAGCTACTCTTTACGAAAGTCAGCAATGGTTCTTTTACATGCCTCTCACCATAGACAGTGAGAGACTTGGCTGGCCTTTGATAACCCAGTTAGCTGCACTGGGGGTTAGGCAGTGACAACCTTGTGGAGAGTGGGATTCGAACCCCCAACCTTTGGATCAGCGATCCAGCGCCCTATACCACTAGACCACCACTGCCCCGCATATAAAATAGATTATTTCCGTTATATCCATTTCCATTTTTATTGTTTAATCTCTTAGCTATTAAAAATTGAGAAAAATGAAACAATTAGGGTCACATATTAATTATGTTTAAATTTATCCAACATATACAATAATAAATGTAACAAATAAAACATTTAATTCATTATTTCATTTATTTGTCATACTGTTTAATTATTTTAAGGTAACAGGGAGGCTGGAGTCTATTTCATCCAGCTCTGGGCAAAGGCAAGGTACACCCTGAATGCTTGCCAGGCCTTCGCACGGCCTTTTTCAATTTTTCCCCACATAGTTAATCCAAAGTTTAATTTTCCCACCTGCTGAATTTTAATATACGCATAGACTACATATTATGGCAAATTTTATTAGTATTTAAAAATATGTTATAGACTTTACAGTAATTATTTTAGATAGAAGATCCATCATCACCTTCAGAATCTCCTGGTTCTCTCCCTGCACTGCACATCTTTTGAAATTTTCCTGCTTTGTCATATTTAACATGAGTCATCAGGCAGTTACCCAGAGTCGGACTGAGACCGAAAACCTATGTCATGACCCTTAAACAATTTCCTACCAGTTCTGTTAACATCAGCATTTTTACCATGTGTGTGTGTGTGTGTGTGTGTGTGTGTAATATTCTGGTTTATCCCTTATATTATAAATCAAGAACATGAGTAGCTCTAGTGTTGCTGCTATAAGCTACCAAAAAAAAACATTTGCTGCTATATTAATATAATCTGATGTATGTTACTCTCAAATCACAAAAGTAACTACATGAATAAACATTACATTCACAAACAGAGAAAATTGATGAATACAGAAACAAAAAAGCCTGACCAGTAAGATCGGAGAATAAGGTATAATGAGCTGTGCTGGATATGCACTGAACACGTCACTGTCTATCTGAGTAAAAGCAAGAGACAGCAGTGTCGCTAAAGGGCAGGAGACATGTCACTTATAACATCTTCTACGTACAACAGATATGATTTGTCAGATCTGGAGCGTGTAACCTTGAACATACATGTATTGACATAGACGTACAGTGTAACCAACTTGAGCAGTTGGAGTTGTTCATAGCAAGCCATTCACTTGCATAGGTGTTGCAGTGTTCATTATATAGATCATATATATTATATATATATATATATATATATATATATATATATATATATATATATATATATATATATATATATATATAATCATCAGAGCTAATAAACACAAATAATAGTATTTAATTAAGTACAGTCGGCCCTCTACTTATGAAATTAATCCGTTCCAGAGCCTTTTTCGTAGCCTGGAGTTTTCTTAAGTAGAGGTGCATTTTACATGTAAAACGCGTGATTCGTTCCATGGCTCCCAAGACTACCCCATAAACCCTTTAAAAATGATTAAAGTACACTAATGCTGTATTAAATATGTGTTAAAAGTAAAGGTAACTTATTTATTAAACCATTTAAACATTTTATTAACATATTAAACTATTTTATTAGCATATTTATTAATTAAACCATTATTAAACATTTTTTATTAACGCACATACACACACACACACACACACAAAACACTGTCTCTCGCTATCTCTCTCTCTGTCTCTCTCTGTCTCTCTCTCTCTCTCTCTCACACACACACACACACACACACACACACACAAAAAACAAACTCTTTCTTTCTCTGTTGCTTTTTGCCGAATGCGGGCTCCGCCCACACACAGCCTGGAGCTGACAGAGAAATTGTATTTAAATTTTTAAATGGACGGAATGTTGTATTTAAAGTGGAATTGCAGTACCTGTTTGAAAGATCAGAGGTCCTGATTCAATTGCGAGATCGGAGGTTATGTCCCACGGATCACTGTTTTCATGCTCCTTCTGCTTCAATATCATTCCGAAATAATCGTTTCTGTCACTGTATTTCCGCTTTTCTGTATTTTCCGGGCCCATGATGGATAACGAAATATAACACTGCAATGGTCAATCTCAAAATAAACTCTCGAGCCAACATTCCTGTTGAACTCTCCTCTCTCACGTGTGTGACAAACAGGAAGTATGGGTACAGGAAGTATGGGTACAGTTCAGCTGCCTCCTGGCCAATGGGAGGCCAGCGGGGTGGAATGTTGGGAGACAGCCAATGAGAGAGCAACTCGCGCATTCTTTGAATTTGTGAATGGCGCGTTTGAATTTTTGAATGGCGCATTTGGCGCTTTTAGTAAAAAAGAAGTTGTTTTCGTAAAAAATGGATGAAAATTTTGGAAAATATTTTTCGTAACCTGGATTTTTCGTATTCAGAGACTTTCGTAAGTAGAGAGCTTTAAAGCTGAATCAAATAACTTAAGTATTCAGTCAACTAAACTATATACATTCTCAGTTTTGTTTCTAAAATTCTAAAAAAGGCCAAAATTCTGTAATATCTTTGTGTTTTAAAACTTGTTCATAATAATAATAATAATAATAATAATAATAATAATAATAATATATGTGTTAGGGGAATGTATATAAATGTGACTGTGTACACAGTGTACATAATTAGATTCAGAGTGTGTCACATGGTATGACTCAGCTGGAATGGGGTCTGGAAACTTCGAGATGGACCTGGTTGAGCATACCAGGTGGCAGGTCCAGTGATTCAGAAACTTCGAGAATGGAGTTTTCCAGAACTTTGGGGAGCTTATATTAAGGACCTGGTGCTGACGAGCTCCAGCCTCTTCCCGTCTCGTGCAGCCTCTTCCAGTCTCTTCGAGGCTCTTCGGGTCTCTTTGGCGTGCCGATTCTCTAAGGAAACTCATCGCGGTGGGTCCTCTCATTCAAGGCGGATCATGAAATGCGTTTCGACAAAGTTTCGTCATTCGGGACTTCATCGCCAAAGTCCATCGTCCACGTACAACCCACAGCCAATGCGAGGATGTTTATCATTTGTTTCTGTCTAACGTGGGATTCCAGGCCTCCTCCCCCCCCCCCCCTAGCGCGCTAAATTCTAAATTTACCATGCTGCAGGTGCTTGGTGTCTATGGGACCCTTTGTTTAATTTGTATTTTGGTTGAGGTTTAAGCTGTAAGTATTATTTTGCCTTGCCTTGTTTATATTATTAAATTGTATATAGTTTATGTCATGGTCTGTCGTGCTTTACTGGTTTCACGGGGCAATTTACTTTTAAATTCCATACGTAACAAAATTGGGGGTTCATCCGATTGAATCCATTTGGCATACGTAACACATGTGATTAATTTAGATTGAATTACTCTTACATCAGAATTTTTAAAGGGTATTCCTTTTGATTTTTTTATTACACATTATTCACATGGTAATATACATGTTCAATCAAATTCTCCTTTTCTAAATAGGCTTAACTTATCAGAAATGCATGTTCACATTTTACTTTTACATGTGACCCTAAATTACACCCATAACAATATGTGAAATGCATAGTTTTCCATGGTGTCTATGTTAATAATGATAGTAGGTATAACAGAATAAGTTAAACTGTACAGGTGCAGTTTTAAATTATATTGTAATGAAATAATTGTTTCTAAGTCTGTAGCTAGAATGTTAAACTCTTATATTTATATAAATAGCTGATAAGAGTCACTGCAAACATTCTTTCATACAGTATAAATTAATATAACCTGGATATGTAAACCTAAAGTAGATAGTTACAAATGCATGTATAACTCAAAGTTCATCGGATTCAGGGATGAAGGTGGGCACCCTGGAGGATTTGAGCTCCAGGTTGGCAGAGGTAAGGAGTGGAGTGGTACTATCAGACACCCAGCCTGGAGCTGTTCTGTTAAAAGAGGGTCGTGAGAACTTGGTGCTTTCAGGAACTTCCGGAGGTGGGAGATTGGGGGCACTTGGGGAAAAATTGACTTCAATTGACTTGACTGGCACTTTGGGAGCATTTCCAAAGCCACCAAAGGGAGTTGCCACCCTAGGCCACAGAAAACAGGTTAGCTGTTCATGCTCCTGAAACTGATACGACTAAAGCAAATTAATGGCATAAGAAACATCTGCTCTGAAAAATAACAAAACATGCATCTTTACTCAATTAAAATCTTGAATAAAGTTGTGGGGTTCTACATGGTCAATCTTTAAGTCCCAAAATACCTTGAGAAAAAGCCAGTATTATTTACAATATTTCTGAACTGTAGTACAGGGGTCCCAACCACCGGTCCGTGGACCGCTCCCGTCCGCGGCTCAATTAGTACCGGTCCGCAGAAGAAATAATTAATTATTTATTTCTGTTTTATTTATTATCTGAGTCTGAACGATCTTCATTTTTGAAAAAACTTTTATTTTGAAAAATGACCGGATTCTCTCGGTGACATGTCGGTCATTTCAGCGCTAAAATGTAACCCACAAGGACATGGCGCATGAACAGAGGCGAGTTGGACATGTTTCAAACAGTTTTTTGGTTGATTTTGGGTGAGACTGAGCCTGCGCCTTCATCCTCCATCACCTGTGGGCTTTTTTTTTTTTTTTTTTTTTTTTAAAGAAAAGTTCAATTATTATTATTATTAATAAAAAAAAATATATATATATATTTTATATAAATAAATTATATTTACAATATAAGCAATCTATGACATCGTACCCCCCACCCCACCCCCCAGTCCATGGTAAAATTGTCAAGCGTCGACCGGGCCGTGGTGATAAAAAGGTTGGGGGGATACCTGCTGTAGTATATGGCACGGTACCCGGGTTCCTTGAGGATATTAAAACAACTGCATTTAAAATAGACATTTGAGGTGTAAGTGTCTTTATAAAGACTGGTACTCACCGATTAAAGCTCCTGTACTGTGGGATCTCAGGTGTGGGATCAGATTCAGGCATTTGTAAATGCACTATTTCAACCAGAGAGGGATCACCGATGAGAGCCTGATCCCAGGGTGAGTAGTAGGATTTGGGAACAGCTGTGCGGTTGAATTTCTCTGTTGGAACATCCTTCAGTGGACCTCCATAACCTAAAGAATACACATCAAAGATGGGAAACGATGGGAAATGAAACACCAGCGAGCTTCCCTATGGAATATGTTCTGTGAACACATTACCTAATAGTTGCTTACTGTCTGAAATGAAATCTTCTTTTATGTCAAATTATTCAAACTGGAAGGTATTTACAAACAATTATCATATGTACTGTTTTTCTTTATTTTCCCAATTCCCTCTCTCCTCTCAGAACTTTGTAGCATCTCTGAAAATAGTTATTGGTTGGATGGATAAGTAACATTAAAAATAATAGTCCACATTATTTACTCAGTGATAAATTAACAGTTGTTTGCCTCATAGCCGGAGTGGGGCCGGTGGCATAGTGGTTAGGGTGATGTGCTCATGATCAGGAGGTTGTGTGTTCGAATCCCAGTTAGACCCCACAGTGCTAAGACCCCTGGGCAAAGTTTTAACCAGAAGTGTGCCTCTGTTCACCCAGCAGTATGAATGGGTACCAGTAAAAATATACTGGGAAGGTAATCTGCGATGGACTAGAGTCCCATCCAGGAGGAGTTCAATTCCCATTCAGGAGGAGTTGAACTCCTGGTAGCTTCAAGCTATGGAAACCGTGAATAAGCACTGGTCTGATGAGCCAATAGGCTCGTTTGTAAAAAGCCCAACAGACTTTGCCTCCGGCTCAGTGGAAGTTGCGGACTTGCCTGTGATGGAACATTGAGTGACATCCACTAAGACTGAGGCTATTGACTTTAGTTTAATTTTACACATTTTACCTAGTCGGCCAGTGGTGGCCTAATGGTATAATGCGCTGGATCGCTGATCCAAAGGTTGGGGGTTCGAGTCCCACTCTCCACAAGGTTGTCACTGTCCCGCCAGTGCAGTTAACTGGGTTATCAAAGGCCGGCCATGTCTCTCACTGTCTATGGTGAGAGGTTCATGTCAAGAAACATTGCTGACTTTCGACAAGAGAAAGCCGTCAGCGTGTTTCCGCCCTGCGATGGCCTGGTGAGCTGTCCAAGGTGTACTCTGCCCTCGCCCGGAGTCGGCTGGGATGGGCGTCAGCCTCCCTGCGACCCTAATTAGGATTAAATGGTTACAGAAAATGAACTGACATTTTACCTATGACAGTGGAATGTTCTGTGTAGTTAACAGCATCCTTTTATGCTCATTCAGAGTTTTAATATATGATATGTTGGAAAATAAAGAAAAGCAAACAGAAGGGATTTATTTTTTTTAAAAAGTAACATATTTTAATAACTACAGCGGCAGGTTGTTTACTGCATCTTCTTCACTTAATTTAAATTTACTGACATTCCAAGTTCCTGAATTGTGTTGTTGATGTGTTGCTAATTTTTTGTTCCTTATATTGCCCTGAATAAGAAGATGAAAGCAAAATTCCATCGGAGGGACCGTCCCTCAAACCTGGCCCGCAAAGCAAAACAAAGGTTATGTAACAG
This sequence comes from Plotosus lineatus, assembly GCA_024760905.1. NCBI lineage: Eukaryota > Metazoa > Chordata > Actinopteri > Siluriformes > Plotosidae > Plotosus > Plotosus lineatus. The sequence goes on along the minus strand of CM045745.1, from coordinate 13,702,971 downwards.
GGGTGCTTTGTCAGTTATGGCTTTCCATGCTCAGTTTCACAGACCTAAGGAGGCCTGAGGGCCTGGTCAGGGCCTGGTCAGGGCCAGGAAAGGGCGTTAAAGGCAACTGGATAGTTTTTAGCAGTAATAGTCAAAGGGCTGGGAATTAATTATATTTCCCATTTTAATTTACAGTGACTGCAAGGAATTAAAAAGAAATACATTAATATTTTCACACAATGTGTAATATAATCAGATCTAGCAAAGTTAATACAAACTGATGATGATAATAACAACAACAACAACAACAACAGTAATAATAATAATAATAATAATAATAATAATAATAATAATAATAGTACAGCATAGGCTCAGTAAGCCAGATCAGTGTGTATGAATTTTGCACAAAATCTGTTTGAGGTAGTCTCATACACAACAACTGCAATGAGCCAGAACCCAGAAGATACAGGAAATGCCTGACAAATTTCCTGGAGAAGCTCAGCGCTATTACAGAGGAATGCTAACAGTGAAGAGTGTAACACAAATACCCAAATCCTAACTCAAATCCAGTGATATAAAATTCATTATAAGCAGATTTTCCAGGCTCCATGTTGGTATGAATAGCGTGCATGCAGTGGAGTATTTTTTTTGAAAGTCCATTTGTATAAGCACTCACCTGGAGCTATGAAGTCAGGATTGGGCAAGGTACATGGCTCAAGTTTGTTTGCAGGAATTTCTAATCCTTGGTCAGCTCCTACTCCATTAACTTCAGTGTTCATAACTGTGGTTTCAGTACCTGGTGCGGGAGGAATCGCACCATGCTACAAGAATGATAAATGAAAGGAATTTTAATGTGTGTGTGTGTGTGTGTGTGTGTGTGTGTGTGTGTGTGATTTTTTTTTTTTAAAAGTAATAGAACAGTAATACAGTATGTTAAAGAGAAGCTGTTTGGAGGTGCATTAAAGTAATTCTCAAATTCTTTGAATACTAGAAGCATACCTATTATACCCAGTGCTGAAGTGGTGGGTACATGCCGTTACACGTCGTGTACCCACTTGTTTTAGTGGCTGAGTTGCGTGTGCTGACTTAATTTGGTCTACTTTATAGTTGAAAAAAAAATCTGAGATGTTGTTTATCGTGGTACACTTGCTCCCTCTTATATTCATTACTTAAATACATTGATTATTTTAAATCTTGAAAATTCGTTCACAAAGTGTTAAACTTGTCTTACTCTTCAACTAACTAGTTGCACTTACGATCACGTGAATAGATGGATTTTGGATGGTCTCAAATGTGTATTTCTCTGAGCGTTTCTGGCGCATCTTGAAGAGTCGAGATCCCCTGTTTGAAGATAAGGAGAGTTCTTCTAGCATAATTTCTTTAGGTGTGTTCATCTTTCGGCCTAGATCCATTTCTGATCCTGTAAGAGATTGCAAATCATAAATTAAGGTACACAGATCCTGTAAAATGAGATATTGTCACTAAATTCAAGACGCTTTCACATTTCCAACTTGGAAACTCTCTCTAGAAATTACTGTTGCATGTGGATTTTGATGGGTATTCCAGTTTATGTGATGTTAAATTGATTAATATATGGATTTCATTTACGCGGTTAATTGGGACCAAGATCCCCCTACGACCACCAAATTTCGTGAAAGACGTTCCCCGACTTGCGTTCATTCGATTTACGTTTTTTCGATTTTACGGTTTTTTTTTTCAAAAAAAAAAAAAGTCAAATTTTGAGTTTAGCGTGCTCTCTGTAGTATGAGACATACCTACGTAGTACACTGATGTAATGACGCAATGATGTAATGACGCTGCGTCTATTGTTCACAAACAACAGACTGAACGTTCCCCTAATTCTTCCCAGTTCACTGCGTGTTACCCCTGTGCTAAGACGTTGTCTATGTGATCTTTATGTTTACACTGTTTTGCGGACTTTTGTAACCCTCAGCAAATATGGTTGGTCAGAAGCGTAAGCCTATTAGCATGGGTGCAAGTTTTCCTGCATATGCCGGAATTTCCGGTTTTCCCAAGACTGAATTAACTATCTGCTCAGATCAGCGCAAACTACCATGCATACTCAGTTAAGCAAAGAGAGTTGTAAAATGAATGAAAACTCAAATCCAGAAAAGAGAACTCTCTGGTGATTCACATCAGTGCAGGCTGAGTACTAAACAAGAATTCAACGGCGCCCTTGCTCACTTGAAAGACCGGAAGTCTGGATAACCCGCACTTTGTCTCAAGCACAAGCAAGTGAACTACTTTCGGTGGAGCGCCTCACATATTGTAAGCGTTGATTGACTGTTTTAAGCTTCATGTAAAGTGACTCGGCTCAGCTTCATGTAAAGTGACTCGGCTCAATGCAAATTTGCAGCGTGTTGTGTTTAAAATGGTGTGAATTTTAATGACAGAAGAGGAATCCTACATGTCAGAAATAGATAAGGATGTTAATAATAATTTTAAGTGGGCATGGCTAGAAAAGATTGTGAAATTTGAGGTGAAAATCAGCAAACAGACTGAGAACGCATTGGAACCTTTGTCGAGTTTCATAAAGAAATCTGACATTGCCAGCAAGATTTCCCATGTAGTGATAGTGGTAATCAGAAAAAGCGGCAAGCCATCTCGTTAGAAACGAAGATGGCTATTATCATGAAAAATCAATGCTGGTGAAAAACATGTGAATGTTGCATGTTTCTTCCAAATGGCTCCGTCGACCATCGGAACCATTTACAAGCAGAAAGATCGCATCATAGAGAATGTTAAAGGTTATATTTGATACTGTATTTGATATTTGATGAGTGAATTTGATTAAAATGTATCTATTTGAAATTATTTTGCTTGAATTTAATTTATTTGAAATTAATGTTGATATTATTTGATATATTTGATATTATTTTACAATGTTATGTTTATTATAATTGATTTCGGGGTGTTTTATGAGATATGGTAATGGTATTTATGGATGTATAGTACAGTATGAATGTCATACGTCACTGGAACATACAGTAACAACTGACGTGTTTTTTCACCTTACGTTCAGCTGTCTGGAACCGAACTAAAACGTAAGTTGGGGAGCGTCTGTATAGACGCGTGTGCGCACACGCACGCAGATACGCGTGTATGCACGCAGATGCGCACCTCACAAAAATGTAACTTATTTTGATGGGAGGTTTTGGGTTATTTTTTGTTTTGTGTTTGTTTAAGGGTTTTTTTTTTTGTTGCATAATTGGCCTTGTTTTTGCAGCATTTTCCTTCACTTTTCCCCCTATTCTTCCTTAATTTCTTTATTTTTTAATTCATTGAATATTAAAAAAAAAAAATGCGATGCACTGAAGCCACATGAATCGAAGCGCGAAATACTGAGGGATCCCTGTATACCTAACCAGGTCCTAAGATATACTGCTAATAATTATAATTAATATCCTGTATGACTAGTTATGATAACAGTTACCAGAGCAACCATATGTGGGCCTTCTCTCAAACTTTTATCATAATGGTGTAATCCATGCAGTTGACTAGACCAGTGGTCACCAAACTCGTTCCTGGAGCTCTACCTCCCTGAAGATTTTGTTTCCAGTCAGAAGTGTGCCCATGTGACCACCTTAAAAGGATTTGGATCAGCCAAAAGTGTTAGATTTTGTTTTGAGATTAAATCTACATGAAGGCAACCCTCCAGAAACGGGGTTGGTGACGACAGATCTTTGTATGCAGTTGGATTAAGGAATAGTTTACTGGAACTAAGTGGCCAAAACTTGATCCACTTTGAAACTACACCTATGTACAAGATGAGTTCGATAAGGGCATGGTTTGCCAAGGTTGGAGTGAAAGAAACTGGGTGGTATGTACAGGTATGACCTTAACCCCACTGATGAACTCAAATGTCAACAACATGCCAAACCCAACATCTTTGCAAATTCGCCCAACATCTGTGCCTTTTCAGTACTCTTACTGTATGTTTAAAAAGTACAGTTCTCCATCACCATATTGCAAAGTCAAGTGGAAATTCTTCACAGAAGACTGGAAGCTGGAACAGCAGCAGAAGTGGGGCAACTCTGGAATGTAATATTCACAATCAAATGTGAGTGCGACTGCAGAGGTCCAAAACTTTGGCTGTATGGTATATATATATATATATATATATATATATATATATATATATATATATATATATATATATATATAACAAAAATAAAAGGACAGGACAACTTCGCGATTCAATTCATGCTGCTTCAGTGCATTGTTGTTTTTTATTTTAAATATTCATTGAATTAAAAAATCTCCCAGTGCAGCTAACTGGGTTATCAAAGGCCGGCCATGTCTCTCACTGTCTATGGTGTGAGGCATGTAAAAGAACCATTGCTGACTTTCGACAAGAGTAGGCTGCAAATCCGTCAGCATGTTTCCGCCCTGCGATGGCCTGGCGAGCGGTCCAGGGTGTATTCTGCCCTCGCCCTGAGTTGGCTGGGATGGGCACCAGCCTCCCCGTGACCCTAATTAGGATGAAGCGGTTACAGAAAATGAACTGAATTAAAAAATAAGGAAATTACGGAAAAATACGGGGGAAAGTTCAGGAAACTGCAACAAAAACAAGGCCAAATATGCAAAATACCCTAAACCAGCACAAAACAAAAAACAACCCAAAATCTCCCATCAAAACTACTTACATTGTTCCATCTGTGTGTGCACGCGCATGTGCGCACATGTGTGCACGAGCGCGTATGTATGTGTGTCATCTTCTTCTCATGCAATACCATCTGTATGTGTGTGTATTTATATTTTATTTACATCTCATTTTATTTTTTAGTGTTTAAAGGGAAAAGCCGAAAGGAAAATAAGAAGAATTGTTATTATAAGCATTTATAGCATTGAATATGTATTTATTGATATTATATACACATATACGTACATGTACATGTGTATATAATATCAATAAATATATATTCAATGTGTTTATTGGGGAGGTGATCCTACTTCACGGATTTCGATGGTGGCTTCGGGATCTCGATCCCAATTAACCCGTGGAAAGTGAGGATCCCTGTATTAAAAATGCAGAATAATTTTGCAAAAAATGATACATTTATTTTTGGCATAAAACAAATGGACGATATTTAGTGTAGATTCATGAAAAAAAAAAAAAATTCACCCCATTTTCTCCCTATTTAGTCATATCCAGTTCCCACCAATCAGGTGTTGCCTTCCCTATCACACAACCGCCACCAACCAAGGAGGGGCGAAAGCATGCACACGCCCCCTCGGTGGCATGCACTCCTAGCCACTCGCCTCTTTTTCAACTGCGGTGCATGCCTATTTGGGTGTGGTCTAACACACTTGTAGAGAAAACGCTATCCGCCCCCTCGTACGAATGAGCTCACAGAGGCGATCACTGTGAATGAATGGTACACGAGTTTAGTGTAGATTCATGAAATATTTTAGTTTATTTTCATTATTTTTGTACTTTAGGAGAAATTACAAAACATTGTTGACAGGTAAGTGGTATGAAATTAATTTGTTGTTCATTTTATAGAATATGCTACTCTGCATAAGTTTTTTATTGTTTAGTGTAAACTTTGATTTATGACTTCTACATTAGCGGGTCAGTACAATAACCTGATTGATTTCCATATTAGCGTATTAGTTTTCTCCCCAGTGCAGCCACCTGGCTTATCAAAGGCCAGCCATGTCTCGGCCATGTCTCCGGCCATGTCTCATGTCCATTGTCTATGGTGAGCAGCTGTAAAAGAACCATTGCTGACTTTTGACAAGAGTAGCTGCATAGCCATCAGCGTGTTTCTCGCCTGAAGATGGCCTGTCGAGCTGTCCAGGGTGTACTCTATCCTCGCCCGGAGTCGGCTGAGATGGGCGCCAGCCTCACCGCGACCCTAATTAGAATTAAGCGGTTATAGAAGTTGGATGGATGATGATATTAGTTCTCCAGCAGAAAATTAAATTGTAAAAAAGTGTTTGTATGTCAATAAATAAAGCAGCATATTATGAAAAAGACAATTTTCTGTCAAAAAAAACATCATAAAGATTGCTGGGTTTGCATGCAAATAAATAAGTAAATGCGAGTCAGAATTCCCTTGAGAACTGTGGCTGGTTCTGCAAACTGCTCAGTGATTTATATATTCCTACAACAGCTCACAAAGCCCTTAATTTTCACCATGGAGATTAAAATGTAAACTATGCTTCTACTTAATCAGTTACTCACTCATTGTACTTTTTTTTTTTTTTTTTTTTTTTTTTTACAGAGGTCATTGATCTTATTTGTCCAGTTCAGATTTGAACTCTGTAACACTATCTAATTATGAAGGTGTTACAGATATACCAAGCATTCTGAAATATATTCCATTACCATATTTTCGCAGCTGGGAACAATGTTTATTCTCTCAGCTTTCAGTTTTCCAGGGTTAGAAATACAGTGATCCCTCGCTATTTTGTGCTTCAGTTTCTGCGACTATTATAAAAATATTCATTGAAAAATAAAAAATAAGGAAATTAATGAAAAAGTTAGGGAAAATGTCGCAAAACAAGGCCAATTATTCAAAAAAAAAACCCCAAACAAACAAAAACAAAAACCAACCCAAAACCCCCCAACAAAACTACTTACATTTTTATGTAAGGTGCGCATCTGTGTGTCTGTATGTGTGTATTTATATTTTATTTACATCTTATACTTTATTTTTGAATGTTTAATTGTTATTATAAGAATTATAGTGTTGAATATGTATTTATTGATATTATATACACATATACATATACCAGGGGTGTCAAACTCATGCCACAAAGGGCCATGTGGCTGCAGGTTTTTGTTTCAACCAAGCAGCACACCTGACTTGGCTAATTCAAACAACTGATAAGAGTCTTCAGGTATTTGATTGGTCAGTCTGGCTAATTCAAACAACTGATAAGAGTCTTCAGGCAGTTGATTGGTCAATGTGTGTGCTCTGTCCAGAGACTGACCAATCAAACGCCTGAAGACTATCAGTTGTTTGAATGAGCCAAGTCAGGTGTACTGATGCTTGGTTGAAACAAAAACCTGCAGCCACATGGCCCTTTGTGGCACGAGTTTGACACCCCTGACATATACGTATACGGGTATACGGAAGCAGTGGTGGTCTAGTGGTATAGGGCGCTGGATTGCTGATCCTAAGGTTGGGGGTTCGAGTCCCCACAGGGTTGTCACTGCCCCCCCCCCCAGTGCAGCTAACTGGGTTATCAAAGGCGGGCCATGTCTGTCACTGTCTATGGTGAGAGGTTCATGTAAAAGAACCATTGCTGACTTTCGTAAAGACTAGCTGCAAAGTCATCAGCGTGTTTCTGTCCCTTGCTAAAAAGGTTGTGTCAGGAAGGGCATCCGAGGTAAAAACCAACGCCAAAGCAAATGTGCGAATCGTTCGCTGTGGTGACCCCTGAAAAAGGGAAAAGCCGAAAGGAAATTTCTCATCTCATACATGTACGTACGTATACGTCTACTACTTTGCGGAAATTGGCCGTCGCATGGGGGTCTCGGTTCCCATTAACCGCGCATTCAAAGGGAAATTGAGCTATTCCTGTAATGCTTAATATGGATGACTTCAAACATATTACCTACTTTTAGTTGTAAATGCTCATTGGATTATTTACAGCCCAGGCAGGGTGTGGCTGAGGGTGAATTACAAAAATAAACCTTACAAACTGGTGGGCCGGCTGTCTGTGAGAATGACAGTGATGCCAGCTACAATAAGAGTCCATGGAGTCCTATAGAATTACACTAACCAGGAATCTGTCTGGCTTATTCAGTGTATAGTCTGTATGTTACAGTTTCCTTTGGATTAATTAAAATTATGATATTATGTAAGAAATAGCTATTCTTGTGAGGACAATCACATTAAAAAAAACAAATCTATGGTAAAATATACACATTTTGTGTAACGAAAAATGAAACATGGAATGTGTAAAGTTAGTGATATATGAAGGATTTGTGAATCATAAATGGGGGGGAAGTTGGCGGGCGGGGTCCCAAGTAAAAATATCAAAGACTGAGTTTGATACTTCGTATCTGTATACATGGTGTAGTACTTGCTTGGGTTTTAATATAGACGGAGAGCACAGCACACTGAAAAAATATAAAAATATTACATTTCTTTCTGGGCAGTGGTGGTCTAGTGGTAAGGGCGCTGGATCGCTGATCCAAAGGTTGGGGGTTCGAGTCCCACTCTCCACAAGGTTGTCACTGTCCTCCCAGTGCAGCTAACTGGGTTATCAAAGGCCGACCATGTCTCTCACTGTCTATGGTGTGAGGTATGTAAAAGAACCATTGCTGACTTTCGACAAGAGTAGCTGCAAAGCCATTGGCGTGTTTCCGCCCTGCGATGGCCTGGCGAGCTGTCCAGGGTGTACTCTGCCCTCGCCCGAAGTTGGCTGGGATGGGCACCAGTCTCCCCGTGACCCTAATTAGGATTAAGCGGGTACAGAAAATGAACTGAACATTTCTTTCTTAATTTCGGCTTTTTCCCTTTTCTCGCGAGTCGCCACAGCGAATCATCTGATTCGCACGTTTGATTTGGCAGAGGTTTTTTTCGTCGGATGCCCTTCCTGTCACAACCCTTTTTAGCAAGGGACAGAAACACGCTGACGGCTTTGCAGCTACTCTTTACGAAAGTCAGCAATGGTTCTTTTACATGCCTCTCACCATAGACAGTGACAGACATGGCCCGCCTTTGATAACCCAGTTCGCTGCACTGGGGGGGCAGTGACAACCCTGGGGGACTCGAACCCCCAACATTAGGATCAGTGATCCTGCGCCCTGTCCACTAGACCACCACTGCCCCCAAAATAAGAATATTACATGAACACCAGAATATCCTTTGTTCCATCCTTCCGAGAAAAAAAATATTTTCATACACACATCATTAAAGTCCAAATGGCTAGATTTGTTTGTTTTTCTTAATAGCTGAATAAAGATCATATCATACCATCAGTGCCTTGAATTTCTCTGCAAATAGCAGCTGCCTGCATTTTTCTCTCTCTTATTGACATTAAGGAGTGCTGGGACATTGTGTCCTGTGCAGGAAAAAAAAAACAGCAGTTATATTCAAATAGTTTATTCCACGTTCCCGCATTAAAGACACAAACAGCTCACAGCAGATATTTTTACACCTCGTTCAGCATTTGTAATTTATTGTTTGTGTTTAAATGACAAAGTTAGCATAACCTTTAAATAACACTGGGTCATTAAATGTGACGGCCATGGTCAACACTCAGCATTCAGACACAATGTATACAGTCAGTCAAAATGCCTTTAAAACCTGACCCCTCCTGATGTGAACCTAACATCACGTAAGGTCAGAGAAAGTTCCGCAATGGGTTCTACAGTGAAGGAATGTGAAAATTTATGTCTCTATATTTATTTTTACACAACTATTTCCTTTCAACATTCCCATTTCTGACAAAGTCCTTGAATGCTCAGCATGGGATTTGCACAGAGTAAAGCTGCCAATCCAACAGAAGTAGGAAGGCATATAGTTTCAAGAAAAATAAGAATCATCATTTTATACCTGGAACTATTTTCAATGTAAAAAAATACAACAAATAAACCTAAGCAGATTTTTATTGGAACCCTGGAACCCCGCCCCCACACACCCACACACACACACAAGCAAAAAATAATTATAAAAATGGTGCGATATAGATTTATTAAAGTTTCAGAAAATGCAGAAAGGGTAACGCAGAAAGCAATGTAGTACTTATTTACAAAATAAACAAACTCTTTATATGAAAAATTATATCTACGTCTTGTGGTGTATAAATAACATTTTTCCAATACCTATTTTCGTTCAAGTGCCATGAATGACGTGACTAGGCCAAGGGTCGGTTTTATCCACAAGCTTAATACGTTCACCTAAAAATACATCCAGCCGAGCAAGGAGGGTCTTACCTGTGCCTTGGAGGTGTCTGTACGTGATTCTGATTGAATATGGATCCTTTAGATGATGTGGTTCTGAAACAGGCTGACTAATGGGACCCGGATCAGGGAACCAAGAGGTCTGGCCAAGTACATCATGGGGGTTAGGGGGGCGGTGGATCATTTGGTGGGTGTGACTTACACTGTATGCAGTTAAATATAGTATAAGATCACACACACACACACACACACACACACACACACACACACACACACACACACACACACACACACACACACATACATACAGTACTATGTTTAGGTT
>CM045745.1:13672781-13682781 GCA_024760905.1 Plotosus lineatus | reverse complement strand
CCCCCCCCACTGATGTAAATGTACAGTACATGTATATGTGTTTTATATCAATAATACATATTCAATGCTATAAATGCTTATTTTCTTCTTCTTCACTTCTCCCGTAACATCCGGGGATGTCGTTGGGGCGCCTTCATGGTGAGACTTGGGCTGATTTTGGCCTGACGGCACCCATCCCTCTCCAGGTCATTAGCTACCTACGGGCAATTTATAACAGCTAATTAGCCTACTGTGCATGTCTTTGGATTGTGGGAGGAAACCGGAGCACCCAGAAGAAACCCACGCAAGCACGGGGAGAACATGCAAACTCCACAAAGAAACGCCCAGGCCGAGAATCGAACCCAGGCCTTCTTGCTGTGAGGCGGACGTGCTAACCACTACGCCACCGTGCCGCCACGTACATGAATATGTGTATATAATATCAACAAATACATATTCAGTGCTATAAATGCTTATAACAATTAAACAAAAATAATGCATAAGATGTAAATAAAATATAAATACACACACAAGCAGATGCGCACCTCACATAAAAATATAAGTAGTTTTGATGGGAGGTTTTGGGTTGTTTTTTGTTTTTGTTTGTTAAGGGTTTGTTTGTTTGTTTGTTTTTCATAATTGGACTTGTTTTTGTGGCATTTTCCTTTACTTTTTCCCCCTATTCTTCCATAATTTCCTTATTTTTTTAATTTGATTAATATTTAAAAAAAAAAAAAAAAAAAAACCCGTGATGCACTGAAGCCGCATGAAATGAAGCCTGAAGTCGCGAGGGATCCCTGCATTAAAAACAAGTTTAAAAGACTCGGTGATTATTTGGGGCCGATATAAAGTAGTGGTGTGAGACAGATTTCATATATTTCGGACTGTGACATTTATTTTCCAAGCAAGAATACTAATCAAAGAACTGAATAAGAATATGAAAAACTGAGATGCTGATACAAAGGGAGGATAAATAAAGAGATGCATGCAATGTGAATCAAGGAAAGATGAAACAGAATGAAAGAGTTGATTTAATAGCACTGTGGCAAGTCTTACAGAAAGTGCACTGTGAAGAAAGCACGCAGAGAAAAAAGAGAAGTAAAAGACAACACATGGAAGAATGCAAAAGAAAGAAAAAAAAAAATCAGTGCCCTCACATTTAGAAAAAATTTGGTAAACTGTGATATTTCATTCTATTATCTGAAAACAAATTTCTCACACAGAGTAAGAAGTATAGAAAGAAAGAAAGAAAAAAAAAAAGTGAAGCAAGAAAAGCGTCCGGGTGTCCAGAATTTGAATACAGGAAAAATAAACACTCACTTTTTAGTTAAAATAGTACTTCAGAATGTATCAACAAAATTTCATACAGCACTCTCCAACCTTCATTTTAAAATGTATTATTTGATAGCTTACATTCTACACCGCATATAAAGATTTCAGCATACCCCAAAAGGCCCAAATAAGTTAAAAATAACAAGTTTGTTCTCTATAAATTAAATAAATGACTCTCCCTGACCGATTACAATGCAAATTCTTTCAGACTAGCGTAATCATGTCACAACCCATTTATACTCTCTTACAAAATATTCTGTTCTCATAAACAACTGACAAACTATAAATCCTAATCCATACCGTACAATCAGGTAGAGTTGTCTGTCTTATACATTTAAAGAGCTTTCTGTACTGCGTGACCACGCCGCCTGATGAAACAATCTCCATCCCGACATATTCCCCTTCATTACGTATCCACATTCCTCAATCCCCATCAGATAAACATTCTAAATCACTTACTCAATTTACTAAGATTTCACTGAATAAAGTATCTAAAAATAAAACGAAGTCTTGTATATTTAACTATGAAAGTATAACAGGTGTATAGAACTATTCTTTGGTAAATGTAATTCTTAAAATTACAAGATTGTCAGTCCTATTATCAAGGTTTTAAATGATCTATAATCTGAAATCACTTTATATACAGTCCTGGTTAACTAGCTGAATTAATTAGACTAGCGAACCCACACACACACACACACACAAAACTACACACACAAAACTACACATTTGTCTTTTTATCTATTTATCTTTAACTTCAGGTGCACTCGGTTTCCACACCTGTGCATCACTTTTTTTGGCCAAGAACTTTGGTTTTGGAGTAGCAAGTATACTACTTCCTGTAGCTGAATCAGCTCTTCCTGCTACTGGGAAAGTAGGCTCTGCATAAGAGGTTTGAGTTGGTTGGTAGCATGGTGTTTGGGAAGCTGGATATGGGCCAGCTTGATATGGGGGAGGTTGCTGGTAGGTACTCTGCGAGTGAAGGTACGAGTTGGAAGGAGGTGGTTGGTAAGCATGTGGTGTGCTATATATTTGCTGATAGGGTACTTGTTGATAAATATTGGGAGTGGGTGGGTAGCTATTAAGTGTGTGTTGATAAGGGCCATCGTGCATAGCAGTAGAGGGAACAGGCACAGCATATGGCTGCTGGGGTGGCTGGGACTCCTGAGGTATAAAAGCGTATGGGTCAGGGGCTTGAGGCTGAACTTGTGCTTCAGCTGCCTTTTTTGCAGCAAGTTTTTCAGCTTCTTCTTTTTCTGCAGCAAGTTTTTCTGCTGCTGGCCCATAAGTGAAAAGGGAGGAATTCAATTGGTAAGGTTGATGCTTCATGACATCCAAAGCATTAAGTGGTTTTGATGCTGGTTTCCCTTTATCTGTGAGTTTATTTTTGTTCTTTAAGACAGGGTTGGAAGAGGGAGATTGTTTGATAGCACTTAGTGGATATGAGGGTGACTGTAGTGGATTATATGCCAAAGGTGGAGGAGCACGACAATTAGGTGAATATTTCCATGAGGCTGGTAAAGAAGGACTAGGTGACAAAGATCTTGCCTTGTTAGCCTGCACTGTAGAAGAATCCACCACATATTTCTCCATTCTGGACTGTCTTTTGGCAAAAAGTTCAGCACCTTTCCCTTTCAAGGCTGGCATCTCAAAAGCTGAACCCATTGAAGGTACCTTTGGTCTAGTCATATTTGGGTTCAGTTGATGCGGAGGAGGCTGAATGGTCTGAGGTGGACTCCAAGATTTGAAAGATTGAGCCGGCTTCTGATTTTCACTAGAACCCATGGTTATGGCTGGTCCTTGCTGGGGTTGTGGTGTCCATGTACTTAAAACTGTTTGAGGCTGAGACTTTAGTGGTGTCTGTTGCTGAGACCATATAGGCTGGCCTTGAGCTGGAGACTGTGGCTGAGTCCAGGATGAAAGTATTTTGTTCTGCTCTGGTGCCCAGGAATTCATGGTTTTCTGTGGATGTTCTTGAGGCTGTTGAGCCCATGTTGGTTGTGGCTGTGACTGCGGGGGAACTGAGGGCCAAGGATTCTGTTGGTGCTGCATTTGTACTGGAGGTTGAGAGGATGATTGAGCCTGATGGAGCCATTGAGACTGTGTTTGCCCTGGACTCTGAGGTTGATTCCATGTATTTCCAGGTGGTTGTTGCAGAGTTTGCTGTTGGATTTGAGAGGCCCAATTTGGTTGAGGTTGTGGCTGGCACTGTGGTTGAATCCAAGGGGACTGGGGATGTTGTTGAGGATCTGTCCAAGGTGGTGTTGGTTGAGATTCCTGTTGCTGTTGAGCCCAGTGTGCCTGTACTTGAGGCTGATTGATATCTTGGGACCAAGTACTGACAGATGCTTTTTCTTGATTTTGGGCCCACGGGGGTTGTTGTGGTGATTGAGTTGGAGGTGCTACCCATGTATTCATTACAGAGTGAGGGTGGGGTTGATGTTGGGGCTCACTTTGTGTCACCCAGGAAGGTTGGGGATGTGACTGTGCTTGAACAGATGCGAGTGGTTGCGCTTCTGAAATGACTTGAGATTGTGTAACCCAAGGTGACTGCATCTGTGATTGAGTCTGAGCGATTTCTTCTGATGGAACCTCAGATGGATTCCAAGTAGTTACTGTTTGCTGCTCTAGAGTCTGAGATGACGATGGACCCCAAGAGCTAACAATGGGCTCTAGCTTTGCATTTGACTGTTGCTGGGCTTGATTTTCATGCCAAGTATCTATTTGCTGACCTGATTGTATTTGCGTCTCGGATACACCCCATGTATTAACTGTCTTTGGTTGAACCTGTGAGTGCAGCCTTTCAGAAGTTTCATGTTGATCAGAAGCAGGTGCTGTGTAGGGCTCTTCCTCTGGTATGGCCGAGGACTCCATTTCAGGGACAGAATCCCTGGCAGTCACAGAGATGTTATTTTCAGCATCTTGATGAAACTGCTGGATTGCAATTTCTGGTTGTGGTGACCATGGATGCGTAACTGGCTGTATGTGAGGTTTGGGAGCAACTGGCGGTGGGGTTTTGTTTTTTGTTTTAGCGGACTGCAAAAAGTTACAGGCCTCTGCTCCCAAGCTTAGATAATCCTCCTCTGTACCAGAATCAAAGCCTGCCTTCTTGTCATTTCTGTTGAGCAGGTTCAGAAGCTCTGGATTTGGGGAAACCTTTTGAGGCTCTTTAAAAGTGAACATAGGTTTACCTTTATTCTTTTTCCTTGTATCTTGTAAGATACCTGTTTTGATTGCAGGTACAGAAATTCTTTCATCTCTGGAGGCAATTTGCTCTCCTTGTCCATCTGAATAATATGACTGCTCTTTGTTTGCAGACGGGGAAAATGGGACTGCTGCTCTGTTCTGAACTGTGAATGGTTTGGCACTCCTATTAATGAGTGATGACTGCACCACATTTGTTTGCTGACTAGACACACCATTCATACTGTGAAAGTATTGTTGCACTTGCTGCTGTTGTTGGTACTGCTGAGGCTGATATTGCTGCACCTGTTGGTATTCCTGCTGTTGCTGGTAATGCTGTTGCTCCTGATGGTACTGCATCTGTTTTGAGTATTGGTGATATTGATTCTGCTGCTGCTGCTGCTGCTGCTGTTGTTGTTGTTGTTGCTGTTGATAATGCTGTTCTTGATATTGCTGATATTGTTGGTGCGGCTGTTGGTGGTGCACATTTACATCAGTGTAACTCTGGCTGTCGCTGGTCTGAATGCAAGACTGCTGATTCACTTGGTAATTCTTCTCAGCTTCCTGTATACCCTCAACCGGAATGCCTTTACTTCTCATATCTTCATGTTCAGCTGCAATTTCATCAATGCGTTGCCTACGCTGTGCAAACATCAGGGCCCCTTTGCCCCTGGTTTCAGGGAGCGTATTCATATCCTCCTTGTTGTGAATTTTGCGCTCTATCTCGAGCAGTCCAGTATCCAAATCAAAGGTTACAATGTTCTTCTGGCCTGAAGAATTTGTGAAAAAATCTTCATCAAATTCAGTTTCACTGGTGGCTAGAACTGTGAACTCAACAGCATGTGTTTCTTTGTCATTGCATTCGTCGTCTTCTTTCTCAAATTCTGGGTCATTCTCTCCAGTCCCGTAACTTATGAGTGTATACTGTTTGGCCCTTTGTCTATGCTTCTTAAACATTAACAACCCCTTGTTATTAGGGTTGGGGGCAGCAGCAGTCAGGAGAAGGGCAATACGTTTACATTTAGACTTAGCCTCCTTCACCTGCTTCTCAGATAAGCTTTCTCTTCGACGAAGCCCTTGGAAAAAAACAGAAAATTGGATGAAAATCCTGTGAGGATAGTAAGGCAAGATTACGTTTTTTTTTTGTAATCCACATTAATGATATACTGAATATTACTGCTATAGAATGAATAAAAGAGAGCAGACAATGAATAATCTAATTATAGAATACACAAACAACTAATTGGGATAGTGACAAAGTAAATAAAAATATATACTGGCGTTGATTGGCCCCTCACAAGGTTGAGGCAAATCAGTGAAAGGTTTTCGTGACTGAACACCTCTGTCCTATGATGAAATATTTGAAATATTCATGGTGGGAGTGGTCTCTTCCAGGATGCAATAATTCCACCCACAGGTCATAGGGGCTTCGTCAATAGTGTGATAAGTATGAAAACTATTTTAATCGTATGTGGTGGCCTTCACCGGCAGCGGATCACAACTCAACTGAACGTTTATTGGAAGATTTTGGACATCAGTCAGCGCTGTCCACCATCATTAATACTCACTATTATCAATACTATATACATTAATAGGTGGACTGCTGCACTTTACAGTGGTACCTCACTTTACGAAATTAATCCGTTCCAACACCTTTTTCATAAACTGTATTTTTCTGTATTAAAAGAAAATTATTTACCTTTTTTAAAATCTCTTGAACCACCCATGCGATGCTTTAAAGTCCGGGGGTTGCTGGTCTGAAGGATCCTCACCCCTACCCTCCTTCACGAGGTCCTTAAATACGGTGGCTGCTTTTTCCGAAATAATCGCCTCCGTCACTGTATCTCCGCTTTTAATGTCTCCTTCTGCTTCAATATCGTCCCGATTGTGGAGGGGTTTCGGCCATACTCCTTTGCGATTTCACTCAACCGAATCCCACTTTCATATTTTTTTATCATCTCTTGTTTTACTTTTATTGATAACGGAGCCTGCTTCTTATTTTCAGTTTCACTGGGAATCACTTTCTTGGGGCTCATGATTAATAATGAAAAATAATGCTGCAATAAGCACACTCAAAAAAAATTCAGGAAACTCACGAACCAACAGTACAACTGTCCTTCACGCGTGTGTGTCGAACAATGGGTCGAAGGCACACAAAAAGCATTATGGGTACAGTACTGTATTACGGAGATTCAGCTCCCTCCTAGCCAATGGGAGGCCAGCGGGATGGGTGGTGGGAGACAACCAATGGCAAAGCAACTCGCACACTTTTTGAATGTTTGAATGGAGCATTTGGATTTTTAAGATGGCGCTTTCGTAACATGAACTTGTTTCATATCCAGAAAGAAAGATTTTAGGAAAATGCGTTTCGTAACCTACATATTTTGTTTGGTGAGACTTTCGTAAAGTCAGGTACCACTGTATTTTGTTTACATTCTAGTTTATTCACTTTAGCCTTTTAAACTCCACTCTATCTACCTTGCTGTAAATAGTAGTTTATTCTATTCCCAGATGCCTCAATGTACATATTGTATATCTCCAGTGTTCAATTCTCATTCATATGTACAGAGTTTGCATTTCTATTTTACATTTTTAAGTTTAGTGTACAGAATTACGTGCTTGTGTTTATATTCTACTCTGGACAGCGTTAATTTCAGTTTACTGTCTAGTTTTCACCTTTTTAACTTGTTTACACCATTTAATGCTGAGAGCTTTGTACAAAATTTCATTCTGAGTGGACATAATAATAATAATAAAGACTCTTGAATCTTGAATCTAAATAAATATTTTTAGGGAAATGGCATTCACCTCTCAACAGTCTGTGGTTCTATAGAGTTGTAAAATCTATGCCAGAGGGCACTGAAAATGTTCTGCCAGCTAATGATGGTGGAAAAACATGACTACGGCACTTTTTCAATTTTTATTTTACATATTTTCTTTTGTAATTTGTCACTTTTCTCTAACTTGTCACCATGTTGATATTATGTACAGTATTTAAAAAAATGAAAGAATCATACATAAATGATTGAAAAGTGGTACTCATAACAGGTAAATATGACATTAAAATATTCGAGTTGACAAACCTGTTGTATAATATATATATATATGTAATGCATATATATATATATATATGAATTTCCTGTCAATATTTGTATTCAAATATCTAAGTTTAAAAAAATGTGGTATATGTTCCACGGACAAGTAGTGGCAGTAAAGTAACACCATTTAGTTCACAACCATTTTTATGATTTTGAACCAGTTTCAAGGACACTTGGTTATAGTCATACGTTCTTATATACAGTACATATGAACTGTCTGCTTCATGGTGTGGACGGCTAGAGATGAGAACAGAACATTTCCCTTTTCAGTGCTGCTAAGATGACCAGTTTTAAAGGATCAGGTAACTACACGGTGCTGCATATGCTGGTGTCTATCAACGCTCCCCAATAGGCAGCATACCCATGTTTTATTATTATCCTCACCATGTCACCCTTTAGGCCCCCACCACATCTTACCCATGTATGAAGGCAGTACAATTTAGCACAGACATTCACTCCACTTTATTCCGCTTGTGAGCACAAATATGTAAAACAATGTCAATAAACCTGATGGCTTACAAATATAGCTACAGAACACAAAGTTTTAAGTAACTTATTATTATCTATAAATAGATAATTAATGAGATACTTTAAGTCACACATATTTTCTATAAACTTTATGCATAAATAAGGTGATATTGATTTGAAATAGTCCATATATAGAGACTAAAATCGAATATACAAAAATATATTACTGTACTATAAATTCGTCATTACTGTATATAATTTTTAAAATATTTCCAGTATTCAAGCCAACTGACTGAATTGTGCTACCTCGCTTAATTTTATACAGCAAAACATTTAAAAAAATAGTTTAACAACCATTAATATACGTACAGCCAAGGAAAAAAAAAAACAGGAAACCACTTTTGATGGGGATCCTTTTCAAATTTGGCTCTTATTATTATTTTTTTTCCCCCCAAAGGTTTGTCAAACCAAACAGGATAATAAATAGCAAAAAATATAAGTGCATGGATAATAATAAAATACTTACTGGCGTGCCTGGCCCGGTGCTTGTTGGGCTTGTTGAGCTCTCTCTCTGACTCAGAGTCCTCCTCTTCTGATGGAATTCCAAAGGAGACGGAGAAGGAGGTGGGATCTTCATTAGCATGCCCTCCTTCTCCCTTAGCATAATTCTGTTGTTCATCAGCTGTTGCCTCGGTTCCAATGGCCCCCACTCTTTCTGTTCCGGTGTCGTTCCTCGACGGCTGTATGGGAACCTCCACATGTCCCAGCAGAGCTGAGGGAGAACTGACAAGCACACCTCGCTGACTTAGAGGCTCTCTCTCCTGCAGTGGTAAATAAACAGAGCAGCCTGGTGCACTCTTTGTGGCGTTGAGATTCTCAGCGTTTGGTTGATGGCACAAATCTCCTTTAACTCCACGAGCACTTTCTAATGAGGTACAACCTGTGTCGTCGAGGCTGGCCTTAGAGAGTGACAAGTGCAATTCCACGACAGCTCCTGGAGCGATTTCTAACCTGGGGCCTCTATCACTAGAATTATAGGTGTCTGGTCCAGCCTTGTCCTTGGGAGCTGGAATACAAAACTGGGTTCGGACCATGGTGTTCCTTGCAGGGCACTTTGTATCGCTATTTCTGTCTCCATAATGTCGCTCGTCCTCATTCTCAGATTTATAAGGATCTTTCGATTCCCTCCAGGAAGCCTGGCATGCGCTGTTAACTGATTGCGACCGCAGTTGAGGGGATAGTCTGCATTTGTAATGAAGAAACAATGGTTAAAGAAAAAGAGGTCAAGTTGCTATGCGTGCATACATTTATGATACTGGATCGTCTGTACTCGTGTAAATCCACAGCAATCAATTACAGGGATCCCTCGCTACTTCGTGCTTCAATTCATGCGACTTCAGTGCCTCGCGCTTTTTAAAATAAATAAATAAATCAATAAATATTCATCGAATTAAAAAATAAGGAAATTAAAGAAGAATAGGGGGGAAAAGTTAAGGAAAATGCCACAAAAACAAGGCCAATTATGCAAAAAAAAAAAAAGAACCTTAAATAAACACAAAACAAAAAATAACCCAAAACCTCCCATCAAAACCAGTTACATTGTTATGCGGTGCGCATCTGCATGCGTGCATGTGCATCTGTATGTGTGCATATTTATATTTTATTTACATCTTATGCATTATTTTTTTAGTGTTTAATTGTTATTATAAGTATTTATAGCATTGAATATGTATTTATTGATATTATATACACATATACATGCACGTACGTATACAGTACGTACATGTATATACACATATACATATACGTACTGTATATGTCAGTCGGAGGGGGGTGGGGGTTGAGGGGGGGGTGGGGGTGATCCTACGTCGCAGATTCTGATGGGTCGTGTAGGGATCTCGGTCCCAATTAACCGCGGAAAGTGAGGGACCCCTGTATTA
>CM045745.1:13357781-13667781 GCA_024760905.1 Plotosus lineatus | reverse complement strand
CACTGTTTAGGTTACAGCATTGCCATGGGGGGTAAATTGTACCCGCTGTCTGATAGCAGCATTACACTGATTACAGCTGTACAGCTGTGTGTGTGTGTGTGTGTGTGTGTGTGTGTGTGCGTGCGTGCGTGCGTGCGTGCGTGCGTGCGTGCGTGCGTGCGTGCGTGTGTGTGTGTGTGTGTGTGCTGCATTTGCATTTACCTTTATGGAACAAATCATTCATCAATTTTTGCTGCTACTCTGTTTTATTAAAATCAAACTTTCATAAGATGAGCGCAGTCTCTGAGGAAGTTAATAAATGTGCGTATCCTTTTTCTGCCTTATCGGTTTCCCATATAGATAATTAAATCATTCTTAATATGGCAGCACAGTGACGTAATAGTTAGCACGTCTGCCTCACAATAAGGAGGTCCTAGGTTTGAGCCTCTCGCTAGGCCCAAGCTGTTCGAGGTATACCCTGCCTTCACCCAGAGTAAGCTGACAACGAATTCAGCCTACCCATGGACCCAGTAGGTTTAAATGGTTCAGCAAATACATAATTTAATGAATAATAGGCCTGACATATGAATGACATTCATAGACATAGTATTCACCAGCAGGTGCAGATAAGGCGCAGCCTTACCACATATCACAGCAGTAAACTGGAGATGTTCATTTATTCATTTTCTGGACCATTTAATCCTAATTAGGGTCGCAGGGAGGCTGGTGCCCATCTCAGCTGACTCCTCTGGGGGGGCAGAGTACACCCTGGACAGCTCGCCAGGCCATCGCAGGGCTAACACTCATACAATCGTTCACCCACACACTCACACCTAGGGGAGATTTGGAACAGCCAATTAACCTACTGTGCATGGTTTTTGGACTGTGGGAGGAAACCGAAGTACCCAGAGGAAACCTACACAAGCACGGGGAGAACATGCAAACTCCACACAGAAACGCCCAAGCTGGAAATGAACCCAGGCCTTCTTGCTGAGAGGCAGACATGTTAACCACTGCACCACCTGCACTGTGATGTTGATTCATAAAGTAATTATTCCCAACCCCATGCATATTAAATTCTACTAAAATACTTTAAAAGTAATTTTTTAAATTTTGTTTTGTCATGTTCAAGTAGAGGGGCAGTGGTGGCCTAGTGGTAAAGGTGCTGGATCACTGATCCTACTTTGGGGGTTCAGGGCACACTCTCGACGGGTTGTCACTGTCCCCACCTCGGATAACTGGGTTATCAAAGGCAGGCCATCTCTCTCACTGTCTATGCTGAGTGGCTGTAAAAGAACCATTGCTGACTTTTGTCAAGAGTAGCTTCATAGCTGTCATTGTGTTTCTGCCCTGCGATAGCCTGGCGTTTTCCAGGGTGTACTTTGCCCTAACCCAAAGTCGGCTGAGAGGGGCGCAAGCCTTCCCGCAACCCTAATTAGGATTAAGCTGTTTAGAAAATGAATGGATTTTCAAGTTGATGCTCTCTTGATTTTCTTGTATCTGATGGTACACAGTCAATATGCGCTGCCTGATAGGGGTATTATTGGACCTCATGGTAAAAATAGAATCTATGACAAAATGCAAGTAGACAGCCACTGGAACAGGAAACACACCACCCTGTACTTGCTTTAAATAATATTTTGACTATAAGAGGATTTACACCGCTTAACAGTTAATGGCAGGACTACCAGGGTTGCAAATTGTTCATCAAATTGGACTAGGTATGGCCGAGATCTTGTTTTCATTACCAGAAAATGAGAAAATAAAAAAAAATATGTCTCCCTTTGCCAGTGCATCACTTTTTTGGCCGGCTATCAGGTGAGGTTTTACCTTTTGTGTGAACTACATACGTGGAAAGTACCATGACACGCCGACTTTCATTCAGCAGGAAATTGCGCGTTTGTCTGTCACAGTACATGAGTACGCACTTTTCCCCGAGTAATTTATTACCTTTCGTGTCAGCTTTGCATCATCATCATCTTCTTTTTCTTCTTCCGCTTAATCCGGGGTCGGGTCAAGGGCATCAGCTTAAGCAGTGAGGTCTAGACGTCCCTCTCACCAGCCACTTCCTCCAGCTCTTCCGGGGGAAACCGAGATGTTCCGAGACCAGCCGAGAGACACAGTCATTCCAGTGTGTTCTGGGTCAATCCTGGGGTCTCTTCCCGATTGGAAATGCCCAAAACACCACACCAGGTAGGCGTTCAGGAGGCTTTCTAACCAGATGCCTGAGCCACTTCAACTGGCTCCTCTCAACTCTGAGACACATCGGTTCTACTTCAAGCTGCACCCGGATGGATGGCTGAGCTTCTCACCCTATCTCTAAGGGAGAGCCCTGCCACCCGGCAAAGGAAGCTCATTTCAGCCACATGTATCCGCGATCTTGTTCTTTTGGTCAAACTACTGGCTATAGGTGAGGGCTGGAATGTAGATCAACTGGTAAATTGAGACCTTTGCCTTGCAGCTCAGCTCCTTCTTCACCACGATGGACCGGTACAAGCTCCGCATTACAACATTGCTCCGAGAATCATTAGGATATGCAAAGCCCTCTTCGACAATAAAGTGGCAATTCAAGGAGTTTTCGAATGAGTGTACAGATGCTCCCCGACTTACGTTTTTGTTTGGTTCCGGACGGCTGAACGTAATTTGAAAACGAACGTAGGTTGTTACGTACTGTATGTTCCAGTGACGTATGACGTTCATACTGTACTATACATCCATAAATACCATTACCGTATCTCATAAAACACCTCTAAATCAATTATTATAAACATAACAGTGTAAAATAATATCAAATATACCAAATAATATCAACATTAGTTTCAAATAAATTAAATTCAAGAAAAATAATTTCAAATAGATAAATTTTAATCAAATTCACTCATCAAATATCAAATACAGTATCAAATATAACCTTTAACATTCTCTATGATGCGTCACTTTACATGCCGAGTCACTTTACATGAAACTTAAAACAGCCAATCAACGCTTACAATATGTGAGGCGCTCAACACCGAAAGTAGTGTACTTGCTTGTGCTTGAGACAAAGCGCGGGTTATACGGACTTCTGGTCTTTCAAGTGAGTAAGGGCGCCGTTGAATACCATTTAGTACTCAGCCTGCACTGATGTGAATCACCAGCAGAGCGGAGAGTTCTCTTTCTTTTCTGGATTCGGGTTATCATTCATTTTACAACTCTCTTTGCTTTAACTGAGTATGCATGGTAGATTGTGCCGATTTGAGCAGATAGTTAATTCATCCCTGTGTATGAGACTTGCACCCATGCTAGTAGGCTTATGCTTCTGACCAACCATATTTGCTTAGGGTTACAAAAGTCCGCAAAACAGTGTAAACACCAAGATCACAGAGACGACGTCTTAACACAACGGTAACACGCTATATATATATATATATATATATATATATATATATATATATATGTGTGTGTGTGTGTGTGTAAAACTGAACTGGGAAGGAGGGGCACGTTCAGTCTGTTGTTTGTAAACAATGGACGCAGCTTCATTACGTCATTACGTCAGCATATTACTTAGGTCCGTCTAAACTCAAAATTTGACTTTTTTTTGAAAAAAAAACAACAACAAAAAAAACAAAACGTAAAATCGAAAAAACGTAAAATGGATGAATGTAAGTCGGGGAGCGTCTGTATTCACTCTACTTTTTAACATAGACATAGGTGAGCTGTTAGTTTTGCAATTCTACAACTTTTCATCTTGGTTACTAACTTTAATTCTTATTTCTTTCGTATACACCTCACAGACAGTCAATCAGAAAAATGCTTCAAAATTGAAAATATGGTCAGCATGGTGGTGTAACTGTTAAAACTGGCCCAGAAAGCTACAATCACGGAAATAAACAACCATTCACTCTCACATTCACAGTGAATATTTGTTTATTTCTGTGTTTGTCTCGAAATAGACTTTTAGACTTGCCTAAGGTGTACCCCATCTCTTGCCCTATGTTAGCTGGGAATGGCTCCAGCTTCCCAGTTACCCTGCCTAAGTGATATAGAAAATGAATGGATGTCAGTAGGCTTTAAAATCTGAATCTATCATAAGAAAGATAATAGAAGCTTTAAAAAAGAAAAATACAGAATCAATGAGCTAGTTTAAAGATTACCCCATCCAAATAAATACTTTTAAACTCAGTCACGTTATCCAGTGCACATAAAGCTAACTAGCTCGCACCTGTGATTGGTTGTAATTATTATGATTACCTCAGCAATTCTTTGAGAATTCCAGTGTTAGAGGGTGAAACTGAAAGCAAAAAATATGGGTGGCAGGGCACTGTCAAAAGATTTCAGAGTTAAAATTGCAGACAGGCAGATGTCAGGAGATGTATACAAAAAAGTTCAAAACGGTTATCCTTCCCTTGGAGCACAACAAGGTCTATAATTAAGTAGTGGAAAGTGTTGATCCTACCATGACCTTTCCCGAATCAGGCTCCTGCTTAAAACTGTATGGAAGACTGAGAAGAAACCTGAACAGAGAGGTCTCTACAAGGCTTACAGCGACTTTGAAGTAGCTACATTAATTTTTGGCAAAGAATGGTAATTATGTGCATGTGACAACAAAAACACAAATGCTCCAATAATGTTCTCGAAATGGATGGTTCTCTTTTTATACCCATTTATAATTATTTAATGTCGGACAATCATACTACTGCAAGAAAAATAAAACAGCCATAAAATACCATAGGCCACCGCACAACCGACCTAGGAAATGAACTTTATTTCAACAATTACTAGATGGGAAAAAAATCTGGACATATTTAAAACTCAATGACAATAATCTACAGTGGCCTGTACAACAGGTGACTATCCTATGGTACACATTAACATTTGCATTATGACAGTTGGCATTTCATACAGCTGAGCAATTGAGGCTTAAGGGCCTTCAACACACCCATAACTCTCCAAGGAATTTGCCCAATTATTTGGCATGGATGATGTTTGTCATGTATATACTGTACCTGTTTTGTGATGTATGTGACAGGTTTTGAGTATAACAGGCCAAGTCATCAGTAAAAGCAATCATATAATTAAAAAAAAAAACATTCATTCATTCATTTTCTGAACCCCTTAATCCTAATTAGGGTTACGGAGAGGCTGATGCCCATCTCAGCCAACTCTGGGTAAGGGCAGAGTACACCGTGGATAGCTCGCCAGGCCATCGCAGGGCAGAAACATGCTGATTGCTATATAGCCTACTCTTGTCAAAAGCATTTAAAAAGCAATACTTTTTAATTAGACAAGTAATAGGAGGATAATGTGCAGCAAATAGGTTATCATAAAATAAACCTGTGCATTGGGGTTTAGGTCTCCCTGTCAGGGTTTATTCTGTTATAAAAGACTAACTTGCTATATAAAAGTAAGGTAAAGTCCTTTGGGCTTTTTACACCCGAGCCCGAGAAGTTCAACTCCTCCTGGATGGGACGTTAATCCACCACAGGTTACCTTCCTTGTATATTTTTACTGGTACCCATTTATACTGCTGGGTAAACAGAGGCACACTTGTGGTTGAGACCTTGCCCAGGGGTCTTAGCACAGTGAGGGTCTCAGTGGGATTTGAACACAACAACCTCCCAATCATGAGCGCAGCTCCCTAACCACTTCATTACCGGCCCCACAATTTAACTTGATATATATTATCATTTAAATGAAATCTGAACTTGATTATGTACACTATACAGTACAGTGGTACCTCACTTTACGAAAGTCTCACCAAATGAAAAATGCAGGTTACAAAATGCATTTTCCTAAAATTTTTCTCTCTGTATATGAAACAAGTTCACGTGATGAAAGCGACATCTTAAAAATTCAAACACGCTATTCAAACATTAAAACGCACCATTCAAACATTGCACGAGCTGCTCTCCCATCAATGACATTCAAACATCCCGCCCCGCTGGCCCCCCATAAGGCTAAAAACTGAGCTGTCGTTCATGTCGCCTTCACTCGAGCGCCATCATGGACAGGTCCACCTGACGCCATCTTGGACAGGGATCCCATTGGCTAGGAGGGATGACGCAGCTACCTCCCATTGCCTATTATAGAGCTGAATCCACCTTGATGCTTTTCGTGTAAAGGACAGAGTGACTGTTGTTTTATGCTTTGTTTCTTGACTCAGGCTTTTAACCTTCCATAAACATTTGTAAGATTATAACTCTGCTAAGAAAACATGGTCAACACACGCACACACACACACACACACACACACACACACACACACACACACACACACACACACACACACACACGCAAACACACACGAGTGAGAAGAAGAAACAGGCTCAAGTGATATCACAAAGGAATATGGCCAAATCGGTCTACCATCGGTACGATATTGAAGCAGAAGGAGGTCTTAAAAGGTATGCTTTTATAATATTTATAGGGTTTAGGGGGTAGTATTGGGGGCCTTGGAACGAATCACGCGTTTTACATGTAAAATGCGGTTCAATTTCCGAAAAATGCAGGTTAGGAAAAAGGCTCTGGAACGGATTAATTTCGTAAAGTGAGGTACCACTGTATATGTAGAGTAATGAAGTCTTTGTGCCAGGCAGTATGCCTAAGTTATGATACATGAGCGAGAGGTATGACATCATCTCAGGAATGCACCGTTAAGTTGATATTATCTGAGAGTTTTGTCTGCTTCTCCAGGTGCAGGTTTTACTTTCAAAGGCTACATTTGTTTTGTGCAGCTCGAAGAATGTGAGGAGTTATGACTTCACTATTTTTCAGTGAAGCCAGAATTCCCCCAAAAGACTGATGACAAAGGAAGAAAACAATCTTCCTTATAAGGAAAACTGTCTACTACATGCACCCAGAGACACAAAGTTGGACAGAGGCACATAGACCTGAAGCTGCAAATAAACACAAATGTGGTCCAAGAACATAGTAGAATATTTCTCATAGTCATGCTAATTCTTCATTTTTTTTTTTCCTTGATATGTTTGTCTTTCACATTATCAAAAAAAAATTGTCAATTGTTAAAGTTTATGTCTTCCAGACGACATGCTGGATGAACAGAACAACTTCACCAAACCTTGTCAGACATCATTCTATCATCATGAGTCTCTTCTCAGAAGTACAGGCAAATATTTACTCCCTCAGCTAAAACATCTGATCTCACACATGGCTTATAGGGCAGTGAACTCAGACTTCCCAGTTTTAATTTAGAAACATCTAGAAACTCATACAAATAGATTTTCTGTTGAGTGGATGAAAAGGGTGGATAACGCGACAACTTTTACCCATGATTTAACTTCATTGGCTTAGACAGAAAAAAGGTCAGCCTCTTGGCGGACCTACAGTTAGTCAGCCATTACAGCTTGATTTGGTGCCAACTGGCCATATCATACCGAATTGTTCCCATCATCGCAAATAATTTTAAGCCCCACTCAAATACCTTTATGATCTTTATGATGAACATCTTGACTGATAAAACGCACGCCGTCAATCCCAGACTTATACTACACGTGAATACACTAGAATATTCAATGTGAATATAAATGAAATACCCCAAAGCAATGCTGTCTCACACTATTCCCTTAAGACTGATCTGATTTGTACGTTGGCAAACATCCAAGTCAGTGGAATGTACATTTCTGAAGAGTAAAATTATTTTGACAAGCGAATGACCACTGGGCACAATAAGTTATGCAAGATAACACACTGAGGCCATCACTGGCAATGTGGAATCACGTACGTTGTAATCAGCTTCAGGCAGTTAGAATTTGTAAACAAGCAAAAAAAAAAAAAAAAAAGATTTTCAGATTGGACCTTCAGGAGACTGAAAACACTCCAGTAGTTTCCTTCTGAAAGAAGTTACTGTTGCCAACCAATTACGCATGGAAAATGTTTTATAGGGTTTTTGGCTCCCACTCCGGGAATCAAAGCACAGGGTCACCTCTGCCAGTCTTTTTATTGAATATACATAACCACTTTATCCTGCGGGGGCAGTGGTGGCTTAAGCTTAAGCTCTATGGGCTTATTGTTGCTCTTATCCTCTCCACCAAGTAAACAGCGTTAATCAAAATAATAATTATAGAGGTACAAACACCCACCCACTACAAACACACAAATACTATCTGGAACATCCACTTAATGAAACACATTGAGACATAGAGCTAGGCAGTGGTAAAGGTGCTGGCTCACTGATCCTAAGGTTGGGGGTTCAAGCCCCACTCTCCACGTGTTGTCATTGTCCCCCACCCAGTGCAGCTAACTGGGTTATCATAGGCCGGCCATGTCTCTCACTGTCTATGGCAGGGGTCACCAACCTTTTTAAAACTGAGAGCTACTTCTTGGGTACTGATTAATGCGAAGGGCTACCAGGTCGATACACACTTCTGAAATAACAAATTTCAATTTACTTTAAATTATATGTTATTATTAATAATTAATGCTATCCATCTATGTGAAGATATTGATTGGATTTTTTTTTAAAAATAGCAAAAAAAATTACATGCAACTCAATGGAGAGTGGCGCTATGGAGCCGCGGGTCTGTTTTAAAAATAGCAGTGAACAGGCCTGCGGGCTACTCATGTTGTCCTTGTGGGCGACCTGGTACCCGCAGGCACCATATTGGTGACCCCTGGTCTATGGTGTGAGGTTCATGTAAAAGAATCATTGCTGACTTTCAATAAGAGTTGAAAAAAGCAAAGTCGTCAGCGTGTTTGCACCCTGCGATGGCCTGGCGAGCTGTCCAGGGTGTACTCTGCCCTCGCCCGGAGTCGGCTGGGATGGGCGCCAGCCTCCCCGCGACCCTAATTAGGATTAAGCGGTTACAGAAAATGAACTGATCAGGGTTGCGATGGATCCGGGGTCTATCCCAGGAACGCTGGGTATGAGGTGAAAACAATGATCACACGGGATACCAGTTTATTGTAGGACACCATATAAAACTCTACATGAACAATGAAATGTGTACAGGATGAGCTTGGGAAGACTAAAAGTGTGAGGAATGCCACTTATTGTACCGGTGTGCTACTCAGAGCATAGCTTCTATAATTAAAATGCTAGAGGGTTATTGATGTGCCAGGATTTTCTACGGAGATGAATTTAAGCTTCCTGGGAAGAATAAGAGTCTTCATGAGAAGCGTGATGTCCTTTACAAGGAAGAAAAGTCAAGGGCGTATAACTTTGTTCTCATTTTTCTACTGACCGACATTAATGATAAGGTGACATCATCAAAATGCGCCCTATTTACTTTCTTTTAAGAATTTTTCTCTTCTTTTTGACAAGAAAACACCTTGCTGTATGATTTTCTCGATAGAAATTAGGTAGAGTAAACAAAAACCTTTCAGGTTCTAAATGTTTTCAGCGTGCATCCCAATTCAGATTTTCCAAACAATTGTACTGTAGGATCTCTTTCAGTGTACATTGTAATATTTTCCCTTTTCCATATCCACCTGATTCCACTAATAAGTTCATTTGCATATGTCGGTGAGTTGAAGTGAGTGTACAGGAGCAGTGAAAACACTGAAATCTACCAGACATGGGGGTCCTACAGGACCAGGGTTGGGAACATCTGCCTTAACTCAAGTGTTTCACAAGAGCATGGCTAATATTTTCTGATGCAGTCATAGCCACGAAATTCAGTTTTACATTCTAAATGTAAAACATAACGGGTAATCCTATCCCTATGGGGTAAGGCTGGATGGTTCTTCATAGAACACTAAAAGAAGAGCATTTGTTGGGTAATCCAGAGTTCTTAGTCCCCTAATTAGAATTCTACTCCGACAGGCTAACACTGTTGTTGTGTTGTTTACAGAACCCATAGATTCTAAACAAGTACATTAATAAATAAATAAATAAATAATGATGGATTCTCATAACCGAAGAACCGACAAAGCATTACACTGCCTTAACTAAATTTTGTTTGACTTCATGGAAAAAAAAATCTCTTACATAACGGGCATGCTCTTGTGTAAACAAGAGTAACGCTTAATGTCTTACATAGGGTCCACAATACTAACAATTTTTACTTGTTTACACTTTGATCATATCCATGAGAGTGTTAAGAACTAACATGCTACAGTGACCCACTAGCAGATGTTTATTACCTTATAAGGGCTCCTGCTTGAGTGTGATGGAGGATCTCTCCCAGCTACCATCACTACTATAATCTGCTCCCATTTACTTACATGGACTGAGTATGCAGCATAAATCATATTCATGTGCTACTCTTAAAACTTTGAACATTTTAAAGCTTGCTAAATCCTTATTGTATACACAGACCATGTATACATGGGGTATAGGCTCACATCCCGGTCACATCATAAATCCAGATAAACTGCCATTGTGTTGATAGCATTAACAGCATACTGAGTTCAGTGTGAACTCTGGAGCCACATCATTATTTGGGGATGGGTTTGGGCTTGGTTATGAATTTCATAGGAGACAATTACCCCCAAAAATATTTATTTTGCTCCAAAGCCAGAAACTCAATCTGTAAAGTATTTCAAGTTTTAATTTGCATATACAGTATTAGTAAGCCTGGAAAGAATTTAGTGTTGCAATCAAGTTGATGTCTCGTTTGCACACAATAAATAATCCATAAAGCATTAAATAAATCCAGAGCCATCGTTATGAAGCTGTCAGTCATTATGACGTAATACCCCAAATGAGCGCAGCTTCCCGAATTAACTCATTTAATTGTTATAATTAATTTAAATGTTAAAACTGGAAGTCTTTCCAGACCGCGTGTATGTTATGTGAATCTCACCTGGTGCACCTGAACGTGTAGGTGCGGCTCCACGTCATTTTGGCGCAGCTGGAAGCCCCAAGGCGCGCGACCCAGCACCGTTACGCATGCGTAATCCTCCGCGCTCATCCCGTACCGCGCGCGTCTGTCTCCGCTCCGTGTCTGTGATCTGCAGAATATGTTCAAAGGGTTTAGGGGGAAGAAATCACGGCCAGCCCCCTGCTCAGCGTCATGACTTTTAGAACTGCCCAAAGTTCTCTGAGATCCTTCGCAAACTGGGGCTTGAGATGATTGCTCAAGCTTGTACACCTCCGACACCAATAAATCATCCCTTTAACCACGTCCAGATGTTTCCAGATGGCAACATGTCCCCCACACACATCTTGTTGGTCTGAAGCAGGTTCATGTGTGAGTAAACACACGTGAACACACGTGAATAGGAAAGCAAGCTGGGGTCAACCGGATGTGATAAACCTTGATCAGCCTCAGTACATTTCAATTCAAGAATCTAACAGATGGTCATCTTGTACCAAAACTGCTTAATGGGGATTTCAAGTCAGTCCAAAGTCTATAAGTGGAGCCGGTTAGGGTGCTGCGCTCATGATCAGGAGGTTGTCAGTTCGAATCCCATTGAGAGCCTCACTGTGCAAAGACCCCTGGGCAAGGTCTCAACCACAAGTGTACCTCTGGTCACCCAGCAGTATAAATGGGTACCAGTAAAATACTGTATACTGGGAAGGAAACCTGTGATGGACTAGCGTCCCATCCAGGGGGAGTTGAAATCCTGGTCGCTTCACACTATGGAAACCGGGGATAAGCACCGGCTTGGGTTCCCCCCCCCCAAAGTCTATAACTGCTGA
Organism: Plotosus lineatus; assembly: GCA_024760905.1. Classification (NCBI taxonomy): domain Eukaryota; kingdom Metazoa; phylum Chordata; class Actinopteri; order Siluriformes; family Plotosidae; genus Plotosus; species Plotosus lineatus. The sequence continues at coordinate 13,656,221 of CM045745.1, read as the reverse complement.
TTATTTATGGATATTGATCATTTATAGCTTCAATATTGCACGGCTCATTTTAATACTCGATTCCTATTGGCCTGGATTTCATTCTTACAATTATCAAGCATTCGCTAAAGTGACGAAGGAACTCCACTCTTGTCCGAACATGAAGTCTGGTCTTCTCTACCCAGCGCCATAGTGCCATTACTTGGACAGATCTACAGGTTCGAGGATGTGGCTGCAGCAGCGGTTTATGATGATAAACCTGCCAAAAAGTTGATCATCATCCAGACGCGGTTTAATCGTTAAATTATTTGGTTAGTTAGCTGTTATTGTTGCTGCTGGACTCAGAAACGTTATTTTACTTCTATCAAGACACCTCAGGATTATGTCTGTTGCATAAGTCTGTGACAGGATTACATATTTACATTATACAGGGATATCTCACTTTCCGCGGTTAATGGGGATCGAGACCCCCCCGCGACTGCCGAATTCCATGAAGTCGGATTGACCCCCCTGACTGACGTATTTTTGAATGTATATGTGTTTATAACATCAATAAATACATATTCAATGCTATAAATGTTTAACAATAACAATGAAACATTCAAAAATAATGCATAAGATGTAAATAAAATATAAATACACACACATACAGACGCGTACCTCACATAAAAATGTAAGTAGTTTTGTGGGTTTTTTTTTTTTTGCATAATTGGCCTTGTTTTGAAGCATTTTCCTTAACTTTCCCCCTATTTTTCCTTAATTTTATTATATTTTTGCACTTCTCTGCATTGTCCCCCTAGTGCAGCTAACTGGGTTATCATAGGCCGGCCATGTCTCTCACTGTCAATATTGAGAGGCTGTAAAAGAACCATTGCTGACTTTCAACAAGAGTAGCTGCATAGCCAGAAGCCTGTTTCCACCCTGCCATGGCCTGGCGAGCTGTCCAGGATGGACTCTGCCCTTGCTCGGAGTTGGCTGAGATGGGCGCCAGCCTCCCCGTGACCCTAATTAGGATTAAGCGGTTACAGAAAATGAATGAATGAATTATATTCCAAACCACTTATTTGTTTGCATTTACAGTTCTACATTTATTTTCTGATTTTTTTTCCGTTTCAGACCCCCCCATCTGTTGACTCTGCAGTTTTAAGCAGTTTATTTATTTAATTTTCTTCCTCTCCTTTCTTCTGTATTTCCTGTTGTAAGTGGATAACCTGTGCATTTGAGATTGTTTGTACACTTTCAGCACATGGTGCGCTTTACATTGAGTTTTAAAGTTTGCATATTGTCACATTCCTGTAGTTTTAATAAAGTAAACTGGTTGCATTGCACCGAATATCGTCACAATTGTGGGAGGAAACTGGAATACCCAGAGGAAACCCGCACGAGCACAGGGAAAATATGCCAACTCTACACAGAAAGGCCTCAGTCAGTCATGAAGTTAAGACAAATTTTTACAAATTTAGACTATTTTGATGTAAGATGACAATGCTAACCACAGCACCACCACCATACTGCTCCAGAAAATAAACAAGCAAACAGATGAATAAAGTTTTGTACTGTTTTGGATTTGCTGGTGATTTTTTTTTTTTTTTATCTCAGTTTTGTGTATATATTGAGTTATCTTCATTCTGGTGATAAAAATTCATTCATTACTTTATTTTATAAGCCGCTTAAACACAATTAGGGTCATGGCGAGGCTGGTGCCCATCTTAGCCGACTCTCGGTGATGGCAAGATACAGCTTGAACAGCTTACCAGCTCACCATTCACACTCACAAACACACCTAGGGATGATGTGGGAAATACAATTTGCATTCTGTGCATGTTTTTGTACCCAGAGGAACCCACAAAAGCACAGGGAGAACATTCTACACAGAAACACTCGAGGCTGGGAATTGAAACCAGGCTTTCTTGCTGTGAGGTGGACATGCTAACTACTGTGCCGCCATACAATCAATATGTTCTTAAAATTATGATTAAAACCTCATAGAAAGTCAAACAATTTTTTTTCATTCCTTTATTTTTTTGCTGAACCACTTACTCATGACCTACTAGGGTCGTGGGGAGGCTAGAAGTTATTTCAGCTGTATAAGGCCAAAGGCAGGGTACATTCTGAACAGCTCACCGGTCCATCACAGTGACAGCACACACATTATTCATTCACACTCACACTTAGTATGACTTAGTATAACCATGGGAGGAAACCAGAGTACCTGGGGGAAATACAGGCAAGCGGTTGGGAGAACATGCAAACTCTAAATTGAACAAGCAGCACACAGAACCTTCTGGCTGTGAGGCAGATGGGCTAGTCACCACACCATCATGCTTCCAATAAATTTGTGAAAATATTTAAATTCGCATATTACAGTAATGTATTGGGCTGAAATTATTTTACACATTATTCATAAAGCATAAAAAAAGTGTTTAAAAAAGAGGAAACATATAGTACAGTATGTTTTTAAAACATTTGTAATCATGTTGGTTTCTTAAACCAGTCTTCAAAGCATTTTATAGTCATGTGACTGTTGTTAGGATGCCTTAAAAGCAGCAGATGAGAAATGAATAACAATTCATCAATTATGGATAAACATGCCATAATGCTCCTTGTAGGGTCACCCAAGGCAAACAGGTCCTGGGTGAAGGTCCAGACGAAGGGTGGTTCAAGAAGAGCTCTATGATGAAGAAAAAAACAAGGATACAGTTTCCCTTGTCCGGACGCGGGTCACCGGGGTCCCCCCCCTGGAGCCAGGCCTGGGGGGAAGGGCTTGAAGGCTTCTGCCCATGGAGTCCGGCCGGGCCCAGCCCGAAAAGGAGACATGGGTCCGACCTCCCATGGACCCACCACCTCTGGGAGGGGCTATAGGGTTCAGGTGCAATGTGAGTTAGGTGGTGAGTCGGTGTGGGCATCCTTGTTGCCCCCCCCTGTCTTGGTGCCCAAATGTTGGAGTTCTCCCCAGTCAACGAAATGGTATCTTCCCTCTGCCTTCGAGTGAGGGGATGGATCCTGACTTATTTGTGCTTATACACCAAATGACAGTTCAGAGTACTGTACTCACCATTCTTGGAGTCTTTGGGGGGGGTGTGTTGGAGAGCACTTCCTCGGGAGACTTACTCGTTGTCTTCGGAGACTTCCACGCCCATGTGGGCAACGATAGTGTGACCTGGAAGGGTGTGATTGGTAGGTACGGCTTCTCCAGTCTGAACCCGAATGGTGTTTCATTGTTGGACTTCTGTGCTCATCACAGTTTGTCTATCACGAACACCATGTTCAAACATAAGGGTGCCCATAAGTGCACTCGGCACCAGGACACGCGAGGTTGCAGCTCGATGATCGACTTTGTAGTTGTGTCACCGTATTTGCGGCCGTATGGTCTGGACACTCAGGTGAAGAGGGGAGCTGAGCTGTCTACCAATCACTAGCTGGTGGTGAGCTGGCTTCGAAGGCGGGGGAGGCTGCCTTCCAGACCTGGTAGGCCCAAGTGTGTAATTAGGGTCTCCTGGGAACATTTGGTGGAGTCTCCTGTCCGAGAGGCCTTTAACTCCCACCTCCAGCAGAGCTACAACCATTTCCAGGAGGAGGCGGTTGACATGGAATCTGAATGGGCCATGTTTCGTGCCTCCATTGTTGAGGCGGCAACCCATAGCTGCGGCCGGAAGGTCGTCGGTGCTTGTCGTGGTGGTAACCCCAGAACCCGGTGGTGGACACCTGTGGTGAAGGGGGCCGTCCAGCTGAAAAAGGATGCCTATCGGGTCTTATTAGCCTGTGGGACTCCAGAGGCAGCAGACAGGTTTCGGCAGGCCAAGCGTGCTGCAGCCGAATCTGCCACAGATACAAAATCTCGGGAGTGGGAGGAGTGTTGTGAGGGCTCGTAGAGTGATTATTGGTTGGCCTCAGAAAGGTTCTAAACCACCATCCGACGCCTCAGGAGGTCCCCCTGTTTACAGTGGAGGTGGGGAGCTGCTCACCTCGACTGGGGATGTCACTGAGAGGTGGAGGGAATACTTTGAGGACCTTCTCAATCCCACCAACACGCCCTCTGTGGAGGAGGAAGACCCTGGGGGGTTTGGGCGGGGGTCTGCCCATCACTGGAGTAGAGGGCACTGAGGTAGTCATAAATCTCCTCAGTGGTCGGGCTCCGGGATCGGATGAGATCCGCCCTGAATATCTCAGGGCTCTGGATGATGTAGGACTGTCTTGGTTGACACGTCTCTGCAACATCACATGGTCATCGGAAGCTATACCTCTGGATTGGCAAACCAGGGTGGTAGTTCCCCTTTTTAAAAAGGGGGACCGAAGGGTGTGTTCCAATTATCGGGGCATCACACTCCTCAGAGTTTGGTTCATATTGGTAACAACAGGTGGAATTAATTTCCGGTTAGGTTTGGAGTCTGCCAAGGCTGTCCTTTGTCAACAATTCTATTCATAATTTTTATGGACAGAATTTCTAGGCGCAGTCGAGGCGTTGAGGGGTTCTGGTTTGGTGACCATTGGATCTCGTCTCTGCTTTTTGCGGATTATGTTGCCCTTTTGGCTTCATCAAACTGGGATCTCCAGCTCTCATTGGAGCGATTCGCAGTCGAGTGTGAAGCGGCCGGGATGGAAATCAACACCTCCAAGTCCGAGGCCATGGTTCTCAGTCGGATAAGGGTGGAATGCACCCTCCAGGTTGGAAATGAGGTCCTGCACCAAGTGGAGGAGTTTAGTAGGGTCTTGTTCACCAGTGAGGGAAGGATGGAGCGGGAGAGTGACAGACGGATCGCTGCAGCCTCCGCTGTTAAACGGAGCATTGGTAAATGCTAATGTACCAGTCTGTCACGGTAAAGAAGGAGCTGAGCCGCAAGGCGAAGCTCTCAATTTACCAGTCAATCTACGTTCCGACCCTCATGAGCTTTGGGTAGTGACTGAAAGACCAAGATCACGGATACAAGCGGCTGAAATGAGCTTCCTTCACCGGGTGGCGGGGCGCTCCCTTAGAGATAAGGTGAGAAGCTCTACCATCTGGGGAGTGCTCGGAGTAGTCCGTTGCTCCACATTGAGAGGGGCCAGTTGAGGCGGCTCAGGCATCTGGTCAGAATGCCTCTGGAGCGTCTCCCTGGTGTGGTGTTTCGAGCATATCCAGCTGGGAAGACACCTCAGGGTCAACCAAAACACGCTGAAGGTACTATGTCTCTCGGCTTGTCTGGGAAAACCTCGGTGTCCCCCCGGAAGAGCTGGAGGAAGTGGGCTGGGGAGAGGGATGTCTGGACCTTATGTTGCTGAGGTTGCTGCCCCTGCAACCTGACCCCGGGTTAAGCGGAAGACGAGATGAGTTGAGTACGTAGCTGAGTTTTGGGCAGCTGGGAGCTGCTCAGACATAGCTGTTTTTCTAAGATGCTTAATCCTAATTATGGTTGCAAGGAGGCTGGCAACCAACTCAGCTGACTCTGAGTGGGGGCAAAATACACCCAGGACAGCACACCAGGCCATGGCAAGGCCAATACACACAACTTGTCACACTCACATGCGATTTGAAACAGCTGTGCATGTTTTTGGGCTGTTCGACGAAACCAGAATACCCAGAGGAAATCCACGCAAGCACAGGGAGAACATGCAAACTCCACACAGAAACACCCAAGCTGGGAATCAAACCCAGGACTTTCTTGCTGTGAGGCTGACATGCTAACCACAGTATTTATCTATCTATTGGTCTGTCTGTCTCTCTATCTATCTATCTATTGGTCTGTCTGTCTGTCTCTCTATCTATCTATCTATTGGTCTGTCTGTCTGTCTCTCTATCTGTCTGTCTGTGTATCTATCTATTGGTCTGTCTGTCTCTCTATCTGTCTGTCTGTCTGTCTATCTATCTATCTATCTATCTATCTATCTATCTATCTATCTATCTATCTATCCATCTATCTATCGTTTGTTATTATTATAAATCTTTTCGGTGTTTCATATTTAGTGCCAAATAAAAATAATCATGTTTCAGAGATGAATATTGTATGAAAACCCTTCTGATTTCCTGAAGAGGAACTGCACTGCTCTGGTAGATGTTTGTATGAAGAGAAGATCTGGAGTTCACGCATCCTGCTACACGAACACAGTTGCAGTGCATCTTTGCTGACGTGTAGCGGGGAAACCACTATTGTGCGCATGCGCAGAAACAGCAAAACACGCGAGGCCGGTGCCGGGAGTTTGACGTGGCATTCCCGTTCGGCTTGCCTTACGTTCTCTACAGTCGGTCCAGCTCGGCGTCATCTCCTCCTTACAGGTAAATTCTCTTGTTTTTATTTATGATTGTTTTGGTGATGTTAAAGAGCAGACATTGCAGATGTTTATCGAGGCAGAGTGTGCTTTATGAGGCGGGTTAAAAAAATAAATAAAAGTTTCGTGTGTCTGTGAGAGAATTACCTCAGTGAACCTCTACTAACTACCCAACAACTAACGGTGTTTACAGAACACTCAACCCCGGGAATAGAACCCGTTAAACGGATTGTAACGGTTTAGTTCGTGGATATTGGTGTGTGAATTTATTTTAATCCAGGTTTTTTTTTTGTTTTTTTTTTGTTTTTTGTTTTCTACCGGGTTGAAGTCTGTTTGACGTGGCAGATGCTTCCCTTTCATACAGCACAAATCCGCCTGTTCTCCATCACTCCGTATTTATTTACTGACGTTCAGACTTAATCACAAACATTTTCATGTGTTTAAACATCTACACAGGATGGTAGTGCCACAGGTAGGTCAGGAAATTCATAAAATGATCAAAGACTTTGTATTTAAAGCCCATCACACTGAAAACAGGTGGGAAATGTACATATTCCTTTGGTCCGTTTTCTTACAGCGGGATGACTATTCCTAATAGAGCCTGATCTCTCTCGCTCTCTCTCTCGCTCTCTCTTTGTTTGTGTCTCTCTCTCTCTCTCTCTCTCTGTTTGTGTCTGTCTCTCTCTCTCTCTCTCTCTGTTTGTGTCTGTCTCTCTCTCTCTCTCTCTCTCTCTCTCTCTGTTTGTGTCTGTCTCTCTCTCTCTCTCTCTGTTTGTGTCTGTCTGTCTCTCTCTCTCTGTTTGTGTCTGTCTGTCTCTCTCTCTCTGTTTGTGTTTGTCTGTCTCTCTTTCTCTCTGCCTGTGTCTGTCTCTCTCTCTCTCTGTCTGTGTCCCTGTTTCGCTCTCTGTTTTCTGTGTTTCTCTGTGTGTCCCCCCCCCCTGGTCTTTCTCTCTGTTTCTCTTTCTCTCTGTCTCTCTTTCTTTCTTGCTCTCTGTCTCTCTCTGAGATAATGTTATGTTTTATCACTCTTGTTATCTCTCAATAGTTCATTGGTGAAGATTGGTATTTACAAAAGATCATGGGTTGCCGTTCAATCTGACATGAACCAGGGTTGTATTAGACTGTAATTTCATACAACACACTGAACCGCTTAATCCTGTTAAGATCGCAGGAAAGCTGGAGCCTAACTCGGCTAACACTGGGTGAATGCAGGTTACACCCTGGACAGTGTGCCAGACCATCACAGGGAAAACACACACATGCATGACAACCTTTAAGATTCACATATGGGGCACTTTGAAACATCTAATTAGCCTAATGGGCATGTTTTTGGACTGTGGGAGGAAACCAGAGTACTTGGAGAAAACCCAGACGAACACGAGGAGAACACGCAAACCTCACAGGACTACCCGAGTCAAGCCCAGGACCTGAACCTGGGACCTTTTTCCTGTAAGGTTGTTATGCTATCCATTGTACTACTGTCCCACCCATTTCAAATAAAAGATGGAAAAAAATGTTACTTTCCATGAAGTTGTAGTAATTTAAGCATTGCATTGCAGGAGTGCCATCCACCACTAAAGGTGGATGCATAACTGTTGGAATAATGGGACTATCATTACTATCACACTATCATTTCTGGACTTAGAGGAGTTTGATGTGGTTAATAAGAGCTGTGAGGCTGCTAAACTTCTTTGTTTGTGGAATGAACTATATCTAACAGGATGAGCCAGCAGGGTTATGTTGCTACGCCTCCGTACTCTCAGGCTCAGGTGGGAATGGCAGGATACCCCACTGCTTTTGGGGCGCCCTCTCCACAATCTCATTATGGGCACAATGGAGCTCCACCACAGTCTTTTCCTCCACACACAGCAGGTACAGCAAAATTCCCATCACTTTCCGTTTTCACTTTTGTTTTCTCTTTGGACAAAAACAAGCCTTCTCATTTTCTGTGTACACAAGAACATGTTATCTGTGGCTACTAGATATTGTAATCTAAAACTATTTATGCTTATGACTTAGTTTCATTTTACCCGTTGAACTGTACAGGTGTTATCATAGTTGGTGTTTTGATGGGTTTGATGATTAATTATCTACATATTTGAAAAAGCTAGTTGAATTATTTCTGAGTTTTGAACTGTTTATGCAGCTTGTTTTTGTCCCTGCACAATTGCACATGTAATATTAATGTAAAGATCTTTAATTAGTGAGATTAGACACAGTGAAAATTTAATTGTGTAGGAGTACAGGGATCCCTCACTTTCCGTGGTTAATTGGGACCGATATCTCTCCGAATTCCGTGAAGTAGGATCACCCCCCCCCCCCGTATATAATATCAATAAATACATATTTAATTCTATAAATGCTTATAATAGCAATTAAATATTAAAGAATAATGCATAAGATGTAAATGAAATATAAATACAGTACATACCCATACAGATGCGCATGTACGCACTCAGATGCGCGTGCACGCAAAAATGTAACTAGTTTTGATGGGAGGTTTTGGGTTGTTTTTTGTTTTGTTTGTTTAGGGTTTTTATTTTGCATAACTGGCCTTGTTTTTGTGGTATTTTAAACCCCCCCCCCATTCTTCCCTAATTTCCTTTTTTTTTAATTTGATGAATATTTAAAAAAAAAAAAAACGCGATGCACTGAAGCTGTATGAATTGAAGCGTGAAATGGTGAGGGATCCCAGCATAATATAATACTTCTGCTTTAATATCCAATTCACTGATGTTTTAGGTATGCTCAAACCGGCTGCCTCCTTCCCTTCTGGGATGCCTCCTCCACTTGTGTCTAGTCAGTATGGATCTCCTATTCAACAAAATGGTGCACACCCACAAAAGTAACTGTCTTTGCCTTGAGATAAATAGAAATTGCAGTTTTGTACAATTTTGTCATTTAAATTGAGATTTATTTCTACTTCTTAGATTTCCTCCCCCTCCTGTAATTTCCGCATCTGCCATGTCTACTTATGGACAACCTCCTCAAAGCCCATACCACAGCATGGCTCCGACGACACCCCCGAGTCAACAAATAACCAATCAGATGAATGCTATGAACATTGATGGATATGGTAAGCTTTGGATTAATGTGCTGGATTAATGTGCAATGCTGTTTTTAATTAAATTTACTATTTCCTCATACTTAGTGTCTTGTTTACTCATGCAAACTCTCCGATATTTAGCATCACCACAGCCTTTCCAGATGTCTCCACCACCAGCTGTGGGACATCCACCCATGTCTCCTTCAGGCACTCAACCTCTCTCGATGGGTACATGTCCCCCTATGGCAGTCGGTCCACCCATGAATACAATAGCTCCTCCTCCAATGGGATTGTCTAATTCACAACCTCACCCTCCTCCAATAAGTGGTGCTAGATTTCAGCAGCCACCAGCACCTCAGGGATTTCCTCCTCAGCAGTCAGGTAAAACAAAATTTGGCATTTGGTTTCAAAAAAGTCATTTAATAGCGATTTGAACTGTGATCTTCAATCATTCCTACATCGAGCTAAGGAAGTACTGTATGTACTTTGCTTCATGGTTACAGGGTTATACGGAGGACCAATGCCAGGATCACCATTGGGGCCGCAGCCAGGAGCTTTCCCAGGAGGCTTCCCTGGAGGAGCCGCCAACATGGCTGGACCTCCTCAAAAGAAACTAGATCCAGACTCCATACCTAGCGCTGTAAGTGCTGATGAACAACTGTTTGTGGGAAAAAACTACAGCAGTAGTCCTTGTATTTGAAAGAGTTAACCCCGTAGAGAAAAATTCTAATTAGAATTTGTTTCATATACGCTACAAGGGTAAAGGAATAAATCTGAACAATTAGCTATTATCCAAGTGAACACTCGCACATGTCTCATCCGGCCTTATTTATCAACCAACTACAAGTTCACAAAATTTCTCCAAATTTGTGATCTTTTTGCTTCCACTGAAAGATGCCACACCTGCCTTATCTCAATTATCAGCATCATCCACTTCAGTCTTCATCTCGTTACCTGAGGCACAAGCCACTTATGGCATTTTCAAGCCTCATAGTTATTTCAGCATTGACTGCTCAATCAAAAAAGAGACTATTCTATTGATAGGGAAACAATCGGTAGCTTCTTCAATTGGTTTTGTTTTGTGGTTGGTTTTGTGTTAACATTTTTACATCTATGTTATTATGCCATTAAAACCACCTTATAAATCATTGTTTGCTGACAGCTGTACTGAGTGAGTGCTCTTGTGTTGATGATAATGATATACTGTTTATCATATTAGAAAATTAGGGAGAAAATGTTTTTAGATAAATGAAAGTTTAGAATGTGTTCTGTTTTTCTAATTCCATTACATTTTGCTTTATAGATCCAAGTGATTGAAAGCGACCAAGCTAATAGAGGTGGTCAGGTTTACGCCACAAATATCAGAGGTCAAGTACCACCCCTAGTCACGACCAAGTTTACTGTTAAAGATCAAGGTGAGCTCTGTGATTAAGGTTTGTACTTGTATTAAGCAGATTCCCCTTTTTGAATACTTTCCTGCAGTGTTTTGTGCTTTCGAGTGAAAAACATGTTTTTACGCTTTTACAAACAATCCATTGAGAGAGAATTCCATTAACCTTTGAACTTTGGTATGGGAATGAAAAGTTCATGCGTACTGTTATTGAGTGATGCAACAAATAAATAAACCATGAATTTTTGTAGGAGGCTAAAAAAAAAAATTGTTGTTTCAGGAAATGCTAGTCCAAGGTTTATGCGATGCACTACCTACACGTTCCCCTGTACCTCTGACATTGCAAAACAATGGCAAGTACCTCTAGCAGCCATCATCAAACCTTTTGCCACAGTCCCCAAAAATGAAGTACGTATGCTCGATTTTTTTTACTATATTTTAAAGTGTTATCAGTACAAACCAACCTGCTTAAGATGAGTATCATTAATATGCATTTAATAGTTTAATAAATAATAAAGGTGTGTGTATGTATGTATGTATGTGTGTGTGTATTTATTTATTTATATATATATATATATATATATATATATATATATATATATATATATATGCTCGTTTTTGTTTGGTTCCAGACAGCCAAATGTAAGTTGTTACTTTATGTTCCAGTGACGTATGATGTTCATACTGTAATATACATCCATAAATACCATTGCCGTATCTCATAAAAGACCCCTAAATCAATTATTATAAACGTAATATTGTAAAATATCAACATTAATTTCAAATAAATTAAATTCAAGCAACATAATTTCAAATGGATAAATTTTAATTAAATTAACTCATCAAGTATCAAATACAGTATCAAATATAACCTTTTAACATTCTCTGTGATGCTACATGTAAAGTGAAGCTTAAAATAGCCAATTAATGCTTACAATATGTGAAGCGCTCCATCGAATGTACTTGCTTGTGCTTGAGACAAAGTGCGGGTTATCTGGACTTCTGGTCTTTCAAGTGAGCAAGGGTGCCGTTAAATATTTTAGTACTCAGCCTACACTGATGTGAATCACCAGCAGAGCGGAGAGTTCTCTTCCTTTTCTGGATTTGGGTTTTCATTCATTTTACAACTCTTTGCTTAATTGAGTATGCATGGTACATTGCGCCGAGCCGAGCAGATAGTTAATTCAGTTTTGAGAAAGCCGGAAGTTCCGGCATGTGCCGGAAAACTTGCAGCCATGCTAGTAGGCTTACGCTTCTGACCAATCATATTTGCTTAGGGTTACAAAAGTCGGCAAAACGGTGTAAACACAAAGATCACAGAAACGACGTCTTAACACAAAGGTAACACGCACTACTGAACTGGGAAGAAGGAGGGGCACGTCTGTCATTTGTAAACAATGGACACAGCGTCATTGCGTACTACGTAGGTACGTCTCGTACGGCAGAGAGCACACTAAACTCAAAATTTGACAATTTTTTTTTTTTTGAAAAAAAAAAGTAAAAACGTAAAGCGAATGTAAGTCAAGGAGTGTCTGTTTTTATATATATATATATATATATATATATATACACATATGTTGGCCCCCTACTATCAAAATTAATCCGTTCCAGTGCCTTTTTTCGTAAGTAGACACGTATTTTACATGTAAAACGCCTGATTTGTTCCAAGGCTCCCAAGACTACCCCATGAACCTTTTAAAAATGATAAAAGTACACCAATTTTGTATGAAATGTGTTAAAAGTAAAAAAAAATTATTAAACCATTTAAATATTTTAACATATTAAACCATTTTATTAACATATTTATTAATTAAACCATTATTAAACATTTTTATTAACACACATACACCACACTCTCTCTCTCTGTCTCTCTCTCTCACACACACACACACACACACACACACACACACACACACACAGAATACACATGGCGCGCTCTGCTGAATGTGGGCTCCGCCCACACGCAGGACACCAGAGCATTTTAAGACGGGGAAATCAAAGCGTATTCCCTGCTTGACAGATCAGAGGTCCAAACTCAACTTGATTCCTTGAGGGATCGGAAATTCTAAGGGTATCTCTCTCACACACATGTGCGCACACACACACACACACTGTCTCTATGGTGTGTTTTGCCAAATGCAGGCTCCACCCACACGCAACGTGCAGCTGACGGAACAATTCTATTTAAATGTTTAAATGGACAGGATGTTGTATTTAAAGCAGAATTACAGTACCTGTTTGAAAGATCAGAGGTCCTGATTTAATATTAACTTGCTTCCTTGTGAGATCGGAGGTCTTATTGCACGGAGCACTCTGTTTCCATGCTCCTTCTGCTTCAATATCGTGCCAAAATAATCGCCTCCGTCACTATACCGCTTTAAGGTCTCCTTCTGCTTCAATATCGTCCCGATTGTCGAGGGGTTTCGGCGATAACGAAATATAACGCTGCAATGATCTCAAAACAAGCCAACAGTCAACTCTCCTTCACGCGTGTGACAGGAAGTATGGGTAGTATGGGTTCAGCTGCCTCCTGGCCAATGGGAGGCCAGCAGGGCGGGATGTTGGGAGACAGCCAATGAGAGAGCAATTCACGCATCGTGTGAAATTTTGATTGGTGCTTTTGTAAGAGGTGGTTGTTTTCATATACAGAGGAGGAAAACGTAGAAAAATGTTTTTCGTAACCCGGAGTTTTCCTAGCTGTGGGGTGGGGTTTTTTTTTTTTTTTGCATAATTGGCCTTGTTTTGTGGTGGCATTTTCCTTAACTTTACCCCTTATTCTTCCTTAATTTCCTTATTTTTTTAATTCAATGAATATTTAACACCACCCCCAATGCACTGAAGCTGCATGAATTGAAGTGCGAAGGATTCCTATGCGTGTGTCATTATATATAAAATACTATATATAAAAATAAGTAAAGAAATATATACACAGGGATCCCTCACTTTCCTCGGTTAATTGGGATCGAGATCCCCACGACCATTGAATTCCACGAAGTAAGACCCCCCCCCCCGACTGACATATACATACATGTATATGTATATAATATCAATAAATACATATTCAATGTCATAAATGCTTATCACAAACATTCAAAAATAATGCAAAAGATGTAAATAAAATATAAATACATGTACAGACGCTCAATAAAAGTTATATTCCTTCTCATGTGTTGGATGCTGGGAAATATAATCTCGACCAATCAGCTTGCTGGATTCACAGCCATTCAGAGAACACTCAAGTCAAGCAGGAGAACCGAGCATGTTAGGTAGCGTAGTTGAATGTAGTGCACATGAATTTTGAATAATCTCTCTGTCTCTCTTTAATTTTTTAATTTCCCGATGGGAAATCCCGTGATATTGCGGGAACGTGAAGTACGAAATGTGAAGTGGCGGGGGATTACTATATGTATGTGTGTGTGTGTGTGTGTGTGTGTGTGTGTGTGTGTGTGTGCGTATGCGTATGTATGTGTATATATTTTATATGGCTGTTTTATTCATGTATTTTCATACATGCATTATTTTATATATGAAGAATAATAGTATGTTTCATATAAACTCTTGATGGTTGAGGCTTGCAAGGATTATGTGGTTCATGAAAACAGTCGGTATAACCTTTCTGCGTGTGACAGCACTATTACTGTAGGTCCTTTTTAGGTAATGTTAGTGTATTCTTTCAATACAGTCCAATTAGTTTTAAATAGAAAGGTTTCCAGGCCTCCTAAATTACCAGATCTAGCAGATAGGATGAATTCATGCATGAATTAAAATTTAAGACTATATATTATCTTTATGCATATATTTTCATTGCTGTATCTTTGTTAAAAGTAAATTATACAGAATTCCTATAGTTCGTTACACGAGGTGAAATTGTTTCTTTAACTCTTGTACATTTAGAATTGTGCAACATGTGAACACAGCATTCCATCTTAATTTAAAAATACACAGAACAGACCCCATTCCAATTATATCTACATATGTTTCACTAAACTAAAGAATTATTTCTCACTTATAAAAACCTTGAATGTTGAGGTCTATATGGATTCTAATCTAAGCACCTGAAGGTCTGTGCAACAGGTTGAGATGATAAACATCTTTGTCTTCTCATGATTCTTTTTATAACAGACTCCTCTATACATAGTAAATCATGGCGAGGCTGGACCCATACGTTGTAACCGCTGTAAGGCCTACATGTGCCCCTTCATGCTCTTTATTGATGGTGGAAGGCGCTTCCAGTGTGGTTTCTGCAGCTGTGTTAATGAGGGTCAGTACCTAAAGCATATTCCACTGTTGGTTGATTTTGATTAAAGCTTTGACTTGAGAAAACAACAGCTAGCACCCAAAAAATACTGTATATTTTCCACCGAGCCTTTTCTGAAAGAAAGAAGTAATGATGTATCTCTCTTAGTTCCTGTCCAGTATTTCCAGCACCTGGACCACATGGGCCGAAGAGTGGATGCATATGAAAGACCAGAGCTTTCCCTGGGCTCCTATGAGTTTGTTGCTACGCTGGATTACTGCAAAGTAATTCTCTATTTACAGCTTCTTCATCAGCATATATTATACATTGAGGATCATTGGGGTTTATTTTTGGGAACAATATTTTGTATATTTTTATTTTTTCAAAGAGCTTGCTTGAGTATTTCTGTGAACATTTGAAGTGATATCATTTAAAACATGTTTCAGCAACGTAACAACTTCCGAAAATCACAGATGAAGGGATAAGCCAGTTAGTGGAAAATCATCATCATCATCATCATCATCTTCCGCTTAGTCCAGGGTCGGGTCGCGGGGGCAGCAACCTTAGCAAAGAGGTCCAGACGTCCCTCTCCCGAGCCACTTCCTCCAACTCTCCCGGGGGGACACCGAGGCGGTCCCAGACAAGCCGAGAGCCATAGTCCCTCCAGCGTGTTCTAGGTCGACCCCGGGGTCTCTTCCCGATTGGACATTCCCGAAACACCACACCAGGGAGGCGTCCGGGGGGCATTCTAACCAGATGCCCGAGCCACCTCAACTAGCCCCTCTCAATGCGGAGGAGCAGCGGATCTACTCCGAGCTCTCCCCGGATGGTGGAGCTTCTCACCTTATCTCTAAGGGAGAACCCCGCCACCCGGCGAAGGAAGCTCATTTCAGCCGCTTGTATCCGTGATCTTGTTCTTTCGGTCATTACCCAAAGCTCGTGACCATAGGTGAAGGTTGGAACGTAGATCGACTGGTAAATTGAGAGCTTCGCCTTGCGGCTCAGCTCCTTCTTCACCACGATGGACCGGTACAGGCACCGCTTAACAGCAGAGGCTGCAGCGATCCGTCTGTCGATCTCTCGCTCCATCCTTCCCTCACTCGTAAACAAGACCCCAAGATACTTAAACTCCTCCACTTGGGGCAGGACCTCATTCCCGATCCGGAGGGTGCATTCCACCATTGTCCGACTGAGAACCATAGCCTTGTACTTGGAGGTACTGATCTTCATCCCGGCTGCTTCGTACTCACCTGCGAATCGCTCCAATGAGAGCTGGAGGGCCCGACTTGATGAAGCCAAAAGGACAACATCATCCGCAAAAAGGAGAGACGATATCCGATGGCCACCAAACCAGAACCCCTCATCGCCTCGACTGCGCCTAGAAATTCTGGCCATAAAAATTATGAACAGAATCGGTGACAAAGGACAGCCTTGGTGGACTCCAACTCCCACTGGAAATGAATCCGACATGCTGTTACCAATACGGACCAAACTCTGGCTCCGGTGATACAGCGACCGAACAGCTCGTAGCAACGGATCCGGAACTCCGTACTCTCGGAGCACGCCCCACAAGATCTTTCGAGGGACACGGTCGAAAGCCTTCTCCAAATCCACAAAGCACATGTGGACAGATTGGGCAAACTCCCATGCCCCTTCCAGAATCCTGTGGAGCGTATAGAGTTGGTCAAGAGTGCTGCGGCCAGGACGAAAACCACATTGTTCCTCCTGAATCCGAGGTTCGACTCTCGGTCGGATCCTCCTCTCTAGTACCCCTGCATAGACTTTCCCAGGTAGGCTGAGGAGTGTAATTCCCCGATAATTGGAACACACCCTCCGGTCCCCCTTCTTAAAAATTGGGACCACCACCCCAGTTTGCCAATCCAGAGGTACAGCCCCTGATGACCACGCGATGTTGCAGAGACGTGTCAACCAAGACAGTCCTACAACATCCAGAGCCCTGAGATATTCGGGCGGATCTCGTCCAACCCCGGAGCTCGACCACCGAGGAGCTTTTTGACAACCTCAGTGACCTCCACTCCAGTGATGGACGGACCCTCACCCGAACCCCCAGGGTCTTCCTCTTCCACGGAGGGCGTGTTGGTGGGATTGAGAAGATCCTCAAAGTATTCCCTCCACCTCTCAACAACATCCCCAGCTATGCCCAAGCTATGCGTTGAGGTGAGCCCGACTATATATAATCGGTATCTCTCCACCTCACGCACCAAATCAGGCTCCTTTCCCGCCAGAGAGGTGACATTCCATGTCCCGAGGGTCAGAGTAAGTAGCCGAGGATCAGTCCGACAGAACCCATGCCTTTGGCTGCCACCCAACTCACACTGCACCCGACCCCTAAAACTCCTCCCACGGGTGGTGGGTCCATGGGAGGGCGGACCCATGTCTCCTTTTCGGGCTAGGCCCGGCCAGGCTCCATGGGCATAAGCCTGACCACCAGGCGCTCGCCTTCGAGCCCCTCCCCTGGGCCTGGCTCCAGGAGGGAACCCCGGTGACCCGCGTCCGGGCAAGGGAGACTGCTTCCTTTGTTGTCTCATGTGTCATAGGGGTTTGTTTTGAATCGCACTTTGTCTGGACCTTCACCCCGGACCTGTTTGCCTTGGGTGACCCTACCAGGGGCATTTGCCCCCGACAACATAGCTCCTAGGATCATTAGGTCACGCAAACCCCTCCACCACGATAAGGTGGCGATTCAAGGAGGGGTTAGTGGAAAATGTGATGCTTAAAACATGGTATCATTATCTCTCAGATTTAAGCAATTATTACTGCATTTGACTCTCTTCCCCCCCCCCCTTAATTTTAGTTTTATTTTCAGTCACTGTTTTTGCTCATTGATTGCAGTTATTTAAAAAAAAAAGACAACTTTTGTTCACAATTATTTTTTGTTAATTTTTCAGTTTGTGTGTGCATTTGATTTTATTTTATTTGCAGTTGTATTGAATTGATATTGAAATTATCACTTTCTGACACACCTATTTTATGGAGGGAGTTGGGGGGTGGTGTTTGTCCCTTGTATTCAAAAGCCAGGCATCATTATGTCTGTATCAACTATGCACTGAAGACAAAGCAGTGACATCTACCAGGCCTGTAATTTTAGTACATACTACATGGGAAAACCTAAACAAAAACCAAACAATCAAAAAAGCAAAACAAGTACTACCAAAACTCCTATGCAGAAACATAATGAAAAATGTGTATAGCTTACATTTACATATGTTAATCAAGATGGAGACTTTGTTGATGAGCTTTGAGCTTTGAGACAAACTAACGGGTCAGCTGTAGCCTATTGGTTAGAGACGGCTTTGGGACCAAAAGGTCACTGGCTCAATTCCCGAACCAGCAGGAAAAATGCATAGAAATGGGGGAGCTCCACCCTCCCTCTCGCCACATAAATGCTGAAGTGCCCTTGAGCAAAGCACCTAACCCCCAACTGCTGTCCCAACTTCCCTGAGTGTGTGTGTGTTCATTTTGGATAGGTTGAATGGAGAGGAAATAATTTACATTACAAGAATAATAAAGTATAGGGATCCCTCTCTTTCCATGGTTAATTGGGACTGGGATCCCCCCGCGACCACAGAATTCTGCGAAGTAGGACGACCCCCCCCGACAGACATATACTTACATGTATATGTGTATGTAATATCAATAAATACATATTTAACACTATAAATGCTTATGATGACAATTAAACATTCAAAACTAATGCATAAGATGTAAATAAATTATAAATACGCACACACATACATCTGCGTACATGCAGATGCGCACCTCACATAAAAATGTAAGTAGTGTAATTTTGATGGGGGTTTTGGGTTGTTCTTCCTTAATTTCCTTATTTTTTTTAATTCGATGACTATTATAACAAAAAAAAATGCTATGCACTGAAGCCGCATGAATTGAAACGTGAAGTAGCGAGGGATCCCTGTATATCAAAACAGAACTGAGCTCTGTATGTTCTGTTAAGCTAATAGGAGTGCATTTTTATTTAGAGGTTAGCCTATGTACTACATGTATTCAGAACAAAATAGGCTCTGTAATCGTGTGTTTGCACAAATTCAAAATGTTGGTATATACATCAAGGAAATACAAGAAAAAAACAAACTAAAACCAGGTTTTTTTTCATGGCTCATTTTCATTTCTGTTCATCATTCATTTTCTGAACCGGTTAATCCTAATTTGGTTTGCCGGGGAGCTGGCACCCATCTAAACTGATTCTGGGTCAGGGCAGAGGGCACCCTGGACATCTCACCTGGGCATCGCGGAGCAGAAAAACGGTGATGGCTATGCAGCCTACTCTTGACAAAAGTCAGCAATAATTCTTTTACATGCCATAGTGAGACACAGTGCCAACATTTGTTAACTCAGTTAGTTGCACTGGGGGGAGGGGGCACCAGTGACAACGTGCTTACAGTGGGGGTTGAACCCCCAACCTTAGAATAAGTAATGCAGCACTTTACCACCAGACCACCACCATGTTTTTTGTTTCCATTTTAAATTGTGATTCTCAACTGGATTGAGCTTTGACTAGACCATCTCCACATATTTAATTGTTCCCCTTCAACTACCCGAGTGTTGCTTTCACAGTATGTTTGGCTTATTGTCCTGCTGGAAGCTGAACCTCTATCCTAGTCCCAAAGCACAGGCAGACCGAAACAGATTTTGCTCAGGAATGCAGGGATCCCTTGCTACTTCGCGCTTCAATTCATGTGGCTTCAGTGCATCGCTTTTTATATATATATATATATATATATATATATATATATATAAATTCATTGAATTAAAATTAAAAAAAGAATAGGGAAAAAGTGAAGGAAAATGTAACAAAAACAAGGCCAATGTATGTAAAAAAACAAAACAAAACCCTAAACCAACAAAAAAGAGCCCAAAATCTCCCATCAAAACTACTTACTTTTTGCATCTGTGTGCACGCCTATCTGCGCATGTGCATGTATGTGTTGGTTAGGAATGTTCTAGAGTGAAAAGAGTGTCAGACAGAGTGATGAGTCTCAAGTTTGAACATCACGCCTTCAATTTCTGTGTTGTTCGTGCTTATGCCCCACAGGCAGGATGTGAGCTAGAAGAGAAGGAGAGATTCTGGAGTGAGTTAGATGAAGTGATGCAGAGTACCCCCAGAGGTGAAAGAGTGGTCATTGGTGCAGATTTCAATGGACATGTTGGTTCAGGCAACAGAGGGGATGAGGAAGTTATGGGCAAGTTTGGTATCCAGGAGAGGAACACAGAAGGGCAGATGTTGATAGATTTTGCGAAAAGGATGAGAATGGCTGTGATGAATACTTTCTTCCAGAAGAGACAGGAGCACTAATAAAAGCGGAGGTAGGAGCACACAGGTAGACTACATCTTGTGTAGACGATGCAATTTGAAGGAAGTCAGTGATTGCAAAGTAGTAGTGGGTGAGAGTGTTACCAGACAACATAGGATGGTGGTGTGCAGGATGATGCTGATGGTAAGGAAGGTGAAGAAGGCAGAGCAGAAGACAGAGTGGTGGAAGCCGAAAAAGGAAGTGTCGTGTTGTCTTCAAGGAGGAGTTGAAACAGGCTTTGGGTGGTCAGGAAGTGCTTCCGGATGACTGGAGAATTTGATCAGAGAGACAGGTAGGAGAGTACTTGGTGTGTCCTCTGGAAGGAAAGTAAATAAGGAGACTTGGTGGTGGAATGAGGAAGTAGAGGAGTGTGTACAAAGGAAGAGGTTAGCTGAGAAGAAGTGGGACATTGAGAGGACCGAAGAGAGTAAACAAGAGTACAGGGAGTTAGAGCGTAAGACGAAGGAAGCTGTGTCAAAGGCCAAACAGAGGGCGTATGATGACTTGTATGCTAGGTTGGACAGTAAGGAGGGAGAAAATGATTTATACAGGTTGGCACAGCAGAAAAATAGAGATGGGAAGGATGTGCAGCAAGTTAGTGATAAAGGACAGAGAGGGACATTTATTGACTGATGACAGAAGTGTGCTGGGAATATGGAAAGAGTACTTTGAAGAGCTGATGAATGAGGAAAATGAGAGAGAAAAAAAAGAGTTGAAGAGGTGACTGTTGAGGATCAGGAAGTAGCAAATGTAAGGGTGAAGTGAGGAGGGCATTTAAGAGGATGAAGAGTGGAACTGCAGAGGGATAAAGTTGATGAGCCATATGATGAGGTTATGGGAAAGAATAGTGGAAGCTAGACTAAGGGCAGAGGTCAGCATTTGTGAACAACAGTTTGGTTTCATGCCAAGAAAGAGCACCACAGATGCAGTGTTTGCTTTGAGGATGTTAATAGAGAAGTAGAAGAAGGTCAGAGGGAGCTGCATTGTGCTTTTGTGGATCTGGAGAAAGCATATGGCAGGGTGCCAAGAGAAGAACTGTGGTATTGCATGAGGAAGTTTGGAGTGGCAGAGAAGTATGTTAGAGTGGTGCAGGACATGTATGAGAGCTGTAAGATAGTGGTGAGGTGTGCTGTCGGCGTGACTGCATAATTCAAGGTGGAGGTAGGACTGCATCAAGGATCAGCTCTCAGCCCCTTCTTGTTTGCTATGGTGATGGACAGGCTGACAGATGAGGTAAGACAAGAATCTCCATGGACTATGATGTTTGCAGATGACATTGTGATCTGTAGTGAGAGCAGAGAACAAGTGCAGGAAAATCTAGAGAGGGGAGGTATGCCCTGGAAAGGAGAGGAATTAAGGTTAAGCCTTAGTAAGTTCGAATATGTGTGTGAGAATGAGAAGGACCCAAGAGGAAAGTTGAGGTTAAAGGGAGCAGAGATAAAGAAGGTGGAGGATTTTCAGTACTTGGGCGCAACAATCCAGAGCAATGGAGAGTGTGGAAAAGAGGTGAAGAAGCATGTGCAGGCAGGTTGGAATGATTGGAGAAAATTGTTTGATGTGATAGGAGGGTATCGGCAAGAATGAAAGGAAAAGTGTTCAGGATGATGATGAGGACAGCGATGTTGTATGGTTTAGAAACCGTGGCACTGGGGGGAAAAAAACAGAAGACAGAGCTGGGGGTAGCAGAGATGAAAATGTTGAGGTTCTCTTTGGGAGTAACGAGGATGGATAGGATCAGGAATGAGTACATCAGTGGGACAGCACATGTAAGATGTTTTGGAGACAAAGTCAGAGAAGCAACATTGAGATGGTTTGGACATGTATGAAGAAGGGATAGTGAATATGTTGGTAGTAGGCTGCTGAGGTTGGAACTACTAGGCAGAAGGCCTAGAGGAAGACCAAAGAAGAGATTTATGTACTTATGTGGTGAAGGAGGACATGAAGGTTGTTGGCGAAAGAGAAGATGATGTAGAGGACAGGGTGAGATGGAGGCAGATGATTTGCTGTGGTGACCCCTGAAGGGAATAGCCGAAAGGAAAAGAAGATCTTTCCCTTGAATCAGATCAGTTTCCCAGTTTGTTCTTGACATCCCATCACATTCGCATTATACTGCCACCATCATGTTTCACTGTAGGGAAGGTATTTTTGGGGTGATGGGAAGTGTTGGGTTTGCGTCAGACATAGCTTTTTTTTCTGTTTAGCGTAGCCTAATGGTTAGAGAAGCGGCTTTAGGACCGAAAGATCACTGGTTTGATTCTGAGATGAACCTTTCTTTCCCTTGAGTAAGGCACCTTAACCCCCAACTGTTCTCTGGGTGCCCCAGTGTGCGTGCTTACTTTCTTCTTGTCCTTTCGGCTGCTCTCTTCAGGGATTGATTCAGGGGTGATTCGTGGAATTCGGTGGTCGTGGGGGATCTTGATCCCAATTAACCATGGAAAGCCCTGTACTAATTATTGGAGTCCTGTGCTTAATGGTATATTAATGTGTATATTATATGGACAACAGAAACCGATGACATCATTTTCACTGTTAGTTGTAATTATCACTGCCTTATTTTCTTAGCAATAATTTGACACAGATGAGACAGTGTAAGTCATTTCCCCCCCCTTGTTCTCTTTCTTAGAACAATAAACCTTCCAATCCTCCTGCTTATATCTTCATGATTGATGTTTCCTACAACAACATAAAGAGTGGACTTGTAAGACTGATATGTGAGGAACTCAAGACACTGCTTGGTCGACTTCCAAAGTGAGTTAATGTTCTACCATGATTTATCCAAATGTTAACTTGATTTTTCAATGAAATGTTACACAAGGCACAACTGTTCGTGGGGCAGTGGTGGTCTAGTGGTATAAGGCACCGGATCGCTGATCCAAAGGTTGGGGGTTCGAGTCCCACTCTCCACAAGGTTGTCACTGTCCCCCTCAGTGCAGCTAACTGGGTTATCAAAGGCTGGCCATGTCTCTCACTGTCTATGGTGTGAGGCATGTAAAAGAACCATTGCTGACTTTCGACAAGAGTAGGCTGCAAAGCCATCAGCGTGTTTCCACCCTGCGATGGCCTGGCAAGCTGTCCAGGGTGTACTCTGCCCTCGCCCTGAGTTGGCTGGGATGGGCACCAGCCTCCCCGTGACCCTAATTAGGATGAAGCGGTTACAGACAATGAACTGAACTGATGATGAATGTTACACAAGCTGTAAAATAACTTACATACTTTGCAAATGTTCATACTTTGTACAAATTTATAAATACGTAATATTTATCAACTGATTTGGGATTTTAGCCGCACAGATGTAGTTGTCCACTTTGCAGTGACTTTCAGCAATATGATATGGCTTATTTTTCATCATGTATGGACTTAGCAGGTTATAACAGTGTGCCTTTTTTCATACTCATAAGACCTCCTAATGTGCACTGTTGAAACATCTCTAGCAGTGAAATATAACTGTCAAGTTGCCAGTCTTTCGCTGCTTATGTAGTAATATGCATCAGTATAAAATTTTGGCCGTGGATGTTTGTCAGGTTTGTTTTGATGGCGTATTTCAGGTATAAGACATGTGGCTTTTAACTGCTGTCAGCTCAGAAAGCAACAACTGAAAAAAGGCCTACAATTCCATGCCAAATATGGTCAGTAAAATGAGAGTGAGTAACAGTGAAACAAGAAAAGTACACCAAGCCAAGCACTGCTGTATCGCATCATTTGAAAATTCCTGCCTACATGATATTTGTGGGGGCTGACCGAGGAAGGCCAAGTCTTTTGAACTGTTCGTGGAGCACAATGCTTTTGTATGTACCAAATGTTTTGGCATGTGAAAAGACAGACTTTTGATTTACCACCTAGTAGTTCACATGTACCTCTCCTGCAAAACTCTTCTCCTTCACCAGCCCCTGAGGGTATGTCCATGTTTGTTTGGAAAACTGACCTCACCTTAAAAGCATGCTGGAAGTGCACTCCAAATAAGCCTCTGGTATTAAATCTGATTTCTCTCCCGTTTCTGGCTTTGTTCACTAGAGTGCATGCATTTAATGAAAAACACATTGGACACCCAGTGTTTTTATATGGCTTAACTTACCACTCTGTGATCTCCCATAGGAAGTTTCAAAGCCGAAGCTATTGGTGACTGACCCCAGAGTTTTACATCAGCATTTTAATTTTCCCCCCCATTTTTCTTCAGGTCTCAAACTCAAAATAAATAAATAAATAAAAATATATAGTATGATATATATAGTATGTAACATAAACAAACATACCCATACATGAAGTGCTGGTCCTCTCCGTCTCCTAGAGTGATGTTTGCTTTGATCATGTTCATGGATAATGGTAACATTCGTCTGTAGGCCCCGAGTTATTCTACCCAGCACATTATTTTAAAATTTATATCAGAGAAGTGTAAAAATCCCAGATACAGGCTAGTTTCATTCATTTACTTTTGTCTATATTCATTCAACACTTTTTCATTACAAGGCCCCATTTACTTATACATTTATACATATACACTATACATTACTTTCCTCATGTGTCATATTCAGCTGTGTACACTCAGTGTAGTCTCAGAGAATGTGAGCTTTATACTATTCTGCAGCTTTATATATTCCAGCTTTCAATAGTATTTACAATATCTATTTGGTGGTGCAGTGGTCAGCACGTCCACATCATAGCAAGAAGAGCCTAGGTTCGAGTCCCTGTTTGTATGTGAAGTATGGCTGTTTTCTCAGTGTTCCACATGCTCCCTTTGTTTTTTCTCACTTTCAAATGATCTGCACATTGGCCTAACTGCCTGTTCCAAATTGCACATCGGTGTGTGTGTGTGTGTGTGTGTGTGTGTGTGTGTGTGTGTGTGTGTGTGTGTGTTGCCCCTGTGAGAGTCTAGTCAGTTGTTCAAGGCGTACTCGGCCTTCATGCAAAGTTGGCTGAGATAGGCTCTGGCCTCCCCTTGATCCGGATAGGATTACAAGGTTTGGCAAATAAGTATACAGTAGGGCCCCGTTATTCGCGGGGGTTCGGTTCCGGCCCTCCCGCGAATCAAGATAATCCGCGAGTTCTGTACCCGTACGTGAATGATCAACCGAAAGTAAAAACATCATGTATCATATTACCGAATGTAGATGCTTGTCGCATGGACTACTTATGAGAAAATGGCCAAAAAAGTAAAAGTGGTCATTTTTTATCGAAATTTGGATTTTTGCATAAACCATTAAAACAAGTTGAATAACTATCACTTGCTGAAGTGAAATCAACTGAAACTCACTAAAATGTCTTTTATTTCCATTTTTCTGACGAGTACCCTCATAAAACTAGATGAAAACAGTAGCAAACTTACCGGTTTTCTTTGCAATTATTCTCGGAGTTCAGTACAAGACACATTATAATCCATACGCCAGAAGAACGGTCGTGAAGTCATCTCTCCATTTTGGATACTGCTTTAATATTAAAATGGCGTTTCAGTGAATAAAATAAAGGTTATAAAGACAATATGCACGTAAACAATGCGGGCTAGTTGCTAAGGAAGATCTAAACGGGCACCCTGAACGGTGAACTCGGGAATATGCTCACATTGCACATGCTCAGTGCTCGTTACATGTCAACTTCCTGACTCTAGTATACCGCATGTGGAACTTACTTACCGTTATTGAAGAGAAAGTCGGAGATAAGTTTATTTATAAGATTGTGAATACACATAATTTCTGGAAAAGGAGAGTGAAATGTCATCTGTGATGCCTAGCAGCATTAGTATAGATGTTAAATTCGATGATGGAATTCGGCTTTGAAGATTATCTCTCTTGCTCTCTCTCTCTCTCTCTCTCTCTCTCTCTCTGTCTCTCTGTCACATACACACACACACACACACACACAGTGTGCAAACGGTTAAATTAGCAGCATCCAGATGAACTAGTGCAATTTTAATGGAAGAAAATACAGCAGGGGTGTCAAACTCGTGCCATGTGGCTGCAGGTTTTTGTTTCAACCAAGCAGCAGCACACCTGACTTTGCTCATTTAATCAACTCATCTGAGTCTTCAGACCGCTGATTGGTCAATCTGTGTGCTCTGTACAGAGACTGACCAATCAACTGCCTGCTCATTTAATCAACTGAGTTGAGTGTTCAAAGTCAGGTGTGCTGTTGCTTGGTTGAAACAAAAACCTGCAGCCACATGGCCCTTTCTGGCACGAGTTTGACACCCCTGAAATACAATGTATGAAGGGAGTGGCTCAAATGAGTGCAAATGGTGTGATATATGCAGAAATGACCCACTGCTTACAGTCTGTCTGTATGTGTATGTGTGTGTATATATTTCAGGTCTGCTGGAATGATAACAAAAAGACATGATTCCTTTGCAATTCAGGCAAAGAAAATCCCATTTGCTCAGTATTATGTACTTTAGAAACTTAATGAGTATTGTATGACTATTGGTCATTCTCTGCATGCAAAATTCGATTATGGAAATTGTTTGATCATTTGATTTGTGTGTAATCTTGTCTGGACTGACATGCTGGATCGTGGGTTGTTAGTTTTGTACATAGAAACAAACTGATGATGATGGTGGTGATGAAGATTTTGATTTTGATGTTGATGAATAAGCAGCATCTGTTAATAAAAGTGTGATGACTGGTGTTTGTGAAGATGTGATTTCATCTGCTGAGCAGGATATAGATGAAGATGATAATGCTGCGGGCAGAGTTGATGAAGCTTAAAGAGATCAGCTATAAAGAGATCAGAGAGTTTTGTTATATGGTTATTTTATATATAGTTTTCTTAATTTCATTGTGATTGTTTGAACCTGACAATCTTTTTTTTCAATCAGTATCATTTGAAGGCATTTGAAACTTTATATAATGGTCAAAAAGATACATACAGTAGGCTCCCAATTTACGAAGACCCCTTCGTACGAAATCCCCGGATTACGAAAAACATTTTCTTGAGTTTCGGTCCCAAAATACGAAACAACCCCCTCTTACGAAAAGAAATTCAAACACGCCAATCAAAATTTCACACGACGTGCACAAAGTTTCACACAGTTGCTCTCTCATTGGCTGTCTCTCAACATCCCGCCCTGCTGGCCTCCCAGATAGAGACAAAAGGAAGCTTCACTCTTTAGTTTTCAGTTTAGTTTTTTTTAATTGTTTTAATTCAGTAAATCTTTAATAAATTTGGGTAAATTTGAGCTCATCTGGAATTCCGATCCCTCAAGGAATCAAATTAAAGTTGAGTTTTTCAAGCAGGGAATGCGCTTTGAATTCACGTCTTGTGGGTGTGGCCCGCAGTACGCGCACGAGAGAAAGGAATAACGCTTTAGTTTTTAGTTTAGTTTTTTTAAGTTGTTTTAATTCAGTAAATGTTTAATAAATGTGGGTAAATTTGAGCTTATCTGGCATCCCGATCCCTCAAGAAATCAAATTAAAGTTGAGTTTGTCAAGCAGGGAATGCACTTTGAATTCACGTCTTGTGAGTGTGGCCCGCAGTGCGTGCACGATAGAAGGAGAGAGAGAGAGAGAGAATGAATAATGCTTTAGTTTTTAGTTTAGTTTTTTAAGTTGTTTTAATTCAGTAAATGGTCAATCAGGGAATGCGATTTGAATTCATGTCTTGTGGCCGTGGCCCGCAACGCGTGTGCACCCGCGCGGGCTACAGAGAGAGAGAGCGCGAGAGAGAGAGAGAGAGAGAGAGAGAAGGAATAACGCTTTAGTTTTAAGTTGTTTTAAGTTGTTTAGTTCAGTAAATGTTTAATAAAAGTTGGTGCATTTGAGCTTATCTGGCATCCCGATCCCTCAAGGAATCAAATTAAAGTTGAGTTTGTCAAGCTAGCAATGCGCTTTGAATTCCACATCTTGTGGGCGTGGCCCGCAGCGCGCGCGCGAGAGAGAGCGCACGCGAGAGAGGTGTGTGTTAATAAAAATGTTTAATAATGGTTTAATTAATAAATATGTTAATAAAATGGTTTAATATGTTAATAAAATGGTTTAATATGTTAATAAATAATTTTCTTTTACTTTTAACACATTTCATACAAAATTGGTGTAGTTTTATCATTTTTAAAGGGTTTATGGGGTTTATCCAGTCCAAGAACTGGAGACTTGGAACGAATTAGGCGTTTAACATGTAAGATGCGACCCCTACTTACGAAATCCCCACAATACGAAACGGGCTCTGGAACGGATTAATTTCGTAAATTGGGGGCTGACTGTACTGATCTTATTGGAATAAACAGAAATTGGGGGGAAAAAAAAAGTTGTTTTTTGTTAATTTTTGGGGCTTACCACAGTGACTGATGGGTTTAAAACGGACCTGTCAGATTAAAATGAGGATGATTTCTCCTATCATTTCTTCCTAAAACTTTTCCTAGACATCTTTTCTAAAAGTTTATATGGCTGAGGTGCATAAAATGTTTGGTTGTTAAGGACTAATGATCTTGGAAGAAGTGCAATCTTTGTGCTCATTTTTCTCTAAAACGTCTTTTGAAATTTTTAGTTGAATACTGACACAAATGGCATAGCTCAGTCAGTTTTCAAGGTATTGACAAACGTTTTGCTGCATTTTGCAGCTTTGGGCCTCCTCTATCTGACTGTGTAAAAATCTCATTTTTCATTTTTGGACCCAAGAGCCTATTTTCAGTGGAGTCGCTCACAAATATGCTTCGCAAACACACTCTACAGACAGTATTAATGTAGTAAAATGTAGTCATTTAGTAAAAACTTTTTAATTTTGTACTGTGATATTTATTGATAAAATTTGATATATATTTGATATATATATATATATATATATATATTGATATAAATTTGGTGTGTATATATATATATACACATATACACACACACACACACACACACACACACACATATATATATATATATACATACACACACATATATACACACGTGATAAGCACCCAGGGCGCTTAAAAAATTGTGTGTGTGTGGGGGGGGGCTTATTAAAATGTTCCAGCGGTAAGTGCTTATTACCATCAAGGTGGAAAGCATGAATACAGACGCTCCCTGACTTATGTTCATCCGTTTTACGTTTTTTCGATTTTACGTTTTTTTTTTTTTTTAATTTTTATTTATTTTTTATTTTTTATAATAAATAAACTCAAATTTTGAGTTTAGACTTACCTACGTAGTACGCTGACGTAATGATTGCTGGAGCCAGAGAGAACACAGGGAATCAGGGACGTGAGCGTTCGGTTTGTGTTTATAAGGAGTAGATGAGAGGGGTGAATTCAGGTGTGAACTGCATTCAGCCCGAGCAGCTAAGCTGGAGCGGGGAGAGTTCGAGAACACAGCCGCCAAAATCAAAGTCCCCCCAAAACACAGACCATAACAAAGGATCATAAAAGAACATGAAGTGTAATAAATTGGATAAACATGCACAGTACATCAAATCACACGCACAAACATTCTAAACATTAACTTAGGTAGTGTACTTGAATAATATTTGAAAAAGACTTTAATACTACAGTGCTTTACAACAGTTCAGATGATTATTCATCTTCAGGCACTTCAGAGGAAACTGTCGTTTCTTCAGGAGAAAATCTTATTTCTTCAGAAGAGACATCCAACGTTATTACTTTTTTCTGGCACTTAGCCGGCATTTGAGTGGCGTGATAGAACTTAACTGGTAATTACAACACACTTAAAAAAAAAAAAGGCTCATTGATAACTTGTGCGCAAATGAGAAAATAGGGGTGTATGCATCATCTTAACCAATCAGCAGGAGGGAGAACAGCCATTGGCTGAAATTGAATCATGTGACAGTTACTTGGCAATCCGCGAATATGCGGGGGCGCGAGTGCAAAACCGCAAATAGTCAAGGGCCTACTGTATTTGGAAGTATAGCCCCACCCCTTGAAGTAAATTTTTGCTGTAAATGCATGTGTTCGATTCTAATGTGGTATGCAGGTAACACTGTGCTATTGTAGTTTCTTCTGTCTAGTTGGACCTTGTGTGAACTTTTGACTTTTGATCTCTAACTCTTTGCTCAGTCATTTAAATGATAAGGTAGGATTGATAAGTGTCATTTTATTGCCTTTTATTTCCCCTTTGAACCCCCTTTTCCTGTTATATCTGTGTTTTTGCACAACCCCCTGAAGTATAATTAATTTCTTGGCAGGAGATTTAAACTCATAAACAAACTTGTTTACAAGCTTTCCGGTGCTGCTGTTTACAATCGTCCTACCATTGTCTAGAGTCAAGATTTGTACATCTCATTTCGAACCAATCAGGTTCTTTTTTTTTTTTTTTTTAAGTGTTGTATTTTTGTGGATTTATGAGTGTATTTTTGACCCTGCTGATCAGCTTTCACAACTACAGTATTTATGCTGAGGAAATTACTGTTGGAATTATAAAGACCGTGCTCTCCAGCATGAGCATGTATTGCTCATCTTCCATGGTCACCTTGTATCATTTGTGAAATGGTTTGGATTTATTTTAGTCTATTTTCAACCCAGACTCAAATATATACTGTGTTATTAAGTAAGCTACATATTAATGTAGAACATTCAGACTGATTGTATGGGGAGAGTATTGAAGGAAACAGTGAAAAGGTTGTTTGGTTTATAGCTCCATAGACATTTAACTATTAATATATGATGGGTGGGCATGCTGGCATTATGCTGGCAGAGTGGTTAGCACTATCGTTGTGCACTCCAAGGGCTTTTCTGTATGATGTTTGCGTTTCCGTGTATCTTTTGTATAGCCCAGTCAAATGTGATTGGCTCCAGCTTGTTGTGAGTTTGTTGTGAACAAGATAAGCATAAATGAGAGTTAATATGAAGAGCATTTTACAAAATAATGCAGGCATGACTTATGGTTATACTGTATACATACATACATGCATACATATACAGTGGAGCCTCGGTATTCGACCATAATTTGTTCCAGACGGCTGGTCGAATTCCGAGTTGGTCGAATTCCAAATCTGCTTTTCCCATTACGAATAATGTAAATGGTCTTAATCCGTTCCGTCATCTTTTGAACAGAAGTTAAAGGTACCGTAACTCGTGCCATAGGTCTGCAAATTAAGTGAAAAACATTATTGTGTACAGTACACTGTCTGTGTTGGTCTGTGTTGTGAGAGACTCTGGTTTTGGCGTCTCTCTCGCTCTCTCTCTCACCCACACAAACACACACACACTTACACGCTTTCTCTCTGCGCGTTGGAGAGGACCCTGGCTGTCAAACGCGGGTGGAAAACTAAACACTGAACACCTGATTCCACTTAATCATGGGCTATAAAGACTAGCAGCACACTCCTTCCAGTGCTAGAAGATTGTCCCTCTTCCCCGTGATTTCTCTGGCTCTCAGCTCTGTGCTCCACCAGTTCCCACTTTAGTTTGATTTATGTGTTTCTCCGCATCTCTAATAATGACTACGGTTTCCCCGTGCTCTAGTGCCTTCCCTGTGAACAATAAAGCTCACCCGTTTTCATCACACACTGTATCCTGCATTTTTGGGTCCGGCTGAATGTTCCTGGCATCATAGAAGGGCTAGAAGATTCTATGAGGCATGCACACACACTCAGATGCTCACCTCACATAAAAGTGTGTGTGTGTGTATTTATATTTTATTTACACATTATGCATTATTTTTGAATGTTTAATTTTTATAAGCATTTATAGCGCTGAATATGTATTTATTGATATTATATGCACATATAAATGCATGTATACATCAGTCAGGGGGGTTGATCCTACTTCGCGGAATTCGATGGTCGCGGGGGATCTCAGTCCCAATTAACCGTGGAAAGTGAGGGATTCCTGTGTATATGTGTGTGTGTGTGTGTGTGTATATATATATATATATATATATATATATATACACACACACACACACATACACACAATTTCTGAGGCATACAGAGTCTGACATTAGTAGCATGAATCAATGGACCCAATCTGCCTTGTGTCAACAATCTAGGCTGGGGAAAAAGGGTGTAATGGTTTGAGGAATGTTTTCTTGGTGCGTTTTAAGCCCGATAAAACCAATCAATCATTCCACATCACATTTAAAGATTTTTGTTGATTAAGTGCATCCCTTCATAGCCTCATTTTGTCAAATAGTAACCTCCAGCATAATAATGCACTAATTAACAGTGTAAATCTGTATTACCACCGTTGCAAATGCTCTACAAAAATGTACATAGCTCTATACAATCTGGCTGTCATGGATTAGTGGTTAGCACGTCCGCCCAACAGCACGATGGTCCTGGGCTTGAGTCCCTGGTATGGCAAGTTTCTGTGTGGATTTTGCAAGTTCTCTGTGTGCTTGCCTGGGTTTGCTCTGGTACTCTGGTTTCCTTCTACAGTCCAAAAAAAATGTATATTAGGTTATGTATATAACCAAGTGTCAGTTTTGAATGGTTGTGTGTGCGTTGGCTTTGCCGTGGACTGGCGTACTGCCCAGTGTGCACCTTGCTTTAACCCAGAGTTGACCGAGATAGGCTTCAGCCTCTTCACAACCCTAGTAGCATTCAGGAGTTAAATGAATTAATGTATAGAGACCTAAACAGATGGATGGAAGGCACTTATGGCCATGTTTTCATTGAAGAATGATATTTTCTGACAATTGCTTTTTAGAGAGGAGGGCGCAGAGAGCTCAACCATCAGAGTTGGCTTTGTCACCTACAACAAAATCCTGCACTTCTACAATGTGAAGAGTGCACTAGCTCAGCCCCAAATGATGGTGGTCTCTGATGTCGCAGATATGTTTGTGCCCCTTCTGGATGGATTTCTGGTCAGCTATCAGGAATCACAGGCTGTCATCAACAAGTGGGTGTACAATATTTATTTAGTATTCTCAAAATGATTTCAGATCTCACATGAATTATCCACAAAAGGAGTCAATGCTATGTGCGACTTATTACATTTTGTAGCATTGTCTTTTGGTAAACATATGTTTACATTTTTTCTTTGCTATGATATTCAGTTTTAAAAAGTAGAAGTAAAGATTAAACAAAGATACATTTTTTAAAAATTTTATTAACTACTTGCATTGTTTATTTTAGTTTGTTGAACCAGATCCCTGATATGTTTGCTGACACAAATGAGAGCGAAACTGTTTTTGCTCCAGTTATTCAAGCCGGATTGGAAGCATTGAAGGTAGGACAAATGTATGCTCAATTTGATTTTAACTGGAGTCAGAACTAAGAAAATACTTTATTATAAATGTGGCTTTTATCATGAACATGAACATGTCTGTTTGACAAGCAACGAGTCCTCCTCTGTATAGCAGCTGTCCTGTTCAGAGTAACTTCCTAACTCCCATCGTTTTCCCATAAGCATTGTTAATTATTTATTAATCACTCATTCTCATGTCCCCCCGCAGTGTAGCTAACTGGGTTATCAAAGGCCAATCATGTCTCTCACTGTCTTTGGGGAGAGGTTCATGTAAAAGAGCTATTACTGACTTTTGTAAAAAGTAGCTGCATTGCCACCAGAATGTTTCTGCCCTGTGATGGCCTGGCGAGCTGTCCAGGGTGTACTCTGCCCTCGCCCAGTGTCGGTTGAGATGGGCGCCAACGACCCTGTTTAGGGTAAAGTGATTCAGGAAATGAATGAATGAATAACTAATCACTTATTGATCATACCCAAACCCATTTTCCCTTAGGCTGCTGAATGCAGTGGAAAACTCTTCATCTTTCACACCTCCATCCCAACTGCAGAGGCACCTGGGAAGCTGAAGAACAGAGATGACAGGAAGCTGGTGAACACAGAAAAAGAAAAGGTGGTGTATTAATTATCAAAAAATGTAAAAAAAAACAACTTAATTGTGTGGAGCATAAGCCTAATTTGGTATTGTGTGTTTGAAGACTCTGTTTCAGCCACAGCGTGGTGTCTATGAGCAGCTGACCAAAGAATGCGTGAACCAGGGATGCTGTGTGGACCTCTTTTTGTTCCCAAGCCAATATGTGGACTTGGCCACTATGGGTGACATCCCCACACACACTGGTGGCTCGGTTTACAAATATAATAACTTCCAGGTGTGTACTAACATGCGTCCAATTTTATACGTAATCACATTCCAAGTCTTTAAGGCGTTAAACATTTACTTTATTGAACTTGTTTGTTTACATAACTATTCTATCAGAGTAGTTATGTATTATAAATCTTATTTTGTTGTGATAAATGTCAGAACTTAATTGTATTTATCAGGTCCAAATCGATGGTCAGCGCTTCCTGAGTGATCTGAGACGAGATGTGGAGAAGTCTATAGGGTTTGATGCCATCATGCGTGTTCGGACGAACACGGGTAAAACTAGCGCTCTCAAACAATAAGTGTAGAACTTTAATATAGAGATGCATAATTCTCTGTCTGATGAGCAAAGGAATAAATCTGTAATAACGTGAGGTTATTTGATTTACACACCTGTCTGTGTGTGCTGTGTGTATACTCAAGGTTTCAGAGCCACAGACTTCTTTGGTGCCATTTATATGAACACAACTACAGATGTGGAAATGGCTGCAGTGGACTGTGACAAGGCAGTTACGATGGAATTTAAGCATGATGACACACTCAGTGAAGAGACTGGGGCACTAATCCAAGTTAGTGCCATCACATATGCCACCATACACTAACCTCTATGTGTCTTCTTGCTGCACTGCTTTCAGTGTGTATGTGAATGTTAGATTTTTTTTTTTTTTTGCACAATCAGATTTCAGCTTCTATGTGCTGCCATGTAAATCTAATCTGTTCAGGGCCTTCGGAATCAGTGGGGCTGGCCGAGGTCACTTAAACTGTATTAGCAACGGGTCTGTTCTTTTAACTAATAAGATTTCGGCTCCACCTCCCACGGCTAGCTAGCTGGCTTCAATAAAATGGGTTATTTTCCATCCTCTGATTGGTTGGGCAGCGCAAAACTAAGTGAATAGTCTGTAGTGCATAATACATTTTAAGTTAGAATTGTTTACACCCACACTGACAGTTGAAGGAGGTATTCTGGTATTAATTCTGCTATTTCTGTTATTTAATGTTGCGTTTCATTTATGTCAGTGGTCCCCAAACTACGGCTCGCCTCCACATTTGGCCTGGCCCCCTGAAAAATACCAGAGATGCATTATGATGATTATTTTTTTAGTCTGGCCATGTGATCAAGACTAATACATATGTAGAATATGACACCCTGTTCCACCCTTCTGCCCTCTGTGCCCCTATCTAAACCCCCCCTCCATCAAAAAAAAAAAATCCTCGACTCTCCCCTGTCAACTAGAACGGAATAATGGTGAAAAGGTTATGGAAGAGAAAAATTGATTCAGAATGCAGGGTATTTAACCTGCAGTGGACAAACAATTATTTTTTGTTTAATGGTATCATCTGTCAAGAGGCAGTGACGGTATTCAAAGAATGCAATCTGTGCCGAAACTCTGAAACCCATCACAAAGACGAGTATGATCGCTTGTAGGGCCAAATGCGAGTAGACAAACTCTCAAAGCTAAAAAACTGGACTGTTAGCTCAGGAGAATACATTTGTACGCCTGGCTTGACTGAACCAGTCGTCTGTTCGGCCAGCTTTTGTGTTGCTCGAGCAGTGAATTTTTTTTTTTTTTTTTTTTTTTTTTATTAATTATTTATTTCCTGACTTTTTTTCTGTGAAGGTCTCGGAAACGGTTACTTATATCTGGTTATGCTTACTGGAAAACAATAAATGTTTACGTTTAGACAGCCCTGCGATTGTCACTTTTTTCTGTTACAAACTGACGTCGGCCCCCCCCATCAGAGAAGGGAAACGTTATGAGGCCCTTGCAGGTAAAAGTTTGGGGACCCCTGATTTATGTTGTTATAACCATGATTACTATGGTATGTTATACAGCTGCTATGCTCTAGAAATTGCAGTTCATTGTTCAACTATTCATTGTTCAATTGCTTTTTAGTGTGCTCTGCTGTACACTTCTGTGAGTGGTCAAAGGCGGCTGCGCATTCACAACCTCGGTCTGAACTGCAGTTCTCAGCTGTCCGAGTTGTACAAGAACTGCGAGACTGATGCACTCATCAACTTCTTTGCCAAATCAGGTAAAGCATGAGATGTGATTTGAGTGTAAATTTGTTCCAGGTGCTAAACCCATTCATTATGTCTATTTCCAGTCCTAGACTAGACTATGGTACAGTGGGATTGGCTCATGAAGTTTATTTTATTGTTTATTATAAGTTCTGCCAAAAAGCAAACCCTTGACATTACATTAGATTGAAATCTGTGTGTACAGTGTTTGCGCCATCATGTTCAAACTGTTTGTTTTTGGCTGCGCAGCATACCACGCAATACTAAGTCAGCCAGTGCGAGCAGTGAGGGAGATCCTGGTGAGGCAGACAGCTCATATGCTGGCTTGCTATAGGAAGAACTGTGCTACACCTTCTGCTGCAAGTCAGGTATGAAAAGTTACACAAGAAATCAGAGTGAAAAGATCATTTACTGTCTCATTATCTGCGGTAATGGAGACTAGCCTTCAGTATTCTGATACAGAAGTGACTCTTTGGCGCAATGGTTAGCACTGTCGTATCTCAGCGAGAAAGTGTTGGGTTCGAAACTGGTGTGGTTTTCCTCTGGGTGCTCCTGTTTCCTTCCATAGTCAAAAGACACACACATAGGTCAGTCGGCTACGCTGTTAATAAGCATAGTTGTGAATGTGGGAATGTCTTTTTTTTTTTTTTTTTCCCTTTCTTTTTTTTTTGGCTCTGGGCTGATTCTGTGATGCTACCTTTTGCCAATATCAGATGGGATTCGTGCCAGCATTCCCCACATTAGTTTCCAAATTGGTAAACAGTCTAGAAACTAATAAATGGCTGGATTGATCTTAATTACTCTTGTAAACACCATGTTGTGTTTATAATGTACTTGTGGTTGCTGTGATATACAAATTAAGACAAACTGGGGAATTAATAAAACTAGCCATCGCCATACCGGTCTAATCTTTTGTCATTGTTATCTGATTAGTTTATATTTGACCTTTTGTGCCAGCTGATCTGTTCTTTTCACGATGATACTGTCATGTGCAGCTGATCCTGCCCGATGCAATGAAAGTGCTCCCAGTGTACATGAACAGCCTGATGAAGACTCCAGTTCTGGTGGGCAGCACTGAACTCTCTACGGATGACCGGGCTTTCCATAGACTTCGTGTCATGTCCATGGGAGTGGAGGAGAGTCAGGTCATGCTCTACCCACAGCTCATTCCAATGGTGAGAACACGAAGACAGGAAGCAGTAACAGAAACTCAAAGACCAAATGTTCACCATTTATTTTTTCTTCATGAGATGGAAAACAGTTCAGACCAAAAAGAAGGTGATCATATCCACAGTAAAGTTCTAAATCAGCCCTGGTGTTTATATGTGGAGATGGCATGTTCTACCTCTGCTTGCCTGGGTTTCCTCCAGGGGCTCAACCTTTGCCCTGCAGTCCAAAGCCATGCACACTGGACTGATTGGCTGTTTCGAATTGCCATTATATGAGAGTGTGATTACTTGTGTGTCTTTTGATGTGGCATACTTTTCAGGGTCTTCTATGCCATCGCCCAGTAGCGGCTGAGGCCAGCGACCCTAATAGGATGTAACAGTTTGGTCAATGAGTGAGTGTACCGACCAAAACAACATGTATCATTTGTTTACTGGTTGGTCTGTGATTTACTTTATATTTACTTAAGTAAACAAGCATCCCGTCCCCACCATAACTAAACATAATTTTCTGAAGAATGTCTATTCGAAGGCTAAAAACATTACTCAGAATTATGTGTTATTTATTGATTTCAAATACAGTGGTACCTCACCTTACAAAATTGTTTCAGAGCTTTTTTCGTAACCTGTATTTTTCGTAAGTTGAACTGCATTTTACATGTAAAACACGTGATTAGTTCCAAGGCCCCCCTACCCCCTAAACCCTTTAAATATGATAAAAGCATACGTTTTAATATCGTTCTCCTTCAATATCGTACCGATGGTAGACGGGTTTGGCCATATTCATTTGCGATATCACTTGAGCCCGTTTCTTCTCCTCACTCGAACTGGAAATCACACGTGTGTGTGTGTGTGTGTGTGTGTGTGTGTGTGTGTGCGCGCACGTAAATTCTTAGCAGAGTTATAATCTCACAAATGCTTATGGAAGGTTAAAAGCTTGAGTCAAGAAATAAAGCATAAATCGTGTAACTCTGTCCTTTACACGAAAAGCTCCCTGTCCAAGATGGCGTTAGGTGGACCTGTCCAAGATGGCGCTTGAGTGAAGGCGACATGAACGACAGCTCAGTTGTTAGCCAATGGGAGGCCAGCAGGGCGGGATGTTTGAACGTCATTGATGGGAGAGCAGCTCGTGCATTGTTTGAATTGTGCATTTTAATGTTTGAATGGCACGTTTGAATTTTTAAGATGGTGCTTTCGTAACATGAACTTGTTTCGTAACCTGAGACAAAAATTTAGGAAAATACTTTTCCTAACCTGAATTTTTCGTTTGGGGAGAGTTTCGTAAGGTGAGGTACATTTTTATAAAGTATATCAGTTGGGAGAACAAAAAAGATGAAATAGCCTTTTTTCAGTTGCTATGTTTATAACCAATAAATTAAAAATTAGATAAATCACTCGGGAACAGAGAACACTAAACTGGGACTAAATCAATCTTTTTGTTCAAGATCACGATTACATAAGATCTTTTTTTCCCCCCAACTGTTTGTTCAGTTTACATTTCATGGGTCAAATGTTGCAAGTACAAAACAGTGTGACTCACAATTCAAGATATACTCATTTCTTGTACTTCACTGCAATCAGTCATATATGTTTCTCACTGCAGTCCATTATCACTTGCTAGGCGTTCTCAGTTTGGTCAATTCTCATTAAAATTAGAGAGACAATTGATACGGGGAAAACCATTCGGAGAGCTGCATGCTATTTTGTAGTTTATTTGAAGTTTATCAAACCTTCCATGGCATAATCTCACAGAGTAAAGCACAAACGGTAAGGTAACCCCTAATTTTACTCGATTGCAGGGATCCCTCGCTACTTCGCACTTCAATTCATGTGGCCTCAGTGCATCGCGTTTTTTTTTTTTTTTTTTTTTTTTTTTTTTTTTTTTTAAACATTCATCAAATTAAAAAATAAGGAGATTAAGGAAGAATAGGGGGAAAAGGTTAAGGAAAATGCCACAAAACAAGGCCGATTATGAAAAAACTTACATTTTTATGTGAAATGCGCATTTGTGTGCGCACTCGCCTCCGTATGTGTGTGTATTTACATTTTGCTTACATCTTATGTATTATTTTTGAAGGTTTGTTATTATAAGCATTATTGATATTGTATACATATATACATGTACGTACATGTCAGTTAGTGGGGGGATCTCAGTCCCAATTAAGTGAGGGATCCCTGTACATCAAAATTGCAGCCAAAAAAAATCACACTGGGTAAGTTTATGTTTTGCCTAAAAACTTTGTATTGATTTACAATACTTTGTGTCTTTCCTACTTTGTCTCTGTTAGCACTCTATGGATGTGGTGAGTGATACGATTCCGCCAGCAGTGCGCTGTTCTGAAGAGCGTCTGAGCGATACCGGGGTGTTTTTGCTGGAGAATGGCCAGTCCATGTTCCTGTGGCTGGGCCAGGCCTGCCCTCCTGACCTTATCCAGAACCTCTTCAATGTGCCCTCCATGGCACATCTCAGTCCAGACACGGTCAGAGAGTCCACCATCACGCACAAAATCCCATGAAATTAGTGTTCACCATTATTCATTTCATGATCATTGCATTTATCCAGTACTCTTAGCAACAGTTGTGTTTGAAATGATTCAGGTCACAAAAACCTCGGATTACTAGGCAGTTTAAAGCAGACTTGAAATGAATTAGTTATTAACACTAATATATGTGAGATGATCCACTGAATGTAGGCGCTTGTCGCAAGTGATGTATAGTGCTTGTATAAACGCGGCTTGTTCGGACTTCCAATCTTTTGTTTAGTACTCAACCAGCACTTGCTCACGTGAAAGATCGGCAGTCCGGTTAAGCAGCGCTTTGTCTCACAAGCACCATACGTCAGTTGCGACCAGCGCCTACATTCGGTGGAGCACCTCACATATTGTTTGATCTTTCTTTTTTTTTTTTTTTTTTTTTGGGAATATAGAATTTTCATAGCATCTATTGATGAATCATTTCTGTAAAGCTGACCTGCAGGTCACTGACTAATATTTATTTTAATATATCTGCAGATTACATTGCCAGATCTAGATAATGCGCACTCTAGGAAGCTTCACTCCATCATTTGTGCGATCTCTCAGCAACGATGCAAATCCATGAAGGTACCACTCTCCCAGTCTTTAGATATTTGTTCATATATTTACAGTTTTTCATGTTCAATGACATTGTGTTGTGTAACACACAGTATTCTGCAGATTATCTGTTAATAAAGCTTAATCATTATAAACCAGTCATCTAATTTAACGCATTAAAATATCATAATGCTGCGTATTTTATTCGGGCACCGCCTGGGATGCTTCCAGGCTTTTTGCTGCAAAGGATTTTAACCTTATTTATTCATTTATTTATTTATTTATTGTTAGGTGCTGGTTGTGAAGCAGAAAGACAGATCAGAGATGCTGTTCCGCCCGCTCCTGGTGGAGGATAAAGGCCTGTATGGAGGAGCTTCGTACTTAGAATTCTTGTGCTCTGTTCACCGTGAAATCAGGCAGCTTCTGTCGTAACACACTCATACGCACAGACAGATATGTATACAATGACCAGCCTCTTTTCTAGGAACATCTGAACATCTGGTCTATCATGGAATTATCCAGTCGGTCAATTAAATCTGAAACAGAAAGCTAAAGCTCCAGTGGGCACAGACTCATTGAAACTAGACACTTGAGACCAGAATTGGTATCAAAAACATAAAAGGTTTAAACTCAGCTTGCACGGCGTTAACGTTCAGGCTGCTGCAGGTGGAGTTATAGTATGGGGACTATTTTATTGACCTTGAATACAATAACCTATCTGCTACTGTTGCTGACCATGTGTACACCTTCATAACCACAGTGTACCTTCTGATATTCTTGTCTTACAAAGGCCACTTCCAGGTAATAAATAAACAAAGGGGGAGACTCGCAGCATGACTGTGCAGCTGAACTAATTGTTATGCAATCATGTCAGCATTGACCAGAATCTCAAAGGAATGTCTCCAACAACAGGTGGAGTCCGTGCCAAGAAGAGTGCGAAAGAAGTGGGGGTGGGGGTCAAGTAAACATTAGTATGATGTTCCTAGTAAAGTGGTTGGTGAGCGTATAGAGCAAACGTGTGCAAGGCAGCACACACAAAGAACTTCCTATTATTTCCAGAGCTGCCTTTGAATAACTGCACAACTCCATCAGGACTTCACAAGTGTTCTTATTTTGTCAGCTTCACTCAGCTCTGGTTTGGGATTACGCTTGGCTTGCTTATATGTACCGCGATGTATTCATGTCTTCAAATATATTCCGTTTTTGTTTAGATAACCTGAAAAAGGGAAATTATTTTAAATCCCCCAACACAGTTATATCCTTGAACTAAATGACCCAAAAAATAAGCATCCATTACATGTCCATTAAATTAATAGACCAAATCAGTTGAGTCCATGAGGATTGACTGACTAACCAAAAATTAATTTGGAGAGAGAGAGGTAATTTCATTTCAGTGGAATTTTTGGACTTGTCAATTTCAATGCTGAAAATTTATATACAGTACAACATTTTGAAGGTTTAACAGTTTACTGGACTGATCCAACAATCAAATGATATTTAGCATCTTCTGTAGATGTGGTTTTTGTTTCTTCGTGCTCACTGAACAAGATCATGGCGAAGTATTTAGAACATTTCAAAAGAAAAGTATTGTTTTATTTTTATTTTTTTATTGTTACATCACCAGAAGCTACGTGTCATTACATATTAGTGATATATTTGAAAGCGTATGGGTTATGTAAGCAGACCTCAGGTAATCCATATTATTTACAGTAGTTTACAGAGTGAGAATACTGTAGATGAATGTATTCTATTTCTAACCATTGGGCCCATTTACTTGGATAGGAATTCTGTTATATACATTCCAGTTTTAATTAATTTTAATTAAAAATGATTATTGAACTCCAAAAACATAATTTTCCAGTGGATGGTTTTAATTTGTGTGAATGCTGAAAGGAACCTAATTTTAATTGTACTACTCAACACATGGTGCAGCAAACACACATCAATTCCATTTGTTTTTTTTTTTGTTTTTTTCTTTTTGATGGCACAAAATATCAGCACAACCATGTACATTCAGAGCTGTTTATTGAACGTCACCTGTTGCCTCTAACAGCAGAGGGATGTGTGATATGCACAGAGATCACTAGCTCTTTATAACCATCTCTAATATGAAGCGCTCACATAACATTCAGCTGCGGGTCCTTCCCCAGATTTACTGCTCCATTTTCAATGTTTAATATATTTGATGTAAGAAGCTACAGCGTATGAGATGCTTCCAAAGACAGTTGGAGTGACTTTGTTTGTAAACACATTACAGATAATGTGAAAAAATCCCACAACTAATTTTGAAGGGGCTTGTTGCAAAAAATGTTCAAATAGTGATACAAGTAAGAAATTTTGTACAGAAGTTCAGATGGCATTATAATAAACTAACGTTTACCAGCTTAACTGATACACAGAGCTTCACAGAACACAGCTCATTACGAATGTGTCTGAATGACAAGGGAAGCATAACTGAACAGGACATGCCAGCTTTCTGTGAAATTGATATTTTGATAAGATGGCAATAAGCTCTTCCATAAATTAAAAAAATAATAATAATTAAAATTTATATTCAATCAAACAAATCACTGATGAACTCACTGGAGTCATCTAGCAAAAAAAAAAAAAAAAAAAAAAAGAAAACAAACAAAAAAACCCCCAACACTTCTTAGATACAAACCGAAATAAAATACAGTTGGCCATCAACTTACGAAGACCCCTGTGTACGAAATCCCCAATTTACGCAAAAAACATTTTCCCGAGTTTCCATCCCCGAGATACGAAACAACCCCCTCTTACGAAAAGAAATTCAAACGCGCCAATCAAAATTTCACACAACGCGCGAGTTGCTCTCTCATTGGCTATCTCTCAACATCCCGCCCCACTGGCCTCCCAGATAGAGACAGAAGGAGGCTTCACTTTTTAGTTTAGTTTTTTAAGTTGTTTTAATTCAGTAAATGTTTCATAATTGTGGGCGCATTTGAGCTCATCTGGAATTCCGATCCCTCAAGGAATCAAATTAAAGTTGAGTTTGTAAACCAGGGAATGCGCTTTGAATTCCATGTCTTGTGGGTGTGGCCCGCAGCGTGCGAGAGATAGAGAGAAAAAGAGAGAGAGAGAGAGGCGTGTGTGTGTTAATAAAAAAATGTTTAATAATGGTTTAATTAATAAATATGTTAATAAAATGGTTTAATATGTTCATAAAATGTTTAAATGGTTTAATAAATAATTTTCGTTTACTTTTAACACATTTCATACAAAATTGGTGTACTTTTATCATTTTTAAAGGGTTTGTGGGGTCTATCCAGTCCAAAGACTGGAGCCTTGGAACAAATTAGGCGTTTGACCTGTAAGATGTGATCCCTACTTACGAAATCCCCGTGTTATGAAAAGGGCTCTGGAACGGATTAATTTCTTAAGTTGGGGGCCGACTGTACCTATTTTACACAATTTTACCTTACAAAATTAATCCTTTCCAGCGCCTTTTTCGTAACCTGCATTTTTTTGTAAATTAAACAGCATTTTACATGTAAAATGCATGATTCATTCCAAG
This sequence comes from Plotosus lineatus, assembly GCA_024760905.1. Classification (NCBI taxonomy): domain Eukaryota; kingdom Metazoa; phylum Chordata; class Actinopteri; order Siluriformes; family Plotosidae; genus Plotosus; species Plotosus lineatus. The sequence continues at coordinate 13,612,234 of CM045745.1, read as the reverse complement.
GCTCCCAATACTACCCCCTAAACCCTTTAAAAATTATAAAAGCATACCTTTTAAGACCTCCTTCTGCTTCAATATCATAAACAAAAGAGGTCCCAAAATTCTTCAACTCTCAGACTTCTCATTTTTGTTTTCGAAGGAATGAGAAACAAGGCAAAATACCATGGAATCATAATCTTTTTTTGGTAGGCTTTGGCCATATTCCTTTGTGATATCACTTGAGCCCGTTTCTTCTTCTCACTTGCACCAGAAATCATGCACGTGTGTGTGTGTGTGTGTGTGTGTGTGTGTGTGTGTGTGTGTGTGTGTGTGTGTGTGTGTGTGTGTGTGTGTGTGTGTGTGTGTGCACGTGTTGACCATGTCTTCTTAGCTGAGTTATAATCTTAGCAAATGTTTATGGACGGTTAAAAGCCTGAGTCAAGAAATAAAGCATGAAACTACAGTAATTCTATCCTTTACACGAAAAGCATGGTACATGCAGCTCCATAATAGCCAAAAAGAGGTAGCTGCGTCATCCCTTCTGGCCAATGGGAGGCCAGTGGGACGGGATATTTGGACGTCATTGATGGGAGAGCACCCCGTGCATTGTTTGAATGGCGTGTTTTAATGTTTGAATGGCGTATTTGAATTTTTAAAATGCTGCTTTGGTAATGTGAACTAGCTTCGTAGCCAGAGACAAAAATTTTTAAGAAAATGCGTTTCGTAACCTGCATTTTTTGTTTGGTGAGACTTTCATAAAGTGAGTTACAGTACCTTGAAAAGGGTAGGAATTTTTTAAAAATTGTGAACTGTCTTGAATCCTGACGGCTCACGATGGCCGGGGTGATGTTCTAAAAAAAAAAAAAAAAAGTTCCAACTAACACTTAACAAATTTCATGCTTGTATCAGAAAATCAATGATCCCATAGACTTGTATCACTCAGCAGCTCCACTATGAACCAGTTTACTGAATTGAGGCTTGATTTTGGTCTTGAATATACCCCAAATGTACACTAGGTGGCAGTATATTATTGTAAATACACCATCACACACATGTGGACATTTTTATGTAACATTGGTTGAAAATGTTTTTTTTTTTTTTTTTCTTTAGACTGATATATAGTCTGATATATAACTGATATATAATAGAGGCAGATATTTAATAATAAATTGTCATTTCCGATGGGGTAAAAACTCATTTTTAAAAAAAAGCAACATTAAAATATATAACTTCAAAGTATTTTCCTCTACATTTCATGTTCACAGTACCAGGAAAAAACATCTTGATGCCAATTCTACCTAAATGACAGCACCATGCCCAATCAGTTTGAAAAACACAGTGCATGCCACGCAGCACACTGAGGGTGGTAATTGCATTACATGGCAGTTGCAAATGTTACTTGTGTTCAAATGCGCTCGGATCCTTCTGGAAGACAGAAAACATACATCTGCTACCCAGCATGCTAACTGTTCTGTCTGTGTTGTAGCCAGTCACAGCTCTACCTACAGCTTTGCTTCAGACAGCAGGAGCTAATCAGTTCCAGTGGTGGAAAACAGGAGAGAGAGAGAAAAAAAAAACTGAAGGGGGGGAAAAAGAGACCACTGCTTTGGACTGGCATGAAGGACGAAATATAAAAGGATGCGCTTTGTAGTTTGTGACGATGAAATGAAAAAGCAGCATTCATTGTTTCTGTGCCAGAGCAGAGAAATGGAACAAAAACTTCAAGTGTAAATCCAAATTAAAGCCACATTTGCACAAATTAGTGCCGCTCTTCTGACTTTGGACATGAAAGTTTTTGATACACACACACACACACTCATTGGCCTAAGAATCATGAATTAAATACTGTACGGCACAGATTGTGCTTGGTACAATCAATCTTCCTATAATACTAGGTGGTGGCCTAGTGGTGTAGGGCGCTGGATCACTGATCCTAAGGTTGGAGGTTTGAGTCCCACTCTACACATGGTTGTCAACCCCCCCCCCCTGTGCAACTAATTGGGTTATCAAAGGCCGGCCATGTCTCTCACTGTCTATGGTGAGAGGTTCATGTAAAAGAACCATTGCTGACTTTCGACAAGAGGAGCTGCAAAGCCGTCAGTGTGTTTCTGCCCTGCGATGGCCTGGGGAGCTGTCCAAGGTGTACTCTGCCCTGGCCCGGAGTCGGCTGGGACGGGCGCCAGCTCCCCACGACCCAAATTAATATATAGTGGTTACAGAAAATGAATTGAACTATAATACCACCATTGTAAGCATAGTATCGTATTACATAAATCTAAAAAATCATGTCAGTGATTATTTAGTATACAGTACATTATTATTTTTTCATATGCTTCGGAAATATTTCTGAATAAATTTGGAAACTGTAATCATTAATATACACTTAAAAAGTCTTCAAAAAGTCTTTCTCACAAAGTCTTTCGACTGTAGATTATATTCTCGATTTAAGAACTTTATAGAATCCAAGTCAAGGACCACCGTATCTCTTGTGGTTCTTATTTACAGCTTCAGCCAACATTATAAATTTAAATAAATTCAATCAAGGCCTGAATCCGATTTCACGTGCTCTGTGTGTATAAACAGCAGTACATAGATAAAGCCAGGCCTGAACCTCCCAGTCTTCCTTACACAAGATTAAAGGTTTAAACAACTGCTACTCCTGTCAGAGGTAATTAAAACAATACAGTATTTCCCTTTTTTGATATTATTAGTGACACTTAATGCGAGATGGCTAAGAGATGAAAGTAATTCATTTCAATCCACTATACGTACTCCATGAACAGAGACCTTTCAGGTGACCTCGAAACAGGACGCACAATAAAATGAATGGAATGAAATGTTGGGTTGACTGAAAATAAATGATGTTTTCCTTCCATTCAAATCCTTTTATCGTAATGAGGAGATTGGCACATGTGGAGCAGAAACTTGCTTGCATGGACCAAACAGCCACCAGAAGTACGTTGTCAACTCCGCTATTAAATGACATTTTCAAAAAGCTGCATCGATTTCATTATGTTTTCATCCTGCGGGAAAAAAAGAGTAACACAAGTTAGTCATTTCACATGAATCATTAAATGCTTGGCACCAATAAACATCATTTTCTCTTTGTTCATGTCAAGAACATTGTGGAATTAAACTTAATTGTTTCTGCCGTGAAGGATCTTTATTATTTTCTTAATTATCTTACATTTTGGCAGCAGTCTATAAACTCATCGATGGTCACAACGCCGTCCTTATTCTTGTCCATTTTCTGTTATAACGACACACAGAAAAGCAAAACTCCAGTTTTAATAGTGTTTCACATCTCAGACCAAAAATAAATAAAGAACTATATAATAGAGCAGGTTATTATAGAGGAACTTATTTAATGAAACACACACACACACACACACTGTAACATGTCTTCTCACCTGGAAAAATATCTCCACATGTTGCCTTGGTGTTTCTTCCTTTAGAATGGGATATGTCCACTTGCCCATCATGTCGTAAATGGCTTTCATTATGTCTAACATTTCCTGTCAATCACAAAATAAATACTTTTTTTTTTTTCACATTTACATTCTTTTCGGTCGTGTTATAGTTTCCTTGTATAAAACCTGTAATACCTCTTTTGTTATATATCCATCTTTGTTAATGTCATACAGGTTAAATGCCCAGTTGAGTTTCTCCTGAACTGTGCCTCGAAGCAGTATAGAGAGCCCCATTACGAAATCCTGCAACCAGACACAAACGCCATGATTCATCCATCCGTGTCTGTTCAGCAAAATTACACCGCCGTGTTGTTGAACTGACTGGAAGGTCTTCGGCCGATTTTTAATGAGGACAGATCTGACAGGAGTTCCTGTAAAGTTCCTGTAGACTGCCCAAACTTATCATTTCTTTAGTGATTTACACAGGGACATGTTGCACTCAGTCCATATGAAAACGCACCACTCACGAAATCTGGAGTAGCTCCACAGATTCATATGTGAAGTATATACTTATGATGCATTTATGATAATGAATGATTTAAGAAGACATGTAAACATCATTTAATTTCATTCACGATAATGTTAATGCGTCAATATGGGGCCAAAATAAGGACGTCGTGCACGCAGGCCTGCAGCACGCAGACGGTTCCGTACGATGTTGGGGTGAATGAATCCACATTGTCCTTGAACTTGAGCAGCCGTTCTTGTCGCTGGTAGTGTTCGTCTCGGACATGATCCCGTACGATCTGACCGTCCTAACGTGCCGTTGTAACTCGTTGTTGACCCAGTTGCGGACGGTACCGAGTGCTCCTCGTTTGCAGAAACCTTTGATGGAGTCTTGCGATCGTTGTCTGTGTGCAGTTTAGTTGTCTGGCAATTTCCCTGGTGCTGGCATGTTCTCGTTCATGTAAGTCGTGGCATCATGTCGGCTTTTCACAAGTGTCATTGAACAAGTGAAATTTTATTCAGATTTACATGCTTTTAAAGGCAACGTGTGCACAAATTCAGAGTGAAATTCATTTTTCCCATGGTGTGCGTGCAAAATGTTGCGTTTTTGCGAAAAATTGCCTAGCGTTACAGTTAACGTGAAATTCTCGCATTTCTTGCACCTGGCATGTCATTTTGTTGTTGTATAAAAGTTCATTTGAACTTAAATATTGACTTTTTTCAAGTGGCGCGTTTTCATGTGTACTCAGTATATTTTCAGGTCAGTCACCACTGGCACTAAATTAGTGGCTTATTTTTACTAGTGGTAAAGAATGCTGGATCGCTGATCCTAAGGTTGGGGGTTCAAGTCCCACTATCCACAAGGTTGTCACTGTCCCCCCCAGTGCAGCTAACTGGGTTATCAAAGGCTGGCCATGTCTCTCACTGTCTATGGTGTGAGGTTCATGTAAAAGAACCGTTGCTGACTGTTGTAAAGTGTAGGCTCCGTACGATGTCCGTACGAAGCCGTCAGCCTGTTTCTGTCCCTTGCTAAAGGGTTGTGTCAGGAAGGACATTTGACGTAGAAACCTATGCCAAATCAAACATGCGATGATTCGCTGTGGCGACCCCTGAAGAAAAGGGAACAGCCGAAAGGAGGAGGAGAAGAAGAAGAAGTTACACAGACTTCTCATATAAATACGAGTATTTGTTGACATTGTTTAGTTTTGTGAGATGAGATGTTTAGTAAAAAAGGGGAAAGGGGACATTAGTATCAGTGCAGTAGAAAAATTGAAGGCAAAGCTGTGACTGTTCTCCATCACAGCGAAATCTTCAGGCAATTCTCTTCCCCCGCATTGACTAATAAAAAGAAAAAGAGAGGCTGCGAACGGATTTACTGAGTATGCCTCCTGTATGGGATCGAATGTGTTACAAAACATTAAATATAACAAAATACATCAGGATAGACTCTTATAGTTAAATAATCTTCACATCATTCTATCACTGATTATATATACAGTACAGATGCTCCCCAACTTAAGTTCATCCGTTTTACGTTTTTTCGATTTTACAGGGTTTTTTTTCCAAAAAAAAAGTCAAATTTTGAGTTTAGACGTACCTACGTAGTGTGCTGACGTAATGATGCAATGACGCAATGACGCTGCAATGACTTTTGTAACCCTAAGCAAATATGGTTGGTCAGAAGCGTAAGCCTCTTGCATGGGTGCAAGTCTCATACACAGAGATGAATTAACTATCTGCTCAGATCGGCGCATTCTACCATGCATACTCAGTTAAAGCAAAGAGCGTTGTAAAATGAATGAAAACCTGAATCCAGAAAAGAAAGAGAACTCTCCGCTCTGCTGGTGAGTCACATCAGTGCAGGCTGAGTACTAAACGAGTTCAATGGTGCCCTTGCTCACTTGAAAGACCGGAAGTCCGTATAACCCCCGCTTTGTGTCAAGCACAGCAAGTACACTACTTTTGTTTTTTAGTTTCGGTTTACAAGCAGAAGGATTGCATCACAGAGAATGTTAAAGGTTATATTTGATACTGTATTTGATGAGTGAATTTGATTAAAATTTATCTATTTGAAATTATTTTGCTTGAATTTAATTTATTTGAAATTAATGTTGATATTATTTGATATATTTGATATTATTTTACAATATTATGTTTATAATAATTGATTTAGGGTTGTTTTATGAGATACGGTAATGGTATTTATGGATGTATAGTACAGTATGAGCGTTATACGTCACATGTCATACGTCACTGTAACAACTTACGTTCACTTTCAACTTACGTTCAGCCGTCCAGAACCAATTAAAAACGTAAGTCGGGGCGCATCTGTGTATGTATATATATATATATATATATATAATATACTATATATATTATATATTATATAGTGGTACTTCACCTTACGAAAGGCCCAACAAACAAAAAATCCAGGTTACGAAATGCATTTAACTAAAAGTTCCGGCTCTGGATACGAAACAAATTCACGTTACGAAAGCGGCATCTCAAAAAAATCAAACAATGCGTGAGTTGCTCTCCCATTGGCTATCAGGTAAAAAATCAGATTACGAAACTACTTCTGGAACGGATTAATTTCGTAAGGTGAGGTACACTGTGTGTATATATATATATATATATATATATATATATATATATATATATATATATATATATATATATATATACAGGGATCCCTCGCTACTTTTCACTTCAATTCATGTGGCTTCAGTGCAAATGCACCCTAGATTCACTTTCATTTATTCATGGTGGCTGGTTTCACTTTAACTAATAAATTGATTACTATAAATTCTTTGCAACATTTTAATAAATTGATTGTAATTTGTAAATTGATAGACTCAGAAGACACACCCAGCACCAGGTCATGTATTTCAGCACACTCAGCATAAACACTCACAAGACCAGTATGAGAACATCATGTTATAAATGTGTGCAGGCATTGAAGCTTCATAACATAACATTGCAATCTTGATGCACACATGGCAGCATTTCTTACTTCAAAACTCACTGCGCCGTTGTGATCAGTGTCAAATGCGTTGAACAGAAAGTGTGCGTACGTGGATGCATCTGAAACAGAAAACCAAACACTGTGATTTCAGTTTTAATGGCATTCTCCATCATTTTTAATTCCCTTCCTGACAATAAAGTATTATTCAGTGAATTATATTTCCCTTTTGTAATTAACTTCAATATTAGCAGCTTTGTACGATTGACATATCTGGCACAGAAACCACACTAAGCACTTCTGTGTTTACTGCTCACATACATTACTAATTAACATGAACACAAAGTTGAAAACATCTGAGATAACGTTTGGCTTCGAAGAATAAGCTGCACTGAAGATAATTTCATGCCAGCTCTCTTTTTAGAGATATTTTCTGTATTTTGTACTCAAAGGCCTTTTTATTCTATAAAATATTCACAAAAGAAACTTTACATTTGTTATTAAGCTCGTTTCTTTGGAGAAAACATGAAACCAATTCTTGCAAGAAACCATAAAAATGTAATATCCATACACACACACAGACACACACACACACACACACACACACACACACATATATATATATATATATATATATATATATATATATATACATACATATTTATACACCAACCTCCTTGTGGAAAGAACTGTGCGTAAATGTCTTTAAATGTATCTTCATTGACCACACCACTGGGACATTCCTAAAAGAAGAAAATCTTTATTTTATCATTTACTATATCCTTCAGCATTATGGAGGTTTTTTGTTTGTTTGTTTTTAGTTACGTGCCTGTCTGTCTGTCTTCCTTTCGGCTTTTTCCCTTTTACTCGGGAGTTGCCACAGCGAATCATCTGATTCGCACGTTTGATTTGGCAGAGGTTTTTACGTCGGATGCCCTTCCTGTCACAACCCTTTTTAGCAAGGGACAGAAACACGCTGATGACTTTGCAGCTACTCTTTACGAAAGTCAGCAATGGTTCTTTTACATGCCTCTCACAGTGAGAGACATGGCCCACCTTTGATAACCCAGTTAGCCGCACTGGGGGTGTTTTTAGTTACGTGCAACTACTGTAAAATAAATAAATTATAAAATACTGTACAAATTACAACAGGGCGGATAGTGGGTTCGTTATTCCCTAACCCAGTGCTTCTCAATTAATGGGGCGCGCCCCCCATAATGTCAGAGGGGGGCGCGGTTTGATGCCAGGGGAGCTTTTCTGGAATTGTGTACGACAATTAAGTGTAATTGCGCCTCCATTCCACTAGTTGGCAGTGGCGCTCTCATTGTTGCGCTGTGGTGTAGCGGTTTTTCGCACGAGCAAACGATATAGAGTGCAGTAAACAAACCCTCAAGAAACAACATGGAAATTTTTCTAACAGGAATGAAGAGAAGGGTGGAGAGAGACGGGGATATTAAGACATAAATAAGTTGAATGAGTTTAAATAAGATAAGATAAGATACAGCTTTATTAATCTCACAATGGAGAAATTCACTGTTGCAGGCTCTTGAGGTACCATCAGTAGGGGTTGCAAAAATAGATATAAATACAAACATACACACATACATATATATTATATAAGTAAATAAATAAATAGATACATAAATAGTATAAATTAATAAACAATAAAAGAAAAGAAGGGAACAATTTTGTAGACCGGCCTATATTCAAGTGTACATGTATCTGAGGGCGGAGTAGATGGGTTGATATGGTTCACAGTCAGTGGGGTAGATGTGGTTGATTAAAGTGCACGGGGTTTTTATTGCACATAACCGGTATTTTCACAGACAGTTACAAAGTGGCGTTGTACAGTCTGACAGCGGTGGGAATGAACGACCTGCGGTAGCGCTCCTTCCTGCACTGAGGATGTCTCAGTCGTCCACTGAAGGAGCTACTCAGCTTCTCTACAGTCTGGTGCAGTGGGTGAGAGCTGTTGTCCATGATGGATGTGAGCTTTGCTACCATCCTCCTCTCACTCACCTCCTCCACAGAGTCCAGTGGGCAGCCGAGGACAGAGCTGGCCCTCCTGACCAGCTTGGTCAGTCTCTTTCTGTCCCGCTCTGTGCTGCCCGGGGCCCAGCAGATGGCAGCGTAGAGGATTGCAGAGGCTACCACAGAGTCATAGAATACATAAGGACGTATTTTTAAAATTTCAGGCACATTGGTGCACTTTAAATCTTTTCTGTAACAGATTTAAAAACAATGTTCATGAAGTTTTTCTTTGTTGTAAGTTGAACTATATTTATTTCTTTTTTGTTTTTAACGTGAATAAAGATGCAATGTTATGCAGAGGTGTACTAATAACAATTTGACAGACAAGTGGGGCGTGAATTGTTTTTTTCTTCCAAGGGGGGGCGCCACAGAAAATAATTGAGAAGCATTGCCCTAGCCTCATGTTTTTACACCTAGGAAAAAATGATTTAATGCAAAAAGCAATTTCACATGCTATAAACCTCATGTATGCAGTAATGGTATCTCATGCCAAATATCTTTTCTCTCGAAGAACGAAGAAGCCATTCATATTGTGAGGGTTTATTCATCATTCTCTTTGTTGTGGGAGTTGATTATTCTTCACTGTATCAGTGTAGCTGATTCAGCAACCAAAATGAATAGGAAAGCTCATCTCTGATTTATAGCAAGAGCTCTCGAATGGAATTGAACCAAGTGCTTAAAAGATAAGGCAGTGTCACTATAGTGTCATCAATAAAATGCCAGACAAACCCAAAGCATGCAAAGCTGAGATTTAGGAAAAATCCATCTTCACTTGACGTTCAGTAACAAGTTAAGGTTATATTCTTCATACATATTTCTAAATTTAAAGTACACAATGTGGAGGAACAACATGTGCACATATGCAGTTTTATTATCAGTATTTTACTCAAGCAGGGAAGTGTCGTAGCTGGAAGCAGAAGTACTGTAGCTGGAATACAAACAGTCTGGCTGAAGTGTAATAGCTTTATTTCATGTAAACATGCATACTGCGATCTTGCAATATACGGTGGTCCTAGACCGCCATATACCATGGTGGCATGGTGATGCATTGATTGGTACTGTCACCTCACAGCCAAAAGGCCTTTCGGAGTTTGCAGGACCCCCCTTTTGCTTGCAAAGGTTTCCTCTGGGTACTCAAATATTCTCCCATTATCAAAAAACAAGCACATTCGCTAACTAGCGACTTAAAGTTAATATATACAGTGATCCCCTCGCTACTTCGCGCTTCATTTCCTGCAGTTTCAGTGCATCGTGGGTTTTTCAAAAATACAGGGATCCCTCACTTTCCGCTGTTAATTAGACGGTCCCTAATCCCTAATGTTAATTAGTGATCCCCCCGTGATAACTGAAATCCGCGAAGTAGGATCAACCCCCCAAACCCAATTAAATACACAGACAAAGACGCACGCACTTAGATGCGCACCTCACAAAAATGTAGTTTTGATGCTCCCATTTTGGGTTGTTTTTTGTTTTTTTAGGAATTTTTGGCCTTTTTTTTTTTTGTATAATTGGCCTTGTTTTTGTGGCATGTTCCTTAACCTTTCCCCCCCTTTTCTTCCTTAATTTCCTTATTTTTTATTTCGATGAATATTTTAAAAAAAACACGATGCACTGAAGCCACATAAATTGAAGTGCGAAGTAGCGAGGGATCCCTTTATTCAGCAAAAAATAAAAAAATAAGGACATTCAGGAAAAATAGAGAAAAGTTAAGGAAAATGCCACAAAACAAGGCCAATTATGCAAAAAAAAACCCAAAACAAAACAACCCCCCCCAAAAAAAAAAAATCAAACAAACAAAAACAAAAAAAAAACAACCCAAAACCCCCCAACAAAACGACTTACATTTTACAATCTTTTGCATTATTTTTTAATGTTTAATTGTTATTATACACATTTATGGCATTGAATATGTATTTATTGATATTATATACACACATACATGTACGTATACGTCAGTCAGGGGGATTGATCCTACTTCAAGGAAATTCAGTGTTCGCGCAGGGTCTCGGTCCCCATAACCACGAAAAGTAAGGGTTCACTGTATATAATATATATATATATATATATATTTCAGTAGACTGTTGATCTCTGCCTGGCAAAACAATACACAGCAATGTGTTAACGTCACTCTCTTGGACAGACATTGTGTGACTATACATCTGCTACATCACAAGTGTCAAACTCAAGGCCCATGTGCCAGATGCAATCATAACGAATCATACTGCTTATAACTTAAAGAAAAAAGTTCGATTATGGTTCAGATTTTTTTTTATAAATAGCTTCTGGTTTGTCGTAAACGTCTTTAGCAATCTACAGACCTGTTTGAAGGGTAGCGGATTTCTCGTTGCAACTCTGCTATGTATAACAGTACCGTTTGGTATTCTCTTGATAGTGGACTTGTATATAGTGGAGAAAATATGTATTTGATACACTGCTGATTTTGCACGTTTTCCCCACTTACAAAGAATGTAGAGGTCTGTAAATTTCATCATAGGTTCAACTGTGAGAGACAGAATCTATTTCTTTCCACCCTAAACATCCAGTATGCTGCCACAATGAGTTTGATGATGAGCCTGTGGGTGGAGCGGTTAATGAAGTCCAAGCTTGTGACAAGGCATGCTTGCGCCTTGTCTGCATCCTCAGCGGGTATCTCAGGGTCTGAAGCGTTTTGACCCTTAACCTGAAAGCTTTACCTGAGCGGGGCAACAAAGACTTTGTCTTCACCTGCAAACAGGCATTTTTGAGACAGCACTGTTTCACTTAGTTTCCGAACTTCATTATTTTTTCCTCTTCAATCACAGCAATCTTGAGCTGGATTCTGCGACACTACTAATAGTCTTAATTGCCTTCTTTGTCACGGCTGGTTAGAGTCCTGCCTGGCGTAGAAAGTGTCTACATGCTACTGCAAGAAATCCTTGACATCCTTCTTCTCCAGGGAAGAGACTAGCGTTCTGTTCTCTAGTGTGGAACTTGTCTATTAGGTCCGTGGTATTTTACAGCTTTAAGTTCATGAACTATTTCAAGTCTGTCTCCTCAGGGTACTGTGAGCTCTATTATATGAATTGAGTTGCATTTCTTTGATACTAGTAGCATGTCTGGGCGCAGTAAAGTAACAACTACTTCTTCTGGAAATCTCAACTTTTTTTTTTTTTTTTTTTTTGCACATCAACATAGTTGTCTCTCCCAAGTCAGGTGTCGGAGACAGTAGACAGCTACGCCAAGTAGACTTGGTTGGTCTTGTCTTTTCTCCTTCTTTGTGAAACTGTACTGAACTTTTGCAACTATGCGGCTTCTGAAGGTTAACCTGCATCCTCTGCTGGGCTACCCATGCGGCGATCTCCTTTAATACCTAGTTATATCGCCAGCAATACCTCCCTTCTCCTTGAGACATGATCTGAGGATGTGGTTGAGGGTGCAGCTTGCTGATCTGTATAAACAGCATGATGAACACTTTTCTTTTCCACATAGACTCTGGTTGTAGAGTGGTGGTAGTATGTCTGTGAATGAGTCTACCTTGATTGGTTGATCTTGGTCTTTCCAAGTCTTTGCAGGGCTGTTTCCCATCGAGTCCAGCTACCTTGCCTTGACAGGCTTTAACAAATCTGTCATTCTCTGCCTCTCTGCTGCATTGTTCCTCCATTGCTTCAACTGAACTGAATAAAATATCAGACAGAAGGAATGGACTTTGAAGTCTTGGAACGACACTGTGTTGGAAGCTCCATGTCTGGAAGTGACCTTGTAGATGACACTCATCAGTTGCTTGGAGCCACTTCCTTGGTGCTTCCTCGACATCTCTTGTGTTACTGATGTCTCCCTGTGACTCATCGAACCATTTCCCCGAGGCATTTAATTCTTCCTTCTTGGTGTGTCAGGATCTTTTCATCTTGTATTGATGGATCTGTTGAACCTTACCTTTTCGGATGGTGAAACTTTTTGATTTATTTGACTTGATTTGCATACAAGCTCAATCGACTATTTATTTATCCCTTAGCACTGGCTATGTACCGAAATCCTTCAAACTAACAGTTGTCAAACCTCGAATTTAAAAACGTTACCTTGACTCCTGTGAGCTTTTTAAATATAAAACGATATTAAACCTCCTGTTTATCTCCAAAATTAAAAAAAAAAAAAAATCTACTTCTGTGGTGCAAGTGATTCTGATCCTTCTGCTATCTGAACCCTGTGATCCATCTTGATGTGCTGGTTGGAGTTGTCATCTTAGAATCCTCTTGCTCCTGCTGATGATGATCCGTATGGATCTAAATCTTCCTTTTCTTCTTCTTTTGGCTGTTCCCTTCAGGGGTCACCACAGCAAATGATCTGCCTCCATCTCTCCCTATCCTCTGCATCTTCTGCTCTTACACCAACTACCTTCATGTCCTCCTTCACCACATCCATAAATCTCCTCTTTGGTCTTCCTCTCGGCCTTCTGCCTGGTAGTTCCAACCTCAGCATCCTACTACCAATATACTCACTATCAATCCTCTGTACATGTCCAAACCATCTCAATCTAGCCTCTCTGACTTTGTCTCCAAAACATCTAACATGTGCTGTCCCTCTGATGTACTCATTCCTGATCCTATCCATCCTCGTTACGCCCAAAGAGAACCTCAACAGTTTCATCTCTGCTACCTCCAGCTCTGCCTCCTGTCTTTTCCCCAGCGCCACTGTTTCTACACCATACAACATAGCTGTTCATCCTGTACACTTTTCCTTTCATTCTTGCCGATACCCTCCTATCACACCAAACACTTTTCTCCAACCATTCCAACCTGCCTGCACACGCTTCTTCACCTCTTTTCCACACTTTCCATTGCTCTGGATTGTTGAGCCTAAGTACTTAAAATCCTCCACCTTCCTTATCTCTGCTCCTTGTAACCTCACCGTTCCTCTTGGGTCCTTGTCATTCATACACATGTACCACATGGATCTAAATATACCTATTCCCTCCAAAATTGTGAACATGACTTTTGACCGCTGGTGATGTAAATGCTTTTACGAAAAATTATTTATGGCTAAAATTACCATTACAGTTATAATATAACCAACTAGACTTCATGTTAAAGTATAGTAAAGTTTCTGTTGCATGGTTTGTAGTTTGAGCTGGTTTCACCCAAATGAGAATCCTTTTGAGTCTCATAATACTTTTCAGTTTGGAGTCTCTTATTAAATACATCTACTTTTATATGGATTAGAACCCAGAACCTTTCTGCTGTGAGGCGACGGTGCCAACCAATGAGCTAATACATATCATAGAAAAGATATATGTAGAACAAATTCACTGAGCTAGAAAAAACTGAGAGGAGATAATGTCCATCTGAGAGTTGACAGTTTTGAAACCAGTCAGGACCAACTGATTATAGATTACATACATTTTTTAAATGTAGGCAGAAATATAATTATCTATAAGGACATGTTCATCTTCAACTTCACTTCTTAGTAAAAAAAAAGTACTTCATGGTTTTATTCATGTTGGTCTCGGCCTCTAAACAGCAGCAGGAAGAAAATCAATCAAAGCACATTACGCTGCGACATTTTAGTCACCTCTTTCCAACTGTCTCCTTTATGGACCCAGAAATGATCTGAAATGGTCCCTCTAATTGCACATCAGGAACAGACCTTTCACATGCATTAGGCTGTCCATTATTGCACTGACACAATAACAACAGATATAAGCTTCAATTATTTTATCCTCTATCAAGTATCATAGAAATCAGAATCTCATAATAAATAGAGTATTTTTGATCTGTAGATAATAATGCACAATATATGCATGCTTATGACGGTACATTTGATGCTTTGGAATTTAGCACAACTGTTGGTACCCAGCTGATTGCTATCTTGTTAGATATCATTATACAAACATGGCCCTGCCAAAAAGGTAACCTTTTAGATTTACATAAACAAAGACTTAAGAACTTGTGACTGCTTCAGCACTGCAGTAATTAATATTACTTAGATGACAACAATTATTTTAAACCTAACTAATGTGGTGCATGGCCTCCTTTTTTTTTTAAAAAAAAGGGAAAAAAACAAAACAAAACACAGTTTGTGGTTTGTTGTCATGGAAATTATGTTATTGTGTTTCGGAAAGGTCAGACTGTTGGTCTGCATCAAGCAAACAGCAACAAAAAAGATTGATGAAATTGAGTTATGGCCTGTCCCATGCATTTTTCATCCTGAAAGGATAATGGTAAACTGCCAGATTAACACCGGAAATGTGGTCAGAACCAAAATCTTAAGTGACCACGATAGATCATTTAAATGTTCAGTGAAGCTGAGTAATAAAATATTAAAAGAGGAACAAATGGCTATGCTTAATCATAAAAGTAAAATCATTTCCATTTCACATTGTGTGAATATAGTAAAAGCACAGAAATAGGCCGAAGCAGCTGCCTGTCCATAAAACTGGAAATAGGTTATTTGGTTTAATAAGAAAAAACATACCGGCAGAAGCTCATCTGTGTTCCTACTTTAAAATAATGAAGAACAAGAAGTTGTTCCACGGCCCAACTCTGTACTAAAATAATTCTTTTCACCAACAAAAAACAAACAAAAACAAAACATATATCCACTAGTTAATGATCTAATAATTTTGATTATGGAGAGGCTTTATAGTGCTTTCTAAACATAGAACATTACCATAAGTTTCTCTGATGGGCAGTATTACTATATATGCACGTACTATAGAATAATACCATATTGAGTGTTGAGATCTAATTACAACAGAAACATCTACATTTGCAATTGCAATGGCAAATCACGAAGGCCTTTTTATCCCACATAGCTACATAAATACCATAATGTGAGAAAAGAGGTAGATGCCATGTGGAAATTATTTAACATATTAGATAAAGCAGACATAAAGAGGATAAACTCTTTAATACAGTGGTTACACAAAAAGGAACAATACTTGAACAGATCCACAGGGATAGTTAATTTTTTAACTATGTATTCAACAAAAATATCAATAGATGCAGTATTGCATTATATATTAAAAAGTAAGTATAAGAATGTAAGTACAGTGGAGCGTTGGTTCTCGAACATAATTTGTTCCAGACGGCTGGTTGAATTCTGATTTGGTCGAATTCCGAATCCGCTTTTCTCATTACAAATAATGTAAATTGGTCTTCATCCATTCCGTCTTCTTTTGAACAGAAGTTAACGGTACCGTAACTCATACCATAGGTCCGCAAATTAAGTGAAAAAATTATTGAATACGGTCTGTCTTGTGAGAGATTCTGGTTTTGGTGGCTCTAACTCTCTCTCTCTCTCTCTCACTCTCTCTCTCTGTGCGTTGGAGAGGGGCGTGGCTGTTACACTTGGGTGGAAGGCTAAACACACACACCTGATTCCACTTAATTATGGGTTCTTAAGATTAGCAGCACTCCTCCCGGTGCTAGAAGATTTTCCCTCTTCTCCGTGATCTCTCTGGTTATTCAGCCGGACGCAAAAATTCAGGAGACAGGGTGTGATAGAAACAGGTGCACTTTAGACAAGACAACGGGGAAATTGTAGTCACTGTTAGAGATGCGGAGAAACACGGAAATCAAACTAAAGCGACAATTGGTGGAGTAACGATGCTGAGAGCCAGAGAGATCACGGAGAAGAGGGACAATCTTCTAGCATTGGGAGGAGCACGCTGTTAGACTTTATAGCCCGTGATGAAGTGGAATCAAGTGTGTGTGTGTGTTTAGCACTCACCCGCAAGTGACAGCCACGCCCCTCTCCAACGCGCAGCGAGAAAGTGTGTGTGTGTGTGTGTGTGTGAGAGAGAGCGAGACAGAGAGAGAGAGAGACGCAAAAACCAGAGTCTCTCACAACACAGACCACAAAACACTAAAATAAAAACCACAGTGCAGTTAAAGCACAAGAACAATAAAGATAAGAATTTAAACCTTTGTGGTAGTTAGCAGATGGCATATGTAAATGTTGGAGAGGGAGATAAAAGAGTAGGATTCTCTTCCATAACAGCTTCAGGTAAATCAGGTGTTTTTTTTCTTGCTACCGCTTTGCATGGATGACTCTTCTTCAGGATGTTCCTTTCTTTTCTTGAAGAACATTTCTAACGTTGCTTGTTTCTGCTTTCTTTTCTAAACATTACGGAAGTGGCTCATGACCTCATCGTTAAAGGTGTTCACAGTGCTGCTAAAGGGCAGTGGTGGTCTAGTGGTTAAGGCGCAGGATCGCCGATCCTAAGGTTGGGGGTTTGCGTCCCCACAAGGTTGTCACTGTCCCTCCCAGTGCAGCTAACTGGGTTATCAAACACAGGCCATGCCTCTCACATGAGAGGCATGTAAAAGAACCATTGCTGACTTTCGTAAAGAGTAGGCTGCAAAGCCATCAGCGTGTTTCTACAACCTGGAGAGGGATAGTCTCGCCATGAAGGTACCCCAACGACATCCTCGGATGTTAAGGGATAAGTGAAAGAAGTGCTTCTAGCGCTTTAGCTAAAACCTAATTTTATCAAGGTGATACAGTAGGCCCTCATTACTAGCGGGGGTTCGGTTCCAGCCCCTCCCCCAAATGAAGATAATCCGCGAGTTCTGTACTTGGAAGTAAAAACCAATGTTTCATGTTACATGCGCGAATGATCAACTGGAAGTAAAATACTATGTATCTATTACATGCGGCAAAATATGTTTTTAAACACATTCTATAGACAGTCTTACTCATAATACAGTATTAGTGTAGTAAAATGTAGTAATGATTAAGAAAAACTTTTTAATTTTGTACTGTGATATTTATTAATGAAATAAATATATACAGTAAAACCTCCGCTGACGAACGCTTAAGCTCACGAACTTTTCGCCTCAAGAATATTAAATTTGCAAGCACATAGTCTCTGCTGACGAACTAGTTTTCGGCGGATGAATCAAACTATGCGGTCGAACAGCGCCACGGTGGTGGCCACGAGAAGCTGACGCACGCTCATGGCGTCACAGTTCGTCACCCCCTTTCTTTGAATGCGGAAGTGGTTTGTGTTTGCTAGACATTTTGGACCATATTGAGTGTACTTTTGCTATTATGGGACCGAAAAAGACCCCACCACAGGCGGAGATCATTGAAAAACACGAACGAGGTGTGCGTTTGTGTGACTTAGCGTCCCAGTACCAGTACGCTAAGTCTACCATTGCTACTATCCTTAAGGACAAGGAAGCTATTAAGGGTGCGTGTGTGGCTAAGGGTGTTTCCAAACAGTAGGCGTTTCCAAACACTCCTTCCAAACAGTAAGTCCCTCCCTCCCTCCTCCTCCCACTCCATTCCATCAAGCCATCAACTACCATCACAAAGGTAAATAAAACGACTTTTATGTATATACAGTACAGTTTATTTATTTAATTACAATACAATAGCACATTTATTATACATAAAATAAGGTATATTTTTGTGTAGTTTTAAGGCTTATTTAGTAGAAAATTATGTTTTATGGGGACCTGGGAACGGATTATTCTCATTTTAATGGTTTCTTATGGGAAATAAATGTTCGGAAGACGAACTTTTCGCCTTACACACGCTTTCTGGGAACCAATTATGTTCGTGAGCAGAGGTATCACTGTATATACATACATACACACAGTATGCATTCATTGTATATATTAAAGAACATACAGGTACTGTACAACACATTAATGGTTAAAAATGCTTATCAGACACCCACTAGGCATTGCAGTATTTGTGAGCTTGTCGCAAATGACGTATAGTGCTTGTAAGACAAAGCACTGCTTATCTGGACTTCCAATCTTTCAAGTGAGCAAGTGAAGGTTAGTACTAAACAAGTATTCAACCCGCACTTACTCACTTGAAAGATCGGAAGCTAACTGAGGTGAGCGTGCTTGTGGCTATTGGGAGAAGATGAGAAGAGTGAATTCAGGTGTGAGCCACCGAGAAGCTCAGCCACGCCCCTCAGCCGGAGCGGAGAGAAAACAGAGTTAGAGGTACAGCTGCCAAAATCAAGGTCCCCCAAAGACACAGACCAAACAAAAAGGACATAAAAGAACACGAAATGTAATAAATTGGATAAACAAAACAAAAGAATAAACATGCTACAGCACCGTACATAAAATCACACACACACAAACATTCTAAAACTTAACTTAAATACTGTACTGGAATAATAATTGAAAAATTATATAGAAGAAATACATTGAGGATCTCCCAGGCTTTCGCCCATGTGCAAGAACATATCATTCAAGCACAATTGTAAGTGGACCAAGTTGGGTTTCATGTCTTAATACTACAGCTGTACAACAATTCAGATGATTATTTATCTTCAGGCACTTCAGAGTAAACTGTCGTTTCTTCAGGAGAAAGTCTTATTTCTTCAGAAGAGACATCCAACGTCATTACCTATTTCTGCCGCTTAGCTGGCGTTTGAGTGCCATCGTAGAGGTTAACTGGTAATAAAAACAAACTAACAAAAAGGCTCATTGACAACTTGTGTGTGAATGAGGAAAAAGGGGCATATTCATCATCTTAACCAATCAATAGGAAGGAGGACAGCCATTGGTTGAATTTGAATTACGTGACAGTTGCTCAGCAATCCGCGAATATGCATAGGCACGAGTGCAAAACCACGAATAGTCAAGGGCCTACTAATTTATGAAAAAATCCAGGTTAAGAAAAAGGCTCTGGAACGGAATTACAATTAATTTTGTAAAGTGAGGTACCACTGTAATTATAATTCTTTGACCACAGTTACAATGCATTTGTGAGGAGAAGGTGGAGGTAAACATTATATCAACTGTGAAGCATGGTCGTGAATCTCTTCTGGTTCAGGGTTGCTTTCCTGCCTCAGGGAATGGACAGTGTGTAATTCAACTTTGAACTCTGCGTCACATCGGATTTCTTGAAGATGAAGCCTTCTGTCTGAGAGTCAAAGCTGAATCAGTAGTGGATTTTCCAACATGAAAATAAAAATAAGAATACGACCAAATCCACAAAGAATGATGAAAAGAAAATCAAATAAGAGTTGTAATACGTTCGAGTCAAAGGCCAGATCTGAACACCATTGTACATAAAAGAAATTTCTAAAGCATCTTCCATCTTAGGGAAAAGTGGTCAAAATTTCAGCAAACAGATCACAGACTGATTATTCGAAAGGTGTCTTCTTCAAGAACTTATTTTCGCTTCTGATTTTCTTGTGAGGTCCAGGGTGATTCCTCGTTACTTTGTGCTTCAGTTTCTTCAGCTTCAGTGCATCACGGGTTTTTCAAAAATATTCATCGAAAAATAAAAAAAAGAAGGAAATTAAGGAAAAATAGTGAAAAAATTAAGGAAAATGCCACAAAACAAGGCCAATTTTATGCAAAAAGAAACCAAACAAAAATAAAAAAACAACAACCCCCCCCCAACAGAACTACTTACATTTTTATGCGAGGTGCGCATCTGAATGTGTGCGCAGACATGTGTGTGTGTGTGTGTGCGCGTGCGTCTGTATGTATTTAGATTTTACTTACATCTTATACATTATTTTTGAATGTTTAACTGTTATTATAAGCATATTTTTACATGTAAAACGCGTGATTCATTCCAAGGCCTCCTAAACACTACCTCCTGAACACTTTAAAAATTATGAAAGCATAACTTTTAAGACCGCCTTCTGCTTCAATATCGTACCAATGGTAGACGGGTTTGGCCATATTCCTTTGTGATATCACTCGAGCCCGTTTCTTCTTCTCACTCTCACCGGAAATTACACGTGTGTGTGTGTGTGTGTGTGTGTGTGTGTGTGTGTGTGTGCGCGCGCGCGCGCGCGCGTGTGTTGACTATGTCTTCTTAGCAGAGTTATAATCTTACAAATGTTTATGGAAGGTTAAAAGCCTGAGTCAAGATGTAAAGCATGAAACAACAGTAACTCTGTCCTTTACACGAAAAGCATTATGGTAGATGTAGCTCCATAATAGCCAATGGGATGGAGCTGCGTCATCCCTCCTAGCTAATGGGAGGCCAGCAGGGTGGGGTGTTGGGAGATAGCCAATAAGAGGGAGTTGCGTCATCCCTCCAAGCCAATGGGTGGCCAGCGGAGGCGGGATGTTTGGACATCATTGATGGGAGAGCATCAGTTTTAATGTTTGAATGGCGCATTTGAATTTTTAAGATGGCACTTTCGTAACATGTATAATACCGGTTATACCGGTTATGTGCAATAAAAACCCCGTGCACTTTAATCAACCACATCTACCCCACTGACTGTGAACCACATCAACCCATCTACTCTGCACTCAGATACATTACACTTTAATATAGGCCAATCTATAAAGTTGCTCCATTCTTTTCTTTTCTTTTATTGTTTAGTAATTTATACTATTTATGTATCTATTTATTTATTTACTTATATAATATATATGTATGTGTGTATGTTCGTACTTGTATCTATTTTTGCACCCCCTACTGATAGTACCTCAAGAGCCTGTAACAGTGAATTTCTCCATTGTGAGATTAATAAAGCTGTATCTTATCTTATCTTATGAACTTGTTTCGTATCCAGAGAAAATGCATTTTGTAACCTGTATTTTTCGTTTGGTGAGACATTTGTAAAGTGAGGTACCACTGTAATGAAAATTTAGAGACGCTTGTCCAGAGCAGATTTTTATTCCTAAAGGCCTGGAACCTCATTTTAAAACAAAATGTTTGTACACACATCTTTGATCTTAAATAGGTTTAGATTTCCAAAATTCTAAAATGTTTAGATTTATAAAAATAGTCTCTGGCCTAGAAAGTACAGTACTTAGCTTCACATTAGGCTCCAACTTGGTGTGCATATTTTTTCCTTATGGCAACACAAGAAGATACTCAGCCATTATTCCCTCATAATATCAACGAGTCCTTCTTTTTCTCTAGCTCCCAGAGGTCTAGGAAAACACGTTCCCCTATTATTCAGTGTGGAGAAACCCAACAAAAAAAAAAATCTTTGGATAAAAATGTAATAAATTAAAAACATGCAGCTGATGAAGCAGAATGTTTCTGCCATGTGCTTCACATACCAAGCCTGTTGCACTGACAGCTTTGTGTGCTCAGAAGAGAGGATGGCCTATGTTCCAACAGCCCATTGATCATAACAGTCCTACTCAAAAGAACCAAATCACTTGGGCACTATACTCAATGGAGCTGGGTTAGGATTGTCAGGACAATGGACTGTAACTGTTGGACCAATGGGGTGTCTGAAGGACAGCGATATTCTGAAAAGTTTCACTTTTTTTGGGATGGATCTGTGATCACCAGTGTTCAGCTTAAGCTTGTGCCCTTGTCCTTCATTAATGATACATAATGATATGGTCCTTGGATCATTTAATGATATGATGCATCATGGAGGATGAAAAATTGCACCGAGACTGATTCATCTGACCACAAGACACATTTCCACCGTGTAATCAGCATGCGTCTTCAAACCATGATAAGTTGACATCACTTTTGGGCACAGCTAACTTAAGGCTTCCTTTAAACATAGTAAAGTTTTAACTTGTATTTGGGTCTGAAATTAATGCATTTATTGCATTCATTATTAGTATGACTTTAGATTTTATTCAATGTTTTTAGTTTTACTTGTAATGAAGTAGTTTAAGAGGGTTGCTAGAGGTACGAGTGAAAAGTGGTATTTATTCATTCATCCATTTTCTGAACTGCTTAATTAGGGTCTCGGAGAGGCTGGCACCTGTCTCAGCTGACTCCAGGCAAGGGCAGAGTACACCCTGGACAGTGTGCTAGGCCGTCATAGGGCAGAAACATGCTGGAGGCTATGCAGCCTACCTTTGACGAACATCAGCAATGGTTCTTTTACACCATAGACAGTGAGAGACAATGCCAGCCTTTGATAACCCAGTTAGCTGCACTGGGGGGCAGCAGTGTCGATAGTGGGGCTTGAACCCCCAACCTTGGGACCACCAGCCCACAACTACCCCTGGTATTTATACTTAAGTAAAGAATGTTAATACTTTCCACTCTGCTGTGAGTATTGTAGACTGTTGTTCTTTTCTTTGGCTTCTAGATATCCCCTCTGAGCTCCCTCACTCTACGTGCTCTTTATAATTAACATTATTGTGCTCACATGTGTCTCTTTGGGTAGGTGTTCTTAAGTGGCTTTGTCTCACAGTTTCTTTACTTGTTTATAGTTGAACTGCAGCCAACGCCTAAGTGGGTCTTTAACTCTATGAGTTATATAAATCCAGTTTGTGGATTTTTGCTGCCCCGACTTTCATTGAAATAAACTGCATGTAATATGTTCTTCAGTATGTCTCGCTATTGAGTTCACCATTACCCTGTGGCTCAGCAACTGGGAATCGGGCTCTCACAGCATCAGACACTTGAGTTCGAATCCTAGCACTGATAACTACTGATGCAAACTAATTACCATAATAGTTTTTAAAATTGACATCATACCATGAAAATCTTATATTATCTTATATTACTGCAACCCTAGGCTGGAGAGAACATTCTCAACATGATCAATGGGACTTTTGAAGCAGGATGAGTAAAAAAAATTATCATCAGTGTACTTCCCAAAATATCCCTGAGCGTCTCATTGCCAAAACACTGGAGAAATACAAACGGGTCATAGAAATCCCATATAGCATGACAGTATGATCATAACATTCAGATGATGGCACTGATGGCTGTTGTCTCCATCTCTGAGGTGCACCAGGATTTGTAAAAATATGCATAGAGTGTACCTGTCCTGATGTGAAAGGGGCCAACAGGAAAAACTTATTTCACTGCCATTTGATTTAATTCCCATAAAGCCATAAATGGGTGCACTGCTCCCTCTTTTCCCACAAACAAGTAAGGTTGGTGACATGGATGGTGAATGTTAGGGATATGAGCTCTATGAACTTTTTGCTCTAAATGGATAAGGGACACACATGGTTGTGTAGGGAAGATTTGTGTCGAAGCGGGTCAATGGTCTGAAGATAAGTCATTAGCTTTCATTGAACTAAAAACATCTTTGAGTTATTGTAATCTTCTGGTATCTGCATGGGGAAATCATGACCAGGCATTTATGTAAATTGCTTTGAAGGATTAAACATGGGTGAAGCGGAATGTGACGGAGGCAGTATGAAGATGAAAATGAAGATTTTATGATATCAAATTTAGACATTGAGTCCAAAAAAATCACTATATACTTAAAAATTACAAAAGAAAATGAGTATACAGTGGTACCTCACCTTATGATAGTCTCAGCAAACGAAAAATCCAGGTTACGATAAACATTTTTCAAAAATTTTTGTCTCTGTGTATACGAAACAAGTTCTCCTGACAAAACGTGACAAACGTGCCATTCGAACATTAAACACGCCTTTCAAACATTCAAACACTGCTTGAGCTGCTCTCCCATCAATGACCTTCAAACATCCCGCCTCCGCTGGCCACCCATTGGCTTGGAGGGATGACGCAACTCCCTCTTATTGGCCATCTCCCAACATCCCACCCCGCTGGCCTCCCATTAGCTGGGAAGGACGATGCAGCTCCCTCCCATTGGACCGCATTTTACATGTAAAACGTTTGATTCGTTCAAAGGCCCCCAATACTACCCCCTAAACCCTTTAAAAATGATAAAAGTATACCTTTTAAGGCCTCCTTCTGCTCAATATCATAGACAGCTTTGGCCATATTCCTTGGCGATATCACTTGAGCAGGTTTCTTCTTCTCACTCGCACCGGAAGTCACGTGCGCGCGCGCGCGCGCACACACACACACACACACTCTCTCCCATAATGCTTTTCATGTAAATTGACAGAGTTACTTTTGTTTCATGCTTTATTTCTTGACTCAGGCTTTTGTCTTCCTTTCGGCTTTTTCCCTTTTACTTGGGAGTCGCCACAGCGAATCATCTGATTCGCACGTTTGATTTGGCAGAGGTTTTTACGTGGATGTCCTTCCTGACACAACCCTTTTTATCAAGGGACAGAAACACGCTGACGACTTTGCAGCTACTCTTTACGAAAGTCAGCAATGGTTCTTTTACATGCCTCTCAACATAGACAGTGAGAGACATGGCCCACCTTTGATAACCCAGTTAGCCGCACTGGGGGGGGACAGTGACAACCTTGTGGAGCGTGGGACTCGAACCCCCAACCTGGGGATCAGCGATCCAGCGCCCTATACCACTAGACCAGATCTGCTAAGAAGACATAGTCAACACACGCGCGCGCACACACACACACACACACACACACACACACACACACACACACACACACACACACACACACACACACACACACACACTCGTGTGACTTCTTGTGCGAGTGAGTTGAAGAAATGGGCTCGAGTGATATCACAAAGGAATATGGCCAAACCCGTCTACCATCGGTCCGATATTGAAGCAGAAGGAGGTCTTAAAAGGTATACTTTTATCATTTTTAAAGGGTTTAGGGGGTAGTATTCATGCCTAGTATTCAGCCTTGGAACGAATCAAACGTTTTACATGAATGGTTTAATAAATAATTTTCTTTGACTTTTAACACATATTTCATACACAATTGGTGAACTTTTATCATTTTTAAAGGGTTTATGGGGTTTATCCAGTCCAAAGACTGAAGCCTTGGAACAAATTCATTTTGTAGGTAGGGACCAACTGTGTACATAATATATATATAATATATATAATATTTGTCTGTCTGGCTTATTTTTGTATTTTGTAATTATAAATAAAGTAGGAATTTGGAGTGGCTGCACAGTGGTACAATCATTAGCACTTTTGCCTGAGAGGAAAGGTCCCGGGTTTGGGTCTTGGGATGTTTCTGTGTGGAATTTACAAGTTTATATCTTCTGCTTGTGCTTGTGTGGGTTTCATCTGGGTACTCTGGTTTCCCCCCCACAGTTCAAAAACATGCACACTGGGCTGATTGGTGGTTTCACATTGCCCCTAGGTGTGTGAGTGTGAATGTTGGTATGTTGGTAGGCCCTGTAATCATGGACACCAACAGCCGATCTCAAGAGAAGGATCCAGGCCAAGGAGATGAAATTCTTTTGGCGACTCCTCTTACAAAGATCACATCACAAACGAAGCAATACAGAACAGAATTACGCAAGCCATCAGATCCCCCGAAGAGTTATTGACTACAGTGAAAAAACACAAGCTCAAGCGGTTCGGACATGTCATACGATCATCAGGGCTTTCCAAGACAGTCTTGCGAGGAACAGTGCAGGGAGGAAGGAAAGAGATGAAAAGATAACATCCCAGAATGGACAGGCCTAAAGCTGAACAATGCAGTGAGAGAGTCCGAGGAAGATGGCAGGAGCTGGTCAGAAGTTCTGCTTCAATATGATGATCAGCTGATCAATAGTGGTACTCCAAATGGTCTTTCAGTCTATGGGATGGATGGATGGATGGATGGATAGATAGATGGATAGATAGACAGGCCCTGTAATGCATAGTGAGCTGTTCAGGGTGTACCCTGTCTTCATGCAGAGTTAGCTGAGATGGGCACCAGCATAACTGCAACCATAATTAGGATAAAGCAGTTTAGAAAATGAAAGAATGAATGAATTTGTTATCTGCAACAGATCCAGCAAAAGTTCTGACAGGCATTTTTATCATTATGGTACATCACCTTTCCTTTAAATTACACCTTTTAATCATTTGAAAACTGAGATTACTAAAGTCTGCAATTACATTTTCCCCTTTTTTGCTACACACAATATACTCAATAGTTTGTGGTCCACTCCATTCTTTATGGCGAGTCATAAATTTTCAGAAGGACACAGATCAGGACTGGCAGCAGGCCAGTCAAGCATATGAACTTCGTCTATGAAAACACTCCATCGCTCTCAGAATGCGGCCTTTCATTGTCCTGCTGACATTAGTACGACTGCTTGGGAAGAGACGTTGCCTTCATGGCAATATATATCCCTGTAAAATTCCTTTATACACCTCTGCATGAGTAGTACTTTCATTCATACATGCATTTCACCCATGCCTTGGGCACTGATGCGGTCCCGTACCATCACAGATGCTTGCTTTTGCAATCACACACTGATATTCCAGATGGCGATTTTCAGCTTTGGCACAGATAGCTCGGCAGCATTTCTACATAGAATTGATACGCGGCTGTCTGATTGAACAATTCAGTTTCATGTTGCATTTGGAGATACATCTACAGATCGTGTTAAGTGACCATGATTTATGAAGTACTTCCTACTAGTCCATCGTGGGGCTTATTGGTGAGGGTGCTGCACTCATACATCTTGTAATATGCATGCTACCTTTCATTTATTTGCATTTTTTCCTTTGCATCAAAAACAAAAGCAAATCATAAAAAACTAAAGTTACTTTGCATAAAATATGTTCAGGAGGTTGTGTGTTCGAATTCCAGGTAGACCCCCACTGTGCTAAGATCCCTGGGCAAGGTCCTAACCACAAGTGTGCCTCTGTTGACCCAGGTCTGGACTAGTGTCCCATTCAGGAGGAGTTGAACTCCTAGTCGCTTCACACTATGGAAACCGAGGATAAACACCGGCCTGATGAGCCACTGGGCTCGGGTGTAAAGCCCAAACAGACTTTTTCACTTTTCTTAGTCCAGCATCTTATATTTATCACAGTAGCATGGCACTTTCTGAGGTAAGACCTCCTGAGGGCTAGATGGTCCCACACATCTCAGAGTGGTTTTTAACCTTGCTCTTTATACACTAAAGCGGGGCAGTGGTATAGGGTGCTGGATCGCTGATCCAAACGTTGGGGGTTCGAGTCCCACTCTCCACAAGGTTGTCACTGTCCCCCCCCAGTGCAGCTAACTGGGTTATCAAAGGCGGGCCATGTCTCTCACTGTCTATGGTGTGAGGCATGTAAAAGAACCATTGCTGACTTTCGTAAAGAGTAGCTGCAAAGTCGACAGCGTGTTTCTGTCCCTTGCTAAAAAGGGTTGTGACAGGAAGGGCATCCGACGTAAAAACCTCTGCCAACTCAAACGTGCGAATCAGATGATTCACTGTGGCGACTCCCGAGTAAAAGGGAAAAAAGCCGAAAGGAAGACAGACAGACTTTATGCACTAAAGGATGTTAGAGTTTCCTGAAACTTTTCACCATGTTTTGAACCAAAGATTTTGGAAGATGGAAATTCTATGCAATCCACAAAGGGATGAGCCACCAGCCATCTTTTCTTGCAAACACTGAGCCTTTGCTGAATGCTACATTTATACCCAATCTTGGCATCTCACATGATACCAGTTACTTGTAGATTGAATACAGTATTCTGTAAAATTTTCTTATTTTAATTCCGTTCCACTTCTTGATGAAGTGAGAAGATAGGCACCAAATTGTTCATATTATCAAAATACACTTAACTTTAAAGGCTACACCAAGA
Organism: Plotosus lineatus; assembly: GCA_024760905.1. NCBI lineage: Eukaryota > Metazoa > Chordata > Actinopteri > Siluriformes > Plotosidae > Plotosus > Plotosus lineatus. The sequence continues at coordinate 13,584,047 of CM045745.1, read as the reverse complement.
AAAAAAGCAATGGCACTTACTTAACCCTGAAGCGACCAAGCTATTTCAGTGACTAATATGACCAAGTGGGGTCATTTGTGACCCCATTGACTTTATAAAGGATTACATATTTCGAAAATAAATGATTGTTTTAAGGTTCTTCATATTTATTTCACCCTCTAATACATTTGTCTTATGTAATAAGTTTGGAATTTGATATACAGTAAAACCTCCGCTGACGAACGCTTAAGCTCACAAATTTTTCGCCTCAAGAACATTAAATTTGCGATCATATAGTCTCTGCTGACGAACTAGTTTTTGGCGGACGAACCAAACCACGCGGTCGAACAGCGCCACGGTGGCGGCCACGAGAAGCTGACGCACGCTCACGGCGTCACAGTTCGTCACCCCCTTTCTTTGAGTGCGGAAGTGGTTTGTGTTTGCTAGACATTTTGGACCATATTGAGTGTACTTTTGCTATTATGGGACCGAAAAAGCCCCCACCACAGGCGGAGATCATTGAAAAACACGAACGAGGTGTGCGTTTGTGTGACTCAGCGTCCCAGTACCAGTACGCTAAGTCTACCATTGCTCCCATCCTTAAGAACAAGGAAGCTATTAAGGGTGCGTGTGTGGCTAAGGGTGTTTCCAAACAGTAGGCGTTTCCAAACTCTCCTTCCAAACAGTAAGTCCCTCCCTCCCTCCTCCTCCCACTCCATTCCATCAAGCCGTCAACTACCATCACAAAGGTAAATAAAACGACTTTATTATACAGTACAGTTTATTTCTTTAATTACAATACAATAGCACATTTATTATACATAAAATAAGGTATATTTTGTGTAGTTTTAAGGCTTATTTAGTAGAAAATTATGTTTTATGGGGACCTGGGAACGGATTATTCTCATTTTAATGGTTTCTTATGGGAAATAAATGTTCGGAAGACGAACTTTTCGCCTTACACACACTTTCTGGGAACCAATTATGTTCGTGAGCTGAGGTATCACTGTATTTTTACAAAAAAGCAAAAAAGACACAGCGATAGAACAATATTACATTTATTTAGACGACCCTTGTCTGTTACATCTTGTAATATGCATGCTACCTTTCATTTATTTGCATTTTTTCCTTTGCATCAAAAACAAAAGCAAATCATAAAAAACTAAAGTTACTTTGCATAAAATATGTTCAAACAATGTGGTAGGATCATTTAGATATGGTAATAGAAATAATAATGATATGGCTGAACTATCTGAAACATGTAACTGTCAAAATGAAGCACCATCAATACCATCTGAAGCTATAATGTTAAAAGTAATTTGGATTATACTCGCCACACGGATTGGCCGATCCTTACAAAATTCTATAAACAAATGCAGGACAAACAGATCGACAAATTCTTGATAGGAAACTTTTTTCCTATTATAATTAGAAAAAATGTGCCCGAGTATACTAGTATATGCCCGAGGTCATATATGACCTCACTCGGTCACTTGAAGGTTACAAAGAAAAGAAGAAAAAAAATCAGTTTTGGCAAAAAAATAACAATGTTTATTTTTGTTCAAACAATCCCATAATTTTTTAAATACATAACTCTACCAAACTGTAGAAATTAGTGAAATAAATCAATAAATAACATGTATTAGTTCTATCAAATATTTACCCAGAACAGTGAAGGGTTAAGTTGGCCAGTAATAGTATTGAAAATCTTTTTTGCACATTTTCCAATTATACATTTTCATGAAAAAATAAATGACAGATTGAGGTATTCATTGCATTTTGGAAAATAGTCCAGTTGCTCTTCAAAAGAAATGGCTTGCAGAGGTGATAGTGGCTCTTCTCGATGAGGTTTACTGCGATTTTAAAGCCGATCAGTTCACAAAGAAGAGCAACATTTTAAGAGTGCATGATCTGCGATTCTAATCATATTAATGTGGTCTGTCTGACTAGCGAAGTGAATTGGAAGGTGAAGGTTTCCTCAGAAGCGTCTACGGTCTGGGTAGCGCTTCATTTTCAGACGAGCGGCTGACAAGGGAGTGGTTTGCCATCGTGTACTAGAAGTAGAGCTGCTCTCTTTCTGAGGGAGGTTTAGGCAAGTGTCACTAATCTGCCTCGACGTTGATGATTCAGATGAGTTGCCAGGCAAGGAGCGCTTTGCAAATGCTGGCTGTATTCATGTGGCACATTCTCGAGGCAGGAAGTTGAGAATGGCTTTGCTTTCCGTGCACTCTGGTCATCAGAACATTGTGTGATGGGCATGTGACTAAATGTATAAATATAATGACTGTATAAATGTTGTATGTAATTATATTGAGTTGGTGCGCTGTAAATGGTGGCGGATGGTATTACGCAGCTGTTTTTGGGTGACTGCTGTTTTGCCTTCATGGTCTAATTGGGTCGGGAACTTTCCAGAATACTGGGGAAACTTCGAGATGGACCTAGTTGCGCATGCGCCCTGTGACGGGTCAGGTGATTAGAATATTCGAGAATGGAATTTTCCCGAACTTTAGAGAGTCTATATAAGGACCTGGTGCTGACTGTCTCGGGGGGGGGGGGGCATCTAAAGGGAGTCATCTAAGGCGGATCATCCAAACTTCATCGTTCGAGACTTCATCATCCACGTTCATTCATATCTATTTGAGGATAGAGTATGTCCTATGCATGAGACAACAAGAAGAAGACTAGTGACTGTAAGGTGGTGGGAGGGGATGGTGTTGGTAGACTGCATCGAATATTAGTCTGTGGGATGATGGTAAAGGTGAAGAAGAGGAGGAGAGAGTGGAGTGAGCCGAAGATCACATGAAAACTAAACGATAAAGACTGGTAGGAACGTCACAGAGGAAGGAGGACAAATAGACTTGGTGGTGGAATTGGGAAGTTCAGGAAAGCATGCAGGGGAAGTGATGATCAAAAAAAGAACGTGAAGGCAGTTGGCCCAGAAGAACCAGCACCAGTAGAGGCATGGAGATGCTTCGGTGAGATAGCAGTGGAGTTTTAAACCAGCCTGTTGAACAAAATCTTGGAAGGTGAGAGGACGTCTGAGGAGTGGAAAAGAAGTGTCCTTGTACCAATTTTTAAACACAAAGGAGATGTGCAGTGCTGCAGTAACTACGAAGGCATAAAGTTGAGTCACACTATAAAGTCATGGGAGATGTGTTGGCATGAAACTGGTGTTTAATGGTGCTTTTTGAAACTTGTTAATAACACGATTTTACTTTTTCTTGTAAATTGCCAATAATGATCTTCGGGGATTTTTTCTTTCACTGTCTTATCTTCCCAATCACTGTACGAGTATATCAGAAACAAAATAAAATTGCAGCCTCTTTTAGGCAAGTTGGTACAGTTCAAGTTGATTACCTTTTTTTTTTTTTAATTTGCAAAAACAATAGATACACGCATTATACAGGCGAATCGCCGTTTATTCATTTTTTTTATTACCATTTCATCACTAAATTGATGATTAACACCCTTCTCCCTCATTTGAATTATGTATTCTTTCTATTGATGGATGACTGAAGGGATCTGGCCTCTGCAGTTCCGACATATTCAGAAGCCATTGATTCGAGTTTAAATGTTTTTGCAGATTTCAGTTAACCTAAAAAAAACCTCCACAATTTCAACGAGGAACTCATGTTCCGTTAAATAGTGTATAACTTCAGGCATGTCCATATTGTGCCATGCTGTGTGTCTTTGGGTGTTTTTCTCTGAATAAATACACCGCAATAAAAGGTCAGATTTTCTAAAAAATAATAATAATAACAAACAAACAAATAAATAAATAAATAAATAAAAAGTTTAAAATAATAAGCAAAAGTTGGATTTTTTTTTGCAAGTATTTTACTCATCTTTACAAGATGTACAAAGAACTTGTGATTCCCTAAATATTTATCTACAGCAATACTTTCTTTCTTTCTTTCTTTCGGCTTTTTTTCTTTTTCTCGGGAGTCGCCACAGCGAATCATCTGATTCGCACGTTGGATTTGGCATAGTTTTTAAGTCGGATGCCCTTCCTATCACAACCATTTTTAGCAAGGGACAGAAACACGCTGACGGCTTTGCCGCTACTCTTTACGAAAGTCAGCAATGGTTCCTTCACATGCCTTTCACCATAGACATTGAGAGACATGGCCCACCTTTGATAACCCAGTTCGCCGCACTGGGGGGGTACAGTGACAACCCTGTGGGGACTCGAACCCCTAGACCACCACTGCCCTACTATCTACAGCAATACTAACACTCCAAAATACAGCGATCTCTCACTTTCCGCGGTTATGCGTGTGCATGCACTCAGAAGCGCACCTCACAAGTGACTAGTTTTGATGGGAGATTTCGGGTTGTTTTTTGTTTGTTTCGGGTTTTTTTTTTTTTTTTTTTTGCATAATTAGCCTTGTTTTGTGACATTTTCTTTCACATTTTCCCCAATTCTTCCTTAATTTCCTCATTTTTTTAATTCGATGAATATTACAAAACCAGCTATGCACTGTAGCTGCATGAATTGAAGCACGGAGTAGCGAGGGATCCCTGTATTATAATTAGATTGTGTGATGCTAGCTTGTGTTATGCTAGGTAAATAAGCACATAGCACAGCATCTAATCAAATACTACTCATACAGTCCGAGCCAGGTTCTTTGGGTTCCAGGTTCCTTACAGGTTCCTCGCTGTTGAAGTAAGCTGCTTAATTAAACAGGAGTGTTTGGTGTAGCTGTCATTCTTCACCCATTTTGCACACAGGATGAGAAAGTCTCAGAGTAATTACCATCTAAAGAGCCACTGCTTCTCTCACTATGCTATTACTTTTGTTGGGTTTTGACAAGCATTAACATAATTTAGCCTGAAGGAGTAACACATTGTTCATTACAGTTTATAAATAAGCACAGTGTAATTAAAAGTGTTTTTACTGTCTTTTCACCTACGATCATTCAATAATTAGCTCATATAGTAATAGGGTTGAGCTGTGAAATGAAGTCATGTTTGAAAACGTCTCGAACATTCATACCTCTGGAGCATAATATAGCGAGATATAATATTATATAAGATATATATATATATATATATATATATATATATATATATATATATATATATATATATATATATATATATATATATATATATATATATATAATATTGTGAGATAATATAGCAGGAAAACAAACAATATAATACAAGTTACCCTAATATGACATGTCTTGAATGAATATAATCTGAGAGCCTGTTTCAGTCAGTCTTCACTTCGTTTTAAAGACATTGTAACCCAAGTTATATTTACACAGGGGACGACGCAATGGAAGCCAATAATACATTGGAAGCAATATTTGCTTTATAAATGCTTAATGATGATGATGATGATGATGATGATGATGATGATGCCAACCATAAATCAAAAAGACTTCACATACATTGATGCATGCAATGTAAGTCCATTTATTTATTTATGATCAAGTGACAGATTTTTGGCACTGAGCAAGTGTATAAAATTCAGGACCACAACCTTGAATGGCCTAATCAAGCAATTCACAGATAACAGAAAAAAAATGCTTTTTTGACTGTAAACTTCAGAACAGCCACTCATCCATTTGCCACAATGTTTTATCCTACTAGGGTTCTAGGTGGTTGGAGCTTTGCTGACTTTGGTGCATGGCCAAAATACCCACACATGCACAGGGAGAACATGCAAACCAGGTCTGGAACTCGAACCCAGGACCCTCCCCCAACGATGTGGACGTGCCCACCATTGTGTCACCAAAATCAATACACTTAATCCTAATTAGGGTCGCGGAGAGGCGGGCACCCATCCCAGCCAACTCCGGGCGAGGACAGAGTACACCCTGGACAGCTCGCCAGGCCACCGCAAGGCGGAAACACACCGACGGCTTTTGCAGCCTACTCTTGGTAAAAGTCAGCAATGGTTCTTTTACATGTCTCATACCATAGACAGTGAGAGACACAGCCGGCCTTTGATAATCCAGTTAGCTGCACTGGGGGGACAGTGACAACCCTGTGGAGAGTGGGACTCAAACCCCCAACCTTTGGATCAGCGAGCCCTATATATATATTATGCATACTTTGATTCTTCTCTTTGTCAAACAGCTCAATCGTGCTAGTATCATGGGAACATTGGAGTCTATCTCAGCGCCCATTTGGGTAAAGACAAGATACACCCTGAACACGTCACCAGTTTACACAACCATTCACACTCACACCTTGGTGAAATTTGGAGCAGTCACTCAGCCTGTGCGTGTCTTTAGACTGTAGGAGGAACCTGGAGTATGCAGAGAAAGCCCACGCAAGCACGGGGAGAACATGCAAACTCCACAGAGAAGGCCATCTAAGAGCTGGAAACTGGAACCCAAGACCTTCCTGGTTACTTGTGACCTATCTATAGTGCAAATATGTCACAAAAATAGCAAAGTCATTCAGATATACTATAAAAAATGCTTACAATAATTCCAATTTTTCTATTAAAAACTAAAAATTAATTAACCCCAAAATAGACTTGCTTTTAGATTTTTTTTTTTTTTAAATTTTAGTCTTGCTACATTCAAGACACAAGGCCACCCATACTAACTATATCTGTCATAAAAGATTTAAAAGAATAGCTACATGTTTCCTTCTTTAGAGAGGATATCAAATGTGCATTACTTGAATTCTGCCATTGTGTTATCAAAAACCCATCAGCAAACCCCCAAAGACCAGCAGATCACTTAGAAAGAGTAAGACTGATGCTCAGTGAAATACACGATTACAAAGAGAGACTTTAAGTATTCTGAGAACAGTCATCTGTAGAAAATCCTAGGAGTGGACTGTGCATCAGTATTTATGATACTGACAGTAATTACAGGAAAGCCAGTAGAGTACCCAGTAGAGTACAGACGCTCCCCGAGTTACATTTTAGTTCGGTTCCGGACGGCCGAACGTAAGCTGAAAAAGAACGTAAGTTGTTACTGTATGTTCCAGTGACGTATGCAGTTCATACTGTACTATACATCCATAAATACCATTACCATATCTCATAAAACACCCAAATATAACCTTTAACATTCTCTGTGATGCGATCTTTCTGCTTGTATTTGGAAGAAATGTGCAACATTCACATGTTTTTCACCAGCATCGATTTTCTTGATAATAGCCATCTTCGTTTTGAACGAGATGGCTTGCCGCTTTTTCTGATTACCACTATCACTAGTAGGCTTACGCTTCTGATCAGCCATATTTGCAAAAGACCGCAAAACAGTGTAAACACAAAGATCACAGAGACGACATCTTAACACAAGGGAAACATGCGGTGAACTGGGAAGAAGGAGGGGCACGTTCAGTCTGTCATTTGTAAAAAAATGGACGCAACGTCATTTGGTAGTACTGTATTACGTCAGCGTACTACGTAGGTACATCTCGTACTACAGAGAGCACGCTAAACTCAAAATTTGACAATTTATTATTATTTTTTAAATGTAAAATCGAAAAATACGTAAAACAAATGAACGTAAAGCGTCTGTACCCAGTTTTTGGCAACAGAGTAATGATTAAAGCCAGAGGTATGTCTAGGGTGAACTGAACTTAGGATCTGAGCCTGCATATTATCTACATGTCCAGAAATCAGTTATGTATTTTCTAAATATGCAATATGCACTACTGCATGGGTGAGTTGCATTTGTGTTAAAGTACTATTGATGCAAACGTGTATACTGGAATGTTATGGAGTTATAAGTTGGCATCAAAGCAGTATCTGTTTGAAAAGTCCAATACCAGGCCTTGTTTTTCTCAAGTTACAACAGCATGAATTCATAGAAGCAGTGTGTGTGTGTGTGTGTGTGTGTGTGTGTGTGTGTGTGTGTGTGTGTGTGTGTGTGTGTGTGTGTGCGCTTGACTGGCCTGCTGCCAATATAAATCTGTCTCCCATTAAAAATGTATAGTACGTCATGAAGAGAACGGAATCACAGAGTATTGAGCAGCTGAAGTCTTGTATCAAGCAAGAATGGACAAAAAAATACAGGGATCCCTCGCTACTTCGCGCTTCAATTCATGTGGCTTCAGTGCATCGCATTTTTTTTTATTATTTAATATTTATCGAATTCAAAAATAAGGAAACTAAGGAAGAATAGGGGAAAAAGTTAAGGAAAATGCCGCAAAACAAGGCCAATTATGCAAAAAAAAAAAAAAAAAAAAAAAAAGTGCAACCCTCCCTACCCACAAAAACCCCTCAAACAAACACAAAACAAAAAATAACCCAAAACCTCCAATCAAACCTAGTTACATTTTTGTGAGGTGCACATCTAAGCGCATGCACATGCATGTCTCTATGTGTATGTATTTATATTTTATTTCCATCTTATGCATTATTTTTGAACGTTTAATTGTATTATAAGAATTTATTGCATTGGATGTGTATTTATTGATATTATATACACATATTTTATGGTACCTCACCTTATAAAATTAATCCATTCCAGAGCCTTTTTCCTAACCTGCATTTTTCGTAAATTGAACCACATTTTACATGTAAAACATGTGATTCGTTCCAAGGACCCCAATACCCCTAACCCCTTTAAAAATTATAAAAGTAAACCTTTTAAGACCTCCTTCTGCTTCAATATCCTACCGATGGCCATATTCCTTTGTGATATCACTCGAGCCCGGTTCTTCTTCTCACTTGCAACGGAAATCACACGTGCTTGTGTTTCACGCGCGCACGTGTGTTGACCATGTCTTCTTAGCAGAGTTATAATCTTACAAATGTTTATGGAAGGTTAAAAGCCCGAGTCAAGAAATAAAGCATAAAACAACAGTAACTCTGTCCTTTACACGCAAAACATTATGGTAGATGCAGCTCCATCATTGCCAATGGGAGGGAGCTGCATCATCTCTCCTAGCCAATGGAATGCTAGCGGGGAAGAGATGTTGGGAGATAGCCCATAAAAGGGAGCTGCATCATCCCTCCTAGCCAATGGGAGGCCAGCGGGGCGGGATATTTGAAAGTCATTGATAGTAGAGCAGCTCATGCATTGTTTGAATGCTTGATTGGTGCGTTTGAACGTTTGAATGGCGCGTTTTAATTTTTGAATGGTGCGTTTGAATTTTTAAGACAGTGCTTTCGTAATGTGAACTTGTTCCGTATCCAGAGACAAAAAATCAGTCAGGAAGGGGTTGGGGAGGGATGATCCTACTTTGCGGAATTTGGTGGTCGCGAGGGATCTCAGTCCCAATTAACCATGGAAAGTGAGAGATCCCTGCATTCCAGTTTCTGTAACATTTAGTATCCTCAGTTCTCAAACAAATAAAGTCTTATTAGAAGGAAAGATGATGCAACAAACATGCCTCTATCGTAACTTTGAATGTACTGCTGGCATCAGATTCTTGCTTTGCTTATTATTACAAAATACTGTAAGGCTGGTTAGTAAACATATTTATGTAAAACATATTCAGTAATTTCTTTATACTTTTGACAGTTAATGTAAATCAGTAAAGACAATATGTTTGTTTTTATTAAATTTTGGTGAAAAGAATCCTATTTTACTGGAAATAGAATGAGGAATCTGGTGTTAAGGACCTGCATACACTTGCACATAGACACTGGGTGTATGCTCTTTAGGTAAAGTATGATGTCAAGATAGGGTCAGAATCCTTTACAGCTGCGACCACCAGAGACCTCAGCCTCTATGCTCACTTCGAAATTTTGTCTAGTCAGACCCATTTAAGTGTATTTTTGGACAAAATCCCATGGACCCTGTATCATTTGGATACCATTTGAAAGAAGCTTTTTGCACAGTGGTTCTTAACCTGGGTTCGATCAAACCCTAAGGGTTCGGTGAGTCAGTCTCAGGGGTTTGGCGGAGGTCAAGACACACACCTGACATTCATGACGACACGCCCCACTTGGCCATAATTGTCTGCAGGTGATCACGCTACATTGCTTGGTGAATCTGTGCTGCAGGAAATTTGGTGCACTCAGTAGTTGACTTGTGATTGTTGTGATGGTACGCCGTGTGATTTCTTCTTAATGTTTTAATCCATACTATGTTGAGCAAAAAAGAAAGTGGTTGGACGAATATGTACAACATGGATTCACATATATAACGGAACGTGATGTTAGTCGGTGTCCTGGCTGCATGATTTGCGAAGTAAGATCAACCCTGTACTGACTGACGTATACGTACATGTATATGTGCATATGATATCAATGAATACATATTCAATACTATAAATGCTTATAATAACAATTAAACATTCAAAAATAATGCATAAGATGTAAATAAAACAAATACACACACATACAGACGCGTGCGCATGCACTCAGATGCTCACCTCACATAAAAACGTAAGTACAGTACAGTAGTTTCATGCATTGTATTGGTTTTGTTCTTTGAACACAGTGATGTTAATGCACGGTTCATTTTGGTGCTCCAGTAAAAACATATACCTGTGTCTTGAATTTGAAAAAAAAATCACATTTTAATTTTCAATAAAGGAGGGTTCGGTGAATAAGCATATGAAACTGGTGGGGTTCAGTACCGCCAACAAGGTTAAGAACCACTGCTCTAGCAGTTTTAAAATGTAGATTATAAAAATTTCTCATTATGTCATGTCTAATTAACAATTGTTCGCAGAAGGTGAGGAGGACCTCACTAAATATTCAACAATGCATCGAAGCATAAAGAAAGGAAAACTAAAATGAGATGTTTACAGCTCATCTTTTAACCATGACAGAGGCATGTCAGGTGAGCTCTGCACGCTCTCAGAAAAGTTGAACACTGTGTAAAACTTTCTTGTTACACACATTCAGAGTTTTAAGATATACTACACAAAATCATGAAAAAGTCAACTAAAAGGAGAATTTTATCATTACATTTTACATACTGTATTTTAACCATTATAAAAAAGCATGATAGCAGGGTGTGATGAAGGGGGAGCGCGTATGACCCTGGGGAACACGCTTTTCTGGAATAGTGGACGAGAATTAAGTGTAATTGCACCTCCACTCCAGTAGTTGGCAGTGGCACTCTCATTGCTACGCTATGGTGCAGCGGTTTTTCGCACAAGCAAACGATATTAAGTGCAGTAAACAATCCCTCAAGAAACAACACGGAAAATTTTCTAACAGGAACGAAGAGAAAGGTGGAAAGACATAAATAATTTGAATGAGTTTAAATACAGATTATGAAACAATGTCAATGAAGTCTGTCTTTGTTGTAAGTTTAACAATATTTCTTTCCTTTTTGTTTTTAATGTTAAAGATACAATGTTATGCAGAGGTGTACTAATAACAATTTAATAGACAAATAATACTACAGTATTTATAGACGCTCGCGGGGTGGTGGCAGGGGTGGGGGTGGGGTGAAATGTTATTTTCTTCCGAGAGGGGGCGCCACCAAAAATAATTGAGAAGCACTGATCCAATGGCATATTATGGCATACGTACATGGCATACAATGTTTTTTGAATTCCCAGATAATAGACCAATCAGGTTGCACTGTTCCTGTGCAGTGTACACTAATTACCGTAACGTGCCAATGTTTCAAGTTCAGCAAGATCTTTATTTTAAGGTCCATTTTAATTCATGATATAAAAAAGTTTGAGAAAGTTGTATTCTATAAGACGTCCCTAAAGACTCCATACATAAATAAAATGGACACACTTTGAGTCGGCCCTTCTGTTAGAGTGAAAATGTGAACGTGAATCAGCTATGATCAGTTCCGTTGCATTTTCATAGTGAATGATAACTGTCGAGTTCATTGGCAGCTGATCTAATATTTACAAAGCAAAAGAAAATGCAACTTAGAATACTGACATCACATTTATTTTCATCTGGAAACTTGCCATTACCCCATTTGGATCATTTTCATGCCTTTAATCTGTATAGATAACAACGTTTACACACTCTGCTAGGCAAGTATGACAATCAAACTAGAACAAATGTTTTATTTTACTCCGTGGTGAAGCTCTTGCTTACATTTTTGAAGCCACGGTAGAGAATTTGTAGCTCTTTCCGAGAGAAACGGGTCTGGGCTTCCAGTTGCTCCAGACCTTCGGGCCGATGACGCACGGCTGACAACTCCAGTTCATCCTCGTCACTGTCTGCGAAAAACAACAATATACACATGACCCATGTCAATGACACTTGAAAGAAAATCTGATGTTTTATGAGGTCACAGGCTTCAGCAGCTGAAAGTAATAATGGATGATAGCCCTAAACCAAGTGGTAAAGAAATATACAAAACATCTGTAATTCTCACCAAAGTGTGTCCTGCGGTTGTTTTTAGAATGTTCAAAGCCTGTTGTTTAGCTTTGTCCTTAATTCTGAAGCAAAAATGTTGAATGTTTTTGGTCAACTGAACTATGCGAAAATGATGTGTTCATTCATTCAATTCGTTTTCTGTAACTGCTTAATCCTAATTCGGGTCGCAGGGAGACTGGCGCCCGTCCCAGCCGACTCCGGGCGAGGGCAGAGTACACCCTGGACAGCTCGACAGGCCATCGCAGGGCGGAAACACGCTGACGGCTATGCAGCTACTCTTGTCGAAAGTCAGAAATGGTCCTTTTACATGAACCTCACACCATAGACAGTGAGAGACATGGCCGGCCTTCGAACCTTGTGGAGAGTGGGACTCGAACCCCCAACCTTAGGATCAGTATACCACTATACCACCCGGGCACCACTGCCTTTTACATCTGTGTGTAGGGGTTATTTTTTTATACACATTCTGACACTTGCCAGCAAATGCAGACACTCTTGAAGAGGCAAGTGAACAGATGCATGATATTTTTTGTCATAATATTCAACTACTTAGTTAATGTTACAGTGATTTAAAAAAAAAAGAGCTTCCTATTTGTTTATAACCAACTAAATTCATTTCACAATATAGTGGCAGTTACAAAAAAAAAAAAAAAAAAAGACCCCCCAAAAAAAAAAAAAAAAAAAAACAACCCAAAAACAAAACAAAACAAAAAACCCCAGAAAAAAAGCCCCCCCCAAAAAAACAAACAAACATACAAACAAACTACTATCTTACCTCTGCAACTGTCTTTTTGCCTTTCATTTCTCATTTCTTTGGGAAATAGTAGCAATATAAATAATTAATGCAAACAGTGGTGGTCCAGTGGGAGAGGGCGCTGGATCGCTGATCCAAAGGTTGGGGGTTTGAGTCCCACTCTCCACAAGGTTGTCACTGCCCCCAGTGCAGCTAACTGGGTTATCAAAGGCGGGCCATGTCACTCACTGTCTATGGTGCTCTCACTGGGGAGGGTTGGGGTAGTTTTTTTATATGGCACAGGCCTATAACGAGTCTATATAAAGGCCTATATGAGTCGTTTAGAAGATCAAGGATTGGTTTAATCCTGTGTTACATTTGTAGTTACCTTAAATGGAGATTTGTGTTTATATATAATTCAAGACAACCAACCAAACAGCATGTTTTGCAAATTCATGGTTCTAAGCTCATGTAAAAAGTGTCTTAGTTATATACACAAGTAACCGGGACGATCTGTCCCACGAAGAGTCATTCAGTAATATGCACTTGACTGAGAACTATACAGTATTCTCTCACCAGCATAAGTGTCCTTGTCAACATAAATGACAATGTAAGAGGTTGTACCATCACAAACGTGCTGTTATACTGAGAAAATCAACGGTGACGAAATAACCATTGCATGTAAAAGAACCATTGCTGACTTTCGTAAAGAGTAGCTGCAAAGCCATCAGCGTGTTTCTGTCCCTTGTTAAAAAAAAGGGTTGTGACAGGAAGGGCATCCGACGTAAAAATCTCCGCCAAATCAAACGTGCGAATCAGATGATTCGCTGTGGCGACTCCCGAGTTAAAAAAAAAAAAAAAAAAAAAAGGGGAAAAAGCCGAAAGGAAGACAGACAGACAATGCAAACAAACAAAATTTCCACTTTAGTCCATACTCACTATGGGTTTAAATCAAATACATACACAGGGGTCCCTCACTTTCTGCGGTTAATGGGGACCGAGATCCTCCCGTAATCGCCGATTTCCGAAGTAAGATCGACCCCTCCCCCCGACTGACGTATATGTATATGTGTATATAATATCAATAAATACATATTCAACATTATAAATGCTTATAATAACAATTAAACGTTCAAAAATAATGCATAAAATGTAAATAAAATATGAATACACACAGACACACACACACACACACACACACACACACAGACGCACGCATGTGCACGCACACGCGCACGCACAGATGAGCACCGCACATAAAAATGTAAGTAGTTTTGTTGGGGAGAGAGGGGGGGGTTGTTTTTTATTTTTGTTTGTTTGGGAGTTGTTGTTTTTTTTGCATAATTGGCCTTGTTTTGTGGCATTTTCCTTAACTTTCCCCCTATTTTTCCTTAATTTCCTTATTTTTAATTTTTCTATGAAGATTTTTGAAAAACCTGCGATGCACTGAAGCCGCAGAAACTGAAGCATGAAGTAGAGAAGGATCACGGTGTACTATACACGAATGCAGATAGTGTCACAGTACTACACATCCACTCTGAACAAATCCTGCCCTTTCTAGTACTTTTCTTTTGTTTATATTACTAATACACTTATTCTTTTATTCCATAAAATATAAAGAAATAACTGATACTGAACATGGAAAAGAAGGTGAATAAATGAATCTACAAATACACACAATAACACGACTGTTTCTTTTAAAAAATCTACTGATGATGATCAGTGTAAGCCGGAGAATATGTAATAATTATTCTGAAATCAATGTTATCAATACATAAATAATTTACTAAAACCAATAATTATTACTTAGATTCAGAGCAAACGGCGCCTTTTATGCATTCGATACAAAGTAAGTCGGGATGTAGAAATGTGGCAGTGTCCTTTCTGGTCAGTTTTCAAAGATATATGTTTTCTTTTACTGCTCAAGTGTGTCTTGCTGTTTTCACATCTCAGTAAATACCTGATAAAAGCTTCGAAGAGTTCGGAGCAAACAGCCAGGTCTCTTTAGCTGTTATCAAAAGCTGATAGTTCAGGGCTCTGGAGTTGGTAAGACGTACTGGACCATAAAGCCCATCACCACGGTGGTGAGGTCACTCATAAGTACAGCACTTTTTATGATCAGTTAAAGGGCCATATGAGACTTTTTACTAATGGCTGGTATGTTATGTTATAAACCCAGAATGATTCAACCACCTTGGTGTTAAATGCAGTAGAGGTTGGGCATCAAATTTTCAGATATGATTCTTCAGCACTTGGCTCACTTTGTTTTATTCAGGTATGACTGCTGATGAGTACTATTGAATAGTTAGGCAGTAAAAATAATGACATAATTATCATTAAAGTGGTGACACCGTGCTTGACATGTTCACCTCACAGCAAGACTTGAGTTTGATTCCCAAGCATTTCTGAGTGGATGTTCTTCCCATAACTTGCATGTTATGACTTCACTAGCATGGGTTTCCTCCGGATACTCCAGTTTCCTCTCACCGTCCAATCACATCCACATTAGGGTAATTGGTTGTTCCAAATGAAATGGCTGTGTGTGTGTGTGTGTGTGTGTGTGTGTGTGTGTGTGTGTGTGTGTATGTGTGTGTGTCTGAATGTATTGACCATGCGATGGTATGATGAGATTTTCAGGGCGTACCTGTACCCCGCTTTTGCCCAGTGTTGGCTAAGATAGGCGTAGTCGTCACCCCCCCCCCCCCCCCCCCCCACACACACACACACACACACAACCCTGTCAAGTTTAAGTGGTTCAGCTAAGGAGTGAGTGAGTGATTAAACTTTGGCCAAATTATTTTGAGCTGAATTAATTGAACTGTATAGTTTACAAATGTCAGTAACAAATAACTGCAGTGGCCAAAATTACATTTTAATTTAAATCAAGTTTATAATTTGTATTAATATTACCTAAGTAGTTGATACTAATTATGATTTTACAGTCTGAGCTAATCTCTCTAACACCACTACAATCCTGTGGCTGAATAATGTCTGTCTTCCTTTTTCGGCTTTTTCCCTTTTACTCGCGAGTCGCCACAGCGAATCATCTGATTCGCATGTTTGATTTGGCAGAGGTTTTTACGTCGGATGCCCTTCCTGTCACAACCCTTTTCAGCGAGGGACAGAAACACGCTGACGACTTTGCAGCTACTCTTTACGAAAGTCAGCAATGGTTCTTTTACATGAACCTCTCACCATAGACAGTGACAGACATGGCCCGCCTTTGATAACCCAGTTAGCTGCACTGGGGGGGCAGTGACAACCTTGTGGAGAGTGGGACTCGAACCCCCAACTTTTGGATCAGCGATCCAGTGCCCTATACCACTAGACCACCACTGCCCCTGTGGCTGAATCATGTATTAGGTAATATATGGGTCATTTCATATAATTTCACCAGGTGGTCCCCACCTGACCCTCGCAGATATTTCTGAAATTTTACGTACTTCTAGTACATTAAATGTGATGGAAAAATCCAAAATTTCAAGGCTTAATTGTGAATAGTTCCAAAGTTATGATAATTTGAAACAGGCAGGGGTACCCTGAAATTGCGTCAAATTAAGACTTTTGGCTATATTCAGGCTTCAATAACTTCTGAACAAGAGATGGAGGTCTGAAATTTTCAGAATCATTTCACTGGAATCTACAGCAATAGAAAATGTGTAAATTTTAATGACAATTTATAATTGGACGTTACAGAGACTGTCAAAGTTGAAATTACACATTACATCATCATATTCATTAGTAATTTTATGTGTTATATCTTGACTAACCAGGGAATGGATTTTTGTAAAATGAGGCTCATATGTTATGTTATGCATGCCATGCATGCCTCCTTATAGAGGAGAATCAAAAATATCTGTCAGAACTTTAGTTTTAAAGGTCAATATCAGCATGTGGGAAATTAGTATCATCAAATAAAAGGCACCAGGTGAAATTACAGGAATGGCCGAATGTTGACACCAAGCACAACTTGCTTCTATAAATCCTTATTAATTGTTATGCTGTGGGGAGCTGCAATACCGGCTCGTGATGTTATAGTCAAGAGATGCGTCGAGCCGTTATCATGGCTTTCCTTAAAACCATAAACGGCTGTGAATTGGATAGAATCGACCTTATCTTATATATAATTAACCATATATATATGTGTGTGTGTGTGTATGTATGTGTATATCTATCTCTCTATCTATCTATCTATATATATATATATATATATATATATATATATATATATATATATATATATATATATATATATATAAATAATGTAGTATGCTGCATCTGCATAGTACAGAAAAACATAGCAGCACAACAGTTTGCTGTTCAAATAATATTTACACGTTTTTGCCCCATATTTGAGCCATATAACAGAAAATTTTGTGATTTTCAAGTGTTCCATTGTATGTATTGCAGAATCAAGAAGATAGTAAGTACTTACAAATTTTCATGAATAGACTGTATAGTAAAAATAATAGAAAAAAATTTTTTTTTTATAATGAAAGCGTGGAATAAGCAAAATTATGGACCTGCTGATGAGCTCCAGAATTTAGTGATTAATATAAAAGTTATAGTGGAAAAGTCCCTTCTCATTATTCAGCTTTTCAGTGTAGAACAAGTTTCTAGTATTTAGTAATTACTATAAATTGTTGGTGAATAATTCATCCGGACATCTGCTGATAGAATTTAGGGTTTAAAGCAGTAACATAAAGAGCAAAATTCTTTTAAAAAGCAGAATATAAAAACAAATAACACCAAGAATTAAGACCCTGTTGTTGTCATAGCCACATCTCCAGCTTGTTAAAAATACAGACTGCTTATATGATGAGAACTGAATCTTAAATAAAAAAAATTAATACAACCACGGTGCATCGGTTACATGGAGAGGAAGCACAAAATGAAGGGAGAAACACAGTAAAAAATTTATTCAGACTAATAAAGCCAAAAGAACAGTGCGGTGAGAGGAGACATGAGCTCAGAGAACTTGCTTTGCATAGTAGAAAACGGGTTTATGGGAGAAGAGCAGAAGAAAAGCTTGGGGAAATGTGCTCCAACTCCACTTGTTTCACCTCTCCAAAGACAGAAAATACCTCAAGGATGCACCAGGAGCATCAACAAGGTTGGCAACAGGACATGAAACATGCATGACAGGTGGATCTGGAGTGGATATGAATAGTGCGGAGTCAGACATACAGTACTTAATAAGGCAGTTATAAATGGATGTTGGCAAAGATAATTCAATTTTAACACAAAAAGAAAATGAACCAGGCTTTACAAACCCAGCAGGACAGCACTAATCTGGGACTTTGACACCATCAGAACCACCGCTTTAATAACTTAGAACTAAAATAACCGAGAACACAGCACAACTTTTACAGGTTTTTCAAGGCACTGCACAATCATAAATTTAGAAACTGCCTGTGCACGCAATATTTCTTCAGTGCTGTGGAAAGATGTTCTATGTAGCCGCTTTTATAAGTTTGAAGGTTTCTCTCTCTCTCTCTCTCGCTTTCATTTTTGTGGCCTACACTTTGACATGTTGAAATTCATAGTTCTTACATTTACCTGGACACATATCCGACTCCGACTAAGATTCTAGCGTCAGTGTTTTTAGCAAAGCAGGATGGTAAAACTTTACATGACCCTGAAGCACTGCTGAAAATCCCAGTGTAAGCCTTTGAAGATAGAGTGGGCATGAGACGATGAGCCTTCCTCCACAGCCAGTCATCCGTCACCTGTTCAATTATCAGAGCAACACAGATAGCGGGGGAGAAGACACTGTGATGGAGTAGATGTCAGAGCTGAAAGAACGGTAAACTGTTTTGGCGGCTGTGTGAAATTGTTTAAGAGGAGATAATTGGAAATTACTCAGATCATTATTTGGCATGAATGCTGATCGAATATCAAGTCATTTGATGTTTGACTAAACGGGTTAAGCTTTGGTCAAGAATGGAGTACATTGAAGAATGTGCACTATCAGTGGGAGCTTTAATCTTTTGGGATTTTGATTTCGATATTCTGTATTAATCCCGCATGGGGAATTTGAGACCTTCATTTAACCCACCAAAAGAGAACCCTCAGGGACGGTGGTGTAGTGGTTAGGGTGCTGTGCTAATGATCTGGAGGTTATGTGTTCAAATCCCTGCTAGATCCCCACTGTGCTAAGACCCCTGGGCAAAGTCTTAAGTCTTAAGTCTTAGGGTTACAAATATGCAAAACAGTGTAAACACAAAGATCACAGAGACGACGTCTTAACACAAGGATAACACGCAGTGAACTGGGAAGAAGCAGGACACGTTCAGTCTGTCGTTTATAAACAATGAACGCAGCATCCTGCGTAAGTGGCGTTCTATGTCCACATAAGAACGTCTTGTACTACTAGTCTTAACCACAAGTGTGCCTCTGTTCACCCAGCACTATAAATGGGTACCAGTACAAATATACTGGGAAGGTAACCTGTGATGGAATAGCGTCCTATCCAGGGGGAGTTGTACTCCTGGTTGCTTCACGCTACGGAAACCGAGGAAAAGCACCGGCCTTATGAGCCACTAGGTTTGGGAGTAAAAAGCCCAACAGACTTTCAAAATGAACACACACACACACACACACTCTGAGCAATGGGAAGCCACATTGCAGGACACGGTGAGCAGTTGGTGGGGTAGATGTCGTGTGCAAGGGCATTTCCCCCATAAACTTGAGCATGGGAGTGCTGCTCACTCACCCTCCTCCACACATTTTTCCTGTTCGTACAGGAATTGAACTAGCAACCTCATGGTCCCAAACCCTCTTCTGTAACCATCAGTCCACGGCTGCCCACTTACTGTAGACAGCTGTGTTACATATGGAGTTCAATTAGTGACGACGTTCATTCTTTGAAAAACAGGTGCCAATTATTTCCCTTATAACATTATATAATATATAATATTCCCTTATTTCAGGAAGGAAGGCAGTAAATGTTGTAGCTTCTGGTTATAAAGCATTTCTCTCTGAAATTCTGAGGAATATGGGTCGTACCAGACATTGTTCAGAAGAACAGCGTACCTTGATAAAAAAACTTGATTGGAGCGGAGGAAACATAGAAAGAGGTGCAGAACATGATGGATACTCAGCTAAAATGATCCCAAATGCTTTAAAATTGCAACCAGTACCAGAGAGATGTGTAAGAAAATGAAAAACTACCATAATGGTATCGCAGAAGAGACAAAATGGCAAAGACTGCCCCACCAATCAGCTCCAGGAAGATCAAACAAGGTCTAAAGTTACCTGTGAGTCCTGTTACAATTAGAAAACGTGAAAAATGTGAAGCCGAGCTATCAACAAGAAGAACCTGCAAAGTCCCACTGTTGAAAAACGCCGTGCTTGAAGAGGTTACAATTTGCCAAAGAGCATATTGACCGGCCTAAAGCGAAATGGTGCAACCTTTTGTAGACTGATGAACGTATGATTGTGCTTTTTGGGTCTAGTGGCCGGGGACAGTTTGTCAGACGAGCCCCAAACACTGAATTCAAACCACAGTACACTGTGAGGACAGTGAAGCCTGGTGGCGCAAGCATCAGGATATGGGGATGTTTCTCATACTACAGTGTTGGGCCTATTTATCGCATCACAGGGATCATGGATCAGTTTGAATACAGAGGCTTCTTGCTTTACGTTTATTCGCCTTACGTTTTTTCGATTTTACGTATTTTGTAAAAAAAAAAAAACAACATCAAAAAATTGTAAGTCATTTTGAGTTTAGCGTGCTCTCCGTAGTACGAGATGTTCTTACGTGGACATAGTACGCCACTTACGCATGAAACTGCGTCCATTGTTTACATGGTGCTGCATTCATTGTTTACAAACAACAGACTGAACGTGTCCTGTTTCTTCCCAGTTCACCGAGTGTTACCCTTGTGTTAAGATGTCATCTCTGTGATCTTTGTGTTTACACTGTTTTGCGTATTTGTAACCCTAAGCAAATATGATTGGTCAGAAGCTTAAGCCTACCAGTGATAGTGGTAATCAGAATCAGTGGGAATATATGAATTTGATCAAAATTTATTTATTTGAAATTATTTTGCTTGAATTTAAGTTATTTGAAATTAATATTGATATTATTTTACAATGTTATGATTATAATAATTGATTTCAGGGTGTTTTATGAGATACGGTAATAGTATTTATAGATGTATAGTACAGTATGAACGGTCATACGTCACTGGAACGTACAGTAACAACTTACGTTTTTTTCACTTCACCTTATGTTCAGCCGTTCGGAACGTAACTAAAATGTAAGTCGAGGAGCGTCTGTACATCAAAGTTTAGAGAAGCGGCTTTGGAACCAAAAGGTTGCTGACTTGATTCCAGAACCGGCAGGAAAAATATGTGGCGGTGGGGGAGCCACAAAAAGGGCTGAAGTGCCTTTGAGTAAGACGTCTACCCAACTGCTCTTTGGGTGCCCCAATTTGTGCTGCCCAATGCTCTGAGTGTGTGTGTGTGTGTGTGTGTGTGTGTGTGTGTGTGTGTGTGTGTGTGTGTGTGTGTGTGTGTGTGTGTGTGTGTTCACTTTGGATGTGTTAAATGCAGGGGAAATAATTTCCCTTACAGGATTAGTACAGTATATCAAAAAAAAATTATTCATCCATCTGTGATGTGTGCAGAGCTTCTGACTTCATTTTCCCTTGAAAAATCAGTGTTCTGTGCAGGGATGACACCTTTAACCCTGCATCATATAAATGTCATCACTGCACAGAACACTGATGTTCAAGGGGAAAATGAAGTCAGAGGCTCTGAACACATCACAGATAGATGAATAAATATTTGTGATGCACCCCACAGTAACAGCCATATATATATATATATATATATATATATATAGAGAGAGAGAGAGAGAGAGAGAGGATTTTCTGAGTAGATCCTTCCGTAGGAGAGTGCTCAATACTTTTTGGTAGAGCAAATAAACAAAAATAAAAGGACAGGACAAAGACTTTCTATTGAAACTCCATTTATCACTACAGATCTGTTTCGAGGGGTGGTGAAACCATCCTCTCTCTTCAGGTGATTATAGAAGAATCTTCTATAAGTCTTCTATAAGACTAGCTAGAGACGGTGTCTCAATAAAAACACCCTGCAGAAAGAACTTTGGGCTTCTACTGTGGATTTTTTGCTCTTCGTATACAGCCATGAAAAGCTGTTATGGCTGCCGTCTACATCAGAATTCTGGCACGGCATCCAGATTGATTGATTGAGTCAGAGAAGGCGGAGCTGATGTATGTATTCTAGAACTCCAATCAGTTTGAAAAACTATTGTCTGTGTAATATCAGTTAAAACCCATCCAGATGTTGACACAGGAAATTAATGAAAAATTGGTGTTATTATATAATAAAGTATAAGGTCTGCTACAATATATGCTGTATTTAAGAGTCTGGATAGTGTCATTGTTCTGCACTTGAACAGTTCCACATTTAGCGTGTATTTAAAACTTCCCATTTCCTGCTGGCATCCATGAGATTTCTCAACGATCTTCCACATACATTCTGTACATAGTCTCGGCCAAGGACACATCCACAATCTGGGGTCTCCGGTTATTGTGCATCACGTGATTTACAGATTTTAATGCTTCACAATGGTCCCTCCCTGCCTGTTACAACATACAAATTTACAATCTGTTCTCAGACATAACCAACTGCCTTGGCGTCAACAGCAGACCCAGTTAGAGCACATGCCCTGGTGTGCCACAATTCAAAAAACTCAGTGGGAATTAAAAAGCTACAAGAGAATGATGTAAAGCTACTTCATGAGGTGCACAGGCAGGCTAAACAAGACATTACCCTTCACCCCCCGGCCACCACGTACTGAAGAAATCTACACCATGACTGTTTAATAGTAGACAACATGACTTACTGTCATTCATTGTGTCTAAACGCCTTGTATTCACCAATAGTCAGGATGTATAACATCAATTATTGACCAAACCTGCTTATACAGTGCAGTTCCAGCAAAGTAACTGAATTACGAGCTCCTGAGTGACGCATCACAAAGGGTGCGTGAATATTAACCCAATATCACAAATTTGAATTCGAATTCAATTTGAATTCAAATTTGAATTTTAATTTGAAGGGGCAGTGGTGGTCTAGTGGTATAGGGCGCTGGATCGCTGATCCAAAAGTTGGGGGTTCGAGTCCCACTCTCCACAAGGTTGTCACTGTCCCCCCAGTGCAGCTAACTGGGTTATCAAAGGCGGGCCATGTCTCTCACTGTCTATGGTGAGAGATTCATGTAAAAGAACCATTGCTGACTTTCGTAAAGAGTAGCTGCAAAGTCGTCAGCGTGTTTCTGCCCCTTGCTAAAATGGGTTGTGACAGGAAGGGCATCCAATGTAAAAATCTCTGCCAAATCAAACGTGCGAATCAGATGATTCGCTGTGGCGACTCCCGAGTAAAAAGGAAAAAGCCGAAAGGAAGACAGACATCGCAAATTTGAATTCATTTTAATGCCACAGTCATGGAAGCTGATTGTCCAAGCTCTCACTCGCGGGAGGGATGGCATACGCTCACTTCCCTTGTCACTCACTGCGATCACAAGCTAATCATGGGCATCTGTGAGCTCATTTGTACGAGGGGGTGGATTGTGCTTACAGTTTGAGTGTGTTATATGGCCCCCAAATCCGCATGTGCCGCAGATCGAAACAAGGCAGGTGGTTCGCATTGCATGTCACGGAGGGGAGCCTCCATGGTTGTTGATGATCATGTGAGAGGGAAGCAATAATTGATGGGTTGGAAATTGGATGCGATTAAATTACGGAAAAAAGGGTGAGGGAAATCAATCAATCAAACAAACAAACAAACAAACAAAACCAATTATTTTCAAGGTGCATATTCATTTATACGGTCCGTCAATAACATGACAATCATACGTACATGACATTCAGTGTTTTCTCTTGGAATTCTATTTTGTTTACCCCGACATGCAAATGCCAATGACCCGATGATGTGGAGAACAGAAACATTATGGTGCTCATGCCATCTTGTGAGAGTGAAGAAATATTATTAATCAAGATGGTGGCAAACAACACAGACATGGATAGTTAAAAATTAATTAGTTTGATTAAATAAAACATTTGTTTGTTATTTGAGGCATGTGATTTGAATGCTAAAGTGATAAAAAGTTAACATTAATTGAAGATGTGCTATATTTTGTGTTGATGTCAAAGAAAGGTTGGTCGGCCATACAGTCACATGGTCTTGTTATTGAAAACTGGAATTAGCTGCTAAAGATGTGGAAAATGAGCGGTGTGGGTGGGGGGATGTTCAAGCCACAGTCAAGAATATTAAAAAAGATTTTAGTCACAACTGACAATAAAAATTGATGCGCTTTAAAATATAAATAAGCAACAGAAAGGAGCTGCAAAAAGTTAAAGTTTTACCAAAGTACAGATTTCTCAACATCTATGGGTGATACAAACACATTTGTCATATCAACCATAGGCAATTCCCTTCCAGATCCCAACAGGCAAGCTTCCTCTTTGAATACCTTCGTTGGTTATTTTACTGATTTCCTTTATACAACTCCACGTATAAAAGCCTATCTCAGCTGACTCTGGACAAGAGCGGAATATACCTTGGACAAATCGCAACCATTTGTACTGCCACTCACAACTAGGGGAGATTTGGAACAGTCAATTAACCTACTGTGCATGTTTTTGGACTGTGGTAGGAAACCGGAGTACCTGAAGGAAATCCATGCAAGCATGGGGAGAACTTGCAAACTCCACACAGAAACGCCCAAGCTGGGAATCGACAGCATAGACAATGTTAATGTTGCGTATGACTATTAAAGGTGAAAATGACGGGATTTCTTTATGGAATATCTACACAGCTGCACAGAGGCTCATTTTAAGCAATTTTCATTCAGGTGTTCCAGTGGCACATTGTGTTAACTAATTAATCATTAGAAAACCCCTTTTGCAATTATGTAAGATAAAAAAAAATTGTGCTGATTAAAGATGCTTCTTTTAATACATTCACCCTTCTTTAGGCGAGCTTAGTATTTAAATAATCCTAATTTGTGGGTTTAGTAACAAACTCTAGTCTTGCTCAGTCTGCATTTGTTCTCAGAAATGGAAGACAAAGCTGTTTAGTGAATTCTATGAGAAACTGCCAAGAAACTGAACATCTCACACTAAGGTATTGTGGCACTACTCCTTTTTCAGAATAGTGCAAATTGCCTCCAACCAGGATAGGAAAAAGCCTGAGGCCCTGGTATAAAACTGAGAAAGCAAACAAGTATATCAGAGACTAATGTAAAAGTCAGATACCAAAAAGATCCGAAATTGGCAGCTTCATTAAATGATACCTGAAACAACAAAAAATCAACTCATAGAACCCATATCTGTGTCTGGTCAATATCGGGTATATGAAGTTTGGGGCAGAAGTGATAAAAATAGAAGTTTTGACCATCTATTAAATGACCACGGGGAGGGAAATGTGATGATCTGGGGGTGCTTTTGGTGGTTGTAACATGGGAGATTTGTACAGGGTATGAAGAGATCTTAAACAAGGACACCTATCACTCCATTATGCAACACCATGCCATTCCCTGTGGACAGCACTTGATTGGAGCCACTTTCCTCCTACAAGAGGACAAAGCACCAAACTATGCATGAACTAAGCAAAGGAAAGCAGTTGGTATTCTGTATTCTTTCATTGATAGAGTAATCAGCTCAGTCTTCTGAGTTCAACCCGAGTGAACTGTTGTGGGAAGAGTCTGACGATATGACACAGGAGTGCCACTCAAACCAGTCCCGATGAGAGGTGCTTCAGTAAGCATGAAGTGAAATTTCTTCTTTTATCTCACCATGACAAATTGACAAATAGAATGACAAAGGTCTGAAGGCTGCAAGAGCTGCAAAAATAGTATTTTGGACAAAAGCAAAGTTTGAAGGACAAGATTATTATTTTAAGCAAAAATAATAGTTTTTATCCTTTTCAGCATCCTGACTATATTTAATGTCTATTTTGCAGAACAACACTAAGACTTACACAGAATAAGAAAAAAAGTCTAAGTTCGCTATGCAGCTTTCACAGAGCAAAACAACACTGAACATGAATGGAAACACGCTGAAAAGAAAACTCTATGTTAACCTTTCCTGCTTTCGCTTCAGACCATAGTCGGGAAAGCTCCATTTTAGGTAATCTGTAAACCAATGTTATGGCTTGGATGATACCAATATTTTTGTACTGTTACTACACTTGACAATGTGCATGACAAAAAAAAAAAAGCATAATATATATATATATATATATATATATATATATATATATATATATATATATATATATATTAAGAATAAAGATATTGTTTATGATTTTACAGTTAGAAATCAGCTCACTTTATTTATACGGTTTAAGCCCCATGGTTGCACTGAAAGACAGTTATCAGTTACACACTTCAAATATTTCAAAATGGTACTTTAAAACCTTATTAAGCCGCTATCAAATTATAGAAACAGTGGATAATATTAACACCATGTGATGAATCATACTGCCATTCAGTATTTAATCCAGTGGCTTATGTATCACCTAATAACCGAACCTGCAAAGTCTGTTTTAATTACAAAGTATAATACATTTCCCCCCTGCTGGTTTGATTCCTGAACCAGCAGGAAAAATATGTGGCGGTGGGGGAGTGAGCTGCACCTTCCTTTCCTCCACATAAATGGCTGAACTGCCCTTGAGCAAGGCACCTAACACCCAAATGCTATCCGGGCATATGGGTGCTCACTGTTAACGTGTGTGCGCTCACTTTGGATGGGATAAATGCAGAGGAAATAATTTCGGGATGAATATAGTACATCAAAATAAAAAATATATTTTAAAAAATAAATTAATAAACAAATAAGCATCAGCACTTTGAGATGGCACACTGAACCCTTGAAAATTAGGAACCTGTCAAAAAAGTAGAAAACTAGGTGAAATTTAGATAAGCAATTATCAAAAAAATCGAAAAGAGATTAAAGTCACCCAAGGATAGACTTAATAAACACTCCATATATTCCAAAAAAAAGGAGTATTCATTCATTAATTTACCTAACTGCTTAATCCAACCAGGGAGGCTTGCGCTTCTGTTAGCCGACTCTGGGTGAAGTCAAGGTACACTCTGCACAGTCCATTCCAGGGGCAATACACAATCATTCACACTCACACCTAAAGGCAAGGGGCAGTGGTGGTCTAGTGGTATAGGGTGCTGGATCGCTGATCCAAAGGTTGGGGGTTCGATTCCCACCCTTCACAAGGTTGTCACCGTCCTCCCCAGTGCAGCTAACTGGGTTATCAAAGGCCGGTCATGTCTCTCACTGTCTATGGTGTGAGGCATGTAAAAGAACCATTGCTGACTTTCGACAAGAGTAGGCTGCAAAGCCGTTGGCATGTTTCCGCCCTGCGATGGCCTGGTGAGCTGTCCAGGGTGTACTCTTCCCTTGCCCGAAGTTGGCTGGGATGGGCACCAGCCTCCCCGCGACCCTAATTAGGATTAAGCGGTAGGCAATTTGAAACAACCAATTAGCCTAATGAGCATGTCTTTAGTCTGTGGGAGGAAACTGGAATACCCACAGGAAACCCATGCAAGCAGAGGGAGAGCATGCAAATGCCAAACAGAACCTCTGTGATGTTAGCATGCTTCCCACTATGCCTCTATGCCAACAATAAAATAAAGCAAACAAAAAAATCCCATATTTTCCGGACTATAAGTCACACTTTTTTCATACTTTTGCTGAAGGTGCGACTTATACTCCAGAGTGACATATATGTGAAATTATTACAAATAATTATGTTCGTCATCATAATGAACAGAATTTCACATGCTTGTTATTTTTACACTCCCAACCGCAAGAGGGCACCAGTAGCTGCTCATCCTGTACCACTGAAGAAATGGCCCCAAAAAGGATCCTATTCTGTGGATTACAAGCTGCAAGTCTTGATCTTGATCTTGATAGGTTAGGTGATACGTCGCAAGGACATTAATTCACCGCGCAAGTGTCAAGCTGATTAGCAGGACCCCCTTACTATTTCAGCAAAATATTTAGCTGGCTCCTTAGCTGCTGATATGGTGTTGATCAGGTCTGGTGGTAGCGAGTTCCAGTCTTTAATGGTGTTTGGCATGAAGCTGAACTTGTAGGTATCTGTTTTGGCTGGTATCCGAAGGAGATGTTGACTATGCATAGTTTTGGTTGTTCTGGATGGTCGTTTTAATTGATCAGTTGGTAGGTTGGCTTTTTGATTAATGCCTTTACAAAATAGTATAAGTAGTGAAATGTGCAGCAGAAAATGGTAATCGAGCAGCAGAATGAAAGTTTGGAGTGAACGACAAAATTGTGAGGGACTGGAGAAAAGCGGAGATTATTATTATTGCAATGAAGAAAACAAAAAAGCTTATCGCAAAAAAAAAAAAAAAAAAAAAAAAAAAGCTTAAAGCTAATAGTGGGCTAAAAGCTAATAGTGGGCTAAAAGCTAATCACGGGTTAAAAGCTAGATGGTCACAACTAGAGCAACGTGCTGCAGTGAGAGGCATGCCAACAGTGCAGTTGGGTCTCCACATCTAGGTAGTTGTCAAGTAGATGAATAGAAATGACTTTGCATGAGGACTTTCTTGGTGTTACTACTTCATGCAACACAACCACCTCTCTATCAGAGTGAGGACCACAACGTCACAAAACCTGCCAGCATATTTCAAAGCCAAGGTAGACAGTTTCCATGAGTTTGTCACTTATAGTTTGTCACTTACAGTGCAACTTTTATATGATTTTTTCTTCTTTATTATGTCTTTTTGGCCAATGCGAGGTATAGTACGGTACATTGCAAACATGTAATACATACTGTAGTTAACATATAACGCATAATATAATTAAAAACTAATCACTCAGAATAATGAGTTATCAGCTCATATGATCTACCATAGAGTTGCATAAGATTTTTGGAGTTGTTATTTTTTTAGCTCAGAAATTAAATTAGAACCTAATAAGTACTCTAGACTGTTTGATGAAAATTTAACATTTGTGACTTAAGCTCCAATACTGAAAGCCCACATTTACGTGTGCACATGTGGCAAGTGCAACCTGAGCTCACAAAAACTTGTCAAAGCCAGTCATATTGAAATTGCTCAAGGAAACCGGTATGTTGTCAAACAAAGGTTTAATCCACATACTGTAGCTCAAAATCCTTTAGATTAACTCTGAGTCGTGTTTCCCTAACAAACTGGAGCCATTTTTTATTTAGACATCAAAGCTAAGCTATGACTTGTCTGGCACTAAAGCAGCCTGTTTTTCAATATAAAAAAATAACTGTGATGTGGAAGCTTACATTTAGATTGCATTGCAAAGGTAGGGACTGCTATAAAATGGAAAATTGCATTAGGAATCAAATCACTCAATATTTTGCTACAGGTTAGAATATTTTTCTCTTCATCTACTGGTGCACATATCATATCTTCAGCTTTATGTGGACTGATACTCAGAAATAAGGGGCTATATAACTATGTGCATTTCTGCAGCACATCTTAGTAAAACTGATAAGAATGTCAGTCTGTACACCTGAATATAGCCGCTGAGAACTTGTCCTTAATGTTCATTGCTCATACAGCACTGCCATTAACATCCATTATGTCCCAGTAATTCTAATGGATTGAGACAGTCCTCACTTAAGCTTCCACAAATGTGTGGGTCAACCTTCTAACATTTGTCTGATTAAAGCAAAAGTCACCTGCGGGGAATCACAGAGACTAAACTGAAAAGGTCATGTCAGTCTTTTACCAAATGACTTAAAACTTGATTTTAGTATGAAAAAAGTAGCTGAAAATACATCGCCCTTTATGTGGTGTGTTATAAAAGCAACAATTACTTGGATTTACACTAAAATGTAGTTTCTTGCTTCTCATACTAATACTGTATATTATTGTCGTATGGTATGAAGGTTTTCAAGTTTTTAGATCAATAGAATGTCTCATTGTAAATTAAAACAACTAGAATATTTTTATGTATGGATTGTACACAGAAGGGAATTCCCAATTATCACATGTGTAGGCACAGCTGTGCGCTCATGGTGGCTCTTAAATCCCACGCATACAAATCTGCTGTGCTCATTTGTCGTGACCATCCTTCAAAGGAAGGCTTAGGAGTTTCATGGTACAGCTCTTGGTGTGCATGGTGATGCATTTTAAAACATCTAAAAAAGATGAAGTAGAGATACCGTTGCATATATATTTATATGCCACAATATGCCACAAAAACAAGGACAATAATTCAAAAAAGAAAAAACAAAACAAAACCCTAAGCCAACACAAAACAAAAAACAACCCAAAACCTCCCTTCAAAACTGCTTACATTGTTGTGAGGTGTGCATCTGCATCTGCAATATGTACATGTGTGTATTTATATTTTATTTACATCTTATGCATTATTTTTGAATGTTTAATTGCCATTATAAGTATTTATAGTGTTGAATATGTATTTATTGATATTATATACACATATACATGTACGTATACATCAGTTGGCGGGGGGTTGATCCTATTTCATGGAATTCGGCGGTTGCGGGGGGGGGGGATCCAGAACCCAATTAATCGTGGAAAGTGAGGGATCCCTGTGTGTGTGTGTATATATATATATATATTCCTTCCTTTCGGCTTTTTCCCTTTTACTCGGAAGTCGTGACAGCGAATCATCTGACTCGCACGTTTGATTTGGCAGAGGTTTTTACGTTGGATGCCCTTCCTGTCACAACCCTTTTTAGCAAGGGACAAAAACACGCTGACGGCTTTGCAGCTACTCTTTACGAAAGTTAGCAATGGTTCTTTTACATGCCTCTCACCATAGACAGTGAGAGACATGGCCCGCCTTTGATAACCCAGTTAGCTGTACTGGGGGGGACAGTGACAACCTTGTGGAGAGTGGGACTCGAACCCCCCAACCTTTGGATCAGCGATCTATACCACTAGACCACCACTGCCCCCCGTGTGTGTGTGTGTGTGTGTGTGTGTCTGTGTGTGTGTGTGTGTGTGTGTGTGTGTGTGTGTATAATAAAAATAAAAGGACAGGACAAAGACTTTCTATTGAAACTCCATTTATCACTACAGATCTGTTTCGAGGGGTGGTGAAACCATCCTCTCTCTTCAGGTGATTATAGAAGATATTATATTCTTCTATAATTACCTGAAGAGAGAGGATGGTTTCACCACCGCTCGAAACAGATCTGTAGTGATAAATTGAGTTTCAATAGAAAGTCTTTGTCCTGTCCTTTTATTTTTATTGTTATTTGCTCTACCAAAAAGTATTGAGCACTCTCCTACGGAAGGATCTACTCAGAAAATCCTCTCTCTCTCTCTCTCTCTCTCTCTCTCTCTATATATATATATATATATATATATATATGTAGGCTGCAAAGTCGTCAGCGTGTTTCTGTCCCTTGCTAAAAGGGTTGTGACAGGAAGGGCACAGATGATTCGCTGTGGCAACTCCCGAGTAAAAGGGAAAAAGCTGAAAGGAAGACAGACATATATATATATATATATATATATATATATATATATATATATATATATATATATATATATACACACACACACACACACACATCTCTATCTATATCTATATATATATATATATATATATATCTATATATATATATATATATATATATATATACTAGTATACATACACACAGTGGTAACTCACTTTACGAAAGTCTCACCAAACGAAAAATGCAGGTTACAAAACGCATTTTCCTAAAATTTCTGTCTCAAGTTCGCGCTACAAAAATGACATCTGAAAAAATCAATGACATTCAAACAACCTACCCTGCTGGCCTCCCACTGGCTAACAACTGAGCTGTTGTTCATGTCGCCTTCACTCGAGCGCCATCTTGGACAGGTCCCTCTGACGCCATCTTGGACAGGGATCCCATTGTCTAGGAGGGATGATACATCTACCTCCCATTGTCTATTCTGGAGCTGAATCCACCATGATGCTTTTCGTGTAAAGGACAGAGTTACTGTTGTTTTATGCTTTATTTCTTGACTCAGGCTTTTAACCTTCCATAAACATTTGTAAGATTATAACTCTGCTCAGAAGACATGGTCAACACACACACTGTTTCATGACACAGTCAAGTGTGGTTTCAGGGAAGGCCGAACCACAGTCGATATGATCTTTTCACTTCGTTAACTGCAAGAGAAGTGTCGGGAGCAGCAGAAGCCTCTGTACATCGCCTTCATAGACCTGACTAAAGCATTCAACCTGGTCAGCAGAAGCGGACTCCAGCCTCCTGCAGAAGATTGGATGTCCTCAAAGGTTACTCCAAATCGTGACCTCCTTTTCACGAGGACATGCACAGCACAGTCTGCTTCAATGGTGGGACTTCTGAAGCCTTCCCAGTGAGCAGTGGTGTGAAGCAAGGCTGCGTTCTCGCTCCGACACTCTTTGGGATATTCTTCTCAATGCTTCTTCAGTATGCCTTCTCTGACAGTGAGGAAGGGATCCATATCCACACCAGATCAGATGGAAAATTGTTTAACATAGCTCGACTGCACGCTAAGACGAAGGTGAGGCAGGTCCTCAGCCGCGAGATGCTGTTTGCGGATGACGCTGCATTGACGTCCCACACTGAGGCTGGTCTTCAAGAGCTAGTCAATCGCCTGTCCCATGCCTGTAATGAATTCGGACTGACCATCAGCCTGAAGAAGACAAACATCCTGGCCCAGGGCACAAACACAGTCCCAAACATCAACATAAATAACACACAGCTTGAGGTCGTGGACTCCTTCACCTACCTGGGATCCACCATCACCAACACTCTCTCTCGACATGGAGATCTCATGCAGAATCGGGAAAGCCGCCGCAGTGATGTCCAAACTGAACAAGCGTGTATGGAGTAACACCCAGCTAATGGAGAACACCAAGCTACGTGTCTACCAGGCCTGTATACTCAGCACACTCCTTTATGGCAGTGAGGCCTGGTCCACGTATGCTGGCCAGGAAAAGCGGCTCAACAGCTTCCACCTCTGCTGTCTCAGGCGTCTGCTTCATATAAAATGGAAAGACGAAGTCACCAACACCGAAGTACTACAGCGTGCTGGCATGCCAAGTCTGCTCGCACCGCTTCGCCAGAGACGACTTAGGTGGTTGGGTCACGTACAGCGAATGGATGAGGGACGCATCCCTGAAGACATGTTATAATGGAGAGCTGAGTGAGGGCTCCTGCCGCACAGGAAGACCACAGCTTCCGTACAAGGACGTGTGCAAACGGGACATGAAATTATCTGGCATCGACATCAACACCTGGGAAGGCACTGCTGAAACACACCAGCTCTGGAAGACCACTGTCAATGAGGGGGTCAACAAAGCTGAAAGCAACAGAATTAACAAGCTAGCTTTGCAAAAGAGCAAAGAGGAAAGAAACGGCAGCCTCCATGGCACCTCAAAGCCCTTTTGTATGCAGTAAATGTTTAAGAAACTGTGACTCTAGGGTGGGCCTTTACAGTCACTCCCGCAAATGCCTACCATAGCGCTACACCATCGTCTCTTGAGATGTATGGCTGCCGACGACGATCTATCTATCTATCTATCGACTACAACATAATGGTTATGAGAAAGTGATTAATTCAGTGCTCTAATCAGTGGTTGGTTTAATAGATAAATAAATAAATAAATAAATATGCCATGCGCCATTTTTAATTTCATCTAGTTGAACTCTGTTCCTTTGCACTGTTCTGAACAATGAAAAGCTGATGTGTTCCACTTCCACTACATTACTCTAATGAATATCAACAGTGACTAGTTTTTTTTCTGTTCACATGAATTCATCAAAGTCTGGTGCTCTTGTTTTAAGGTCTGCAATATTTTCTATAAACTACATTTAAAAAACCTCCCTGTTATTAGATACCACATTATTGTCTTTTCCTTTGTTTTGTTTGCCTCCCAAACTGTGGGGTACGTTGTTGGCAGAGATGAGCTCAAACTGCATTCTTCAAATAAAATCAAGTGATGAGCTACTCATCAATCTCAGCAAAGATAGTTTCCTGGGCAAAGCAGTCTGTGCCAGATCTTTAAGCAATGTGCTATCAATCACTGTCGGCATCAACCCAATAAATGTTTCGATTAATAAATCTTTTCGTGCTCTTCATGATTTTACTTTTCATGATATCTTGCCCCTGTCTGCACCTTGTTGTAAACACCACAGCCAGCAAACATTTTGTTTATTATGTTGATGTTATTAAGTTGACTGAGAGCTCTTTAATATGAGTCAATCTACGGCTTTTTTCTGCCACTGAGGGTTTATGGATACTCTGTGCGTATGCACACCTGCACCCACAAGAAAAATTTGTATGAATAAGATAGGCCTTGCTCAGTTCAGTTCATTTTCTGTAACTGCTTAATCCTAATTAGGGTCGCGGGGAGGCTGGCACCCATCCCAGCTGACTTTGAGCGAGGTCAGAGTATACCCCGGACAGCTCGCCAGGCCATCGCAGGGCGGAAACACGCTGACGGCTTTGCAGCCTACTCTTGACGAAAGTCATGCGTTGCTCAATGGTTGATAATTTTTTAGTTGAAGAAATTTTGCCAGTCATGATAATGGTTCAAGCAGTGATGAATTGATGGGAACTGATCAAATTCCAAATACAGTGGTACCTCACCTTACGAAATTAATCGGTTCTTCTGCTTCAATATCGTACCGATGGTAGACGAGTTTCGGCCATATTTCTTTGCGATTTCACTCAAACGCATGCCATAAGCCTGCTTCTTCTTTTCACTCGCACCAGGAATCACTTTCACTGGGAATCACACGTGTGCGAGTGTGTGTGTGTGTGTGTGTGTGCGCGTGCGTTGACCATGTCCTCTTAGCAGAGTTATAATCTTACAAATGTTTATGCAAGGTTAAAAGCCTGAGCCAAAAAATAAAAAATATTGGAGATAGCCAATGGGAAAGCAACTCGCACAATTGTTTGAATTTTTGAGATGGTGCGTTTCGTAACGTGAATTTTTTTTCTTATCCAGAGACGGAAATTTTAGGTAAATGGGTTTCGTAACTTATATTTTTCGTTTGTTGAGTCTTTCGTAAGGTGAGGTACCACTGTACAGGGATCCCTCGCTACTTTGTCTATCAATTCATGCGGCATCAGTGCATTGAATTTTTAAATTAAATATTCATCAAATTAAAAAATAAGGAAATTAAGGAAGAATAGGGAAAAATGTTCAGGAAAATGCCACAAAACAAGGTCAATTATGAAAACAAAAACAAAAAACAACCCAACCCCCCCCCCCCCCCCCATCAAAACTAACATTTTTATGTGAGATGCGCATCTGAGTTTTTCAAAAATATATTTTTCTCAAAAATACTTGTTTCAAAAATATATATCTAAAAATCGATAAAAGAAAAATAGGGGAAATGTTAAGGAAAATGGTGCAAAAAGAGGCCAATTATGCAAAAAACAAAACAAAAAGAAAACAAAAGCAAAACAAAAAACCAACCCAAAACCCCCCATCAAAACTACTTACATTTTTATGTGAGGTGCTCACCTGAGTGTGTGCGTGCACGCATCTGTATGTGTGTGTATTTATATTTTATTTACATCTTATGCATTATTTTTATGCATTATTTTTTAATGTTTAATTGTCATTTTAAGCATTTATAGCGTTGAAGATGCATTTATTGATATTATACACACATCTACATGTAGGTATACGTCAGTCGAGGTGGGGTGGGGGGGTGATCCTACTTCTAATCCAGCACCCTACCATTGGGCCCCCACTGGCATGGGGATCATTCCATGCCAAATCAACCAAGGGACCCCACATCACCATCTCAAAAAATATATATATATTAAAAATTCATAGATAAAGTACTTACTGAGCAATGCGCATGTGTCATTCTGTACAATAGTTGGTGAGATTTCCAAGGTCAAAATGGAGCTATTTGCTTTCCAGTTTGGTTATAAATCTCTCCAAAAACTGTCTGAAAGACAACTTTTTTGAAAATGTGCTATAACTTCATAGCCCTACTGCAGGATAACGACTCAGACTGGTTTTATTTATACAGTACAGGCATTGAACATTTTTATATCAGCCATTTTAACAGGGTGTACAGCACTTAATATCCTCTCTATGTACTCATTTATATATATATAAATATATATATATATCCCTCACTTTCCACGGTTAATGGGGACCGAGCCACCCCCACCCCCTGCGACCACCGATTTCCATGAAGTATGATCGACCACCCCCCCGACTGACATATAGGTACATGTATATGTGTATATAATATCAATAAATACATGTTTGACACTATAAATGCTTATAATAATAATTAAATTAAAAAATAATGCATAAGATGTAAATAAAATATAAACACACACACACACACACATACAGATGCGCGTACGCACACACTCAGGTGAGCTACTCACATAAAAATGTAAGTAGTCTTGATGGGGGGTTTTGGTTTGTTTTTTTGTTTTGGGGTTTTTTGCATAATTTTCTTTCACTTTTCCCTATTTTTCCTTAATTTCTTTATTTTTTTTATTTTTCGATGGATGTTTTTGAAAAACCCACGATGCACTGAAGCCGCAGAACAGAAACTGAAGCACGAAGTAGCAAAGGGTCACTCTGTATGTGTGTGTGTGTGTGTGTGTGTGTGTGTGTGTGTGAGTGTGTGTGTGTGTGTGTTTGTGTATATATATATATATATATATATATATATATATATATATATATATATATACACAATATACCCCTCGCTACTTCATACTTCAATTAATGTGGCTTCAGTGCATCGCTTTTTGATTTTTAAAATATTCATCGAATTAAAAAAATAAGGAAATTAAGGAAGAATAGGGGAAAAGTGAAGGAAAATGCTGCAAAACAAAGCTAATTGTGCAAAAAAAAACCCAAAACAAACAAAAACAAACAAAAAAAACAACCCAAAAACCCCCATCAAAATTACTGTACTTACATTTTTAAGTGAGGTGCGCATCTGAATGTGTGTATTTATATTGTATTTAAATCTTGTGCATTATTTTTTAATGTTTAATTGTTATTATAAGCATTTATAGAATCGAATATGTATTTATTGTTATTATACACACATATCCATGTACGTATACGTCAGTCAGGGGTGGTTGAACATTTCCTAGAATTCAGTGGTCACGGGGGGGTCTCAATCCCAATTAACTGTTGAAAGTGAGGGATCCATATATATATCTTCTTTTATTTTAAAAAAAGGTGTATATATATATATATATATATATATATATATATATATATATATATATATATATATATATATTTATATATATATACCTTTTTTTTCTTTTTTTTTTTCTCTCGAGTCCAAAGTGTACAAATTATAAACATAAAAGCAAACCAAACCAACATTTGTCCTGTTTATTACAAAGGCAGATGAGTTTTGAGGGCTCGAAGCAGAAGGAAATATTGTGTAGTTATTTTAGTACACATTAAACAGATATGTAAGTAAATAGGACTTTGTAAAGGTGTGGTCTTGCAGCCATGTAAACTTTTAATATATATATATATTAAATATATATTTAATATATATTTAATATATATATATATATATATATATATATATATATATATATATATATATATATATATATATATATATATATAGTGGCGGTGGTGGTATAGGGCGCTGGATCGCTGATCCAAAGGTTGGGGTTTCGAGTCTCGCTCTCCACAGGGTTGTCACTGTCCCCCCCCAGTGCAGCTAACTGGGTTATCAAAGGCGGGCCATGTCCCTCACTGTCTATGGTGTGAGGCATGTAAAAGAACCATTGCTGACTTTCGTAAAGAGTAGCTGCAAAGTCGTCAGCGTGTTTCTGTCCCTTGCTAAAAAGGGTCGTGACAGGAAGGGCATCCGACGTAAAAACCTCTGCCAAATCAAAACGTGCGAGTCAGATGATTCACTGTGGCGACTCCCGAGTAAAAGGGAAAAAGCTGAAGGGAAGACAGGAAGACAGACATATATATATATATATATATATATATATATATATATATATATACACACACACACTACAAAGCACAAGAAAAACAATAAAAGTAGACCCCCCCCCTTTAACCAATGAGAATGCCGCCTGTCTAAGTTAATGTAAAAGCTATCCAGTCCACTATTTCAAGCATTGTCCATTAACTGTAATGTTTTTGAATCCCTTGACATGGGAACAATTAGTCTGTGCTGTTTCCATATCGTATACTCCATGCGTTAACATTGCACGCTCCTGGTGGTGTCTTTTAACCCAGCTGTCCTGTTGCTTTCTCTAGGACAGTAATTGTGGTCTCAATACTGAGCAAAAATAACCACAATGTTCATTACTGTCATTATCACACAGTGCTGATTTCCATTTAGTAAATAACAAAGCACACACAGAATGCATTGTGAATTCAGTGACGATACAGTGAAAACTTTATATCCAATAAACAGCAATTTCACAAACTTTGCTAACACATTCTGAATGGCACGGTGCTTCGTAAAAAGAAATTACCTGTTTCAATTTATCAAGGATGATTTTCCCCTGTCCTTTTGCCTGTTCCATTCTATAACTGAGCTCATCAAGTGTAAAAGTGATTTGAAAAGTGTACACCTTTCTCTGTTGCAATGATGATGGAGAACCAATTTCCGTCACAAGTTATTGAGCACACTACATTGAGGAAATCTCCATTACAAGCATGCCAGACTTTCCAGATTGTCAGGCAGACAGTCCAGTTTCTTATAAATTGTACATCCAAAAGAAAAATTTGTGCATCCATGCCATAGGGCTTGAGGGTTCAAGATGTTATTATTGAATGCATTGTTGTAAGGACAGCCAAACTATAAATTGAGGCCGTCTGCTCACAATGTACCTTCCCATCCATGGCATTGTTTCTTTAACTGGATCCCGCCCGGTATAACGAAAGTGAAGAAAACGTTCTCTCAGGCATATAAGCTTCTGACAAGCCATTATCATAAGTCATCTCCTGTGACTTTTTAGTGTAGAGATCAAATTCAGAGGTCTGTCAGAGACTCGTGAATCTTTTGCAAGGACTTGTCGGAGACAAAAGGAAGGACAAAAGGTGCTGCGGCCACCGCACATGCAATGCTCCCTCTGCTAATGGTCGGCGCCACTGTTAATCTCACATAAGCATCTTCTGTATTCATCTCTTTCTCTCTCTCTCTCTCTGTGTGTGTGTGTGTGTGTGTGTGTGTGTGTGTGTGTGTGTGTGTGTACAAGTGCTCCACTGAGCTAGGCAATATTTATCTTCACTGACATACCAATTAGTCCCCACCTAACAGTTTCAGTGAAGGCTAGGAGACGATAGCTCTGTTTAGACCCACGCTACTGGGCCACACACAAATCATATAGGAGTTATAACATCCTTAAAGTCCTACCATGAATACACAATTCTGGCTTTATCTGTTTAACATTTCAGGTCTCTTCAGTACCGTAAACAGTCACTCCTGGACAAATCATGCTATTTCTTAAAGCTTGAGTTTATACACAATGTAAATAGGATTGATCTTGAATTTAATGTCATGTTCAATTGTCCCATTTGAGCTCTGAACTTATTTTAGGATTGCATGGAAGCTGGAGCCCATCCCAACCACTTCCAGATGAAGGTGTGGTACATCTTGAAAAACTCACAGATCATTGCAGGGCCAGCACACACAAACATTCACACTTTATTGTCACACTTACAGGCTATTCAGAATATCCTGTGCACATCTTTATACTGTGAGAGGAAAACTATGCACCTAGAGGAGTGCTTCTCAAATAGTCCCGAGGGGGGCACGGCATGATACTGGGGGAGTGCATAAGACCCTGGGGAACATGCTTTTCTGGAATAGTGTATGAGAATTACGTGTAATTGCACCACCACTCCAGTAGTTGGCAGTGGTGCTCACATTGTCGTGGCATAGCGGTTTTTCACACGAGCAAACAATATGAAGCGCAGTAAACAACCCCTCAAGAAACAATATGGAAAAATATCTAATAAGAACGAAGAGAAAAGAGAGATGGAGACAGACATTAAGACATAAATAAGTTGAATGAGTTTAAATAGAATGTATTTTTTTATATAATTTCAGGCACTTTGGTGCACTTTAAATTTTTCTGTTACAGATTAAAAAACAATGTTAATCAAGATTTTCTTTATTGTATGGTGAGCTATATTAATTTTTTTGTTGTTTTTAATGTTAATAAAAATACAGTGTTTTGCATAATACCTATACATAATAATTTTAAAGACAAATTATACTATTTATAATCGCTCGTGGGGGTGAAATTTTTTTTCTTCTAAACAGGGGGCGCCACAGAAAATAATTGAGAAGCACTGACCTAGAGGGACCCCACAGAAGCACAGAGAGAATCTGCCAACTCTACAAAGAATTGCCCTCGCTGGGCACTGGGTTTGGTGGAAGCTGGTAGTTCAGATTATTAAAATGCTTTAAACATCTGGCTGAAACTTTTGCGACTTTCTCAATTTTTACTAACATATGCTCAATCAATTTTCCTTTCCTCTAAGGGATACAACTGTGAATACTCCAGCATGGCAAGCGTTACAATCTTTTTGAAAGTTGATAAGCTATTCACTGTCCACGTCAGCTGACTCCACTATAGCTGATACACTAATGCCGTTTGGTTGACAGTCTGAATAGATATTATCTGGCTTAATGTACTTTAATTCGTTGTGGCCTAATAAAAAGCTCAAATCAATCCGATGTGAGATTTATTGTCGAGTCTCATTTTTAAAAAAAAAATTCTTTATTTGTCTGCTTTCAAAGCTTTCCACTCAATTTCATCTCCTTTCTCAAGCATCCAGTGCAATGTGATTTAGGTTATTGGGACCTGCCTGGGCATCCGAATAGGCTCCAGTGAATACATTTAAACTTTTGTTTAGAAGTTCTCAAAAAAGGTTGAAGGTTTTTCAAATGTTATCGAGCAACTCAAAATCAATGAAATATGAACCTGCAGCTTCCTGGTTTCCAGCTTTATGTTGTTTCATACCAGATCATTTAGATTTTCTTTTCGAATACAGAGATCCTTCACTACTTCGCGCTTTAACTCATGCAGCTTCAGTGCATCGCGGATTTTTTTTTTTTTTTTAACTATTCATCGAATTATAAAAAATAAGGACATTAAGGAACAATAGGGGAAAAGTTAAGGAAAATGCTACAAAAACAAGGTCAATTATGCAAAAAAAAAAAAAAAAAAGAAAGAAAAAAACAAACAAACAAAAATAACCCTACACAAACATAAAAAAAACAAAAAACAACCCAAAACCTCCCATCTAAACTACTTACATTTTTGTGAGGTGTGCATCTGCGTGCGCGCGTCTGTATGTGTGTGTATTTATATTTTATTTACATCTCATGCATTATTTTTGAATGTCTGTTATTATAAGTATTTATAGCATTGAATATGTATTTACGGATATTATATACACATATACATGTACGTATACGTCAGTCGGGGGGGGGTGATCCTACTTCGCGGAATACGGTGGTCGCAGAGGGATCTCGGTCCCAA
This sequence comes from Plotosus lineatus, assembly GCA_024760905.1. NCBI lineage: Eukaryota > Metazoa > Chordata > Actinopteri > Siluriformes > Plotosidae > Plotosus > Plotosus lineatus. The sequence continues at coordinate 13,542,557 of CM045745.1, read as the reverse complement.
TTAACCGCGGAAAGTGAGGGATCCCTGTATTTCCTTTTATTTTACCTCTGTTTTACTTTCATAGTGTCTGATATATTGTTTTGTTGTTTATATAATAATATTACTGCCATTTTCATGTATAATCCTGAAAAGATACTGACAGGTAGACCGACCAACATCCCCCCCTCACCCCCCCCCCACCCACCCAAAAAAATGCTTAGGAATATATAAAATTGGATTTTCATTTATTCGTCTCCACTGTTTTCTCTTTGAATAAATCGGTGTACCTGAGCTCGGCACTGCTGACAGTCAGACCATACTTATGTATGGATATGATGTTCTACTAGTCAATTTGCATCAAATATTCACAGGATGCCGGAATCTTAAGTAAACCGAGGCAGGAATCAAAATAAACTCTTACATGGCTAATAGCTGGCACAAATGAAATCGATTTTTCCAATTAAAAGATTAAGTTTCTGAATTGAAGCTTGCAACCTTCATAGATCAGTAGCCAAGTGAGGAGAAAGTAAAAATGGAAATGTGCAGTATGCAAAAAGATTAAGCTTAACTGAGGACACAAACAGTTCTGCTTGACAGCTGGCGACTGAGCTTTGGCTCGTTTTGGCAAGAACTGGCCTCGCTGTCTACTGATATGCAAAAAACATTCATCACTGGGAACTAGCGTTTATAAAAAAGGAAAGCAAAGAAGGAACAGTTCATTGATATTCATAACCACCCTTTCCGTATGCCATCACTTTTTCACATTCAGACCTGACTAGAAAAATACAATCACGGTCCCCGTGGTGCTTTTTGGAACCAAACTCTAAAAGTTAGGCTTAACGGGGTTAAAGGTGATGTACAGGACGTGCTTTACCGTTGATAACTACAGCGCACATCCCAAAAGCACTGCGGCAAAACCAGTCCCCGAAACTGTACTGTACTATTTATAAAAAGTGCTCGGGTATTCCCAATGGGTCATTCTAAATAGATATGACTACTACGATGTTTAGACATTTAAATGTCTAGTTCCACTGAAAGAAAATGCAGCTTCTGATGAGACAGAGCATGAAGGATGAAGCCCAACCGAGGAAGCAAATAGCACTGCCGCACAGTTTCAGGCAGGAGGTTAAAAGCATCCCCTGACTCACTGTGTAATTGTGTTAAATGACCCATTTAAACAAAACACTACAGCTATGACAGAATAAAAGTACACGCTAAACCTAGCGGTGTTCTGCTCTAGCATTTCTATATAACAACCAATAAAACACCATCCAAACTCATTAACACACATCAGACAGATTTTTTTTTTTTTTTTAATATAAAGAGGAGCCTGTGCTACAGCAAAATGCAAGTAATCTACTGTGGGACAGATTCTTCTCTATATTTGATTGAATAATGATACAAAGCGTATTATATGTGTTATTTTTAAATTGGTTAATCTCATAAATAAACTAAAACAAAGAGCACCAAACACTCGAATGTCACCGACAGGATGTCAGAAATTTCTATCAGTTCACAGACTGATTATGGAAATAAGCCCGCCATACTCAACCTGCCACATCACTCCAAAGATTCTATTTACACTGTGGTTCTCACAGATTCGTCTTGCCTGATGGGTAGGCTGATTTTATAAAGTAAAAAAAAAAAGCACTTGTTTTATGAAAAGTCTGAATATCAGTACTGGATGATACAATGGCAAATTGGAACAGAGTGTGAAAAGGCTATGAAAACATTTGATAAAGTTATGATTATGTACAACTGTCCTTGAGGTCCTATAAAGACTAAAAGGATGCACACGGCATACCAACCACATTTTCTGATGTGGTAAATAAAACAATATAAATTAAAATATTTGTTAAATTACAGTGCTCCATTTTTAATATTATAAAGTTTTCAATATTGCATTTTTAAAATTTTATCTCACATCTTTGCTGCAACTACAGAGTCTAATTAATTTGCAAACTCATTCATCCATCCAGCAAACAATTCCAGAAACTTCTACTAAAACATTTATTTTCTTCTTATTTAGCACGCCGTCCAAACTCGTCTCGTCCCTTACCCTCGGAGAAGCTGATGAGGCCAAGCAGGTGCAGCAGTTTGAGGGAGGCGCACACAATCACTACGATGCCCAGAGTCTGCAGCCCCTCTGTCTCCCATGCCGTGCCCAGCATGGCACCTTGCCCCGACTCATGCCAGCTCCCTGGCTCCTCCACCTCTGCACTCCAGTTACCCAACGCCCATGTGCCTTCTTGCACAGACTGGCACGGGCCCTGTATCCCAGGGCACCCAACTGTGCCACCCAGTTCTTTTCCCAAATCCAGGCTGCGTGGCCAGTCAGAGTACTCGAGACGTCAACGGACAGAAAAGGCACAAGGAACAGGACAAGACGAGAGAAGAGTTTGAGTGACTCTGCTGTGTTAGTTGTTCTCTGTGCTTTGAGATTTGTGAGACTCTACTCAGCCGTTTACTTTCAGCAAAGGGGAGGGCTGAAAGCGAACAAGAGGAGAGAAAGAGAGAGGGAGGGACAGAGTGAGGAAAGGAATAAAGTAATAGATGGAAACGGTGTAACCGTACAGACAGACCTTCCTGCTTAGCACGTACAGAAAGCGTGGTAGTGCTTCTGTCGTGATTCCAATATCGTGTACGCAAATTACAATTTTTAGTCTACTTGCAATACAGCATGCAGGCTAATGCTTTTCAAACTGTGCAACACAAATCAGAATTGCAAATAAACTTAAGATAATATTCTGCTCCCTGATATTTCCTTTTCCATTTACAAAAACTGAAAAAAAAAAAAAAAAAAAAAAAAAAAAAACAACCATCACTTGATATTGACTCATTCAATTTCCATAGATAGTCAATCCTACCTTTGCTCCCTCACCTAATATATATCAATAGTCATTGACCATTTCCTACTATTGCTGGCCCCTGCTGATCATTTTGATTTGCAGGTTTGTGCTCTGTGTGTGTGTGTGTGTGTGTGTGTGTGTGTGTGTGTGTGTGTGTGTGTGTGTGTGTGTGGGTGTGTGTGTGTGTGTGTGTGTGTGTGTGTGTGTGTGTGTGTGTGTGTGTGTGTGTGTGTGTGAGTGTGTGTGTGTCTGTGTGTGTGTTTCCCTTCCCTGCATAAGTGCAGACAATGAAGTCACTCTCACTCACATGCCAAACCATTTACTCTTATTAATGTTGTGGGGAGGCTGGAGCCGCTCTCAGTCGACACTGGGCTAAGACACACCCACACTTACGGCTAGAGGCAATTTGGAGCTGCCAGTTTGCTTGACGTGCATCTTTTTGGACTGTGAAAGGAAATCAGGGTACACAGATGAAACTCAACACAAGCACAGAGTGAACATGCAAACGCCAATCAAACACCTGAGCCCAGGACTCGAACCCACGACCTTGATGCCGAAGTGCCGCCCATTACTTGTGAAAATATCTATTAGTCTATTATTTTTCCGCCAACAGATTTTCTTGGTTCTGACTGGTGAAAAAAGGCATGAAATAATTCTTGATATTACATCATTGCCATTGAATAAACGTATTCCAGTGTAACTGCAGTCTTACGTCTAAGACAGTCTGAGTGTGAAAAGGAATCTGGTAGCATCTGTAGCAGACATCCTTGCTTGACTGAGCTGAAAATCTCACCTCAGCATGCTATTTACTGTTTCAGTTGAAAAGACACTACGCTCACATCTTGTTCTCTCTGATGATAAAACTCACTGACTGCCGACTAAATGGTATCACCACAAAAGGTGACTTCGCAGAATGAATGGTACTGAATAGAGTCTGTACATTATCACTTCGTCCTATTGTACTATTTAACAGTTTTTAAAGGGGTGCACATGCTAAGTGTAATATGATGGTGGAGATACTGAAAGGAAACCCATGTGTATAGGGAGACATGCCAAACTACACAGTGATTAACTGGATTTCAGAATTACATTCACTCACTCTGTGCTGAACTGCTTAATCCTACTGGAGTTGAGAGGAGGCTGTCTATCTCAGCCAAAGCCTGCTGTACCCAAAAAAGCTCACCAGAACATCATAGGGCAACAAATACACAACCAATTACACTCACACCTACAGGCAATTTGAAACAGCTTGTTAGACTAATGTGTATGTCGTTAAACTGGGGTTGTAAAACGGTATATCGGGGGAAAACCCACACAAGCTCGGTGACAACATGCATACTCTGTACAGAAATGCCCAATCTGGAAAAACTTGCAAAGAATAGTTTGAAATGTTGGAAAATACAGGGATCCCTTGCTACGTCGTGCTTCAATTAATGCGGCTTCAGTGCATCTCGGTTTTAAAAAAAAACAATCAAATAAATATTAATCGAATTACAAAATAAGGAAATTAAGGAAGGACAGGGGGGAAAGTTAAGGCAAATGCCGCAAAAATAAGGCCAATTATGCAAAAAAAAAAAAAAAAAAAAAAAAAGCAGAAACAAAGACAAACCAAAAAACAACCCAAAATCTCCCATCAAAACTATCCGGAGATACAAACAGGGCTATCGAGGTCGAAAGTGAAGGTGAAAGTGAAATAAAATTGAAGAACAAATAGAAATAGAAATGAAATAAAATCTATAGAAAGACATATCATAAATATAAGTACTGTATTGAATATAATTAAACATTACCCTGAGGTACACTTAATACTAGGCTCCAGCAGAGAGGCGTAGCTGACACGGAGGTCCGGGAACAGAAGCAGAACGATACATTTCTGAACTCCAAAAACTTTCAAAGAAGAAATTTATTATAATTTTTTTATAACAGTATTATAATGAAGTGGATAAGAGTGAAACTCTGTAAATCTGATCAGATCCGCTGTGCTGTGCTTGAGAGGAACCAGGAGTTTAAACATGGGACATTATGATATCGCTAATGTACGATTATGGAGAAAGAGAGAGAGAGAGAGAGAGAGAGAGAGAGAGAGAGAGAGAGAGAGATTATATACAGTACAAACTTGTATAGGTTACTTATACAAGCTTTAAGCATACGTTCCCCTCTAAAGAATTCCCTGTAACGACTTACAAACAAATTCATCGAACCGGCTGGAACCTAACACGTTAGTAAGCTGGAGAGCATCTGTACTTACATTGTTGCATCTGTGTGTGCACGCACATCTGCGCGCATGTGTACACGTGCGCGTGTATATATGTGTGTCGTCTTCTCATGTATATCCAAATTAAAAATCAAAAGAAACCCATTAGTATCACTTCAGAAATTAACCATAATTTCACCTTTTTCGAAGGTCCTTGATTATACAAAGCCCTTTTCAAAAATTTTAAATTTAATCTTGGCTCAGTTCAGTAAATCAGTACCGTTGTGCGTGTGCTTTATTCAAAAGTTTATTTATAATCCTTACTTTAAACCCATTCATTTTCACACCTCTTTCTTCAGTACACTGTTATCAATACAGTCAGGAAGTTAACTTACTGTATTTTTTCAGACCACAAGGTGCACTTAAAAATTTGATGGTGCGCCTTATAATCCGGTGTGCCTTATGTGTAGATGAAGCCGCACGACTCCATCTCAGTGATACCGTCAAAACCCAAGGGAAGCAAACTAATTCAGAGCTGACCATCATTCCGGTGGATTAACCAAAGAACTTCAATGGCTAGATATTGGTATCAAAAAGTCGTTAGAAGGATCCGGGCTTTATGCCCAAATACTGTACCGGCATTATTGCTCTCGTAGTCAGGTGACTCACTGAGTGATGCATGAGTGGTTTTTACACCTAATCTCCATCTCTATGGACCATCTGTCTTGTTACGAGGATGCTTCTGCGTCTCAGAACGCTCAGCTGGCTAAATGAGAGTCTCACGTTCATCACCGGGATAAAGCACTGCCACAGGTCTCGTCCGGAGACCTCGGATTAACGTTCTTAAATTTACAGTTAGACTGATACAGCTTCTTAAGAGTAATGACCTCCGCTCTGTAATGAACACAATACTCATGCTACGAATGGGTACAGCCATGTTTGTTACTGTGATGATACTGTCACTTTAAGGGGGCATGGCTGAGAGAAGTTTAGCTCACAACCTGGAAGACTTCAAATCTCCGTCTCTATTGCGGGAATAATAGATAATAAAATATTATAATATAATATAAAAATAAAAAATAATGGTGGGATCTGGGCTTTATGTCCAACATCCTGCAACTGTTCAATGGATTTGTTGAAGCGGAATGAAGTGAAAAAGTGAGTTTATTGTTTTATATTGTTATAACTGAAGAATGATGAGACTTACTGTAAGATTTGATTCAAATTTGACTTATCTGATTTTCATTTCGTTTAATGCGCCTTATAGTCTTGTGTGCCTTTTGTGTGACAGGTACCGTTCGCTGGTGTTGCGTCTTATAATATGGCGCGCCTTATGTTGCGGAAATGATTGATCCGTTTACCTCTCCAGTTCCTCTTTCGATACCCGTACAATCACGGAATCTAATGAATCAAACAAATTGTCATTTACATTCAAACGTCTTCTACTCTTTTTCAGGCTGATGTTGTTATTGTTAAATTAATGCCCACCGTTTCTTTGCTATGATTCCTAGAAGATCCATAGTTCACATGTAAATTTTTCACCAATTTGAATTCCTTGGCTGACACACTAGAGACTTCAAATTGGTACATTTTTCTGAGATAGAGAAAGTCACACTGGGTTTTATTCCCTCTACTATCAAACATTGTGTCGACTGATTGTAGTGTTTTGTTGTATTTTCGAATTGGTGAATAAACATTAATGCACTCATTGATTTAGAGCGCAATCAAAGGACCTTCTCACTGTGAGGTGAATGTGTCAACTACTACTCACCAGGATTACCTTTTTCAAGTAAATTTTTTCAGTCATTTTTTGTAATCAGTCTGTAAATCTGCTGTCAGGGACATACCGTATACGACATGATAAGTGCCCAGGGCGCTTCACAAATTGGAGTGGGTGGGTGCTTATTAAAATGTTTACCAGCGGAGTGGAACAGTAAGTGATTATTACCATAGAGGTGGAAAACATGAATAATAACAGAACAATAAAAGGGTTTTACTGGTATTTGTGTTATTCATTTTGTGGCATCAATCAAATTACTTACATGAAAGCTGAAAATAAACAGAAAACAGAATAATTAAGAAAAAGAAGACACTTTAATTTTCCCTCCAGGTGCTGTTCTTTTAAATATTTCCCCTGATCTAAAATCAAGCCAAACAACATGAATGTCAACTTTAACACATGGCACGTTGAACCAATCAACACAAAAGTCAACTTTAGCACATGGCACAAAGCACATGGCCAGGAATGTCTTTAAATGTATGTATTTAGTGAGCAGGAGAATCAGGTGAAAAATACTCGTCATCACTTTCTGATAGGTCCATATCTGGCTCATCGCTTCATTCATTCAGAGCACCATAGTTTTGCTGTAGCAGTTTCTTCTGGTTCATCTTGTTGGACATTTACCAAGAGAACACAGCAAAATATTTTCCTGTTTTTTAAAGCACGGCGGAACGATCAAATGTGTTGTTACTGATGAACATTATAGACATTCCCCAGTGGCAGGGCGTCTTAAAAAACACTTGAAAAAAGTGTAAACTCAATTTTACAGGCAGTGAACACCTCATTTTACCGTTACAGAGACTGATCGAATAAAATTGGTAAGTCTGATCTACCAATTTGCTCCCAGTACACATGGTATCAGGTATCTTATTAGACATAAGATAAAAAAAAAAAAAAAAAAAAAAAAAAAAACTGGGGGTGGTGGGGCTTATTGGAGCAGGGTTCTTATTACAGAATTAGTTGTGTATTTTGTGTCCATATTTTTAAATTATGCCATCGAAAATTCATTATAGAAGCGACCAGCTGTTTAGCATGATGTTCCAAAAAAGCATTGTCCTCAAACAAGAAACAGCTGTACAACAATACATCATTCATCATACTGGTGACAGCCACATGACATGAAAGAGAATCTATAATAGGGTCATTAAGTGGTGTTCAGACCGGTTAGGTAATCTTATGGGACTAATTACATGCCACTCGGTAATACCTGTTATAACATGCAAATATAACAAGGTTTTCAACATTTGGGAATCATTAAAATTAGCCTGTCATATTTATAAAGATACCTGGCATTAAATATGAGTAATTATACTCTCTGACCTGGCAACCCTAACACAATGTGGTGCAAAAGTGTAAACTGTTTTCTCTTCTACATCTCTCTCCCACTTACTTTCTCTCTCTCTCTCTCTCTCTCTCTCTCTCTCTCTCTCTCTCGCTCTCTCTCTCTCTCTCACACACACACACACACACACACACACACACACACACACGAGTAAATTACATATTACAACTAATAACACAGGATGTCCGAAGAGGGGATATGACAATCAATAACACAAACAAATAGAAAAAGATAACAATAGCTAAAAATTCATTGTGATGTTCTTTGTTTTTTTTTGTTCAACACACAAGCTGACAGTCCGATAAGCGATGGCAAAGCTAAACAGTAAATTGTTAGATTTAAACCACAACAATCAGCAAGCAGAATGCAGAGGCAGTCCACTAGAAGTACTACGACAAGGAGAATGCAGATGGAGCCCACTGCAAACGGAATTAGCAGATTAGGAAGCCTGTGTCTGCACAGACTCAAACTTTTTAATTTTTTTTAATTTTTAATTTTTTTTTTTTTTTGGGGGGGGTTTCCCCTAACAAAAACAAACAAAAAACAAACAAACAAAAAAAGCAAACACAGTGGCAGAATAACAACAAAACGAATAGCCGAGCTTCATCAGCCACAACCTTCTATGAGCATCATTAAGCAGACACGCAGTCTGCAACACCACTGTGCAAGTGAGACGATGTCCTAAAAGAAAAATGAAGCAAAAGTCCAGGACAGGAGTGCCAGCTGGCTAAACAGTACGTATTTGCAAAAGTATAAGGTTCATAAGCATACACTCGCAAAAAACAAACAAACAAAAAACACGCAGCTGTAAATGCTATGCACAATAGTGGGATAGGAGCTATTACACACGGTAAGAGATCATTAAGTGAATGAATATTGGAAGTGGGATTTCATTTACATTTATTCTACTTAAATAAAACCTCTATACAGTATAGTTGTGAAACCTTGTGGAGAGTGCGACTCGAACCCCCAACCTTAGGATCAGCAATCCAGCACCCTTTACCACCAGGCCACTACTGCCCCGAGGTTCAACTCCATATATTTAAATTATGTGGCGGCATCTATGGTTGGCATTTTCAACATGGGCATGCACAACAAAACCACTACCCAAATTAGGATTAAGCGGCTTCGAAGATGAATGAATATTATTAAAATCTTGATGGGTGTACAGGGATCCCTCGCTACTTCGTGCTTCAATTAATGCGGCTTCAATGAATCGCGGTTTTTTGAAAAAAAAAAAATATTCATTGAATTAAAAAATAAGAAAATTAAGGAAGAATAGGGGAAAAATTAAGGAAAATGCCACAAAACAAGGTCAATTATGCAAAAAAAAACCCCAAAAAACTCCCACCTAAACCAACACAAAACAAAAAATAACCCAAAATATCCCATCAAAACCATCCGGAGATACGAACTAGGTTGAAAGTGAAAGTGAAATGAAATTGAAGAACAAATAGAAATAGAAATGGAATAAAATCTAGAGAAAGATAAATCATACATATAAGTATGAAGTATGATTAAACATTTTCCTGAGGTTCACTTAATACTAGGCTCTGGCAAAGGGGTTTGGCTGACACGTCCAGGAAGAGAAGCACAACCGATACATTTCTGAACTCCTACCAAAACTTTCAAAGAAGAATCAAATTGACTCCAGTATTATAATGAACTGGATAAGAGTGAAACTCTGTAAATCTGATCAGATCCGCTGTGCTGTGCTTGAGAGGAACCAGGAGTTTAAACATGGGACATAATGATATCGTTAATGTACGATTATGGAGAGAGAGAGAGAGAGAGAGAGAGAGAGAGAGAGAGAGAGAGAGAGAGATTATATACAGTACAAACTTGTATAGGTTACTTATACAAGCTTTAAACATACGTTCCCCTCTAAAGAATTCCCTGTAACGACTTACAAACAAATTCATCCAACCGGCTGGAACCTAACACGTAAGCTGGAGAGCATCTGTACTTACAGTGTTGCATCTGTGTGTGCACGCGCATCTGCTTGCATGCGTGCGCGTGCGCATGCTTGTATGTATGTGTGTCGTCTTCTCATGCAGTTCCATCTGTATTTGTGTGTATTCATACTTTATTTACATCTTACATTATTTTTGAATGTTTAATTGTTATTATAAGCATTTATAGAATTGACTATGTATTTATTGATATTATATACACATATACATGTACGTATACGTCACTGGGAGGGGGATTTTGATCTTACTTCGCGGATTTCGATGGTTGCGTGGTGATCTCGGTACCAATTAACCGCGGAAACTGAGGGATCTCTGTATGCACTAACATCACTGAACTAGCCATTATTCTACTGCATTTCTGTGTGTAATTTGAATGCTCTCCCCGTACCTGCTTGGTTTGTTCCTGGTAAATAAAAATGAAAGTCCAGATTTTTGTGAAGTTCCTTTGACAAACCTGAATCTTGTATTTATTATCATTGTTATTATTATTTTTGGTCATACAATTATAGTGTATGTGTGAGAAGAACCGTCGCAAACTCATGGAAACTGTCTAGCTTGGCTTGGAAATTTGTTGGCAGTTTATGTGACATTGTGTCCTCGCTCTGATAGAGAGGCGGTTGCGTTGCATGAAGCTGTACCACCAAGAAAGTCCTCACACAAACTCATTTATATTCATCTCCTTGACAACTACCTGGACGTGGAGAAGCAACTGCACTGTTTACAAGCCCCTCCCTGAGGCACGTTGCTCAAGCACCCATGTGTGAACTCGTTCCTCTAGCTGTGAACATCTAGCTTTTAGCCCGCAATTACCTTTTTTTTTGTTTTCTTCATTGCCGTAATAACAATCTCCACTTTTCTCCAGTCCCTCATAAGTTTTTCATTCACTCTAAACTTTCTTTCTGCTGCTCGATTACCATTTTCTGCTGCATATTTCACTACTTGCAGCTTGTAATCATCAGAATAAGACTTTCTTTTGGGGCTATTTCTTCAGTGGTACAGGATGAGCAGCTACTGGTACCCAAGCCTAGAGTGCCCTCTTGTGGTTGTGAGTGTAAAAATAACAAACGTGAAATTATATTTATTATTATTATGACGAACAGAACTATATGTAATAATTTCACATATAACTCGATACGGAGTCAAAGTATGAAAAAAGTGTGAAAATACGGTAAAATATATGCTCTTGGTCTGTTGTGGAAAAAATAATTTTGTGGCTTGTAAGTCAATTCATCCAGAGTTTATAAGAAAGTGATGTTGAAAGAAAAAAGTGATATTCATGTGATATATGGTTGACGGGGTACGCAGTGACAGATGTGTATAGTGTATGTACCTTTAAAACTGGGGTCACCAAGATTTTTGCAACTGAGAGCTACCTCTTGGGTACCAATTAATGCAAAGGGCTACGAGTTTGATACACAATTCTTAAACAGCAAATTTGAGCAATATTCGTTTGATTATATGTTATTATTAATATTTAGTGATATTTATTTATGTGACGACACTGATCGTCTTAATGATTTTTCAGAATAATTATCAACAATTACTTAACCATGTAGGAAACAGAAAAATATCAATATATAACACTTTATTTCTATAAATCTCTGCACGTATTTATATTTTCAAATGATCACTTGTACAACATTTTAGCTCACCACTATCAGTTAACAAATCATGAACTACATTGCAGCATGTATTAGTTATCAATTATGTAACATACAAAAATCAACTTTCAGACTTTTTACGGAATTTATCACCGACATCATCTACAGTATTTTGAACAAAATTATTATATCTTTCATTTAACAAGCATGTTTATCGTGATTTTTAAATAATTGAATTGCCATGTTGCCACTAGGAAGATCTGATATCTGTTTCTTTGTTAGTGGGAGACCTGGCATTGCATGCTGTTCACCAGTGTATTGTAATCTCGAGTGTAACTTGACACTGCAACTCCAAGTGAGTCTTGCAGATGTTCACCAGTGTGGCATGTTCTATGTTTGTTCTTGATGAAGTTCATGTCAGAAAATGCTAATTCATAAAGATAGTTTGAGCCAAACTAAGGCTGGTAACCTTCATAGCTGCTGTACGTACACCACGGTACTTTTCTGTATGAACAAGGCACCATAAGTTTGGTGTTGCTGGTTAGGCTTTGAAGTGGAAATCATTTTCAATTTCTCCATGTCCATCATCCAAGTTGAACACTTAGTTGCTCAGCAATGCAGTGTGTCCATGCTCATGAAAGGATTGGAAATGAATGACACGCATAGCTCAAGCTCATGAAGGTCACAAAGCCTGTTGTCAAACTCCAGTCTGTCTCTTTATGACTTGAGATTACTTTTTCTGCAACTTTGTCAAAAGTCTCAGATGCAGAAGCAATGTCTTATGTTATATATGGAAATTTAGGATAGGAAAAGTACCTGTGAAACCAGCAAAGCAAGACAAACAACGACATACAATAAATATAATTTAATAATATTAACAAAATAAGGGAAAATAATAGCTTAGAGCTTAGAGCTAAACAAAATACAAATAGATCAAGGGTCACAAAATAACGATAATCACCAAGCAGCTGCAGTAAGGTAAATTTAGAGACGGCGCGATCGCTGGCGGTCAAAAGCTTGGAATCACACGTATCAAAGGAAACGGATGACGATAATCCTCGCGTTGGCTGTGGACGAACACGGATGATGGACTTGGTTGATGAAGTCTTGACTGATGAAACTTGGATGATGCGTGTTAGACCTTATAGGTTAGGTCCTTATATAGATTTTTTACAGTTTGGGAATGTTCCTTTTCTTGAATGTTCTAATCACATGACCAGTCACAGGGCGCATGCACAACTAGGTCAATCTCGAGGTTTCCATAGTATGCTGGAAAGTTCCAGACCCAATTAAGCTATACAGGCGAAACAACTGTGACCCAAAAACAGCTGAGTAATACCAGGTGTTACCATTTTCAGCAGGGGTCCCCAACCTTTTTATCACCGCAAACCGGTCAACGCTTGACAATTTTACCGCGGCCCGGGGGTGGGGGTGTGTGGCTTGATTATATTGTAAATATAATACCCCACCCTTGCCCAGAGTTGGCTGAGATGTGCACCAGACTCCTTAATCAGTGATGGTGCACCAGCTGGGAGAATGAAGGCTCAGGCTCAGTCTCACCCGAAATCCCCGCTATTGTTTGAAACATGTCCAACATGCCTCTGTTCATGTGCCGTCCCCTTGTGGGTTACATTTTAGTCATCAAATGACCGATATGTAACCAAGAGAATCCGGTCATTTTCAAAATAAAAGTTTTTCAAAAACAAAATATCGTTCAGACTCAGATAATAAATAAAACAGAAATAAATAATTATTTCTTGTGCGGCCCGGGACCAATTGATCCACGGACCGGTACCGGTCCGTGACCCGGGGGTCGGGGACCACTGATTTACAGCACACGAACTGAATATAATTACATACTCACAACAGTTATACATTCATTATATTTATATTTACATTTATACACTTATTAATTGCATACCCATAACACTTAACGCACAGAGGGAAGGTGCAGCATATTTTTTTTTGTGTAAATGCACGGAGAAAATGTTCATCTGGGATTTTTGCATCTTGTAGTTCAGATGGCTCAGTTTCAAAATTATGCCTGTTAAAAAAGCAAGGAAGTGTCCATTTAGTGTCCTCCAGCAGCGAGGTGTCCTTTTCAAAATGTGTCCCCTGCTGAGCCATCAGATTTCCATATGGAGTAGCAGGTCACCATATTCAGCTCACATCTCCTCGAATAGCACATTGAATGTTCTGTGCTGTTTAGCTCTGGAGTCGATCACCTTTGCACATAACGCCCGCAGGTGAATGATACAGTGGTAATGCATGAACTTTGGGAACTCTGTGTGACCTTTACAGTGAGTGATGAATCCTGTATGTCAGCCGATTATAGCAGGAGCCTCGTCGGTTGTCACTGATGCCAGCTTTCCAACGACATCATTTTGTCTGAAAAACTCCACCGTGTTATAGATATCCCTCATAGTTGTCTTTAGGGGCAATAGTGTCAGAAGTTCTTCTTTTGTGGAGAAATCATCAAAGATTATTTGAAAGGCCATCAGCTGCGCTGTACTGCTATCCACCGACTCATCACACTGGATGCTAAACCACCGACACGTCGTCAAATCTCGGTCCAGCTGATCGGACAAGGTCCCGGACATAGCCGACACCCTTATAACCATTGCAGGTGCCCTGAGTTGGACATTATGGAGAGTGGAAATTAAATTGTGAGCATATTTATTGTCTTTAAGCACAGTTTTTATCAGGCTTCATGAAAATATTGTTGTTTACATAAACCTGTTAGTAACTCGCGGGCTTTTTTTCCCCCGTAGTGCGCTGCCGGAGGAAATTTGGATGGCAACTTGTATGACACATTTTGAAATGTTTCTCAATATTATGCCGCTTTGCTGTTGTCACAGTCGCCCAACAAATGAGACACATGCAGGAATCTTTCACAGTGATAAAAATAAGAACTTTTTCTCCCATTCACTCTGACAATTATGATTGCTTTCTCTTTTCTGCCATGTTTTCTGGGGTAAATCATCTCCTCACCTTCACTGTACCTGCTATCATGTCATGCAAGCTACCATGCTAACTACCCACTGAGCAGTGCACTACAAATGGAAAAAGCCCCCGAGATGAAAACAGATTTCTGCAAACAGAAGTCCTCTGTATCAAGAAACTGGTGGAAAAATTCACAAAAAGCAATCGGTTGCCATGAACACCAACTACCTCTAATAGGAAACTTTAAAAAAATATATTTGAATATTTCCAATTTGGGCAGTGGTGGCCTGGTGGTAATGATGCTGGATCACTGATCCTAAGGTTTTGCGGGTTCGAGTCCCACTCTCCACAAGGTTGTCACTGCCCCCCCAGTGCAGCTAACTGGGTTATCAAAGGCCGGCCATGTCTCTCACTGTCTATGGTGAGAGGTTCACGTAAAAGAACCATTGCTGACTTTCCACAAAGGTAGCTGCAAAGCCGTCAGCTTGTTTATGCCCCTCGCTAAAGGGTTGTGTGAGGAAGGGTATCCAACCTAAAAACCTATGCTAAATCAAACATGCAAATCTGATGATTCACTGTGGCGAACCCTGAAAGGAAAAGTAGATTTTAATGTATAATTGGGACCGAGATCCCCCTGCCCCCCCCCAC
The DNA here is from genome assembly GCA_024760905.1 of Plotosus lineatus. Classification (NCBI taxonomy): domain Eukaryota; kingdom Metazoa; phylum Chordata; class Actinopteri; order Siluriformes; family Plotosidae; genus Plotosus; species Plotosus lineatus. Next base: position 13,527,248 of record CM045745.1, on the reverse strand, counting down.
CCCGACTAACGTATGTGTATATAATATCAATAAATACATATTCAACACTATAAATGCTTATAATAACAATGAAACATTCAAAAATAATGCATGATATGCCCCCCCAGTGCAGCTAACTGGGTTATCAAAGGCGGGCCATGTCTCTCACTGTCTATGGTGTGAGGCATGTAAAAGAACCATTGCTGACTTTCGTAAAGAGTAGGCTGCAAAGCCGTTGGCGTGTTTCTGTCCCTTGCTAAAAGGGTTGTGACAGGAAGGGCATCCGACATAAAAACCTATGCCAAATCAAATGTGCGAATCAGATGATTCGCTGTGGCGACTTCCGAGAAAGGGAAAAAGCCGAAAGGAAAAGAAGATGTAAATAAAATATAAATACACACACATACAGATGCGTGCGCGCGCGCACACACACACACACACACACACACACACACGCACACACACACACACACCTCAAATAAAAATGTAAGTAGGTTTGTTGGGGGGGGTTGGGTTGTTTTCGTTTGTTTGTTTTTTTTGGGGGTTTTTTTTTTTGCATATTTGGCCTTGTTTTGTGGCATTGTCCTTACCCCTTTCCAATATTCTTCCTTAAATTCCTTATTATTTTAATGCAATTAATATTTAAAAAAAACCGCGATGAACTGAAGCCGCATGAATTAAAGCGTGAAGTAGTGAGGGATCCCTATATATATATATATATATATATATATATATATATATATATATATATATATATATATATATATATAAAACACATGACAAAACACATTACAGACGCTCCCCGACCTACGTATTTAATTGGTTCCGAACGGCCGAACGCAAGTTGAAAGTGAACGTAAGTTGTTACAGTGACGTATGACGTGTGACGTATGATGCTCATACTGTGCGATACATCCATAAATATCATTACTGTATCTCATAAAACACCCCTAAATCAATTATTATAAACATAACATTGTAAAATAATATCAAATATATCAAATAATATCAACATTAACTTCAAATAAGTCACTTATTTATACCGAGTCACTTTACATGAATCTTAAAACAGCCAATGGCACACAAAGGTAACACGCTATATAACTGATATGAATGGCACGTTCAGTCTGTCATTTGTAAACAATGGACGCAGCCGTCATTACATCATTATGTCAGCGTACTACGTAGGTACGTCTAAACTCAAAATTTGACTTTTTTGTTTTTTGAAAAAAAAAAAAAACGTAAAATAAAAAAAAAACGTAAAACGGATGAAAGTAAGTCAGGGAGCGTCTGTATTTATAAATATATTGAGAATTATTTTGATATGTACAGTATATGCTGGTGTACCTTGCATTACTGCTTCAACCCATATTGCACAACACAACTCTGTACATTTTTTTTGTCCTTACCTTACTCTGATGACTTGCATTGAATGGAATCAGCTGTGCACATGACTGCTTGTGTCTCCAGCTCTGCCGCGAGGTTCTAGAAGTTTGCCAAATCGTGGCGGTGGAGCTTTGAGGAGAGATGTTGTATTTTTTGTTTGAAAGCATTAACTGAGCTGATCATATTGATCATAGTTTTGTCTTTTCCTTGCAGCTCTACATTAAGGTCATTCAACATGTTGGTCAGATCAGTTAAAAATGCCAAGTCCAGCAGCCACTGATGGACATTTCGTTGGTTATAATCTGCATGTTTACCTTCACGGAAAAACTTCTTAATCTCCGCACTTCGAAAATGACATTATGAAAAAGAAGTCCTCCTCCCACTCCGTATGGTCGTGGCAGGTCTTCGGCTTTTTACTTGGTCCAACTTTTCCACTCATTTTCCTTCCCCCACACTTTCTTACTCGCTAGCTTGCTAGAGTTTTGCAGCACTTGGCACAGGGATCTGTACATGCGCGCGTCAGAAAAAGGTCAGGTCAAATGTCATTGTGAGGACGAATGATAGGTTGGCGTCAACTTTTTTTCATTTTTCAATTACATGCGATCTACCCACAATGCCTTTGCGATCGACGTAATGGACACCCCTGTCAAAGAGCATAACAGACCGAGGCATTGGATCTGAGATTGAAGAATTATCTAGGAGCCTGAAAGATTTTCAGCATGTTCAAAACTCCATGACAGGTGTCCATGACAACACTTTCCATCAGAGGACAGTTGAGTTTTGTATGACACACCCAGAACTGTCTCAGGAATTTACCGAGTTTTTGTCATGGGCCTGTTGTATACCTGTTATAAGACATATTTGACAGGGGCATAACCGTGCCCATTAAAAATAGAACCAAATTCCTTACACCTCTTATATTTCGAGATTAAAAAGGGAACTAATTGTTATTTGTTCAAATTCAACATTTTTCACTCTAAACTTGCACATGATGTTTTGATGTCAGCAGGATGACGCGAAATGCACCAATCAATAACCATTACAGAGGATCTGGAAAGCAGGAGAGTCTGGAAAGTTTGAGAACATGCATCTCTGTGTCAGTGCAACAGCCGCCGCACCTAAAGGGACTCTCTTGGTGTTCTTCACAAAAAGGAGGAATGTGAAACAAACGACTTGTGGCTGAGAATATCAGACATTTTTCCATTACAATTCAGAGAGGTAGCGTCTCTACAGCTGTGCCTGCTGTGCATGAAGAACTAATCACACAGACATTACGAGTATCTTCATCACACCTGCTGAATATGCGATTAACAATCAGCACACTGATTCAGCAACCGTGCGTCTTGGCTCAAATGATTTGCACCAGGCGGGCTCTGGGGAGATCTCTGATTAAACACAGATCCTTGCAACAAAATTCCTTTAAAAGAGAGAAAGAGAAAGAGAGAGAGAGAGAGAGAGAACTTGGGATGTTTTGAGAGACTCTAGTACTCTGACTATGATAGTTTATTTATTTATTTAGATTATTTATGCTTGTAGAAAAGCAAGTATGAATAAAGAATCATATCTTTATTGATGGCAGTGGTGGCCTGGTGGTAAAGGTGCTGGATCATTGATTCCGAGGTTGAGGGTTCAAGCCCCACTCTCAATGGGTTGTCACTGTCCTCCCAGTACAGCAAACTGGGTCATCAAAAGCAGGCCATGTCTCTCACTGTCTATGGTGAGAAGCTGTAAAAGAACCATTGCAGACTTTCGTCAAGAGCAGCTGAATAGCCGTCAGCGTGTTTCTGTCCTGCAATGGCCTGGCGAGCTGTCCATAGTGAACTCTGTCCTCACCCAGAGTCAGCAGAGATGGGCGCCAGCCTCCTCGCGACCCTAATTAGGATTACGCGGTTCAGAAAATGAATGAATGGATCTTTATTGATTTATAACACTAATTTGGATATTGTCTTCAGGGATGTTTACAGTGTTGTGACATACAGTATTAAAAAAGGAAATAACTTACTGGGACCGTGTACACACTCATTGACCGTAAAACAGACAAACACATCGAATTTACTGAGGCCTGAAAATTGTGTGTCACTCGACCTTCCATGTAATTCATGCAATAATTTACACAAAGCAAGTGACTTATGGATGTTCCATATGTTTCACCAAATTCTTTACATTTTTATTCTTTATTAGGGTCACAGAGAGGCAAAAGTCTATCTCAGCAATACTTCAGGAAAATGCGGAATACACCCTGAACTGCATGCCAGACAATCACAGGACACACACACACACACACACACACACACCGAGGGGAAACTGAAAATAGACAAACCGGATTATAAAAAAGTTGGCACACTATACGAATTGTGAATTACAAACTGAATGCAATGATGTGCAGGTGCCAAATTTCAATATTATGTTCTGAATAGAACATAGATGACAGGGTAAAAAGTTTAAACTGAGAAAATGTATCATTTTAAGAAAAAAAAAATGTTGATTTTAAATTTCATGGTGTCAACAAATCTCAAAAAAGTTAGGACAGGTAGAAAAGTCAATTGTACTTATAACGAACAACTGGAAGACCAATTACCATTAATACTATGAGGGACCAGAGAGAGAGAGAGAGACCAGAGTTTGGTCCGTATTGGTAACAGCAGGTCGGATTCATTTCCAGTGGGAGTTGGAGTCCGCCAAGGCTGTCCTTGAATTTCTGACAGAATTTCTAGGCGCAGTCGAGGCGATGAGGGGTTCTGGTTCGGTGGCCATCGGATATCGTCTCTGCTTTTTGCGGATGATGTTGTCCTTTTGGCTTCATCAAGTCGGGCCCTCCAGCTCTCATTGGAGCGATTCGCAGCTGAGTGCGAAGCAGCCGGGATGAAGATCAGTACCTCCAAGTCCGAGGCCATGGTTCTCAGTCGGACAATGGTGGAATGCACCCTCCGGGTCGGGAATGAGGTCCTGCCCCAAGTGGAGGAGTTTAAGTATCTTGGGGTCTTGTTTACAAGTGAGGGAAGGATGGAGCGAGAGATCGACAGACGGATCGCTGCAGCCTCTGCTGTTAAGCGGTGCCTGTACCGGTCCGTTGTGGTGAAAAAGGAGCTGAGCCGCAAGGCGAAGCTCTCAATTTACCAGTCGATCTACGTTCCAACCCTCACCTATGGTCACGAGCTTTGGGTAATGACCGAAAGAACAAGATCACGGATACAAGCGGCTGAAATGAGCTTTCTTCGCCGGGTGGCGGGGTTCTCCCTTAGAGATAGGGTGAGAAGCTCCACCATCCGGGGAGAGCTCGGAGTAGATCCGCTGCTCCTCCGCATTGAGAGGGGCCAGTTGAGGTGGCTCGGGCATCTGGTCAGAATGCCCCCCGGACGCCTCTATGGTGTGGTGTTTCGGGCATGTCCAACCGGGAAGAGACCCCGGGGTCGACCTAGAACACGCTGGAGGGACTATGTCTCTCGGCTTGTCTGGGACCGCCTCGGTGTCCCCCCCGGGAGAGTTGGAGGAAGTAGCTCGGGAGAGGGATGTCTGGATCTCTTTGCTAAGGTTGCTGCCCCCGCGACCCGACCCTGGACTAAGCGGAAGAAGATGATGATGATGATGATGACTAATGAGGTCCATAGGCATTATGTTCATTTCATCATCAGTTCATTTTCTGTACCCGCTTAATCCTAACTTGGGTTGCAGGGAGGCTGGCGCCCATCCCAGCCAACTTCGGGCGAGGGCAGAGTACACCCTGGACAGCTCACCAGACCATCGCAGGGCGGAAACACGCTGACGGCTTTGCAGCCTACTCTTGTCGAAAGTCAGCAATGGTTCTTTTACATGCCTCACACCATAGACAGTGAGAGACATGGCCGGCCTTTGATAACCCAGTTAGCTCCACTGGGGAGGGGACAGTGACAACCTTGTGCAGAGTGGGACTCGAACCCCCAACCTTTGGATCAGCGATCCGGCGCCTTATACCACTAGACCACCACTGCCCCCTCCATAGGCAATATGACTGTGTATAAAAAGAGCTTCTCAGAGTGGCAGTGTCTCTCAGAAGCGAAGATGGGTATAGGATCACCAAGTCCCCCAATGGTGCGCAGAAAGATAGTGGAGCAATATCAAAAGGCATTTCCCAGTGAAAAATTGCAAAGAGTTTGAAGTTGTCATCATCCACAGTGCAGAACATCATCCAAAGATTCAGCGAATCTGAAACAATCTCTGTGCGTAAGGGTCAAGACCAAAAAACATACTGGATGCCCGTGATCTTTGGTCCCTTAAATGGCACTGCACGACAAACAGGAAAGACGCTGTAAGGGAAATCACAGCACTAACTGGGTTATCAAAGGCCGGACACGTCTCTCACTGTCCATGGTGTGAGGCATGTAAAAGAACCATTGCTGATTTTCGACAAGAGTAGGCTGCAAAGCCGTCAGTGTATGGTGAGCTATTCAGGGTGTACTCTGCCCTCGCCCAGAGTTGGCTGAAATGGGCGTCAGTTTAAGTGATTAAGTGTTTCAGAAAATGAATGGATGTTGGTAAAAATGTTAATTGTTTTGTCTTTTCCTTTTTGTTCATGCAAACATTCGGCCCTGTCTCTTTGCCAACTCATGTACGACTAAAAGGTCAAGCAAATATTCTGTAAATAAAAACTCATCACATTCTTGTATGCACTAGTCAAGGTGCAGTATTTGAGCAATGCAATGCTTTAATGAAACAGACTAAACAATACTAATTGCACACACACACACATGGACAGTCATATAGAAATAACAATCGTGTTCAACCAACAATCATCACTACACACATCACTTATTCTGGATCAATAACCTGGCCATCTTCAATATACCCACAGACAACAGGGCAGGCGCTCAGGAGACCCTTCATACATGTCATCAGGCAAGGTTACTGGCATCAGCAAGCAAGCCTCCATAATTAACAATCTTCAGACTACATTACACACATTCAATCAAAAAAAAAAAAAAAAAATTCAAAGGACAACCTTATTAAAGCTGAGCCGGAGCTTTATTGAGTCGGACCTTAAACAACTATTTCATAATGGAGTAATCTGTTATGAATTTGTCTGGACGTGGGAAATGAATTCATAGGAATTGCCGTTATGTGTGAAACTAAATCATCTCAGTTGGGCAGGAGCTAAATGAAAGTAGTGAGAGTCAAAAGGCAAAAAGAGGCAGTGCGGGCCATTACAACAAACGGGATGAAAACATTCGACAGTCTGCAGCTGATAAAACGGTTTTCAAGAGCTTGAAACATTGTTCAGAGTAACTGCTGCAGGAAGATGAGCTACTCAGCAAGGCGAACACTATCACAAAAGCTATTCATAAAACAGAACTGCTTCATTGAGCATTAAGGTTAAAAACAAGTCACGCTTTCTTGTTATCCATTTGCATGCCTCAAATACCTTAAAAATTAAAATAGTATTCAAGCAGGAAAGAAACTAGTGAAGGAACCTTTTAAATATTTCACATCTTGTGATCTTAACCCTGCTTGGATCAGTTCTCAAGTTAAATCAGCACATCGTGAGTTACAATGATGATTATTATATGAGACTTGGTTGTTTTCTGATTTGTCTGTCTGTCTGTCTGTCTGTCTTCCTTTCGGCTTTTTCCCTTTTACTTGGGAGTCGCCACAGCGAATCATCTTGATTCGCACGTTTGATTTGGCAGAGGTTTTTACGTCGGATGCCCTTCCTGTCACAACCCTTTTTAGCAAGTGACAGAAACACGCTGACGACTTTGCAGCTACTCTTTACGAAAGTCAGCAATGGTTCTTTTCCATGCCTCTCACCATAGACAGTGAGAGACATGTCCCGCCTTTGATAACCCAGTTAGCCGCACTGGGGGAGACAGTGACAACCTTGTGGAGAGTGGGACTCGAACCCCCAAACTTTGGATCAGCGATCCAGCGCCCTATACCACTAGACCATCACTGCCCCACTGTTTTCTGATTTGTATAACCCATAAATTATATCTTTATTTTGTACATGTGAAATTAAAACACAAACCACCCTCTAAATTTAACTGTTTTAGTTCTTACTCAAACTCATCGCAATATTTTGTACCATTTATATTATTTTCTCAGGTGGCCACAAAATGTAAATGCTGATATCATGTTGGTATTGATCAGATCTCAGTTCTGTGCAGGACCACATGAGCAGTTCATATACAATAATGCAAAGTCAGCACAAGACGTTCGAGAGGAGGCGAGCAGTGGTGGAGAGTTTAATTCAATATACTGAATTAATTCCTTCGGACCATCCGGATGAATAATGAAATCAAGGTCTGCTTTTACCAATTTACTTTTACTGGGGTGGGCTGTAGATTTTATTACGTAATACAACGGGGGGGGGGGAAACCCCGACATTTTCTGTACATGAATTTCATGAAAATCAGTGACTTTAACGGACCGTTATCACAATGACATCGGGCAAGGGCAGAGTGCACCCTGGACAGCTCGCCAGGCCATTGCACGTCAGAAACACGCGGACGGTTAAGGGTTTATGAAAATTAAACATATAGTATAGTTCAGCAGGTTTGTAAATTCAGGAATGCGACTGTAGAAGCAGATCTGTATGTGTGTTATATTTATGGTGGTAGTTGGACACATTTTTCTTTTAAGTGTATCAGCATTATTTTTGTGATTGTGCAGATCTGGGCAAGATAGCTAGTTTATCTTGGGTTCATTTTGCATTGAGTATGCACTCGTGAGACACATACATGTCAGCCTTGATGTTGAATTCTATAAATGTGGAAAATATCAATTTACTACCAAAGATAAATAAACTAAAAACATCAGCAAGTGAGTGTATGGAATGTTCTCAAAGCTAAATAGTGACACAACTTACCACAAGGACATAGTAAATAAACTCCCGCTATAGATTAGTTTCTGGGAACTCTAGGACTTCCAAACTTTGCACAGAGCAATCTTATTTGGGCGTAATCAGCTTGTCAATAGTTTTAGCCACAAACTATAGAACTGTTTATTAGGATTTGTAGCCCTAACGACAGTCATGCATTTCACTATAACCTGATATTGATGTCCATTCAGGTTTACGGCGTCTGCACAAGTTTCGATGACTTTTTAGAGAACGTGTGACAGTCTATTTGCTGAGAATATCATTACCATCCTGAAAAGCTTGCATTTTGAGGTAATGCAGTGCGAATGAGTTATTAGTTCATCTAACAGTACAGCTAAGTTGGTAAAGCAGGAATTTGCATTGTTTCACCAGAATCATCTTTTGCCACGAAACACTGCTATCCCTTTGATTAATTCAGAAAAAAATAAGATCTGATTTATGAAATCTGAGATGCCCTGACTCTACAGTACTAAATAGGTACAGAAGGTGGCACGTGTCCTTTCGAATTTTTCTTTTTCTTTTTTTTTTTACTCGGGAGTCGCCACAGTGAATCATCTTGATTCGCATGTTTGATTTGGCAGAGGTTTTTACGTCGGATGCCCTTCCTGTCACAACCCTTTTTAGCAAGGGACAGAAACACACTGAAGACTTTGCAGCTACTCTTTACGAAAGTCAGCAATGGTTCTTTTCCATGCCTCTCACCATAGACAGTGAGAGACATGGCCCGCCTTTGATAACCCAGTTAGCCGCACTGGGGATGTCCGGAAAGGAGAGTCTCTTAATTAATTTTATAAAGGAATACATTCGGCTCCTTCTTATGAAATTAATCTGTTCCAGCATCTTTTTCGGAAACTGAAGTTTTCATAAGTAGAGGCGCATTTTACATGTAAAACGCGTGATTAATTCCAAGGCTCCCAAGACTACCCTTTAAAAATTATAAAAGCATAGTACCTTTTACGGTACTTACTTTGTGTTGACAATGTCTTCTTAGCAGAGTTATAATCTTCCAAATGTTTATGCAAGGTTAAAAGCCTGAGCCATAAATTGCAGTTGGAATGACACACAAACATGAACACAGTTCAAACAAACTTGAACAAAGTTGGAATGACAGCATCATCCCTCCTAGCCAATGGGAGGCCAGTGGGGCGAGATGTTGAGAGATAGCTAATGGGAGGGAGCTGCGTCATCCCTCCTCGCCAATGGAAGGCCAGTGGGGCGGGACGTTGGGAGACAGCCAATGAGAGAGCAACTTGCACATTGTTTGAATGCTTGAATGGCGCATTTTAATGTTTGAATGGCGCATTTGGCGTTTTTCATAAGAAAAAGTTGTTTCGTATATAGAGAACAAAAATTTAGGAAAATATTTTTCGTATACTGGATTTCCCGTATTCAGGGGATTTCGTAAGAAGGGGGCCAACTATGTATATACAGATGCTCCTCGCTTTACGTTTATTCGCCTTACGTTTTTTTCGATTTTATGTTTGAACTGACTGTAAAAAATTTTTTTGAAAGTCAAATTTTGAGTTTAGCCCGCTCTCCATAGTACGAGATGTTTTTACGTAGTACGTAAACGTAGTACGCTACTTACGCATGACGCTGCATCCATTGTTTACATGGTGCTCCGTTCACTGTTTACAAATGACAGACTGAACGTGCCCTGCTTCGTCTGAGTTCACCATGTGTTTACTTTGTGTTAAGACATCGTCTCTGTGATCTTTGTGTTTACACTGTTTTGTGGACTTTTGTAACCCTCAGAAAATATGGTTGGTCAGAAGCATAACCCTACTAGTGATAGTGGTTATCAGAAAAAGTGGCAAACCATCTCGTTTGAAACAAAGATGGCTATTATAAAGCAAATTGATGCTGGTGAAAAACATGGAACGTTGCACGTTTCTTCCAAATGGCACCGCCGCCTCCTCCTCCTCCTCCTCCTCCTCCTCTACCATCTCACTTTTAGCACCATTGCGAAAGGTAAGCGAATTTGATTAAAATGTATTTATTTGAAATCATTTTGCTTGAATTTAAATTATTTGAAATTAATGTTGCTATTATTTTACAATGTTATATTTATAATAATTGATTTGGGGGTGTTTTATGAGAAACGGTAATAGTATTTATGGATGTATAGTACAGTATGAACGGTCATATGTCACTGGAACATACAGTAACAACTTACATTTTTTTTCACCTTACGTTCAGCCGTTTGGAACGTAACTAAAATGCAAGTCGAGGAGCGTCTGTATGCATATATATATTCACACACACACACACACACACACACACACACACACACACACACACACACACACGAGTAAATTACATATTACAGCTAATAACACAGGACCTATTTATTTTTGTCATGCATTGGGGAAAAATATGGTAATATCAAATGGTATATGTTTTATATGAGGAGGGTCTTTAAAAAGAGAGATATAGAAATGATATTGGAGCTACAATCCATATGAACGAGCAAAAGATATTTGCAAAATGCAGAAGTTTACTGGAGCAGGAAGCTGGATGAAAAGTACAAAGAAATGGAGAAATTCAGCCCATTTTATCAAGATTAAATTACACAGGCAAAAGACTCTCAATGCAACGTACTAGTATATTATATCTGTTAAAATAGAAATAAATTGTAAAACATTACTAGTCACCAAACCAGAAAAATTCAGATTATGACATATGCAAATAATTCATGGACCAAATAAAAAATGAAAATGAGCTGCATGTTTTTGAATATAAATTCCCCAAAACTTTACATTGTGTACAACAATACTGTGCTTTTATACGAGTTGGGCAATTTGAATGATGAGGTAATGTTTAGATGAATTAGCTGCTCAAACTGATATGAATTTTATTGTGGATCATATATACGTACCATGAATTGAAAAAAATTACTTTTGAACATTTTTTAAGTAACAATCACAAATGTAAATTTTTTTATTTTTTTTTTTATTAACTAATAGCTCATCACAAAGTGGCACATAACTGTTACGTGAAAGGAAAACTGTGACAATGTTTTCAAATTTTTGTATAAATTAAAATCTGAAAGTGTGTTTCATGCATTAATATTCAGCCCCCATCATCATTATCATCATCTTGTTCTTCTTCTTTCGCTTAATCTGGGGTCAGGTCGTGGGGGACGCAGCTGAAGCAATGAGGCCCAGATGTCCCTCTCCTGAGCCACTTCCTTCAGCTCTTTCTGGGGACACCGAGGCGTTCCCAGACAAGCTGAGAAACATAATCCCTCCAGAGTGTTCTAGGTCAACCCCGGGGCTTCTTCCTGGTTGGACATGCTCAAAACACCACACCAGGGAGACGTTTGGGAGGCATTCTAACCAGATGCCAGATCAACCTCAACTGGCTACACTCAATAAGGAAGAGCAGTGGTTCTACTCTGAGTTCTGTAAGGGGAGCCCCACGACCGGGCAAAGGAAGCTCATTTCAGCCGCTTGTATCCGCGATCTTCCTTTTTCAGTCACTACCCAAAGCTTGGGACCATCGGTGAAGGTTGGAATGTAGATCAACTCATAAATTGAGAGCTTTGGTTTGCACCTCAGCTCCCTCTTCACTACGATGGACCGGTACAGGCGACAGCAGTGGCTGCAGCGATCCGCCTGTTGATCCCCCACTCCATCCTTCTCTCACTCGTGAAAAGAAACCCGAGATACTTGAACTCCTCCACTTGAAGAACCTCATTCGTGACCCGGAGGGCGCATTCCACCCTTTTCCGACTGAGAACCATGGCTTTGGACTTGTAGGTGCTGATTTTCATCCTGCCGGTTTGCACTCAGCTGCGAATCGCCCTATGAGAGCTGCAGGTCAAGGCTTGATGAAGCCAAAAGGACAATGTCATCCGCAAAAAGCAGAGACGAGATCCGATGGCCACCAAACCAGACCCCTTCAATACCTCTGCTGCACCTAGAAATTCTGTCCATAAAAGTTATGAACATGATTGGTGAGGACAGCCTTGGCGGACTCCCACCCTCACCGGAAACGAACTCGACCTGTTGTTCCCAATGCGAACCAAGCTCAGGCTTTGGTGATGCAGAGACCAAATGACTCGTAGCAATGGGTCTCGTACACCATACTCCCGGAGCACTCCCCACGAATTAGTTCGAGGGACAGGGTCGAAAGCCTTCTCCAAAGCCACAAAATACATGTAGACAGAATGGGAAACTCCATTCACCCTTTCCAGGATCCTGTCGAGCTTATAGAGCTGGTCGAGGGTGCCACATTGTTCCTCCTGAATCCAAGGTTCAACCATCGGTCGGATCCTCCTCTCCAGTACCACTGCATAGACTTTCCCGGGTATGCTGAAGAGTGTGATTCCATGATAATCGGAACAGAAAAAAAAGAAGTTTTTAAAAAAGGGGGACGACCACCCCGGTTTACCAATCCAGAAGTACGGCCCTGATAACCACGTGATGTTTCAGAGACATGTCAACCAAGACCAAGTCTACAACATACAGAGCCCTGAAATATTCAGGGAGGATCTCATCCAACCCCAGAGCCTGACCACTGAGGAGCTTTTTGATTACCTCAGCAACCTCAGCTTCAGTGACGAGTGGACCCCATTCAAACCCCCAGGGTCTTCCTCCTCCACAGAGGGTGTGTTGGTGGGATTCAAGAGGTCCTCGAAGTATTCCTTCAGCCCCCTTTATTCTTCATTCAGCGTTCATTTCCTGTAACCGTTTAATCCTAATTAGGGTCACTGGGAGGCTGGCGCCCATTCCATCTGACATCGGGCAAGGGCAGAGTACACCCTGGACAGCTCGCCAGGCCATCACAGCCCCCCTCCTTTATTCTGATACCCCTAAATAAAATCCTCTGAAACCCATTACCTTCAGAGTGGAACCTTTTCTCAGTGTAAAGACAGCTGTTTTTTTCGCAGAGATTTCTCACAACACATTAGTAAACAAACAGTACCATGAAGCCCAAGAAACACACCAGACAGGTCAGGAATAAGGTTTGAAGGGTTATATTATAAAAAATATCACAAGCTTTGAACATCCTACAAAGCAGAATTGTATGGCTATTTCTAAAACTAGAGCCTTGAATGTAATTATCCTTTTGCTTGCTTGTGCACTCGGGTCCCCAATTTCTCTCTCTATTCTGGTACGAGCCAGTTCATGCTGTTTTCTGAAGAGATTAGTACACACCACTGCATGAGATCTTCAGTTTCTTGGCAGAGAATAGCCTTCATATCTCAAAGCAAAACAAATAAAATAAATAATGATAATAATAAATAAATAAAGATTTTTTTTCTTGGTAATTTTGACTCCATAATCAAAACCTCAAATGCTTCTTCTCCAGATATTTAATGAGAAGGCCAATTTTACTGATTTCTTCAATCAGCCCAAGTTTTCATCTGTGCAGACATGATTGCAAAAGGTTTTGTAATGATCAATTAGGCTTTTAATACGACAAATTTGGATCAGCTAACACAAGTATACCGTTAAAACACATGCATGATAGTTTCTGAAAATGGGCTCCTGTACGCCAATGAAGAGATTCCTTTAAAAATCGAGCCATTTTCACCTATAATATTCATGAACAACCAAGATAGTGTCTTCAGTGTGTTTCTGCTCAACTTATTATTGTTTATATAAGAAACACACTATTCAGACCCAACTTTAAAACCAGCTGTTCACTATTGTGTCAGTTCTCAATTGCAACACCAAAGAGAGCTGTGGCGAAACAAGGCATGGACTCCACATAATCTGAGAGGCAGTACTGTGGTTTCTGGCGGCAATGATTTAGCAGGAGATCCTCTAATCTCTATAAATTGCGAGGCAAGAACTGTTCTGAAATACTTTGGGGATTACGACAAAGAGCTCAAGATGTTGACTTTGACTTGAAATTCCCCATCTGTGAGATGTAATGGACAAACAAATTTGACCCGTGGAGGCTTAATCTTGCTAATCTTAGTGCCAGATACCACATCACACCTTCTGAGGTCTTGTGAAATCTGTATCTCTGTGGAACCAACACAATAATAGACAAGTGGCGTTGAAACAATTATTCACTGATGGCAAGTTCAGTATTGCTGAGTTGTCCCCAAGATGGAATGACAAGTAGACTAATTCAGTGAAATCAACCAGGCCTGAAGCAAATAACTGTCTTAGTATGGGAACATAAGATAACCAATCTAATATAAGATTTTTAAAGGTTTTAGTTGATTCAAGCATTTTTTTAACTTAATGGGGTGGATAATAACCATTTTTAATAATTCAGGTGATTTTATCATTTTTGATTGGTGGAAAGACATCAAATATTTTTTGTATTACATATGGTAACCACATTATTGCGTTGTTGCTGTGGAATAAGTTGAATAAATATTGTACTGATATGGGCAAAATAAAAACATGTCTGTCTACTTTTAAAATATTTGAATGAATAGTAAAACAATTGCACAATTCAACTTTCATATAATATTCACAATTATTTGGTCATGGATTGTATCATCTCGCCTCATTAAATAATTGCTTATTCAACAAAGATAGCGAATCAATTATGGGTGCCGTGTAGTACATTCTAAATACATATGTACATATATCTATATATATATATCTATATATATATATATATATATATATATATATATATATATATATAGATACATACATATATATATATATATATATATATATATATATATATATATATATATATCTATATATGTATATAGTAGGCCCTTGACTATTCGCGATTTTGCACTCGCGCATGCGCATGTCAGCTGTCACGTGATTCAAATTCAGCCAATGGCTGTCCTCCTTCCTGCTGATTGGTTGAGATGATGTACACGCCTCTTTTTCCTCATTCGCACAAAATTTGTCAATGAGCCTTTTTTTTTTAAGTGTGTTTTAATTACCAGTTAAGCTCTATGATGCCACTCAAACGCTGTTCATCTTCTCTGGCTAAGGCCTAGAAAAAGGTAATGATTTTGGATGTCTCTTCTGAAGAAATAAGACTTTCTCCTGAAGAAACGACGGTTTCCTCTGAAGTGCCTGAAGAGGAATAATCATCTGAACTGTTGTAAAGCACTGGTATTAAAGTCTTTTTCAATTATTATTCCAGTACAGTACCAGTACCTAAGTTAATGTATAGAATGTTTGTGTGTGTGTGTGATTTTATGTTCTGTAGCATGTTTAACAAATGATACCAAAAGAATAAATTTGAATAATTACGATTCATGTCCTTTTACATTGAATGTGACGTCTCCAAGATGGCGCTGCCTAGAGAGCGATGTCGTGGAGTTCTCGGAGTCAAATTCTTTCTTTGTTCATTTTAATTTTTTTTGTATGTTGTTGTTTGTTTTTTGCACTATGCTTGTCTATGACCGAGTGACCCTACTACAGCTATGAGAGCGCAGTCCTTTCGGACGTTTAGCGCTGAACACGCTCAACTCCTATCCTGAGCTAATATGCTATGGTAGCTCAATACTAGCCGCACCCAGGCTAACAATAAGCCCAGGCGGAGACATGGCAGGTGGGGAGGGGCCGGACGAGGTTAGCAATGGAGGTTAGCACTTCCGGTCATACTGCTTGAAAATGTTCAGTCTCTGCGAAACAAAATGGACGAGCTTCATGCTCGGATTGCAGCGCAGAGGGAGCTACAGGACCACTCCATGCTGTGTTTCTGTGGAACATGGCAAGAGGAGAGTACACCCGACACGACAATTACACCAGCCGGGTACACGGCCTTCAGGGAGGACCGGAGCGCAGAGGAGAGCAACAAGGCCCACGGCGGAAGGACAGCGGATTTGATTAAATAAATCTGGTGTTCTGACAGTACATTATCTCTAAATCTTGCTCTGAGAATGTGGAACATCTAACTTTGAAGTTACGGGTAAACAAAATGGCCGCATTTTTTTCCCAAACATAGGGCCTTGTTGCTATCTGCTGCAGGCCTTGTTGCTGGAGCAGACCTGAAGATATATATATATATATATATATATATATATATATACATATATACATACACACACTGTATAATGTTTATATTTTAGCATCAATAAATATAACAGGAAAAATTAAAAACTTTTTCTTAATCATTACTACATTTTACTACATTAATATTGTATTAATGAGTAAGACTGTCTATAGAATGTGTTTAAGAAGCATATTTTATCGCATGTGATACATACATGGTATTTTACTTCCGGTTGATCATTCGCACATGTAACATGATACATGGGGTTTTACTTTCGGGTACAGAACTCGCGGATTATCTTCATTCGCCGGAGGGGCTGGAACCGAACCCCAGCGAATAACGAGGGCCTACTCTATAAGCATACATGTATGCATACATACATATATACACTTAGACTTAGGCAGACTGGCACTTGAAAATACACTCTACTGTAGCTCCATCTAATGGACCTGCAAGACAATGCAGCTTAATTTCATTTGTATCATTTTAGAATAGTTTTATTCTTGCCATGTGTAATAATGTAGTGTAGCAGGTGGCATAGTGGTTAGGGTGCAGCGCTCATGATCAGGAAGTTGTATGTTCAAATCCCAGTTAGACCCCCCCCACTGTGCTAAGACCCCTGGGTAAGCTCTTAACCATAAGTGTGCCTCTGTTCACCCAGCAGTATAAATGGGTACCTGTAAAAATATACTGGGAAGGTAACCTGCGATGGACTAGCGTCCCATCCAGGAGAGTTGAACTCCTAGTCGCTTCATGCTACAGAAACCGGGGATAAGCACCGGCCTGATGAGCCACCATGGCTTAGGTGTAAAAAGCCCGGAGGACTTCTATGTAATAAACCCCCTCTAAATACATGCATGTATAGAGTATACAAACCAGATTATTTATTTAATCTTTAATTAATTTTTTCAGCAGAGTTGATGGCACCGTGGTACTGCTGCCTCACAGCAAGAAGGTTTTGGGTTCGAATTTCATGGCTGACCAGAGTCTTTCTGTGTTGGCATGCATGTATTTCCTGTGCTTTTATTCATCCCCTTTCACAGTTCAAAGACATTAGGCTAACTGGTTACTCCAAACTATGTGTGGATGGTTGTCTGTGTCTGTGTTGGCCCTGCAGAAGACTGCCGAATCACTGTATTCAGGGTACAGTACATTCCAACTCTTGCTTCAAATTCAGCTGGAATCGGCTCTAGCTTTCACCATCAACCTGACAGGGAAGCAGCACAACCAATGTTTGGATAAAGGGTCTTAATTTCCTAATAAAAAATAATCAGTCCTTTATTTTATTTGCCTAGAGTTCAATATCGTACTTTTTATATAAAAGATCTGTAATGAACACACATGATTAAATTATACCATTCTGATACCAAACACTGTATAATATTTTGCATAAGTGCCAGTTATTTCCTTACACTGAGATCTATGAATATAACACCACCAAGTGGCCAGTGGGGAGCAATACAGCATAAATACAAAAAACTAAAAAGTAAAAATATTTTATTTGTGCACAAAATGACAATACGTCTTACTGGAAAAAAATTTAAGACACTAATTTATCAAGTATCAACAAGTATGGTCCTGATAAATATCTATATTCCAGTATGCACTCAGACATACATGCTGGATCCATTCATTTATTCATTTTCAGAAGCACTTAATCCAAATTAGGATCATGGGGAGGCTAGTGCCCATCTCAGCCAACTGTGCGAGGCCTGACTACACCATGGACAGCTCGCCAGGCCATCGCAGGGCAGAAACACGCTGATGGCTATGCAGCTACTCTTGTCGAACGTCAGCGATGGTTCTGTTACATGAACCTCACACCATAGACAGTGAGAGACATGGCCGGCCTTTGATAACCCAGTTAGCTGCACTGGAGGGGACAGCAGTGACAACCGTTCACAATGAGGCTTGAACAGTGAATCTAACCTTGGGATCGGTAATCCAGCGCCTTACCACCTGACCACCACTGCGATTTGATGGATCAACATACAACAATACACAGGAATTTCCTCCCTGAGCCCAGGACTCAAACCAGGGACCTTCTTCCCAGGAAGAGAACTCTGTCACTGTGCCACCGCTCTTTCTGAAACTCAGAGGCTGAGTGAATACTATATGTTGATCAAGAAAGCTTTTTTTAAACCAGATGAACTTGCTTTAGTGGGAAGCGGTAGCCTGGTGATAAGGTGCTGGCTCACTGATTCCAAGGATGGGGGTTCAAGCCCCACTCTCAACAGGTTGTCACTGCACCCCCCCCCCCCCCCCAGTGCAGCTAACTGGGTTATCAAAGGCCGCCATGTCTCTCACTGTCCATGGTGAGAGAGTCATGTAAAAGAACCATTGCTGACGTTCGACAAGAGCAGCTGGAAGTCAGTCTGTTTCTGCCTGTTTCTGCCCAGCGATGGCCTGGCGAGCTGTCCAGGGTGTAACTCGCCCTCGCCCAGAGTCAGCTATGATGGGCGCCTGCCTCTCCATGATCCTAATTAGGATTAACCAGTTCAGAAAATGAATGATGTGGGGCAGTGGTGATCTAGTGGTATAAGGCGCCGGATCGCTGATCCAAAAGTTGGGGGTTCGAGTCCCACTCTCCACAAGGTTGTCACTGTCCTCCCAGTGCAGCTAACTGGGTTATCAAGGGCCGGCCATGTCTCTCACTGTCTATGGTGTGAGGCATGTAAAAGAACCATTGCTGACTTTCCACAAGAGTAGCTGCAAAGCCGTCAGCGTGTTTCCGCCCTGCGATGGCCTGGCGAGCTGTCCAGGGTGTACTCTGCCCTCGCCCTGAGTTGGCTGGGATGGGCACCAGCCTCCCCGCGACCCTAATTAGGATGAAGCGGTTACAGAAAATGAACTGATGAACTGAGAAAATGAATGAATGAATATTTTATGATTAACTTTTTTCTTTTCAAGATTGACAGGAGAGACCCTGCCTCCCTGCATGCATTTCACTGCTGTTCATAAAGTATTCTCGAATAAAAAAATAATTAAATATGCAACAAGTATCGCAGATTCTTAGGTATAATGTTTCCACTTGTATTTTAATTTAGTACTACCTGTACTCATAAGCATGATATCACTTGGACATTCATGCAGTCATTCATGTCTCCGTTATTGCATCATATTAAATCGTACTATTAAATCCAAGTTATGTTAATTCAATATAAAGATGCAATTGTTGTGATTTGGTTAATTATTGATAATACAAGCTGGGTCAAAAGTAGGTATTCATGACAGTAGTATACACACGGTTAAACAACTGTATACCTTCTTTTGGCCCACCCTCGACACAAGTACAGTAATTGGTCAGCTATGCAGCCAACATAACATCGACACGTTTCCGACAGACCCATTTGAGCTGAAAACCAGAACCCTTTTTAAGGGCCTGTCTCTCTTACAATCTCATCACTCATCATATCAGCAGTGGAATAGTGACATTGCTGTCACTCAGTGTCACTCCTCCAGAATGAGCACAGCCATTTTCACAACAGTGGCTATTTTTGTCAAAAAAATAAACAAGAGTCTACCAAGAAACAAACTTTCCCTTTTGGAGAATCCTACAGTTTTTTATAAGGAATTTATACTCATTCATATACGTGACCCATATTAAATCAGAAATTATTAAATAGTTTGTTCAAATTGAAATGAGATTTTCTCCAAAGTTGCATGTTTAAAAGGCTGAGAATTCCTGGCAGGCTTTGGTTAGTCACTCCAAAACTAGATACTTGTGTTATCATTTTGAATCTTATATTATCAGCGAAACAATGGTACCTATAACTCAACCCGACTAATTTCAGACTCTATACGATTTTGGTGTGATGACTCACATTTCAGATTCAGAGCTCTTAGTTGGTGCTAATAGTAAGTCGTAGTAAGTGCTAATTGGGCAAATGTATGGTTGTTTTATTTTGTGTAATTATTATTTGCTTCCAGAAATTTCATAAGTCTTTCCCAAGAAGATAAACCAGATCATCATCATAGTCCTGAGAATCACGTCTCACACACTGAGCCTGTTACATACTGCACAGCAAAACAGTCAATAAAGCTTTACTTCAGCCATAGAGTGAAATGGGATTTGAATTGAAATAAAAACAACACAAAAATAAACCACCAATTAAAAATCCAAAATTTTAAATTTTGATAGGTATGTTTTGAGCTTAAGCCTTTTACTTCATCTTTTTATATAAAAAAGGGCACCCAACTTATGTTTACACACACACACACACACACACACACACACACACACACACACACACACACACACACACAGATACACACACACACACGTGTATATATTATCTTCTTCTTCTTCTCCTTTCGGCTTTTCCCTTATTCAGGGGTTGCCACAGCAAATCATCTGATTTGCACATTTGATTTGGCATAGGTTTTATGTCGGATGCCCTTCCTGACACAACTATATATATATATATATATATATATATATATATATATATATATATATATATATATATATATATATATATACACATACACATATATACATACATACATATATATACATATATATATACATATACATACATATATATATATATATATATATATATATATATATAGATATACATATATATATATATATACATATATATATATATATATATATATATATATATATATATATATATATATATATATATATATATATATATATATATATAGTCTGTATTATGTCTTCATTCCCCTCATCAAATTTATGGGACATTACATACTTTGATTTATGATAGGATTCTGCTAATTGAGCTTTGTGTAATAACTAAGTCATGATGTCTTGCAGCAGTAATAGATCTTGAGAGTAAAAAAACAAACATACATCTAAAATATGAACTTGTCAGTTCCTAATCAATTCGTCATTATTTCATAGTCCTGCATAATTAGTCTTGCACTCCATAATTACACCACACTGGATATGGTCCACATCGACTCCACACCAGTCTAGAGCACCGTTTGTAAACCTGCAGATAAAAATAAATACGTTTCTCTGTGATTTTTTCTTCATGTTAAAAAAAAAGCAGAAACGGTAATACAGTATTTGATGCCTAATGATAAGAAGACTTTTAAAAGAAATGACCTACAGGATAAAAAAAAAATATATCAAAAAATTCCAGTCATTTTGAATAAAAAATTATATTAGGCAATGTTGCCCCTCACTGTATGGTCCTGGGTTTGAGTCCTTTGCTCAGCGAGGGTGTTTCTGTTTTCATGTTTCCCCCCGTACTTGCTTGGGTTTCTCCAGTTTCCAAAGACATGCACATTAGACTAATTGTCTGTTCCAATGTGTGAGTGTGAGTCGAATGTTTGTCGTGGTGAGCTAACAGAGGCTCAAGCCTCCCTTCAACCCTAGAATTACAGTTTTGGCAAAAGAATGATTGAATGAAGCGTCTGGACTCTTACATACAGTCCAGAATTCACCGAGGCCAATAAAGTAAAATAGGCCAACATTAAGCTAGTCTGCAGAAATTCACCCAACAGTCCAAAAAAATCCACTGCGCTATAAAAGTCCTAGAAAGCTGAACTAGTTGGCAGACAATAAAATTCCATCCCAAGTATAAACTGTTTGGGTTTTTTTCTCACATTGAACATGGAGAGAAGACACAGTGATAATAACCAATGGAACATTCACCAAGGACAAGTTTTAAACTGTGTAAAATCCCTGTGTCCAGTGAAGAGTGTTCCAACTTTACTTCCTCACTTATTGGTGTGAGGTGGATGTGCAAACAACTTTGTGACGTTACCACCTATTAATTTCAGATAACTCCAAATAAATTAAAACTTGTGCAGCTTATTCATGTTTATGTACAAGGACATGCATATAAGGTACACTTGACCGTATGATGGACTGGCAGGCTGCTCAGGATGTGCCTTGCCTTTACCCAGCATTGGCTGCAATGGGCTCCAGCCTCCACAAATCTAGTTGAATTAAGTGGTTTGGCAAAATAATAAATGAATGAAGGTTCTTAAAATCAAATGCTTTATTCCAACTGCTGGTGCTTTCCATGGAACAAGTGTAGAATGAATCTAACTGTTGTGCCACTTCAAATTTCAAGAATTTTTTTACTCCAGTCAGCAGCTGTTTGCGCTTGAGACTTGTTCAGCTTTACTGATTCAAGAACTTTCTAACTTGGTGATATATGTCCTCACAATTCTGAGTATTAAGCTACTCTTGTCTTCCTCTGTCATATCAGCCTTGGAGCAATCCAAAATTACTTCGAAATCATTCTATTTTAAAGACCCTTAATCCTATTCTGAATATATTCGCTGTCATGTTGTTTGCCTTTCAGCTCAGCTCCCTCTTCACCACAACGGACCTTAAGAGGCTCCATTTTACAGCAGTGGCTGCACTGATCCGCCTGTGGATCTCCCGTGCCATGCTTCCCTCACTCGTGAACAAGACCCCGATATACTTTAACTCCTTCACTTGGGGCAGGACCTCATTCCAGACCCAGAGGGTGCACTCCACCATTTTCTGGCAAAGAACGATGGTCTTAGACCGGTGGTTCTTAACCTGGGTTCGATCGAACCCTAGTGGTTCGGTGAGTCAGTCTCAGGGGTTCGGTGGAGGTCAAGACACACACCCGACTCATATTCATGACGACACTCCCCGCTTGGCCATCACTGGCTGCAGGTGATCACGCTACATTGCTTGGCCAATCTGTGCTGCAGGAAATTTGGTGTGCTCAGTAGTCGAATTGTGACTGTTGTGGTGGTACTTTGTGTGATTTCTTTCTTAATGTTTTAATCCATACTACGTTGAGTAAAAAAAGAAAGAGGTTGGACGAATATGTAAAACACGTATTCACATATACAGTATAACGGAACATGATACTCGTCAGCGTTCTATATGCATGATTTGTGAAGTAAGATCAACTTTTGTTCTTTGAACACGGTGATGTTAATGCACGGTTCATTTTGGTGCCCCAGTAAAAACATATACCTATGTCTTGAATTTGAAAAAAAAAAAATCCTATTTTATTTTTCACTAAAGAAGGGTTCGGTGAATAAGCATATGGAACTGGTGGGGTTCAGTACCTCCAACAGGGTTAAGAACCACTGTCTTCGACATTGAGGTGTGGATTCTTAACCCGGCTGCATCACACTCAGCTGCAAATCACTCCAACAAGAGCTGAAGGTCCCTGGTCTAATGAAGCCAAAAGGACAATGCCATCTGCGCAAATCAGAGACGAGATCCTATGACCACCAAACAAGAACCCCCTCAGCTGGACCTGGAAATGCCGCCCATAAAAAAATTATGAACAGAGTGACAGTCCTCTGGTTTCCTCTCACAGTCCAAAAACATGCAGAGTAGGCAGCTGGCTGTTCCAAATCAACCCATATGTGTGAATGTAAATAGTTTTGTGTGTGTGTTTCCCTGTGAGCTGTCCAGAGTGTGCGCCGTCCTTGCCCAGAGTTGACCGAGATGGGCGCCATCCTCCAGGTGATCCTAATTAATATTACCATAAGCATCTTAGAAAATGAATGAATAAATAAAAATTCTGAACAGAATCAGTGATAAACGACAGACTTGGAGGAGTGTGAGCCTCACCGGGAACAAATTCCACCTGTTGTTACCAATGTAGACCAAGCTCTGGCTCCGGTGATACAGAGACTGAATGGTCCATAACAACAGGTCTGGTGTACCATATCTCTGAAGCAAACCCTACAAGATAGCCTGAGGGACCAATAATACATATTAATTAATACCCCATTTCACTGGAGCGCGGTATGCAATGATCGTGGCGGAAAGGCGCGAAACGCACTCTGCGGAGAAGCTTCGGCATTTTTACATAGAAAATAGGTCAAAAACCTACGGAAAATTGTACCTTCGGAACACCTTCGGAACATTCACGGTACAATGCAGGAATACAGTGCGGATCGCAAAAGAAGACTTTCAGATCGGTCACGGAATGTTCACGGAAAGCAATGAACACTCGTGGAACAACTACAGCACTACTCCATTTTAGAAGGAAGAGCTACGGAATGATTGCGGAACAGGCAGAATGAAGGCGGAACCTTCATGTTCAATATGGACTGACTAAGAAATGACTGAGGAATACCCGGCGTAACCACGTTTCAACAAGGAAAAATTGGCACAGATCAAAGGATTTGCTCCTGATTCCACCTATAAATACGTAGATTCGACCAAAGAAGCTCATTCTCTCATTCATACTATATGTTTGTAATTTATAATATGTTTATAATGCACAATAAATTTGAAAATTTAACATATGTTTGTAACTTACCATATGTTTATAATGTGCAATATGTTTAGAATTTACAATAAATGTAAAATTTAACATATGTTAATATATTTCATATCAATAATGTCAATACGTTCCTTTTATGTGCACCTCAATGAATCATTCCAGACTAAAAACCATGCGCACAAGTCCAAACCATAGTGATTATAACTTTAAAACTTTATTACATGAACAGGAAAACAGAAAAAAATAAAGTGAATGAACTGGAATAAGTTATAGTGGAAGTGACCTCCTTGAGTGTTCCGCAAGCCTTCTGTGTTATCCGCAACCATTCCGTAAACCTTCCGTGAGAACATTCTCAAAAGCACGTTCGCGGAAGATTTGGGCCTGCCAGAAGCGGCGGAATACATTCGGAATCATACAGAAGGACACGGAAGATGCTGGAACGACTGAGGAACGTTGGAGGATGACGACATTTTTTTCTTCCGCAAGTCTGCCGCGCTCCAGTGAAATGGGGCTATACTATTCCAAAAAAAAACCTGAGCAAGAACATATAACTAAATAATAAATAAGAAACAATTGGTCAATAAAAAGACAAACAAAAAATGCAAATAGGAAACAAACACTGAAACTCTTATACAGGGTTTATTCCCTCCTCATATAGACATTAAGATTTGCAGACTATAGATGTTATTGAGAACTCACTTTATTGAGAGCTACAGATGAATGTAATATTTAAATTCGTTAGAAATAACTCATATACAGTACGACAAGCCCCAAGCCCATCTACCCCAAGTCCGCCATAGACAGCATCCTGACCTACTGCTCTACAGGGTGGTTTATCAGCTCTACTGCAGGAGAGTGTAAGGATGGTAGAGAAGGTAATGGGAACTACACTACCACTTCCTCAGTGACATTTACACTGACAGGCTTCAGAGGAAAGCTCGTGGAATTATCAGGGACTCCACACACCCTGGACACGCCCTTTTCTCCCCTCTCCCCTCAGAAAAAATGTACAGGACATTAAAAACAAAAAACTAATAGACTCAAGAACAGATTTTACCCAAAAACTGTTAAATATGTAACACCACCACCACCACCACCACACACTGACTGAATAATCATCATTCAGACCATCTTCCTTAACAGTGCAGTCATTGTGTTTCAGTGCAATACTCATGTTTAGAGCAGGTCTCGAACATCATAACATTTTAACACCATGTACTTTATAATTAAAAGCTTTATTTCTTACCTGGTGTGTATCATACACCTTTGGCAATATCATTCACCCTTCTGTGTACGTGTGAATATGTGTGAATATAAGTATCATCTCATAACGTGTATATAGTTGAATAGATGTACAGCTGCATAATAGCAGTGCGTTCAAAAAAGCAATTAAAGCTCAAATTCCTTATAATCGCTTTTATCGAGACACCCAAAAGCACTGGGAACAGGATACATCCGAAATCAAAACACGAAGAAAAATATATCAAATTTGTGTTATTCCTTTAAATAAACCGAAGAAAAGTGAATAGTCGACTGTTCAAAAATTAGCAGTGTCTGCATTCATAACAACCTCAAACACTCACTATATAAACTGAAGGATGTTGTAAGGTTTCCTTTGAATCCCTGAACTAATATTTATTTGTATAAACACTGTTTCTGAGAACTGCTGCACATCTGTGTTGCACAGAGTCAACCAACCTGTGGCACCTGTGAGCAGGTGTTCCAGCCCAGAATAATTGGACTACATTCCACAGTTCTTCGGTATTTATTGGTTTTGCCTCAGAAGCTGCATTTTTGATGTCACCCCACAAATTTTCTATTGGATTAAGGTCCAGGATCGGGCCGGTCGCTCCATAACATTAATCTTGTTGGTCTGGAACCGAGATGTTGCCCAGTTACTGGTGTGTTTGAAGGGAGGTTCTTCTTTTCCTTTCAGCTGTTCCCTTTTTCTCAACGGTCGCCACAGCGAATCATCGCATGTTTGATATGGCATGGGTTTTTACGTCGGATGCCCTTCCTGACACAACCCTTTAGCAAGAGGCAGAAACACGCTGACGGCTTTGCAGCCACTGTTTACGAAAGTCAGCAATGGTTCTTTTACATGAACGTCTCACCATAGACAGTGAGAGACACGGCCGGCCTTTGATAACCCAGTTAGCTGCACTTGGGGTCGGTGACAACCCTGTGGAGAGTGGGACTCAAACCCCCCACCTTAGGATCAGCGATCCAGCGCCCTTTACCAGCAGGCTAACACTGCCCTGAGGTTGTCTTGTTGAAAGAACCATTTCAAGGGCATTTCCTCTTCAGCATAAGACAGCAGGAACCTCTTCAGATATTCAGATGTATCATAACTGATCCATGATCCCTGGGATGCGATAAATAAGCTCGACAATGTAGTTTGAGAAACAGGCCCATATCATGATGTTTGCTTCACTGTCTGCACAGTGTATTGTGGCTTGAATTCAGTGTTTGGAGGTCATTTGACAATCTACCTCCCACAACTAGAACCTAAAAAGAACAATCTTACTTTGATCAGTCCACAAAATGGTGCTCCATTTTCTTTAGGCCAGTCAAATTGGCAAAATTTGGCACATGACTTTTTTCAATAGTGGGACTTTATAAGGACTTTTTGCCGATACCTCAGCTTCACATAGGCATCTTCTAATTGTAACAGGACTCACAGGTAACACGAGACCTTCTTTAGTCTTCCTGGAGCTGATTGATTGATGGATGGATCGATGATGGAACCTCCCATTTTCCTCAGAATTTTAGAGAGAAATGCTCTATAACCAGCATGTACAACATTTGCTACCGTCCTTCCTTAAATAAGGGCAAAGACTGTTTTTCAAAGAATGAATAACTTAATGAATGAATGACACTAACTGAACTTCACACTGCTATTATTTTGAACACAAAGCTTTCAAATAGTGATTCAATTCCACTGAATCCGCAGCATGCAGGTCATGACTGTTGCCATGTAAAAACATAATTTCTTCCAGAAACAGTGATTGATCAAATTGATGTATTATTTTGAACACAACTGTATACATGTACTAGTATATATGTCTCTATGTGTATATACAAGTATGTGTGTATACAGGGATCATTCATGTTCCGTGGTTACTTGGGACAAATATCCGCCCCCCCCCGGCAACTGTCGGATTCCGCGATCTAGGATCGACCCCCCCTGACTGGTGTATATGTACATGCATATGTGTATATACAGTAATATCAATAAATACATATTCAATGCTATAAATGCTTATAACAAGAATTAAACATGAAAAAATAATGCATAAGGTGTAAATAAAATACAAATACAGACTCTCCCATTACGATCATTCGTTTTATGTAATTTTTCGATTTTAAGTTAAAAAAAAAGTCAAATTTTGAGTTTACCGTGCTCTCTGTAGTATGAGATGTACCTACGTAGTACGCTGATGTAATGATGCAATGAAGTAATGACTCTGTGTCCATTGTTTACAAACAACAGACTGCACATGCCCCTCCTTCTTCCCAGATCATTGTGTGTTACTCTTGTGTTAAGACGTCGTCTCTGTGATCTTTGTGTTGACACTGTTTTGCGGACTTTTGTAACCCTAATCAAATATGGTTGTTCACAAGCATAAGCCTACTAGTGATGGTGGTAATCAGAAAAAGCGGCAAGCCATCTCGTTAGAAACGAAGATGGCTATTGTCAAGAAAATCAATGCTGCTGAAAAACACATGAATGTTGCACGTTTATTCCAAATGGCTCCGTGGACCATCGGGACCATTTACAAGCAGAAAGATCGCATCATAGAGATTGTTAAAGGTTATATTTGATACTGTATTTGATATTTGATGAGTGAATTTGACTAAAATCTATTTGAAATTATTTTGCTTGAATTTCATTTATTTGAAATTAATGTTGATATTATTTTACAATGTTATCTTTATAATAATTGTGGACAGTGGTGGTCTAGTGGATGGGGCACTGGCTCACTGATCCTAAGGATGGGGGTTCGAGTCCCCACAAGGTTGTCACTGTGCCCCCAGTGCGGCTAACTGGGTTATCAAAGGCGGGCCATGTCTCTCACTGTCTATGGTGAGAGGCATGTAAAAGAACCATTGCTGACTTTCGTAAAGAATAGGCTGCAAAGCCGTCAGTGTGTTTCTGTCCCTTGCTAAAAAAGTGACAGGAAGGGCATCCAACGTAAAAACCTATTCCAAGTCAAACGTGCGAAGTGGCGACTCCCGAGAAAAGGGAAAAAGCCGAAAGGAAGAAATAAATGTTTATAATAATTGATTTCGGGGTGTTTTATGAGATACGGTAATGGTATTTATGAATGTATAGTACAGTATGAATGTCATACGTCACTGGAAAATACAGTAACAACTTATATATTTTTTTCACCTTATGTTTGGCCGTCCGGAACCGAACTAAAACGTAAGTTGGGGAGTGTCTGTGCACACACATATACAGACACATGCACGCACAATGTAAGTAGTTTTGATGGGAGGTTTTGGGTTGTTGGTTTTTTTTGTGTGTGTTTGTTTAGGGGTTTTTTTTTTTGCATAATTGGCCTTGTTTTTGTGGCATTTTCCTTAACTTTCCCTATTTTCTTCCTTAATTTCCTTCTTTTTTAATTAGATGAATATTAAAAAAAAAAAAAAACTCGATGCACTGAAGCCACATGAATTGAAGCGCGAAGTAGCGAGGGACCCGTGTATATGTGTACGTAGGTATATGCACATGTATAGCTGGGTGTAGTTCTATAGTTGTCTTTTGTGCATTTTTATAATTGCTGCTAAACAGATTTGCATTGCTCATGCAACAGTTTACAATAAAGATCTCCTTATAGTTACTTTTAGTTTCATATACATCAATATAAACAAGCTAAAGAGTCAGACCAGAATGAAACTGAAAGACTTATAAATGTTCAAATTGAACATACATTATCCTTGATGATGTTTTAAAATGTTCTTTTGACATTTCATGATTAAAGAGTGAAGCATCAACAGGATCAATTATGATTCTGTGCAATGAAGCCTGAACTAGTTCTGCTTTATAGGAAACGTTTTGCAAATGGTTGTGATGATGCTGAGCCTCTACCCACCATGCAAAACCTACTTGACACTCATTGTTGCACTTCCACCCTAAACGCATGTGCATTCATACAGTTTATTCCCTCTGTTTCCCCATATTAATTCTATCATATTTGTTTCCCATTGATAACTAATTTTGTTTTCCATGATCTCGAGTTATTCTTATCATTATCTTGGGATAACAAATAATGTTTTCCTGAAATAAAAGGATAATTTTTTTCAAGATATCAAGATTAGAACATTTTGTTTCTCCGTGACAGTCACAAAATTAATATGAGATTTCAAAATAAAAAAACAGTGTGACCTATAACAATAGGTTATCTGCAGAACTTCATTCAGTATAGCAATATCAGAGGAGCAGGAGAATATCAATTACCGTGTCACATTTCTCTTCAATTAAGGCCTGGCACAGGCTGAAATAGCTTTTTCATGGGAAAATGAATCAAATACACTTTATGAATGCAGACCTGCTTAGGCAGTGCTGGTAGCACCATTCAGCCGGACTATTCCGAAGATTCAGCAGCCACATGGCTGGACAGCAGTGAAGAATAACTTGCCATTGCTATAATAGGATAATTGCTGCATGTTCTCATCCTTAATACTAGTACAACCCAGTACCTGTATTCCCCATAGTAATGTCAATGCTAATACTTTTTTTTTTTCCATGAGACAGTCTACTATGCCCTACTGGTAGAGGAGACTGAAGGTTATCCCACGCATAAGGATGAAATTCTGGCACAGTCCAGGCTCTCCTTTCCTCTGGCGGACAAGTAAAACAAGAATCCGAGCCCAGGAGAGCAGCCGTGAAACCCATCGGCCATGGCTGTGGCCCTGCTATGTGCTCAGGCCACAATGGACACTGGTCTGAGAGAGAGAGTAGTCAGGGTCAGAGAATCTATATCAACCCAGCCCAGTCAGGGATTTACAGAACAGGACAGAAAAGGAAATCTCTCCTCATCTTTCCTTCAGGATCAATTAATGTCCATCAAATCCCAGGAGTTCACCAGCCAGACCACCTAAACATTGTTTGATCGAACGCTGCAGATAGATTGGGAGTATCAGTTTGGCGGGCAGGGAAACTACTTCCTGGTAAAGAACAGTGTGTTATACTATTACACAGATTGGTATGGACTTCTGTTGGTTCCCCTGTCAAAGGAGGAGACTCACATGCACTCTGACCTCCAGTCTCACCTGAGGAGGCCTGGCCCGACCTTACCAGGAGAGAACTGCAAATTCTGCTAGCATTGTCCCCAGTGTCAGGGCCATGGCCCTGCACATTACTTGCCCATTAAGAAGGTCCTCTACATCAAGTGGGTAAAGATCTTATAATTCCATGTGTGTCCTGGTAAGGCTGGATGCAACTTGGTACCTAAAAGCTGCATCTCTCGACAAGGGTTCTTCCAACAGAAATTGGTCCTTCTCATAATATGAGATTCATAAGATCCTACTAATAGACCAAGGAATATACTGCTAACAGACAACAGTATGTACGCCAGATAAACATATCTAAATTAATGACAATGCATATTGATAATGCATAATAATAATAATAAACACTGCATAATGATACTGCAGATGAAGCTGATGTGAGCATCATTTTACCATGTATCAGATTGATGGCCTGTCAGTGCATTCAGCAGACCCTGAATAACATTGAAAGATCTTTAGATGAAGAAGGGTAAAACTGTGACTTGCTCCTGCCCTATAACCTCTTCGTAGTTAGGGAGACCCGTTGGCATCTATAGGGATCGTCTCATTGAAACTCGGATTAAACAGGAGGTCATAAAGCCTGCTCCAGTTCGTAGCTTCCTACTCAGCAGCATAGACACAACAACATTGTCAGTTCTTTGAAACAAACATTTATTGCTTGAGCACATCTGAGCTCACTGATGTGTTCATGTCACAGTCATACCGCTAAAAAATATCAATTTTATTTTCATAAAAATATTTATATGCTTGTTTTGGCATCAAACAATGATAATATTACCATAGGAACAACAAAACCTATGATACTGTCACTTCCGCTATTTATTAACTTCTTGTATTTTAACCAGAACAAATTAATTTACTTGCAAATTTACAACAATATGATCGGAGGTTTTGGGTTGTTTTTTGTTTTGTGCTTGTTTAAGTTTTTTTTTTTTTTTTTTTGCATGATTGGCCTTGTTTTTGTTGTATTTTTCTTAACTTTTCCCCCTATTCTTCCTTAATTTCCTTATTTTTTAATTTGTTGAATAATAAAATTGAAAAAAAAAAAATGATTGCACTGAAGCCGCATGAATTGAAGCGCGAAGTAGCGAGGTATCCCTGTACTTGGTCTGCAGCATTGTTTAGTGCAGGGATGTCCAATCTTATCCGCAAAAGTGTGGGTGCAGGTTTTCATTTCAACCAAGACGTAGCCACACGTTCCACCTGTTTCCATTACTGAAACAAAAATAAAAATGCTAGCATGCACATTAGGGTTTCCATTTGGCAGCAGGTGGCAGCCATCTTGGTGAGACCACCTTGTTTAAATATTCAAAATGGAGCTGATGAAAACCAACACGGTTCAAAAACCCAGGAGAATTTTTTTGCTGCTGATGGTCAGAATACATGGTGCCATGTATTCACCTGGTCAACAGCACACATGCACCTGTCCACATAATATAAATAAAAAAAAGTGACTCATCTTAAAAGGAGCATTCTTCTTTTGCTCCATGATCCAGTTATGCCTATTGAAGATGTTCTTGGGGGTAGAAAGGGGTCAACAATAACCAGTTTGAGACTATGCAACTCCATAAGCAGATGTTCTGACATCCTGTCGCTGTGTTTTTTCATCAATTTATGTGAAAGTAGGTCTTATGTGGAACTGAGGACCCTATCACAAATTATCCTTCCAACACGTGAATTGTGAGTAATCCTATTACCCCCACTACTACTAATACTAATAATAATAAAATCATTGGAATGCCTTCGCCCACATTTGGCTGAGATGGGCACTCCCGGTCTCCAGTTTCCTACGACATTGCAATTAATTGTTCTTTTTCGGCTACTTGCACATTACCTGTTAATCGGCTATTCCAAACTGCCTGTCGGTGTTAATGGTGTGTGTATTGGCCCTGCAAGTCTGCCAAGCTGTTCAACCAGTTTTGGCTGAAATACCAAATAAGATTTAGTGGTTTGGAAAATGAGTGAGTGAATAAGAGTATAACAATAACAATAATAACAATAATAATAATAATAATAATAATAATAATAATAATAATAATAATTCATTCATTTTCTGAACCGGTTAATCCTAATTAGTGTTGTGGGAAGGCTGGCGCCCATCTCACTTGACTCTGTTTGAGGGCAGAGTACACCCTGGACACCTTTCCAGGCCACCGCAGGGCAGAAACATACTGATGGCTATGAAGCTCCATTTGTCAAAAGTCAGCAATGGTTCTTTTACATGAACTTCACACCATAGCCAGTGAGAGACCTGGCTGGCCTTTGATAACCCAGTTAGCTGCACTGGGCGGGACAGTGACAACCCATTGAGAGTGGAGCTTGAACCCTCAACCTTGGGATCAGTGAGCCAGCACCTTACCATCGCTGCCCTTATTATTATTATTGTTGTTGTTGTTGTTGTTTAATTGATTTATTAATTCCCAGTTCAGAACCCTTAGGAAGCACATGTGTGTCCTATTATGGTTGAACAAAATAAACTTGTGGCCTTATGCTGTGTCCTTCATAGAAATAACATTCTGAACACTTAAACGTTCGAGGTAAACAGATTCCTGTTGCTGTGGCCAGGATGTAAATTATCCATCATGTGTTTATTTTGTTATGATTTATAATGCTTATTGTAACTTTATTTCTTTGTTTTATGCATTTATAAATCTATCATCAACACACTGCTCTTAACCACCTGTAGATAAAACAAACAGTACATAACAGAGAGGCATCTCTGTGGGATGCGGATGAAAATCCCATCATAAGATGAACAAACCCACCCCAAGTCCTGTTTTTACTCAGCGTGTCGTCTCAGACTGTTTAACATAACAGGTAACCATGTGGTTGCAGAAAGAGTGAATCACACATTCAAAATAAGAACTTCCTTGCTATGATTTCTGCATCTTTTCCCACAAAACAGCTTGTGTTCAATACAAGCAGCGGAGACACTTATATTCAACATCATTATACTGCATAGAAAACCTGACAAATTGCGTTCATTTACAGCTCAAAATAACTCAAGAAAACCTCACAGTATGTCCAGTAGTCTGTGTCGTGATCCAAAGTTATCAGCGTTTTTCCCATGTCAGATATTTGCCAATAATATTGAAGCATTTACCATTGTGGACAGTGATGGTCTAGTGGTATAGGGCGCTGGATCGCTGATCCAAAGGTTGGGGGTTCGAGTCCCACTCTCCACAAGGTTGTCACTGTCCCCCCCCCCAGTGCGGCTAACTGGGTTATCAAAGGCGGGCCATGTCTGTCACTGTCTATGGTGAGAGGCATGTAAAAGAACCATTGCTGACTTTCGTAAAGAGTCGCTGCAAAGTCGTCAGCGTGTTTCTGTCCCTTGCTAAAAGGGTTGTGACAGGAAGGGCATCCGACGTAAAAACCTCTGCCAAATCAAACGTGCGAATCAGAGGATTCGCTGTGGTGACTTCCGAGTAAAAGGGAAAAAGCCGAAAGGAAGACAGACATTGAAGCATTTAGCATTGGCTTTGTTTGTTTGTTAGTTTTTCTTTCCTAAAATAAAAATGTTACATCAATAAAGCTGCCGTAATGCTGCAATTACATCGTTATAAAAACTCAAATGCTCCTTATAAATGTCTCGGGCCTGTATTCTCTCGGTGTGAACCTTCGGGTCTCAATGTAGGAAAAAAATGAGAAGAATGTAATTTTATGTTTTGAGTTAAACGACTACGTTTCCACTTTCAGACATTCACGCAATCACATGGATAGAAATGTACATTTTACATTTATTAATTGCTTAACAAGTGAACGTTAGACGTATGTTTATGGTTAATGATAACGCACAGACTTTACAAAACCAATGTCAGAAGCACTTACTGATAATCAGCCAAAAAGTACAACAAGTACAACGGATCTGTTGACTCCACTTGCTGGAGTTGTAATTTCTAACTAGTAGTAAAGCTCTTAAATAAAAACGCCAAATAAATAAATGAATAAATGAACAATTCACTCAATTTCTTCTGAATGTGAAGAATTTCATTTGCAAAATCAGAAACATTTTCTGGCACTTTTTCACTTACCATCATAGCTTGCTTCCAAAAGTCCAAACTGTTCCAGAACCTTTACAAAAAGAACAATTACCACCAGCACAGCGATCATCTCTAACCCCTCCAAGTTCATGGCGCTGAGTAAGTCATGTCATGGTGTGAACACCGCTCTGGATGCAGAACACTGTGCTGTGAACTACATGTGGAGACTTTGTCTCCTCACATCCTCAGTGAAGACAGAGAAGAGGAGGAGAAGAGGAAAGATGGGGAGGGGCAGAGCTGGAAAAGGGGCAGTGACAACAAGGTGGAGTGATAAGCAAGACAAAACAAAACAGATAAAAGTAAGGGGGACAACAGAAGGTGATAAGGGAGCTTTGGATTGGTATTAGACAGGAAGAATTGATTTTTTTTTTCCTTTTTTCTCTGTTATAATCTACAATAAAGAGAATGTTCCTGTCGAATTTATCTTTTCCCAGCGGACACACAGAGAATTAGATAATGCTTTAGTCCATCTCATGAGACCTGGTGTCAGGCTATATACAGTGTGTATAGCCCTGAAGCGCTGCACACCTCAGGACACTGTCACATTAAGAATCTGTTACCAAGGAAACTGGTCCTGAAACAAATACAGTAAGGATGCTAGACACGATCATGCTAGGCATGATGACTGCTCCCGAAATATTGCACTACATTTCATGTCAAACTCACTAACATGTTGCATCCCTGTGGGAATCCCAACTAATAGGAAGTGCAACAATTGCAGTAAAACAAAGTCGATGCGTTTTCTTAATTGTTGCAGCCATACTTGCGTGTTCACCTCTCTCTCTCTCTCTCTCTCTCTCTCTCTCTCTCTCTCTCTCTCTCTCTCACACACCCAGAAGGCTGATGGAATTGTTTAAAGGACAGATTATAATCACACAAATCTATTGGGTTTGATTATGGCAACAGTCTGTTCGTTCTCTGCTAATGAAGCTGGACTAAATGCAATTAAATGAGCAGCCACCTCACCTGATTGCCTGCAAGGTCAAGCAGTCACACACGAATAATTAATCAGTTTTTTGTAAAGTAAGCACTGAAAATGTTCACAACATTACAGACGCTCCCCGACTTACGTTTTAGTTCGGTTCCGGACGGCCGAACGTAAGGTGAAAAAAAAAAACGTTAGTTGTTACTGTATGTTCCAGTGACGTCATGTTCATACTGTACTATACATTCATAAATACCATTACCGTATCTCATAAAACACCCCGAAATCAATTATTATAAACATAATGTTGTAAAATAATGTCAAATATATCAAATAATATCAACATTAATTTCAAATAAATTAAATTCAAGCAAAATAATTTGTAATAGATAAATTTTAATCAAATTCACTCATCACATATCAAATACAGTATCAAATATAACCTTTAATATTCTTTATGATGAGATCTTTCTGCTTGTAAATGGTTCCGATGGTCGACGGAGCCATTTGGAAAAAAAACATGCAACATTCACATGTTTTTCACCAGCATCAATTTTCATGATAATAGCCATCTTCGTTTCTAACGAGATGGCTTGCCACTTTTTCTGATTACCACTATCACTAGTAGGCTTATGCTTTTGACCAACCATATTTGCTTAGGGTTACAAAAGTCCACAAAACAGTGTAAACACAAAGATCACAGAGACAAAATCTTAACACAAGGGTAACACACGCTGTGAAATGGGAAGAAGGAGGGGCACGTTCAGTCTGTCATTTGTAAACAATGGATGCAGCTTCATATCGAAGTAGCGTATTATGTCAGCGTACTATGTAGGTACGTCTTGTACAACAGAAAGCATGCTAAACTTTTTTTTTTTTTAAACGTAAAATCTAAAAATATGTAAAACAAATGAACAAAGCGGGGAGTGTCATAAGCATTTCAGGTACTAGAAGGAAAAAACAAATCTGATAGTACACATGCTACATTGGACAAAAACTTAAATTACGCACCAAGGACATTAAAAAATGTTCAAGGCTCGCGATTCCCAATGGCTCACCCACCACCTCCCCCAAAAAGGTGAGATTACTCCTCATTACACGTCCTTCAATCTTCAGATACAGGGCGTCAGTTTCAAACAACAACACATACCTTTGGTCCATTTTTAAGCCTCTGAATGTTGAGATGAGTTTTTCCTGTTTGGTTTATGATGGAGCACAAATAAACATGATGAGCTTATCAAGTCGGCCAATTATACAAAAAAAAAAATAATAATAAAATACCCTTTACATCATGCAGAGATTCTAATAAATGATATTCGCAATGCTGCTTTTTTTCACACGTTCTTCCTCCAGCAAATTTTCTCATCAATCATGTGCAATTGGGAAGACAAGCAGGGATTAAAGATTAGCTCAACCAGGGTTTTGATTGCCATCATCAAAAGCTCCTGTTGGATTCAATTATCATCTCTATGGTTTAGTCATCCACAAGTGCCTGCTAAGCGCACATTGTTTTTTATATAAAGAACATTCTTTGTGTAGCTGCCCATAAGTTTAATAATAACACAGCTCACTATATCAAGAAAAAGAAATATTTATACTAAACACAATGTCTTGGTCTGATAGTTCACATTTTATCACATAACACAGGTACGGAAAAAAAAAACCTCAACATATCACAACACACACACACACACACACACACACACACACACACACACACACACACACACACACACACACACACAACCTGTCAGGTCCTGAGTGATTGCACCATGCAGCACCACAAAACCTGCCATCAGGGTCCTTATCTATATTCAGAGTGAGCCCAGCTGCCACAAATACAATTATAACAGATACCTCCATAATCACAGTCACCAAAAGTCTACTATTTTTGCCAAGGCCATTGTTTGTTCTAATAAAATAATTATTGATAAAAAAAAAAAAAAGTGAGTTTTGAAATTGCTTTTAATAAAACTTAAAATCTCTGACAAATCAGTTCGGCAATTTCAAATTGCACTGATTACCTAATATTAGCACACATATGCATTATGTAAAGCCAGTACTTGTCTTTTATTCATTCATCCATTCAAACATATGATTCCCACTAGGGCAGTGCTCCTCAATTATTTTCTGTGGCGCCCCCTCTAGGAAGAAAAAACAACCCACCACTACCACTACCACTACCACTACTACCGCCCCGCGTGCGACTATAAATATTATTATTTGTCTATAAAATTGTTATTAGTACACCTCTGCATAGCATTGTATCTTTATTAACATTATAAACAAAAAAGAAACATAGTTCAACTCACAAAAGAGAAAAACTTCATGAACATTGTTTTTTAATCTGTAATAGAAAAGGTTTAAAGTGCACCAATGTGTCTGAAATAAAAAAATATATATTCATCTTATTTAAACTCATTCAACTTATTTATGTCTTAATATCGCCGTCTCTCGCCACCTTTCTTTTCGTTCCTGTTAGAAATTTTCCGTGTTGTTTCTTGAGGGGTTGTTTACTGCGCTTCATATTGTTTTCCCGTGCGAAAAACCGCTACACCATAGCGTGACAATGAGAGCGCCACTGCCAACTACTGGAGTGGAGATGCAATTACACTTAATTCTTGTACACTATTCCAGAAAAGCGTGTTCCCCAGGGTCATACGCACCCCCCATCCCCCCGGCATCATACCGCACCCCCATCCCCACTATTTGAGAAGCATTACACTAGCGACACATGGAGGCCGGAACCTATTTCAGTCGACTCTGGGCAAAGACAGCTCACCAATCCATTGCAGTGCAACACATTCACACTCACACCAGGTGCAATGGCCAATTAAACTACTGTTAATGTCTTTAGACTGTGGGAGGAAATTGGAGCGCCTGGAGAACATGCAAACTCCACACAGAAACGTTCTTGCTGAGTCTGGAGCAAAAAAAACAGTACCTTCTTGTTGTGAGGCAGATGTGCTAACCACTATGCCGCCCTAATTATCTCATCACAACATGGTTGTGTTTATTTTAACATATTTTACACCCCGACACAAATCTGTCCAAACAGATACATGAAGGGGGAGATTCATCAAAATTCTAAATTCTCAGTAAAATCTCAGAACTGTGTGCTGTTGTTATCAAAGTTCGTTCACAGGATAAACAAACTCAAAACTAAGGATTCTCCATATTCATCCCATATTTGGGTGAGTTAACTTTGATTATTACGGTTTCCATCCACAATCCTAATAAGTGGTACCTCTACTTACGAAATTAATCCGTTCCGAGGGCGAGCTCGTGAGTGGAAATGTTCGTAGGATGAAACAAAAATTCCCATAGAAAATTCCCCCTCCCGAGGGCAGTGGTGGCCTAGTGGTATAAGGCGCTGGAGCACTGATCCAAAGGTTGGGGGTTCGAATCCCACCCTCCACAAGATTGTCACTGTCCCCCCAGTACAGCTAACATGGTTATCAAAGGCCGGCCATGTCTCTCACTGTCTATGGTGAGACATTCATGTCAAAGAACCATTGCTGACTTTCAGCAAGAGGAGCTGCATAGCCGTCAGCATGTTTCCGCCCTGCGATGGCCTGGCGAGCTGTGCAGGGTGTAATCTGCCCTCACCCGGAGTTGGCTGGGATGGGCGCTAGCCTCCCTGCAACCCTAATTAGGATTAAGCGGTTTCAGAAAACATCATCACAATAATAACACATGTACAGTAACATTAATACCACTGTACTGTAATTAACAATAAATAATAATAAAACAAGAATAAACAATAAGTCGATAAAGCTGGTGGACCAGCTTTATAAGTGTGATTGCGCATCCTCGACACTACATGGCAGTGGCGCTCTCACTGCTATCTCATGTAGAGGATGGCATTGCGAGCGCTACTGCCTTCTAGTAGAGAGGATGCGCAATCACACTTATAAAACTGACAGTGGCGCTCTCACTGTGTTTTCTATGGTGTAGGGGGAAAAGCACTGAGCAAACGATATGGAGTGCAGTAAACACTATTCACAGTTGCGCATAGACAGTGGATGAATTTGTTAAATGTAACTACCTAATTATTATTTAATTAATTTAACAGCTATTATATGTACAGTGAGCATAAACATTCAACGGGATAACAATATTTCCTCGCAGCATTTCTTCCATCCATCAATTAACTGCACTTTTCATCAGCATCAGAGGGAAAGGAGAAGAAGCAAAGCCCAGCTGACTTCAAACAGGTCACCAGTCTATTACAGGGAAATCTCTCATGTTCGCTTCAGTTACTAAAGATTATCCATTCATTCATTTTCTGAACCGCTTGATCCGAATTAGGGTTGCAGAGAGGCTGGCGCCCATCTCAGCTGACTATGGGCAAGGGAGAGTACACCCTGGACAGCTCACCAAGCCATCTCAGGGCAGAAACACGCTGACGGCTATGCAGCCTACACTTGACAAAAGTCAGCAACAGGATCTTTTATAGCCGTTTCACCATACGGACTGTGAGAGACATCACCGGCCATTGATAATCCAATTAGCTTCACTGGGGGAAGAGGGGGGGGC
Organism: Plotosus lineatus; assembly: GCA_024760905.1. Lineage (NCBI taxonomy): Eukaryota > Metazoa > Chordata > Actinopteri > Siluriformes > Plotosidae > Plotosus > Plotosus lineatus. The sequence goes on along the minus strand of CM045745.1, from coordinate 13,487,075 downwards.
GCGCGGGGGGCAGTAGGGCTTGAACTCCCCAGTTTTAGGATTGGTAATCCAGCACCTTACCACCGGACCACCACTGTCCTTCAGCAGGGATTAGAAAATATAAATTATTTCATTCTATGTTTCTTTTTTCTGTCACTCTTTTTTTCAGATAGCACTTTCTTCCCAGTCTGTTATGCTGCCTGTGACTCAGCATGAGTCACATGCAGTCAGTGTTACTTCATCATAAAATAGATAAACTTGTTGGTCTGTCAGGTTCAATATGCAAATGCAGGCCATATAAGATGAGTTTATGAGGGAATGGGGTAAACATATAGGGGTGGGGAACATTCTAACACACATAATAATATAATTTGGATTTCCTGATGATGCTAAAAGTGAACTGTTTGTGGTGTGTGTTGTTTTTAACCACCTAATTTTTAGCACAGAGTTTCAAAAAAGGCGACAAATTCTGAATGGTGCTATTCATTATCAAATCATATCCAGTAATGTTCTGGAATGAATTCAGTCATTACGAATAAAAGAAAAACAACATCAATTTATTTTACAAACTATGTTTTGACTCAAATCTCAACACAACCATTTCGACAGACATGGCCCTGGTATTTATTCAGACTTCATTCGGTGTCTTAATTATCACTGAATGTCTAATATTTGATAAATGTGTCACTAAGCATGTGGAGTTAGTGGTGTTAACTGTAATTAACATGCTCAATTTGTTACCATGTTTATGCAAATGTCATTTATGCAATTAATGAATGCATGCGCTTCTATTATCTGTAAAATGAGCTCATGATTCAAAAATACATTGTGTTCAAAAGCAACAAACTGTTATGAATAACACACAATTACCATAAATGAAACCACTTAATTTAATGAGTTTAAAACATCCTCAAATTTCAATATTCAAATCTGTGTTTGTTTTATATAAGCTGGTTCATTTCTTTACAAATCATTCCATCAAAATCTGTTTTTTTTTTCCATTTTTCCAATCGCTTCCAGTGTGTCCTCTGAGCAAACTCTTGAAGGAGCTTGCATGGCTAGACAAGGCTCTGCTGCCCTCAACTGGACAATTTTTTTCTCACTGAGCAGAAACTGTAGTTTCACTGTAGTGAGAGTAAATTAAAAGAAGCATAAGCACCATAACTGCTTTCCTATAAAAAAAAATATATACATATATATATATATATATATATATGAAAAAAAATATATATAATACATCTGTGTGTGTGTGTGTGTGTGTGTGTATTTATATTTTATTTACAGCTTATGCATTATTTTTGAATGTTTAAATGTTATTATAAGCATTTCTAGCATTGAATATGTATTTATTGATATTGTATACGCATAGACATGTATGTATGTCAGTCAGCGGGGGGTTGATCCTACTTCGCAAATCATGCAGATAGGAAGCTGACTAGCATCACGTTCCGTTATACTAGTCCTTCTCAAAAAATTAGCATATTGTGATAAAGTTCATTATTTTCTGTAATGGACTGATAAAAATTAAACTTTCATATATTTTAGATTCATTGCACACCAACTGAAATATTTCAGGTCTTTTAATGTTTTAATACTGATGATTCTGGCATACAGCTCATGAAAACCCAAAATTCCTATCTCAAAAAATTAGCATATTTCATCTGACCAATAAAAAAATGTTTTTAATACAAAAAAAGTCAACCTTAAAATAATTATGTTCAGTTATGCACTCAATACTTGGTCGGGAAACAATCAGCCTGTGGCACTGCTGAGGCCAGGATGCTTCGATAGCGGCCTTGAGCTCATCCACAGTGTTGGGTCTGGTGTCTCTCAACTTTCTCTCCACAATATCCCACAGATTCTCTATGGGCTTCAGGTCAGGAGAGTTGGCAGGCCAATTGAGCACAGTAATACCATGGTCAGTAAACCATTTAGCAGTGGGTTTGGCACTGTGAGCAGGTGCCAGGTCGTGCTGAAAAATGAAAATCTTCATCTCCATAAAGCTTTTGAGCAGATGGAAGCATGAAGTGCTCCAAAATCTCCTGATATCTAGCTGCATTGACCCTGCCCTTGATAACACACAGTGGACCAACACCAGCAGCTGACATGGCACCCCAGACCATCACTGACTGTGGGTACTTGACACTGGACTTCAGGCATTTTGGCATTTCCTTCTCCCCAGTCTTCCTCCAGACTCTGGCACCTTGATTTCCGAATGACATGCAAAATTTGCTTTCACCCGAAAAAAGTACTTTGGACCACTGAGCAACAGTCCAGTGCTGCTTCTCTGTAGCCCAGGTCAGGCGCTTCTGCCGCTGCTTCTGGTTCAAAAGTGGCTTGACCTGGGGAATGCGGCACCTGTAGCCCAGTCCACTGCTTCCACAGGTCCCCCAAGGTCTGGAATCGGCCCTTCTCCACAATCTTCCTCAGGGTCCGGTCACCTCTTCTGGTTGTGCAGCGTTTTGTGCCACACTTGTTCCTTCCCACAGACGTCCCACTGAGGTGGCTTGATAGAGCACTCTGGGAACAGCCTATTCGCTCAGAGATTTCTTTCTGTGTCTTACCCTCTTGCTTGAGGGTGTCAATGATGGCCTTCTGGACAGCAGTCAGGTCGGCAGTCTTACCCACCTGATTGTGGTTTTGAGTAATGAACCAGGCTGGGAGTTTTTAAAAGCCTCGGGAATCTTTTGCAGGGGTTTAGAGTTAATTGGTTGATTCAGATGATTAGGTTAATAGCTCGTTTAGACTACCTGAACATGATATGCTAATTTTTTGAGATAGGAATTTTGGGTTTTCATGAGCTGTATGCCAAAATCATCAGTATTAAAACAATAAAAGACCTGAAATATTTCAGTTGGTGTGCAATGAATCTAAAATATATGAAAGTTTAATTTTTATCAGTACATTACAGAAAATAATGAACTTTATCACAATATGCTAATTTTTTGAGAAGGACTAGTATATGTTAATCCATGTTGTACATATTCGTCCGACCACTTTCTTTTTTTGCTCAACATAGTAAGGATTAAAATGTTCAGAAAGAAATCACACGACATACAATCACGACAGCCACAAATCGACTACTGAGCGCACCAAATTTCCTGCAGCACAGATTGGCGAAGCAATGTAGCAGGATAACCTGCAGCCAGTGATGGCCAAGTGGGGCGTGTCATCATGAATCTGAGTCGGGTGTGGGTTTTGACCTCCGCCGAACCTCTGAGACTGACTCACCGAACCCCTAGGGTTCGATCGAACCCACGATAAGAACCACTGTTAGACTGTGCAATATATTTATCACTCATTTCTCTTTTATACGAATATTTTGTATGTGGATTCATTAATTGTCTGTTTATTATTCCTCCTCTGATTTTATTATTCCTGCTCTGAGCCATTGCATCAAAATTTAAATTTTGAAGTAAATCTAAATGTTAACGTCTGTCTAAGTCTAAATAAAGAGAATGGAAAGAAGCTTTAGTCAGGAAGGAGATCAAGAACCTTGAGTGCCAATCAGAGTTCGTCTGTGGAAATGAGAGAACCAAGTAAAACAGCAACGATGTTATCAGAAGGTCATCAATCAGGTATGGGATGGCATGCTACAATTTACATGTGGGCAATTTTACGTCCTTGGTCCAACTGTAACTTTCTTTCAAAAGTTTAACATAATGTGTCTGAAAAATAGGGGCTGGTCAGGTAAGCTGGTAAAAATGTTCGTAAAACCTGGGCAAGTTAAAGAGACAAAACCAAGAAGTTAGAAAAAACCCACCTGCCTAATTCTGAATAAATAAACCTGCATATCATTTCTTCATGTGGCCTGGAAGTAGCCCGGTGGTAAGGCGCTGGATTACCGATCCCAAGGTTTGGGGCTCAAGCCTCACTGTCAACGGTTGTCACTGCTGTCCCCCAGTGCAGCCAACTAGGTTATCAAAGGCCAGCCATGTCTCTTACCGCCGATGATGTGAGGCTGTAAAAGAAGCTGCTGATTTTCATCAAGAGTGCAGCACCCTTTCTGAACCAAGGCACACTTTTATCTTTGAAAAAATCTTGAGGCACACCACCAGCTGAAAATGTGAAAAATTGAAACTCTGTTGCCTATATTAACAATTTAAAGTCATTCTCGCCAAATTTTCTGTATTTGATTCCTACACAGGAGGGCAGTGGTGGTCTAGTGGTATAAGGCGCAGGATCACTGATCCAAAGGTTTAGGGTTCGAGTCCCACTCTCCACAAGGTTGTCACTGTCCCCCCCAGTACAGCTAACTGGGTTATCAAAGGCCGGCCATGTCTCTCACTGTCTGTGGTGAGAGGCGTGTAAAAGAACCATTGCTGACTTTCGTAAAGAGCAGCTGCAAAGCCGTCAGTGTGTTTCTGTCCCTTGCTAACAGGTTGTGTCAGGGAGGGCTTCTTCTTCTTCTTTTTTTTTTCTCTTCAGCTTTTCCCTCCAGGGGTCGCCACAGCGAATCATCTGCCTCCATCTCACCCTATCCTCTGCATCTTCTTCTGTTACACCAACTAACTTCATGTCTGCCTTCACCACATCCACAAATCTTCTGTTTGGTCTTCCTCCAAGCCTTCTGCCTGGTAGTTCCAACCTCAGCATCCTACTACCAATATACTCACTGTCTCTCCTCTGTACATGTCCAAACCATCTCAATCCAGCCTCTCTGAATTTGTCTCCAAAACCTCTTACATGTGCTGTCCCTCTGATGTACTCATTCCTGATACTATCCATCCTCGTTACTCCCAAAGAGAACCTCAATATTTTCATCTCTGCTACCTTCAGCTCTGCCTCCTGTCTTTTCCTCAGTGCCACTGTTTCTAAACCGTACAATATCGCTGGCCTCAACACTGTCTTGTACACTTTTCCTTTCATTCTTGCCAATACCCTCCTATCACACATCACGCCGGACACTTTTCTCCAACCATTCCAACCTGCCTGCACACACTTCTTCACCTCTTTTCCACACTCTCAATTGCTCTGGATTGTTGAGCCGAAGTACTTAAAATCCTCCACCTTCCTTATCTCTGCTCCCTGTAACCTCACCGTTCCTTGTCGTGAACACACATGTATTCTGTCTTACTGAGGCTAACCTTCATTCCCCTCCTTTCCAGGGCATACCTCCACCTCTCTAGATTTTCCTGCACTTGTTCTCTGCTCTCACTACAGATCACAATGTCATCTGCAAACATCATAGTCCATGGAGAATCTTGTCTCACCTCAGCTGCCAGCCTGTCCATCACCATAGTGAACAAGAAGGGACTCAGAGCTGACTCTTGATGCAGTCCCACCTCCACCTTGATTTCTTCTGTCACACCGACAGCACACCTCACCACTGTCTTACATCTCTCATACATGCCCTGCACCACTCTAACATAATTCTCTGTCACTCCAGACTTCCTCATGCAATACCACAGTTCCTCTCTCGGCACCCTGTCATATGCTTTCTCCAGATCCACAAAAGCACAATGCAGCTCCTTCTGATCTTCTCTGTACTTCACTATGAACATTCTCAAAGCAAACACTGCATCTGTGGTGCTCTTTCTTGGCATGAAACCAAGGGCATCTGACATAAAAACCTATGCCAAATCAAATGTGCGAATCATTCGCTGTGGCGACCCTTGATAAAGAGAAAAGGCCAAAAGGAAATCTCTCATCTAAACACAAACAAAAAAGTATTTTTTAATTGTTCATATTTCTGCTGACTCAATGCGAAACCTGGGCCTGTTTGGATGAACACAGAGCTGATATCCTGGCAGAAATCGAAGAAAGACACACACGAAGCTCTTCCTCAACAACTCTCAGTCTCTCTCTGTTTTTTTTGTTGTTGTTTGTTTGTTTTTATGGCAGTCAGGCTTGAAAAGCTCACCTCACACAGATATGTCATGGAAAATGGCAGGAATGTCAAAATAGCTTTGTTTGCCAGAATGAGGAACTCTTTGGCAGTTGCCAACCAAAAACTGTCCAAAGGTAGATCAGCAAAAGTTAACTTTAAACCATGACTGTCTCAGTTCAGTTAGTTCCTCCTGATCCTGGAAAGTCATGTCCTCTGCAACTGATACCGAGCTGTAAAAAACAGTGCGTAATAATCACGTCTGGATTTCTTCCCTTCATTCGGCTAACAAAGCCTTTGATGCACCCGACCATCGCTGCAGGTCCATCAGTGCAGACACCCATGCAGTCTTCCTACTTAAGTCCTCCTTTTTCAAGGTATTCTGATGTGACTCGGAAAATTTCCTCTCCTGATGTTTTTTCTGGCAATACCTTGCAGAACAGGAAGTTTTCTCTGATTACGTCTCCAGCCACAAAACACACATTGGCCAATAGTTGAGCATGTCTACTAATATCAGTAGACTCATACAGTTGCAATGCAAATTTCTTACTGATCCAGATCTTTTCCAAAACAACACTTTCGATGTCGGCAAACATATCATCAATACATCTCGAAATTGTGTTATCTCAGAGAGAGACTTTGGCTATTTCTTCAGACCAGTGGTCCCCAACCTTTTTGTAACCAGGGACCGGTTAACACTTGACAAGTTTACCGCGGACTGAGGGGGGGGGGGGTTAATCATAGATTGTCTGGACTGTAAATATAACATTTATATAAAATATTTATTATTGTTGGTATTATTATTAACAATAACAACAACAATAATAATAATAATAATAATACTAAGCACTCCATGAATGTCTGGGTCAGAACTTTGTCCAGAGTCCAGTTCGGAATTGGCATTTTTCCTTTTCAAAAACTTTTTCATCATGGTCACTGTTGTGTCTTGCTAATCACCGCCACCATCCACACATTACAGTACTAAATCTCTTGTTTCACAGTAAAAGGTGGGCAACAACTAACTACCTGCTGCCACCTACAGGCGAAGAGTATTTATTACATTATTTTTAGACCAATTAGGTGAAATTGGATAATTTCCCATGGCACACCTGACTATATCTCATGGAACAGTGGTGTGCCACGGCATAGTAATTGAAAAACACTGGCTTAGCAGACTGTCCAAGGGAGCACTCTGCCGTCACTCACAGTCAGCTGAGATGGGCGCCAGCCTCCTCACAAGATAATTAGAATAAAGAACCTCAGAAAATGAATGAACACTCTGAACTTTTACTATGTGGGGCTTATAAATGAAATATAACATTCTTTCTCTTCTGTATACATGATACTACGTTATTTTGTCGGTTATTTTTTTGAAACCCGACTACAGACTGTAGTGCTTTGAAATGTGCAGGAAACTTCCATCAAGGGAAATGTTCTTTCCATCATTGATTGTGATGAGAAAAAAAAATCAGTAAAATACTATAAAATTTATTGAATTTTAAACATTAAAAATACTGCCTTGTGTCTCATTTTATGTAATCAATGCATATAGTTATATGATGAGAAATAATTCTTACTCTTCTGACACACTTTTACTGTTCTTCATGTCTAAACATTCAGAAAATTCAGAAAGAATATCGTATGCATATTTTGATAGAAACAATATGAAAATCATATTTTTAATTTTTGAATCCTGGGATACACTTTTGTCATTAATACTGCAAAACTGTCCATCATGCACTTGAGTTGGTGGTATTCAACAGATCTCCCAGAAATGTTCCACTTCCATATAAACCACTGTTTACATCCACAGCAGTATTTAACCTCTTAATTTTTTTAAAGATATACTTTTTAACAAAGTTCTAAAAAGACTGTTTTACAGTAGCCATGTTTTATAACTAATTTAACCATGTGCCTAATACGTAGTGTGAACAGCAGCTTATTTGTGACGTGGTGGTTAGCTTATGCACGTCACGACAGTAAGGTCTGAGTTCAGGTTCCTGGTTGAAATGTTTCTGTGGGAGATTACATGTTCTGCCTGTGTTTGCATGGGGTTCCTCCCATAGTCCAAAGACATGCGCATCAGTCTAATTGGCTGCTACAAATTGCGCCCAGGTGTGAGTGTGAATGGTTGTGTGTGGTTGTTGGCCCCTTGATGGACAAGCAAGACTGTGTCAGCAAAGATGGGCTCAGCCTCCCTGCAACCATAATAGGAGTAAGCAGTTTGAGAAATAATGATGATGGTGATGACTTTTATTTAACGTATCAATAGATTTTGGTTGAGCAGGAAAACATTAATAATGGCAAAACCTCAAAGGAAATTAGGTTGAGAGACTGTCATACTGGGTGAGGCAGACACGAAAAGCAAATATCATTAATCTGGATTCAGTACTGTTTCCTGCATAAATAAATCTCAGAAACCATGCAAAATATCTGAAACTAGCTGTATTAATGATCCAGGAACTGGCAAAAGGAAGACAAAAAAATGTATTGATACTTGCTCTTCTTTATTTACAGACAGACGTTGCTTCACAAAATTCCACTTCATATCCCTCCGATGCTCCCAATATCAGCAGTGGCCTGGTGGTAAGATCACGGAGCCCAAGGTTGGGGTTCAAGCCCCACTCTCAACCCCCACACACACACACACACACACACACACACCTATCAAAGGCCAGCCATGCTTGCACAACCTTAAATTTTATTACATTTCCCAGATGGCATTGCCTGAGATGCCATTATGCTACTGTGACAAATATAGCCACATGGTCTTGAGAAAACCCCCGTAACTTAACACAGTGCACCACGGCGTCCAGAAATGCACCCTGAAACATACATCAAATGTATACAGCAACACCACCACCACCACCACCACATAGTTGGACTTAGAAATGGAATTGTGTGTTGTAGTCAGACGATTCCGCATTTGAGCTTGTTTTTCCCCCAGAAAATATTAATGGAGTTCTCCATGTCAAAACTCAAAACTACCATCCAGGCCATAGATGCCACATGAAAACTAAAACTGAAAATGGATTGTTGAGCATGTTACTTATTATTTTTATTTATTTGTTGCCAGATTTGCTTAGCAGCCATGGCATAGTTTAAATTACCCAAATGTGGAACAAAAATGTAGCCTGTCCTCTAAACTGCTCCGCCTCACAAGAAAAGATACACAGACTAAGAAAAGATGTGCCTGGATGCTGACACAATGGGCTGCTATGTGTGCTCGTTGCAATAGTTTTCTTTTTGCTATTTGGTGTAATACTAGATGTTAAGAACTCTAGGGAGTAAGTAGGTCAATGAGTATACTGCTCGATTGACGGCACATAAAAAAGCAAAATCAATGGATTATTGACTTGACAAGAACTTTCAAATAATCTTATCAACACACACACACACACACACACACACACACACACACACACACACACACAGAGAGAGAGAGAGAGAGAGAGAGAGAGAGAGAGAGAGCGCGCGAGAGAGAGACTCAATACTAATCTGGTTATGGGTATTCCTATCCAAGCCAATATTGGGCTAGGTGGGACAGACCCTGAACAGGTGGCCAGACCAATGGCCAACACACACACACACACACACACACACACACACAACATTTACACTCACACCTACTGGCTATTTGGAACACCCAATTAGGCTAATGTGCGTGCCACATGTAAAAATATGTTTTTTTATAGGTCAGCATAGTTCACATTGGCTTTAGATTATGGTTGCCGAAGCAGGACACAGTGGGTTTCATAAGCTTATTCCCAGTGCACAACAATATCGTGTTGTGAGGTGCATGCATAAAATAGTGTGCAATCACTACCCTGCACTGAGTGACAGCTGCTCACCCTGCGGTGGGCACGAGTGCTTGTGTGTGTTCTGTTTGCCCTGATATCAGTGCAAACACCAGAAGGACTCGGATGAAACAGGAGCCAGCAGCACAGTCCAATTGTTGGGTGACCAGGGAAACAAATTCAATTAGCGGGAAAAGCAAAAGGAGTGCAAGTGGGTCTGCCATAAGAGAACTACGCACCTTCTGCCACTACTCCACAAATAAGCAGTGTGGGCTCCTCCCACCTACATAGTCACTTTTGGACTGAAACTGAAGAAATGAAGCACAAATGCAAAGTGAGACACAACCTCGCTAAGAGCTCTTAATAAGGGTACGACTGCAGCCCCTGTAGTATCCTTCAAACGCATCATGTGTTTGCCTCTATGTATTATGCCAGAGTAATTCTGATACATAAGAGGCACCACTGAAACACAGGAGCTCTTCAGAAAGCTCTGTGTAGGCGGATGAGAGGATGGCGCCACAATCATCAGAGTGGCACCAAAACATCACGCTCAGGGTTGTTTGAAAGCAAGTACACATTATTTATGAAAGATCACTGGATACACTTTGATGAGATTCCAACTCAAAAATTCTTTAGAGTTTTTGCACTAAAGGCATTATACTGCAGATACAGAGATACACATATTGATTTTGGGTTGGGTTTTTATAGTTACACAAGAGCACACACACAAACACACACACACACACACACACACACACACACACACAAACAGGCGATGGGCAGCCACACTACAGTACCAAGAGAACACTTGGGGGTCAGGGGCCTTGTTCAAGGGCACTTCAGCCATGAAGGTGTAAGAAGGGAGAGGCGAGATGACGGGAGTCACACATTTTTCCTGCTGGCACCGGAATTGTGCCAGAAAACGTTCAGTCCCAAATCCATTTATCTAACCAAGACAACACACAGACAGGCAAACACACACACACACACACTTGCACGCAGAATGAAAATCCATGTCACAGGACCTTGTGTGTTGCTCATGTGAAAGGTAACAATTCCATGACCTCTGATCGTATATGAGCTCACAACTAGCGGGACATTAGCCAATCGGATTATTAGTCAGACACGGTCGACAAGAGTAGAATAACTGTTTTAAGTTGCCACTCTTGGGCTCTTTACCATCAACTGCCAAATGCTGTAAACAGTAAAAAGACATCACTAACCTGATCACGTCACTGTTTTTGGTAATTTACTCGCAGGTGTAGTAGAGCAATAGAATCCGATAGACCAAATAGTCATGACCTGTATGCTGCAGATTCTGTATAATTGAAACACTAATTGAAAGGGGCGTGTTCAAAATAATAGCAATGCGGAGTTCAATTAATGACATCATTAATTTTTTGAAAAACAGGAGCCAATCATTGCCCTTATGTAAGGAAGGAAGGCAGTAAATATAGTACATGCTGGTTATAGAACATTTCTCGATGATATTCTGAAAAAAAAAAGGGTCATTCCAGACATTGTTCAGAAGAACATACCTCGATTAAAAAGACTGGAGAGGGGGAAACATATAAAGAAGTGCAGAAAATGATCGGTTGCTCAGTTAAAATTATACCAAATGCTTTAAAATAGCAACCAAAAACTTTGTCAAAGATGACAAGGAAGGAAGTAAAAAACTACAATTCGAATGAATCAAACAAAAGCCAAAATACCAAGGAATCAACAATCAGCTCCAAGAAAATTAAAGAAAGTCTACATTAATTTTTTAGTCCTGATACAATTAGATACCAGGGATCATGGATCAGTTTGAATCCATAAGAATATTGAAGAGTTTGCTGAACAGGAAACGCCCTTCAAATGGGTTCCATACTGGAACAGGACCCCAAACACACCAGTAAACGAGTAAACTCTAAATTCCAGACCAAAAAGATTAACGTTATATATCGGCCCGATTCCGGGCCTTAATCTTATAGAAACCTTGTGAGGTCACATTAAAAATGTAGTGTCTGAGGCAAAACCAAAATATACCGAAGAACCGTGGAATGCAGTCCAATCATCCTGAGCTGGAAAACCTGCTCACAGGTGCCAGAAGTTGTTTGATTCCACAGCACAGATGTGCAGCAGGTTTCAGAAACAGTGTTTATACAAATAAATATTAGTTCAGTGATTCAAAGGGGAAACAAATCTCAAAAAAAAAAAAAAATTAGCTTATATGGTGAATGTTTGAGTTTATAAAGAAGAATGCAGGCACTTCTGTTATTTTAAACAGTGTAAGACTCACTTATCTCTAATTTCATTAAAAGAATAACACATTTCATACAGTTTTCTTCATGTTTTGGTTTGGAGTAGAAAGTATAGTTTTTCCAATGCATTTGTGTGTTTGGAAATAAAAGATGTTTCCAGGGATTCCTCAGCTTCTGTAGTTGATGGAGATCGAGACCCCCCCCCCCCGCGATTTCCGCAAAGTAGGATCGAACCCCTGACTGACGTATACAGACATGTATATGTGTGTGTGTGTGTGTGTGTGTATAGATATAGATATATATATATATATATCCATCCATAAATACATATTCAACACTATAAATGCTGCTGATAACAATTAAACATTCAAAAATAATGCATAAGATGTAAATAAAAGATAAATACACTCACATACAACTGCCTCACATAAAACTGTAAGTAGCTTGTTGGGGGTTTGGGTTGTTTGTTTGTTTTTGTTTTGTTTGTTTGGTTGGTTTTTTTTGGATAACTGGCCTTGCTTTGCGGCATTTTCCTTAACCTTCTCCCTATTTTTCTTTAATTTCCTTTTTTTTTTTTTTAATGAATATTTTTGAAAAACCCGCAATGCACTGAAGCCAGAGAAACTGAAGCATGAAGTAGCGAGGGGTCACTGTATATATACTATACATACATATATATAATTTTCTGAGTAGATCCTTCCGTAGGAGAGTGGTCAATACTTTTTGGTAGAGCAAATAACAATAAAAATAAAAGGACAGGACAAAGACTTTCTACTGAAACTACATTTATCACTAATGAATCACTAGTGAAAAATGGAGTTTCAATACAAAGGCTTTCTCCTGTCCTTTTATTTTTATTGTACATACTATATAAATATATATATATATATATATATATATATATATATATATATATATATATATATATATATATTCAAAGCGCACTCCCTGCTTGACAGATCGGTGGTGCGGACTCAACTTTAACTTGTTTCCTTGAGTAATTGGAGGTCCAGATAAGCCACGTTTTGCTCACATTCGGCAGAGCTCACATTATTAAAAGCTCACATTATTAAATATTTACTGAATTAAACAACTTAAAAAAAAGAAAAATAAGCTGCAATGTGCTCTCTTGAAAGAGAGTTAAAAGAATGCCTCCTTTCATCTCTGACTGACTCTGTATGCAGTCTCTCTCTCTCTCTCTCTCTCTCTCACTCTCTCTCTCACACACACACACACACACACACACACACACACACACACATATATATATATATTGCCAATATATAGCCAATGGGAGAGCAAATCGCGCAATGAGTGAAATTTTGATTGGCACGTTTGAATTTTGAATGGAGCTTTTTTGTAGGAGGTTGTTTTCGTATCCCGGGGACTAAAACTTTGGAAAATGTTTTTCGTAAACTGGGATTTTCGTACCCAGGGGGATTCGTAAGTCGGGGGCTGACTGTATATAAATGGATCTCATCATGAAATTTCCAACTACAAACTTTTAACTTGAATAAATATTTAAATGTTCAAATTTATTGGTGAATCAATGTATCAAAATCTTTGTTGCATGTCTGGGAGATTATATCATATCAAACTATGTAGATATGGTGAACACAGTTTTTGCCATAATTTCAGTTTTGTGTGTTAACTCAATTTTGTGACACGAGAAAGACCTCATTATTTTCACATTCTGCTAAGCCTCTTCTGAGGTCTCCAGAGGTACAATAACCGTATCAACCAGAGAACAGGTGCATGCCCAATGAACCACGGAATGTTTGGATGTTCATAGCAAAATTGGTAAATAAGCACCAGACTTAAAATGGTATCGATGACATGCATAACGTTTCCTGTCCATGTTACATGGTGTATCTTGTGGTCCCACTGATCACCGATGGATTGGCATTTATTAACTTTAGATAATAAAGAGAAGCTGAACATGTGAAGCATCATCAATCGGCACAGTGTAACTAATTACACATTTATTATCTGAAGCTATTATTAGTGAATAGAAAGCTATGCATTCTGTCCATGTTACACTGACTTTTTGAGTTGTCCTACTGATAATTTGATGATGCTGCTTCACCAAGGAATATCATCCTGCATCTATCTTGTTTTCATGCACATTTGTGTAATACATTAAAAAATTGGGAAAAAAAGTAAAAGCAAAAGGTCAGTATCACATATTGAAGTACCAGTTTCATGACTACACCCAGATAGATAGATAGATGGATGGATGGATGGATGGATGGATGGATGGATGGATGGATGGATGGATGGATACATAGATAGATAGTAATTATTTGTAAATTAGAAAGTACAAATATCAACTCCAAAATTGCAAGTCAAAATCCTTATATCCACACATCCTCTAGAATAAGCTGAATCATAAGTCATGCCCCTTTTTGAGTTTTTGCCCAATCTGCATGAAACCCTGAATATAGAATCTTTAGAGCGACCTTACAAAAAGTCTTTAAAATATTTTTTCTATCTTGATAAATGTGTCAATAAATTATCAATGAAAAAAATCTTAGGACCGAGCATGCTAATAACAAGACATAGAAGATTCATGTTTGTGATGACACTGATGCTCTTGATTACATTTCATGGGCATAGGCCAGGAGGTCAAAGGTAAAGTCTGCGAAGCGATCAAAACACGGTTATTTTTTAACCACTGGTTAAGTAGAGTTAACCAACCGTTAAATTTAATGCTGCCGTTATCTTGTTGTTCAAAATGCGGTAACTTTAACCGAATATTAACTTGACGTTAAAGTTAACACATCTAAGGACCGCCGTTAAATTTTTAACATTGTGGTTTACTTGCAAGATGGCGTTCATGGCCAACGCTGCATTCATGATGCCGCATCAGCGGAGGTGGATTCTTATAAATATTATTAATATTACAGTTCAACCAAAACATTCTCAAATATATTTCAAACTACATCTGCAAGTACATGTGCTAAATACATTTACAAATTGAGCTAAAGTTATTTATCGATTCCAAGGCACAGACAAATATTCATACATATTTACAGCACAGACATACTATTTTTTATATATTTTATTATTTTTTATTTATTATATTTTTTATAGATGTTATTCAAATATATTTTATAAAAGTACTGAGCATTAGGCTGCAGATCCAGGCGGGATGGCTTATGATTATTTCAGCCATTCATTCTCTGTGCGTTAAAGATTGTGTTCTAACACATGTGCCGGAGCCGGAGGCGGTGCTAACAAACTGTGCTTTATTCTCACACTCGCACTTTGTTTGATTGACAGTGTTCAGCTGTTATTGCTTATTGATAATATTATGTTTGTTGATTGGTCAGCTCGGGCATGGACATGCGCAGTGCCCGTCACACATTAACTTTCGGTTTACTTCCTGATTCTAGTCATGCGAAACTTATCTCCGACTTTCTCTTCAATAACAGTCATTAAGTTTATTTATAAGATTGTGAATACATATAATTTCTTGTCGAGCCGAACTCAACTCCTGCTGTGTGTGTGTGTTGGGGGGTGGTGCACGTGCACCCTGTACACACACACACCCCCCCCCCACGCCCTTGATCAGCTGCCTTCTGATGTTTCAGCAGCTGATACCGGGTTGGGTAGTATTCATTGCAGACTTTGCAGATATGCAACACCGCATGTGGTTGGTGAATCGCGCATTGAGGGTTTCAAACGTACACGCACCAAAAAATCATAATAAAAATATTCACGCGGGGTGTACTCTGCCCTCGCCCGGAGTCGGCTGGGATGGGTGCCAGCCACCCCGCGACTCTAATTAGGATTAAGCGGTTATAGAAAATGAACTGAACTGAAGAACTATGGCAGGGCTGCACAGCAAGCAGGTCTTGGGCTTAAACCCCGGTGTGGGTGATGGTATTTCTTTGTGTGGTTGTGCAGTTCTCCCCGTGCTTGAATGGGTTTCCTGGTTTCCTTCTACAGTGTAAAGACATACAGATTAAGTAAATTGGCTAATTGCTCCTGCGTGTGAATGGTTGTGGTGCTGCCCTGTGACAGACTGGCAAGATGTTGAGGATGTACCTAACCTTTGACCACAGTTGGCTGACATAGGCTCCAGCCTTTTTATGAGCCTATTAGGATTAAGCAATTTGGCAAGTGATTGAATGGATGACTTATCTGAACCCTAGACTTTCCATGTGTTAATGTTTTCAATATTTATTCAATTAGACCAGAGTATCAACGACCCAGTAAATATGACAAACTGAAATATTCTATGATGATTGCTAATACTGTACCACACGTATCGAGACGTCAGACAGAGCTGAAGTAAACATACTTACAACAGCAAACTGTATGACTACTACAGTGGCTGCAATGGAAACTGGGCTCCCTTCATTTCTGCTTACAGTGCAAAGAACCGTCTGCTCTGTGATCTATTGCCTGTGAGAGGGACTGAGCTCGCCCATTCATTTTGCTCTCAACCTGTTCCATAAAACATCCATAAAATATAGGTTAAAAATGAGACACTAAATATAACCTTCCATATAGACACGAGTCTTAGAGATGATCAACGCAGAGAGCACGGCAATATTTTCTGCTTGAAAAAAAAATACATATCAAAAGTACAGTAGATCTTTCATTATTAGTGAATCCGGAGATGTTCATCAGTCTAATATTGACCTAATAACACTAATAATAATAATGATGATGATGATGATGATGATGATAATAATAATGGTATTATTAATAATAATAATGATACTGATAATAATAATAATAATAATAATAATAATAATAATAATGGTAGTAGTAATAATAATAATAATAATAATAGTAATAATAATGATGATGATGATGATGATGATAATAATAATAATAATAATAATGGTAGTAATAATAATAATAATAATAATAATAATAATAATAATAATAATAGGGAGAATAATAATCATTAGTCTGTGTTACTGTTTCCCAGCATGTTGACGAATAAATTAAATTGCAGGACAAGCAGAATACAAGTTTTTAAAAGTTAATCCTTTTGAGGTAGCCGATTATGGGTACTTAACAGTAAAGATAATTTATTTAGCTCTTATGCATGCTCAAGCTGGAAGTGACATTTTAGAGCCACTTACTGATGATAAAGCTTTGCAGTACAGCGGTGGCCAGCAATTTCGCATCACCAAATGTTTTACACTATATTTTATCTGTTTCACACCTCAACAGAAACTTACAGAAATGTTAAGTAACAGTACAATGATTTTAAAAAAACCTTTCTCAAATCTCCAGTGTTTCTCTGAATAACCTTGTGACATGATTGACAGGGAAGTATAAAGCTCGATTGAAGATGAGTTTATGTCTATATATTACTGACTGTACCAGGGTGGGCTGAAACGTTCATATGCTGACTAAGTAATGGCAGGGAAATGAAATGTTACACGAAGGAGATCCAAGTGCTGCAACAATGATGGAAGTGTAGACACCCCAAGGGAGTCTACGCTGAAAAATAAACCACATTTGTTGAAATGCAGCTTCTGTATCTTGGCCAGCTTATGAACTTTTCAGCCCACCCGCATATATACACAAAACCTTTGACCATGAGCAGGATAAAGCAGTTAATGAAAAGGATAAACATGTCCACAAACACCAGAGAAAGGATCTCAAAACAGCTCTAATTAGTACCTAATATTAATATTTATAGTTTATATGTATAGTACCTGTTTATCAGTGGCAAACATATTAATATAATCTGTATAATTACTGTATATATATTATATAAATAACAAACTATACGCTCTTTACAGACAAACATTCAAGAAACAGCTCTGAATAACCCACCTTTCCTTTTCCTCCTTTGTTTCTGGTGGACAGAGAAAATGACCATCAGTGCACCCATCCTGTCTCTCCGTATATGTGTCTTTTGTCACTGTGTCTGTTCTGTTGAATGTTCCGAATGTCCTGCAACAGTGTGTTTCCTCTCAAAGATCCCTGCACTTCTCACACTTTCCAAGAGACTGCCCTAACCAAGTCTTCGCTGACTTCACTCCCGCCTCCTCACTTAGTACGACCTTCTGGCGTAGACTTTAGCGGCATCTGATCCTCTCTATACTTTGGCAAGATGATGTTGATCAATTTTTCTCTCAACGAATTGCACATTGTTGGGGACGGGGGGACGGGGGGACGGTGTTAACTTTGGCCTGGCTGAGTAACTGGATAAATGAGCTGTGTGTGCTTTCTGCTACCTCCTACTGCGCTTCTCCCCTCTTTAACAGATGCTTCACAGGAGGAACAGGAAAGAGAGGAGGGAGGGCAGGAGAAAAGAGAGAGGGAGGAATGATAGAGAGTTAATAGCTACAAGCATATTGGCTGCTTTTAAATTGTCTACTAATTACACATATTATTCCAGTAAGACCATTTCAACAACCGAGTATAAGTCCCTCACACGAAGACAATGGTATCACATAAAGCAGCACCATTTATCATCTTCATGACAACAGCCTTCATTTGCAAATCTGTTGTGTGATTTTTTTTTTTTTTTTTCCACGACAGAAGGGAAAGGGTGTATTATGTAGCACAGTTGGTATAAGAGTGAGAAAATCTCTGGGATTTCTAACTAAAATGGCCCACAGAAAAGTTTTTTTAATCAAGACGGCCGTGATTTGGGGATGTATTTACTCCTGTTCAAAAATACTTTGGCTTCGTAAATACAATCCTGCAAAAACAAGGTGGTATGTAAACTTTCAGGGTCATATTCTTAGAAGAATAGAGAATGAGATGCAGCATGACATTCTCGCAAGGCTTTCCAATGAAACTTGTTTGTGTGCATGGGGTTCACAGAAAAAAAAAAGGTGACAAGTTAAATTAAATGCATCATTGCACCTTATCGGAATCCCAAGAAACACAACAGGTTAAATGTAATAGTGTATAAGGATCAATGTCTTAAATTATATCAAGAAAAACCAAGAACAAATAGAGCCTCGAAAAATGAAGCGCATCTTAAAGCAACCTAACCAATCATGAACTTCAAATAGGCTTATCCCCTCCCCCCACCACACACACACACACACACACACACACACACACACACATACACACAAACACACACGTGCGCGCGCGCGCACACAATAATTATACGACACAGTCCACCCACAGAGCAGACTACAAAACCAGCGAGTCTAGGCAAATTATGCAAAGAGCACCACGAAGTCCCAGTTTTTCACAGAGCAATTATTCCCAAGGACCCCAGACACACAGAATGAAAACAAAAGCTTTCTGCCACAGCTGTAATCATTCATCACTTCATCTGAATAATAATGGTAGAAATATGACAAGTTGAGTTCCCATAAATATTTTTACTGATATTTACTTTGAATTTTGCAGAGATTCAGGTTGTGCCTCTTGTTCAGTCATACAAAGGCACATGTTTTTTAATCATCATCATCATCATCATCATCTTCTGCTTAATCTGGGGTCAGGTCGTGGGGGCAGAAACCTAAGCAAAGAGGTCCAGATATTCCTCTCCCTAGCCACTTCCTCCAGCTCTTCAGGGGGGACACCGAGGTGTTCCCAGACAAGCCAAGAGACATAGTCCCTCCAGGTTGTTCTAGCTCTTCCCAGTTGGACTTGCTTGAAACACCACACCAGGGAGGTGTTCGGGAGGCCATTCTGACCAGATGCCCGAGCCACCTCAACTGGCTCCTCTCAATGCGGATGAGCAGCGGATCTACTCCCAGCTCTCACCTTATCTCTAAGGGAGAGCCTCGCCACCCGGCGAAGGAAGCTCATTTCAGCCGCTAGTATCCTCGATTTTGTTCTTTTGGTCACTACCCAAAGCTCGTGACCATAGGTGAGGGTTGGATCGTAGCTCGACTGGTAAATTGAGAGTTTTCCCTTGATGCCTAGCTCCTTCTTCACAACAACAAACCAGTACATGCTCCGTTTACCAGCAGAGGCTGCAGCGATCCGTCTGTCGATCTCCCGCTCAATCCTTCCCTCACTCATGAACGAGACTCCAAGATACTTAAACTCCACTTGGGGCAGGACCTCATTCCTGACCCAGAGGGTACATTTCACCCTTGTCCGACTGAGAACCATGGCCTCGGACTTGGAGGTGCTGATTTTCATCCCAACTGCTTCGCGTTCGACTGCGAATCGCTGCAATGAGAGCTGGAGGTCCCGACTTGATGAAGCCAAAAGGACAACATCATCCACAAAAAGCAGAGACAAAATCCAATGGCCACCAAACCAGAACTCCTCAACGCCTCCGCTGCACAGAGAAATTCTGTCCATAAAAGTTATGAATAGAATCTGTGAGGACAGCCTTGGAATTCAACCCTCACTGGAAACGAATTTGACCTGTTGTTACCAATATGGACCAAACTCTGGCTCTGATGATACAGCGATCGAATGGCCCGTAGCAACTGGTCCGGAACGCCGTACTTCCAGAGCACGCCACATAAGATATTCCAAGGGATACGGTAGAAAGCCTTCTCCAAATCCACAAAACACATGTGGACAGATTGGGCAAACTCCCATGCCCCTCCAAGATCCTATGTATAGAGTTGGTCAAGAGTGCTACGGCCAGGACGAAAACCACATTGTTCCTCCTGAATCCGAGGTTCGACTATTGGTCGGATCCTCCTCTCCAGTACCCCTGCATAAACCTTCCCAGGTAGGCTGAAGAGTGTGATTCCCCGATAATTGGAACACACCCTTCGGTCCCCCTTTTCAGGTAACAATATAAAACGTGCAATATAAAACAATGTGTGTCGAAAGATGAAGACATTTAATCAGATTAGGATTAATAGGCCAACTTTTTTTTTACATGTACAGGGATCACTCTCTACTTCACGCTTCAATTCATGGGGGCTTCAGTGCATTGCATTTTTTTTAAATATTCATCAAATTAAAAAATAAAGAAATTAAGGAGAAATAGGGGAAAACGTTAAGGAAAATGCTACAAAAACAAGGCCAATTATGCAAAAAAAAAAAACAAACAAAAATCAAAAAACAACCCAAAACCTCCCATCAAAACTACAGTACTTTTTAAAAGTACAGTAGAGTACATGTTTATGAGATGCACACCTGTGTGCGTGCGTGCTGGCACGCCCGACTGTATGTGTATTTGTTGATATTATATACACATATACATGTACGTGGCGGCACGGTGGATGCACATGCTACACCACTGTACATAAAATCACACACACACACACACACACGCACACACATACACACACACACACACACACACACACACACACACACACACACACACATACACACACAGTCTATAAATTAACTTAGGAACTGTAATGGAATAATGATTGAAAAAGACTTTAATACTAGAATGGTTTCAGATAATTATTTCTCTTCAGGCACTTCAGTGGAAACTGTCATTTTTTTCAGAAAATAAAGTCTTATTTCTTCAGAAGAGACATCAAACGTCATTACCTTTTCTAGTGCTTAGCCAGAGAAGACGCACAGCGTTTGAGTGGCATCGTACAGTTTAACTGGTAATTAAAACATAAGGGAGGCTCATTGAAAACTTGTGCGCGAATGAGTAAAAAGGGGCACTACATCATCTCAACCAATCAGCAGGAAGGAGGACAGCCATTGGCTGAATTTGAGTGAGTGTCAGTTGCTTGGCAGTCCGCGAATACTCAAACCGTGAGTGGAAAACTGTGAATAGTCAAGGGCCTACTGTACAGGGATCCCTTAAGAGCAGTGGTGGCCTGGTGGTATAGGGCGCTGGATCGCTGATCCTAAGGTTGGGGGTTCAAGTCCCACTCTCCACAAGGTTGTCACTGCTCCCAAACCCCCCCCACCCCCACCCCCCCCCCCCAGTGCAGCCAACTGTGTTATCAAAGACCGACCATATCGCTCACGGTATGGTATGGTGGGAGGCATGTAAAAGAACCATTCCTGGCTTTCATATCAAGTAGCCGCATAGCCGTCAGCATGTTTCTGTCCCTTGCTAAAGGGCTGTGTCAGGAAGGGCATCCAATGTAAAAATGTATGACAAATCAAAAATGCGAATCATTCGCTGTGGTGAGCCCTGATAAAGGGAAAAAGCCGAAATGAAATCTCTTTCATATACAGGGATCCCTCACTACTTTGCACTTCAATTCATGCAGCTTCAGTGCATCGTGCTTTTTTTTTTTTTTTTTTTTTTAAATATTCATCGTATTAAAAAAAACAAGGAAATTAAGAAAGAATAGGGGGAAAAGTTAAGGAAAATGCCGCAAAAACAAGACCAATTATACAAAAAAAAAAAAAAAAAAAACCCAAAAAAACGAAAAAAAACAACCCAAAAACCCCCCATCAAAACTACTTATATTTTCATGTGAGGTGCACAACTGAGTGTGCGCGCATGTTTGTATGTGTGTATATCTATATTTTATTTACATCTTACGCATTATTCTTGAATGTTTGTTATTATTAGAATTTATAGCATTGAATATGTATTTATTGATATTATATACACTATGTAAATACATCTACTCATGCAACTGGACACATCATCAGTGATGTTCCTGGAATCATTGGGTGTTTCGGGTGTTTCAACATCATACACCATCATTCAGGTGATCCAGCTAGGGCTGATCAGACCCCGGCTTGTGTCCAGTTGGCACACTAGCTACCATGACTCCATGGTTCTCTTCTCTTGAGCCAAAACCATCTTGAGGCCCTCTCTGCCGCTTTGGTGGTATTGCGGATGGCTCTTCTCCTCTGTTGCCTGACAATGCCTAGACAACCCAGAGCTTTGGCGAAGGACCGGGCCGCAAAGCCTCTGCAACCAATCTCTACTGGAAGGCATTTCACCCTCCATCCTGATTATTGACAGTGTTTCACCAGTCCCGTGTACTTGGAAAGCTTCCTCTCAAAGGCTTCTTCCAGGCGGTCTTCCCACGGGACAGTCAACTCCAGCAGCGTCACTTGCTTGGTGGCCTCTGAGACAAGGACAATGTCAGGATGGATGGTGGTGACCGCAATATGGCTAGGGAGCTTCAACTGGTGTTCAAGATCCACTAACAGCTGCCAGTCTCTTGCAGAGGTTAGAATGCCTGCTGGTGGTCTGTTAGCTGGGGCAGCCTGCTCCCCAGCCCTCACAAAGGCAATGATGTTCTTAGGGGGGCAGAATTGTTTTGTCCAAGCCAATCCCGTGCTGATGGCCTCGGCGATGATCTTCAGGACTTGGTCATGCCTCCACCAGTAGCGCCTTTCTCCCAATGCTGTAGTGCAACAGCTTAGGACATGTTCTAAGGTGCCTCTCTTGAAACACAATGGGCAAGCTGGTGACTCCGCTAAGCCCCAAGTGTGCAGGTTCGATGGACTAGATGGCACATCGTACACTGCCTGGATGAGATCTCTGATCTGGTGAGGCTCAGCTTTCCAGATCTCAGTCCAGGTTACTTTCCTCTCAAGCATGTTTTCCCATCTTGCCCAGGCTCCCTGTTGTCTCATGCCCACCGCCTTGCAGGATCTTGTTTCCTCCACAGCAGCTCTCACCTCCTCCTGGACCAGGCGCCTCCTCTCCTTCCCCCTGATGTTCATTTGTGGAGTTGAGAAGGAACCTAAGCCCCCTTGGCCCCTCGAGACCACTCCCACCAGAGCCTTGTGGCACAGCCGAGCTTCCGCTGTTTGAACGGCCTCTTCCGCCTTCCACTTCCTGAACGTCCTCACTTGGATTCCAGCATTAGCCACCTTTGGATCACTGGAGTCCCTGTACAGCACCACCTCTCTAGCTCTGGTAACCATGAACTCCTCCTCCAAGGACTTAAAGGGCAGCTGCAATTTGTTATTGCTCCTATAGAGTGCAATGCTACTTAGGCTCTTTGGTAACCCCAGCCACCTCCGGAGGTGGTTACTGATTTTCCTCTCCAAGATCTCTACTGTGGATAGTGGGACAGCATAGCTGAGGAGTGGCCACAGGATCTTGGGGAGGATACTGTGCTGATAAACCCATGCCTTGAATTTTCCAGGTAGACCGGACTTGTCCACAGACTTTAGCCAGCCCTCCAACTCACCACAAGCTGTCTGGATGGATGCTGCGTCTTTGAGAGAGCTGTCAAAAACCTTGCCCAGATACTTGACTGGCCTATTTGAGATTGTTGTGATGGCTGCGCCTGCGATGTTGAAACAGAACTTGTCCTCTACCTTTCTTTTCCTCAGCACCATCGACCTAGATTTTTCAGGTTTAAAGCTCATTCGAGCCCACACCATCATCTTCTCCAGCCCCTTAAGAATCCACTGACATCCTGGGACTGACTCCGTGGTGACTGTAAGGTCATCCATGAATGCCTTAATAGGTGGCTGCCATTCAGCTGAGCTCATCCGGGGTCCTCTGCATTCTGGCTCAACAGACTTGGTGAGCATATTCATGGTCAAGGCGAATAGTGACACTGAGATGGTCCACCCTGTGATGATGCCCATCTCTCCCTTGTGCCAACTGGATGGAGTTACTCCTGAAGAGACCCTTGTCCTGAAGTTGTTGTAGTAGTCAGCAATGAGGTCTCTCCACCTGCCAGGGACATGATATTTTACCAGGGTAAGCTGGACTAACATGGGGGATGGAGCCATATGCATTGGCTAGGTCAAGCCATAACACTTCCAGATTGCCCCTATTTTCTCTGGCCTCTCGAATGAGTTGCGTCACCACACCTGTATGCTCCACACAGCCTGGCATCCCTGCAATGCTGGCGTTATGAACAACCTCTTTGATTTCCCGTAGCTTCAGCTCCGACATATCAAACTGCACCTCAGGTTCAGGGGGATCAATGAGGATATTGCAATCTCCCAGCTCCATTTCTCTTCTGGGATCGCTGAACATCTGTGAGAGATGTTGATCGATGTCTTCCTTTGAGGAGGTAAGTTTGCCTATGCGTTTCTGGCCTTGGAGGTCTTTTGTGAACTTGAAGGGGTTTACTATGAAGGCCGCTCATTTGCGTGCCCTCTTGCGTCGCCGTCTCCGATGCCACTCTGCCCAGCAGAGGACCCTTATCCTCTTCTGGTGGATGGACAACAACTGGGCTAGGCCGGAATGCTCCTCATCCCCTGCCTCTTTATACTGAGACTTCAGCGTTTTCATCTCTCTCCTTATGAGGTGGGTCTTCTTTGCTCTGTGGTTCTTTGTATAGGATGTTCCCGAACTTTTCTTCTCCTCTTCACCAAACCGCTCTGCTGATAACCCAACAATGATTGCTGTCATGGCTTGCAGCTTCAGGTCCGCCTCACCATTTGACACTGACTCCAAAATTTGGTCCACGTCATCGTCAAATTGCTTACATAATGAAGTCATGGTAGCTGCCGGCCACTTAATCCGCCTCCGCTTTGACTGGGTGCTCGATGAGTACAATGACAACACTTGGAGGTTCCAAGCACTGTGGGGTGACTCCGGGCAAGGCCCCTCCTGCGTCTCATCAGGTGTAACACCTGTGCGTTGTGTTGCTCCTGCTCCCCGCAAACACTTCTCTTTGCTTGGTGGATTTTCAAGCCGTGCAGGTTTTTGCAAACTTTTCCACAAATACACTGTGAGCTCATGGTCGATTATACATTGCCTTGGTCTATTACCATTGTATCCGTCCGGTTGGGGTGCTCACCCCCCCCCCCCCCCCCTCTCGGGCACCCCTGGAGGTATCTCTACATGTACATATACGTCAGTATATTCTGCTTCATGGAATTTGGCGGTTGCAGGTGGGGGGGGGGATCCCAATTAACCACGGAAAGTGAGGGATCCCTGTACTGTCTTTTCAAGGAGCTGAGAGCTACAAACTGAAGTGGGCTGGTATCAGGAGGTGGTATCTTTATCTTCTTTCCTGTGTGTGGTTCGAAATTGCACATTATCAGTTTTGAATTGGAAAATCATTGCCGTGTGAACGTGTGAGCATGTGTTGTTTGGCTCGTTTGCCTCCTTTTTCTTTTATAGTCACTATGGTGCCACAGTGTTTGGCATGTTTGCCTCACAACAAGAAGCTCCCGGGTTCGCCTCCCGGTCTCGGGCTCAATTCCTGGTCTCAAGTGTTTCTATGTGAAGTTCGCATGTTCCCCTCAGGCTTATATGGGTTTTCTAAAACATGCACATTGGACTGACTAGTGGTTCCAAATTGCCCCTAGGTACTGGAAGTTAGTGTGAATGGTTGTAATTGTGTTGGCTCCGCAGTGGTATGCACAAGCTGTTCAGGGTGTCACCCACCTTTGTCCAGAATCGGCTGAGATAATTATGAATAAGCAGCTTCGAAAGTTAATGAATGACTCATGTCTTCTGCTGCTTAGTATAATGAATGTGAATGCTTTTATGGGTTTTGGTACCGGCTTGAGGTGAATACTCCTGGAGTCGTATAATGTGATCTTATGCCTAGGCATTCTTCATCCTAACTGTTTGCCCCATCAATCTGGTCTAATAGATGCTGCCCTCCTCTCGCTGACACTGTCTGGCATAACTTCCTGGGCTCCTCATTGCCACAAAAGCTAAAAAATATCTGAACAAAATAACAAATGATAGTAATGGAACCCTAAAAATCTTCCTGGCAGAGGGATGCTTAGGTAAGTGTGTGAATAAAATATGAAAATAATGGTAGAAAACAGTTAATGACATCACAATTGTGGTTCTATTTTACAAACACTATCAGCTCTTTTAATTACATGAGAAAGAAAACAGGTTACAGCAAATGTATTAACGTTCATCACGCTACTTTAATTCAAAACTCAAAATTCAAACCAATATCTTCATTTACCTTTCTACTCTACAAATGTTCCAGAGTATATGTACTGTGATGGAATATCATCACATCCTGGGTATATTTCTCTGGATAGGGTCTGGATCCGTCCCAAACCTGACCAGGATAAAACAGACACTGAGTGAGTGAGTAGGTGAGTGACATTCATTAATTCATTCATTTTCTGAACCGCTTAATACTAATTATAAGTGACGGGAAGGCTGGTGCCCAGCTCAGCCAACTCTGGGTGGAGGCAGAGTAGACCCGGGACAGCTCGCCAGGCCATCACAGGGCGGAAACACTGACGGCTATGGAGCTACTCATGTCGTAAATTAGCAACGGTTCTCTTACAGCCTCACACCACAGACAGTGAAAGACATGGCCGGCCTTTGATAACCCAGTTAGCTGTAATGGAGGGACAGTGAGTGACAGGATCCATGTGATTCAAGTAATATATACTAGTAGTCCTTCTCAAAAAATTAGCATATTTTGATAAAGTTCAAGGGGGCAGTGGTGGTCTAGTGGTATAGGGCGCTGGATCGCTGATCCAAAGGTTGGGGGTTCGAGTCCCACTCTGCATAAGGTTGTCACCCCCCCCAGTGCAGCTAACTGGGTTATCAAAGGCCGGCCATGTCTCTCACTGTCTATGGTGTGAGGCATGTAAAAGAACCATTGCTGACTTTCGACAAGAGTAGGCTGCAAAGCCATCAGCGTGTTTCCGCCCTGCGATGGCCTGGCGAGCTGTCCAGGGTGTATTCTGCCCTCGCCCGAAGTTGGCTGGGATGGGCACCAGCCTCCCCGTGACCCAAATTAGGATTAAGCGGGTACAGAAAATGAACTGAACTGATGATAAAGTTCATTATTTTCTGTAATTTACTGATCAAAATTAAACTTTCATATATTTTAGATTCATTGCACACCAACTGAAATATTTCAGGTCTTTTATTGTTTTAATACTGATGATTTTGGCATACAGCTCATGAAAACCCAAAATTCCTATCTCAAAAAATTAGCATATCATGTTCAGGTAGTCTAAACGAGCTATTAACCTAATCATCTGAATCAACCAATTAACTCTAAACACCTGCAAAAGATTCCTGAGGCTTTTAAAAACTCCCAGCCTGGTTCATTACTCAAAACCGCAATCATGGGTAAGACTGCCGACCTGACTGCTGTCCAGAAGGCCATCATTGACACCGTCAAGCAAGAGGGTAAGACACAGAAAGAAATCTCTGAGCGAATAGGCTGTTCCCAGAGTGCTGTATCAAGCCACCTCAGTGGGACGTCTGTGGGAAGGAAAAAGTGTGGCAGAAAACGCTGCACAACCAGAAGAGGTGACCGGACCCTGAGGAAGATTGTGGAGAAGGGCCAATTCCAGACCTTGGGGGACCTGTGGAAGCAGTGGACTGGGCTCCAGGTGCCGCATTCCCCAGGTCAAGCCATTTTTGAACCAGAAACAGCGGGAGAAGCGCCTGACCTGGGCTCCAGAGAAGCAGCACTGGTCTGTTGTTCAGTGGTCCAAAGTACTTTTTTCAGATGAAAGCAAATTTTGCATGTCATTCAGAAATCAAGGTGCCAGAGTCTGGAGGAAGACTGGGGAGAAGGAAATGCCAAAATGCCTGAAGTCCAGTGTCAAGTACCCACAGTCAGTGATGGTCTGGGGTGCCATGTCAGCTGCTGGTGTTGGTCCACTGTGTTTTATCAAGGGCAGGGTCAATGCAGCTCGCTATCAGGAGATTTTGGAGCACTTCATGCTTCCATCTGCTGAAAAGCTTTATGGAGATGAAGATTTCATTTTCCAGCACGACCTGGCACCTGCTCACAGTGCCAAACCCACTGCTAAATGGTTTACTGACCATGGTATTACTGTGTTCAATTGGCCTGCCAACTCTCCTGACCTGAAGCCCATAGAGAATCTGTGGGATATTGTGAAGAGAAAGTTGAGAGACACCAGACCCAACACTGTGGATGAGCTTAAGGCCGCTATCGAGGCATCCTGGGCCTTCGTAACACCTCAGCAGTGCCACAGGCCGATTGCCTCCATGCCACGCCCGCATTGAAGCAGTCATTTCTGCAAAAGGATCCCCGACCAAGTATTGAGTGCATAACTGCACATAATTATTTGAAGGTTGACTTTTTTTGTATTAAAAACACTTTTTTATTGGTCGAATGAAATATGCTAATTTTTTTGAGATTGGGATTTTTGGTTTTCATGAGCTGTATGCCAAAATCCTCAGAATTAAAACAATAAAAGACCTGAAATATTTCAGTTGGTGTGCAATGAATCTAAAATATATGAAAGTTTAATTTTTATCAGTCCATTACAGAAAATAATGACTTTTATCACAACATGCTAATTTTTTGAGAAGGACTAATATATATATAATTTTTTTTTTTTTTTTGATTGTCATGATAGGACATAAAGGGTAATATACAAGCAAGTAACCATTACACTTACAAAAAACACACAAAAACAGCTCGGAACAATTTCGTGAATGTGTGAACATTTCACTTTAATTAAGTTCAAGAATTACTAAACATTACAATTAGAAGCCTTTTTAAATTCCCAATTTCAGAAGATTACATGTGAATAAAGATCATCAAAAGGTTATTACTTATTGTCTTTAATAGGTGGCAGTAAAAAATAAAAAATGACAGAAACAGCACCACTGGCTGGAGGAGTACAGGTCGCCAATCCAGCAGTTCTGTGAATTTCCACACAGTGGCAGTATAGGACAATATAAGTATTTTTTCAGCGTTTACAAACCAGTAGTGCATTCCTCTTTCGATCAGATACTACATGATTCTATATATTGAAGTTAAACATTTCATCATAAATAGACTTCTGTGACAGGTGGTTTCTTGATCAATCTGTCTATCAGAAATATATTTTACGACAAAGCCCTTGACCAAATCAAAGTTCAGATCAGTTCATTTTCTATAACCACTTAATCCTAATTACGGTCACGGGGAGGCTGGCACCCATCCCAGCCGACTCCGGGCGAGGGCAGAGTACACCATGGACGGCTCGATAGGCCATCGCAGGGCAGAAACACATTGACAGCCTTGCAGCAGCAATAGTTCTTTTACATGAACCTCACACCATAGACAGTGAGAGACATGGCCGGCCTTTGATAACCCAGTTAGCTGCACTGGGGGGGACAGTGACAACCTTGTGGAGAGTGGGGCTTGAACGGATTTTAGCGGAGTGACACGGAGGTGCTTTGATCCAGTCCACTGAAACACAGTGTACCTGAAGAATTAGGTTTTCAAGAGAGCTTTTATTCTTGAAGTGCGCAGTGGTTTGCATGTCTACCTCACAGAAACACGGTCATGGGTTCGAGTCCCGGGTTCTGGCATTTCTGTGTGGAGTTTGCATGGTCTCCCCATACTTGCCTGGGTTTCCTCCAGATACTCTGGTCTCCCCCCACTGGCAAAAAGACATTTACATTCAGTTAATTGGCTGTTCCAGATTGCCCCTAGTTGTAGATATGTGTGTGCGAATGGTTGTATGTGTGTGAGCCTTGTGATGGTCTGACGAGCTGTTCAGATTGTACCCTACTTTTGCCTGGTGTTTGGCTGAGATAGGCTCCAGCCTCTCTGCAACCTTAGTCTGCTTAAGTGGTCTGACAAATGAGTAATAATAAGATGAGAGCTTCATTCTTGTTTGCATGTGTTTCAAAAGGTTGGCAGATAGGGTACAGTTTACATTTTAGCACAGGTTTATCAAACACAAATACCGTGGATTTCTCAAAATATGGCCCACGGTCATAAAAGTACAAGTTTGAAAAAAGAAAATTGAAGCAATTGAAGTACAGTATGGATTCCACTGAACTTCAGCTTACTCTGGAAGCCAACATGAAACCATCAATCAAAATAGTGAAAAAAACTCCACTAAAATTCACAATTATAATAGTATTATATCACTTTCCTACACTGAAAACTATTGGGAAAGAAAGTTTGGGTTATTTTTCACTATAGCTGCAGTGAAAACAATCTGTTTATTTTCAACAACCCTCCACTGATTTTCTCCAAAACTGTCAATGTGCTTCACGAAAACATCCACACATACAGCTTCACACTTCCTTTACATTTCGTTTCATAACATCACTTTGCCTGTGAAAATGTAAACATTCAAATTTATACTGTTTCCCGAATGACCCAGGCTAACATTATACATTAAGGGCTTTGAATAATGTGGATTCTGTTGCTTTTTTTGGGGGGAAATATTAGTTTGATTACAAACATTTTCCTGGATTTCTCACTTAAAGAAATAGTCATTCGTTTTCTGAACTGCTTAAACCTAATTAGGGTTGCAGGGAGTCTGGCATCTATCTCAGCCGACTCTGGGCGATGGCAGAGCACACCCTGGACAGCTTGCCAGGCTATCGCAGGGCCAAAACACGCTGACAGCTATGCAGCTTCTCTTGTCGAAAATCAGCAATGGTTCTTTCACATGAACCTCACATCATAGACAGTGAGAGACATGTCCGGCCTTTTATAAATCAGTTAGCTGCAATGGGGGGGGGGGGGGGTGACACCAGTGACAATCTTTTGATGGTGAAACCTTGGTATTGGTAATCCAGCACCTGACCACTGGGCCACCACCAGGCATCATGAAGAAATAGTATGCAAGTTTACTAATCAGAATTATGGAGGTGTTTTGTGTCCAAGTTCTTGGTTTTATCTTTAACTTGCCCAGGTTTTATTAACAGTTTTACCAGTTGGAACATCATATGAAGAACTAAGAGACACAAAAAACTGATAAATTAGTTATTACGGTGGAGTGAAACAGAGTTTTTCACAATCAATCCAGAATAGTGTAGAAAGGACGTAATAATACCAGTTATAAACATATGCAAAATATTAAAAATCTGTAAAAAATTTCTAAGTTCCCCAACTCACTCGAAATAAGGTATGTCGAGTCGATTTCGAGAGCATGTTAGCATGCAATTGCTGACAAAGGGAATAACTCTAAATAATTAGAAACTGCCTAACTGCCTAAAATATATGTTTTTGATAATATAGAAGCAAACTGAATCACTATATCAGAATTAAACATTTTCAGTAAAAATGCCCAAATATGGTCTCTTGGGGGAGCCTAAGATATCAACTTATTAGGATGAACTTTTAAAATCTTTTAGATGACACCTCTCCACATATTTTTATTTCTATTGCAAGTAAAAATAATCATAAATTTCATTTTTCACAATTTTCACTCCACCCTATTAGTTATATAAATAAGGTCATATTTTGACAGATGTGGATAAGGTCTATATGTGCCAAAATAGTCCCTTCGTCTTCCTTATAACCTTTAATCATATCATAAGCATTATCCCTGATATTTTATATTGCAACAATTTCATATAATTTCTTCAATTTGCTCAAAACAGCTTTCTGTTGGTTAGACCACGCTGGGCAGACACGGTGTGGGCAAAATCAATGAAAACGGCCTGCTCCTCCTTAGCAAGTGTGAACACAGCCTTTGTATCAGCGACACCTTGTTCAGGATGGCAGACAAGTATAAAACCACCTGGATGCACCCACTGTCTAAACACTGGCACATGATCGACTTTGTTATTGTACGCCAACGTCACATCAGGGACGTCCAAGTGATCCGTGCCATGAGAGGTGCTGAATGCTGGACGGATCACAGGCTGGTCAGGGCTGTAATGTCACTGTACATCACTCTGCCTTACAGAAACTGACCCAAGACTGTCAGGGCCTCCTACAACGTTACCAGGCTGAACAACAAGTTCCAAGAAGCACTTGACGGAAAACTCAAAAAGATCCTCCAAAAACCTCCAAAAAGAAACCTCCAAAAGTAGCTCCGAAAATTGGTCCTCTTTCAAGGATACCATTGCTGAGACTGCAAAAGAAGTGCTTGGAGTTCAAACTAGACTGCATGAAGATCGGTGTGACGAAAACAATGACAAGATCAGAGAAGCTCTCCATGCTAAAAACAAGGCCTACATCGAGTGGCAGAATGATCTATCCTCTGTCTCTAAGTGTGAAAGATTTAAAACTCTGCAGGCAAAGGTCCAGTCTGACCTTCGAATGATGCAGACCAGTGGTGGCAGGATAAAGCCGCCGAAGTCCAGCACTATGCAGACACCCACAACTCCAACAAATTCTTCAGTGCTCTGAAGACAGTTTTTGGCCCCTCCACATCAGGCTGCTCACCGTTGTTGTCCTCGAACACTTCTGCCCTCATCAAAGACCAAGAGGGCTTGAGCAGGCGCTGGCAAGAGCACTTCAGTAACCTGCTTAACCGACCTTCATCAGTTGACGCAGACGCACTGAACCAGATTCCCTGGCAGCCAGTGCAAGACTTGCTCGCAGAACCCCCAACAATACATGAAATCAAAAGGGCGATCCGTCAGGCAAATTTGGGCAGAGGGTCGGGAAAAGATAGCATTCCTGCCGAGGTCTACAAAGCAGCAGACCCCAATGCGTTTCATGATGTCCTGCTGAGTATCTGGGAAGAGGAGGTGATGCCTGGTGACTTCAGTGATGCCCTGATTGTCTCCCTCTACAAGAACAAGGGAAGCAAATCCGACTGTGGGAACTACAGGGCTATCTCCCTCCTCTCTCTTGCAGGGAAGATCTTTGCCAGAGTCATGCTCAACAGATGTATCACAGTATCAGAGCAAAACCTCACAGAAGCACAGTGCGGCTTCAGGCCTGGCAGAAGTACTGTTGATATGATCTTTGCCATGAGACAATTAGACATGAGACTATTCTCTGTCTTCATAGATCTGACCAAAACATTTGATACAGTCAATAGAGAGGCCCTTTGGACAGTCCTAGAACGTATCGGATGTCGGCCAAAGTTTGTATCAATGATCAGGCTTTTCCACGATGGTATGGCTGGCCAGGTCCTCTCCAGCGGGAATGTGTCGGAAGCCTTCACAATCAGCAACAGTGTGAAGCAGGGCTGTGTCCGAGCTCCAGTCCTGTTTAACGTGTTCTTCACCTGCCTGTTGTATCATTCCATGCAGACCTGGAGAATAGAGTCTATATTTGCTACCGTTTGGATGGCTCCCTATTTGACCTGCGTCATCTCATTGCCAAGACAAAGAGCCTGCAAACTCTCCTTCAAGAAGTTCTCTTTGCTGATGACTGCACCCTTGTAGCCCACACAGAATTCAACCTGCAGATGATGCTGGACCGCTTCTCGGAGGCCCCCAAACTCTTCGGCCTGAACGTCAGTCTCAGCAAGACGGAGATGCTTCACCAACCTGCACCAAACACCCACCCTCCCTCACCCAGCATTGTCAGCGACAACACACCAATCACCAATGTCGAACATTTCAAGTACTTGGGAAGCACAATTTCCTGTGATGGCTCCCTGAACAAAGAAATCACTTATAGGGTCGGCAAGGCTAGCCACGCGCTGGGCAGACTCCGCACCCGAGTGCTCAATCAACACAGTACACGGCTATCAACAAAACTGAAGGTCTACAATGCTGTGGTACTCCCGTCCCTACTCTACAGTTGTGAAACATGGACACTGTACCGCAGACATGCAGACATGTCAAAAAGCTGGAGCACTTCCACATGCAAGCTCTTCGCTCCATTCTCAGAATCAGCTGGCAGGACCACGTCACCAACATGGAGGTCCTAGAGTGTGCTAACTCCACCAGCATCTCATCAGAGCTCACCTTCAATGGGTGGGGCATGTAATTCGAATGGAGGTGTTCAGGATGCCAAGACGCCTGATGTACGGTGAACTCTAGCTCCGCAAAAGACACCGAGGCTGCCCAAAGCTGTGATACAAAGACACTGTGAAAGCAAACATCCAGTGGTGTAACGTCAAGCTGAAGGAACTTCAGCAGCATGCTATGGACAGACCAAAATGAGTGGCCTCAATCCACAAAGCAGCTGCCAATTTTGAAGAAGTGCGGTGCCAGAAGCTCACTGCTGCCAGAGACAAGCGGCACAGAACTGCATCAGCACTAATCACTAGAACGGGCTTCCAATGCCCCCACTGTTCAAGACTCTGCACCTCCAGGCTAGGACTGCAGAGCCACCTTCGCATTCATCGATGAGCTGCAAAATGCAAACATCATCATCGGATCCAATGGACAACCAAGAAATAATGTTTGATTTACTTGTATGTGCATTTTCCAACATCACCTTGAACTTGTCATTTCCATCCACTTCATCTGCATATTTTGTCAAAATTCAAAAATAGCTCAAGTGATTTAAGTAGTTTATGGGTGAGGATGGGTTTAGGTTCTGGTACCACAAATAAATACCTTAAATGGCCAAAAGTATATATGTAGACGCCTGACCATCACATCGATACTGTATGTATGCTTCAATTCAATTCAGTTCAGTTTTATTTGTAACAAGTTTTTACTATTGAAATTGTTGCAAAGCAGGTTTACATCGTAAAAGTATTTAATTGCTTGTTGTTTTCTTTTCACACCAGGAATATGTATTCTTATTGCAAAAGGGGAATCAATAATTATACTTCAAACAATACATACGTTCATGAATTATATTTTGCCAGTCAAAAGACTGACATGAAAAACAAGAACACGGTGAAAGGACCAATAAAAGACTCTTCAAGCACTCGCTACAGAACGGTCATCACTCACAGGCTTCAGGAAATATATCAGTTACATTAGCACAAATTTCAGACTCGGCCCACGGTGAGATCTGGCAGGAGCTACTGTTTGCCTATTTATAGCCCAGATCAGGTTCCCAAGGGAAACCCTTTCCCCTAGAGATGACTTACAAACTGTAACCAATACATCTCTATGACTTTCAACCCTGTAACTGAGCACTTACTGTGCTATCGCCCCCCCCCCCCCTCCCCCATGTCCCAGTTTCCACATGGAGACAATAACCAACTCACACAGCCATGAAATTCCTACAAATGGCATCATATTTGTGATGCCTAACTGACTGGAACTATTCCTTTTCATGAATAGTGAAAACGTGCTGTTTCTGGTATGTCATGATAAATATCCAAAACCAGATGCACATGGGGAGCAAAGGGTGGTGTTAAAGTTATGGGTGATCAATCTGAATAGTTTGGTTCAATCCTCATACCTGATGCATGATCTTGATAATGAACTTTTCATTAAAACATGCAAGCTGACAGAAGCAATTACAGTTCAGCAGTATGCTGGCTTCATGAAAATAAATACGCATGTTCAATATAGAAGGTAAAGGTGAATAATAAAAATAATACTGGCTATTCCTGCTCAAATACTTAATATAAAGCTATAAAATATGTCACAAGACACTCTAAGCCAATTATGTGTTATTGCAAAATATGCTGTGCTGGACACTCCAAATGATATGCTGTTCTGTACACTCACTCTCGGCATCAGACCGGTCAGTCGCCCAGCAACTACCTACATTGACCCATTACGGAAGGACACAGGATGCTGCCTTCAAGACCTTTCGATGCTGATGCAGGACCGCCATAGATGGTGTGATAGACTCACGAATGTCCAAGCTATCTCGACCCGATGATGATGAATTACTAAACATACTGCAGTATAAACATCACACTGAAAAATTTACGATTGTATGATTATTACTTTTAGCTCTACACTATATTGTGCACTTGAGCATGTATCTCAGTCACAAACATGTTTGTGCGAAATGCAAAACACAAAATAATGTAGCTTATTAAAATTTATTTAATTTTATGCGACAGTGTTAGCAGGTTCACCTTCCAGCAAGAATATCCTGGGTTCAAGTCCTTTGCTTGAATGTTTCGGAGTGATATTTGCATGTTCCTTCTGTGCTTGCATGAGTTTCCTTCAGGTACAAGGGTCTCGTCCCACAGTGCAACGACATCCACATTCAGTTAATTGGTTTTTCAAATTGACCCTAGGTGTAAGTTTCAGTGTGTGTGTGTGTGTGTGTGTGTGTGTGTGTGTGTGTGTGTGCATGCGCGCTCTCACATGTGTGTTTTGCCTTTTGATGACCTTGTGATCTGGTTAGACTCAGGGTACCTTGCCTTTGCCCAGTGTTACTAGGAATAAGTAGTTAAAAAAATGAATGAACTGTTTAATGCATGCTGGCATATTGTGTTTAGCCAATAAAAGTGACATCAGCTATACCAGCTTGAGTAAGATGAGTAAATGATTATGTCAAAAACTAACAAGTGTAATCAATACAAAGAAATTGAAGCTGAAATATAAGACACTGCAGTCTTAACACTGCACTCAATACAATCTTATACTATATATATATATATATATATATATATATATATATATATATATATATATATATATATATATATATATATATATATATATCAATCTTTTGTCGCTATACAGATTAATGACTCATTAAATGTTCTGAACCACTTAGTTCTAATTAGAGTTGCAATGAGGCTGGCGCCCATTTCAGCCGACTCTGGGCGAGGGCAGAGTACACTCTGGACAACTCACCAGGCCATTGCAGAGCAGAAACACGCTGACAGCGATTCAGCTTCTCTTAAAGAAAGTCAACAATGATTCTTTTAAACCTCACACCACAGACACTGAGTGACATGGCCAGCCTTTGGTAACCCCAGTTAGCTGCCTTGGAGGACAACATTGACAACCGTTGACAGTGGGGTTTGAAACCCAACCTTGGGATCGGTAATCCAGCGCCTTACCACCAGGCCACCTCTGCCGGGGATTAATGATCAGAGAGCAAATCAATCCTGTATTTCCTGTATGTTCAGTAGCTGATAAGTATGTTGCGGAGGTCAGGAGCACTCTGAGTGTTTTTATGTATGTCCATTCATCTCGAGTGTACAAAGGAATATGATGCTCATGGGCCAGTGACTCATATATGCAGCTCATTAATCAGCGTTGGTCATTTGCAAGTCATGGGCTATAAGGATAAGCTTGTCAGACATTTAAAATGTGGTGGAAAAAATGCAGCATTGTAGTTTTATACAACCGAGACGAACCTTGAGCGATATGATTTCTTATATTTCTTGCCGCTTTCTGACAACGTGAGAATCCATAAACTGTGAAGCCATGGTAGAGAGCGGATGGAAACATGACAGATGACAAAATAGATAGAGTTAGGTCATCAATAACAGCAGAGAAGAAATACGAGATGAAGGTGATTCATAAGAAAATTAAATCCTGATTGAAGGATGTAAATATGAACTTTGTATACAATGTAGAAAATATTCCTCGTTAAAATTCATGATTTTAATCCAACCTTAGAAACTGAAAATGGAATGGTTTTATAGAAAATATCTAGTGTGTGCATTATGCACTCATGCATGAACCTTATAGCAAGGCTCAGGCTGAGAGTCGGCAACTCTGAGTCATTCTGCATCTGTTCTGTGATCAATTCCAAACCATTGGCATTATGCACTTCATTAACAGCACACAATGTGTTCATTTGAAACTCTAGCAATGTGGAAACTGGCTGTAATAAAATCAATGACAAAAATACCCAGAAAAAACTCCCACCTGAACCAAAATCTGGCTGCAGAGGACACAAAGTGAATAAATTCAGCACAAGCACATCAATGTAGGCCAGATGGGGCCGAGATGCCTTTGAGGATAAGACAATGGATTGCTAATATGAAGGTCACTGGTTCAATCCCATGTGTCACCACTGTTGGGCTCTTGATCAAGGCCCTTAACCCTCACGTGCTCAGTGGTACAACAAAAAAAAATTGTAAGTCAAAAAAGATGTCACAATGAATAGTTTTCAGTTGCTTAACACCCATAATGAGCAAATTCATTTGCTTAATATCCAAACAGAGTATTACAAAACATTCATTCATTTGTTGAACCATTT
Organism: Plotosus lineatus; assembly: GCA_024760905.1. Classification (NCBI taxonomy): domain Eukaryota; kingdom Metazoa; phylum Chordata; class Actinopteri; order Siluriformes; family Plotosidae; genus Plotosus; species Plotosus lineatus. The sequence continues at coordinate 13,448,761 of CM045745.1, read as the reverse complement.
AGTCCTACTCGAGGCTGGAGCCTATCTGAGTTGACTCTCGGCAAAGGCGGGATACACCCTGAACAGCTCGCCAGTCAATAAGAGGGACAACACGCCATTTAAGCACACATTTAATGACCATCTGGATCAGCCAATGGCCTAATTTGTATGATTTGTACAATGGGAAGAAGCTAAAGTACCCAGAGAAAACCCTCAGAAGCACAGGGAGAACATCCAAGCTTCACACAGAAAGGTTCTGGACCAGGCCAGGACTCAAACCCAGCATCTTCTTGCTGTGAGATGAATGTGCTAACCACTATGCCACCGTGCTGCATTTAATAAAACAGTTTAGTACAATGTCAACCGTTATTTTTTCCATGTAGTCTGTTGATATTGGTGGTACTACAGATTTCAGGATACATATTGAAATTCGTTCCTAATGTAATAATTTTTTCAGTTCATGATACGGCATAAAATGTACAGAGGAGGGATGGTGATATTGGTAGTAGGATGCTGAGGTTGGAGCTACCAGGCAGAAGACCTAGAGGAAGACCAAAGAGGAGATTTATGGATGTGGTGAAGGAGGACATGAAGGTAGTTGGTGTAAGAGAAGAAGATGCAGAGGATAGGGTGATATGGAGGCAGATGATTCGCTGTGGCGATCCCTGAAAGGAACAGCCGAAAGGAAAAGAAGAAAATGATACAGCATAAAATAGTCTAAGTTCTACAGTTCAAGACTCAAATGAGTTTCTTCAAAAAGTAGCTTAAAGGAGGATATGTTATACTGTTCACATATAGCCACTTACGGTACATACTGTTGCTCTGGAAGTGAAATGCAAACAATAACAACAAAAACAAAAATGTCCTGAAATGAGCCTGACAACTCATTATATATCGTTGAATTCTAAGCACTGCCACACGGCACCCCTTCCTTCTATTGAATTTTCTTCCTCAAAAGTACACAACATGTTCCATAAAGCAACCTCACAGATGTGATCCACCATTTTTTAAAGATTTTGGCTATATACTGTATTAGCCCCACAAGGGAAATTATTCCCTCTGCATTTAACCCATTCTAATGAGGCACACATAAACAATGAGCGAGCGCGCGTGCGCACACACTCACACACACACACACACACACACACACACACACACACACACACACACACACACACACATGGAGCAGTGGACTGCCTTTTAGGTGTTTTATTAAAGAGAAGGAAAGCCCCCCCACCACCACCACACACACACACACACACACACACACACACACACACACACGAACCAGTGGACTGCCATTTAGGTGTTTTATTAAAGAGAAGGAAAGCCCCCACCACACACACACACACACACACATTTTCCTGCTGGTTTGGGAATCAAACCAGCGACTTTAAGGTTCCAAAACTGCTTTTTTAACCATTAGGCCACATCTCTGTCCCCACATGTGGCAGTAAAGACACTAACCTTCATTTTCAGCCTATTGTTCAATAACCACTAAGGCCACTCATTTTATATTATCTGGTTGAAGGATCCATCAAAGCACTGGCAAAAGTGCCGCTAAAAAATAATTTTTAACTTTTTTCAATTTATACCCCCCCCCCCCCCCCCCCCGCCGCGCCGATCTCTGTATTATATGAGGATTTAAAAAACTATCCAATCTTAATAAGACACAACATTGTATCTTGAAATATTATATATAATTTTGTGTGTTCGCCTTCGAGATCACGCTTACATCTTTATATCCAAATGAGTTCTCGCATCAGGTATTGTGAGTCAGTCTCCCAGCATGCTTTGCAAGTGACTCTAATGAACAGATAATGCGTTGTATAGAGACATATGTAATTTGCACACTATATTTGGTGATATTCCCAGCACTTCTAGAGTCATCAACCAGATATTATATATGAAAAAAATTTAAGTGACGAAACCTTCCTGTGCTATTAATATCAACAAGATAACAACAACAACAACAAAAAAAACCCTTATATTTTTATATACCGTATTCGACTTGATAAGCGCCCAGGGCGCTGAAAAAATTGGAGTGGGTGGGCGCTTATTAAATTGATTACCGGCGGCGTGGAATGGTAAGTACTTATTAGCATAGAGGTGGAAAACATGAATAATAAGAGAACAATAAAAGAGTTTTACTGGTATTTCTGTTATTCATTTTGTGGTATCAACCAAATTACTGACATGAAAGCTGAAAATAAACAGAAAACAACATAAATAGCAAAAAAAAAACTTTTTAATTTCCCCTCCTGGTGCTGGTGCTTTAAATATTTTCCTCGATGTAAAATCGAGCAGATCAACATGAATGTCAACTTTAAAACATGGCACATTGAACCGATCAGCACAAAGGTCAACTTTAGCACAAAGCACATGGCCAGGAACATCTTTAAATGTATGAAGTTATTGAGCAGGAGAATCGGGTGAAAAATACTCGTCATCACTTTCTGATAGGTCCATATCTGGCTCATCACTCCATTCATTCAGAGCATCGCATAGTTTTGCTGTAATAGTTTCCAGTGGTTCATCAGTTGGTGGACATTTACCAAAAGAACACTGCAAAATAGTTTCCTGTTTTTTAAAGCACAATCAAATATGGTGTTACTGATGAACATTATAGACATTCCCCAGTGCCAGGGGGTCTTGAAATACCATATAAATTCACTTTAATAAGCAGTGAAGGCCTCATTTTACGGTTACAGAGACCGATCGAATATAATTGGTAAGTTTGATCTACAATTTTGCCTCCAGTACACATGGGCGGTTATTAGACGTCGGATTAAAAAACAAAACAAAACAAAAAAACACACTGGTGGTGGTGGTGGTGGGGGGGGGTCTTATTGGAGCAGGGTGCTTATTATGTCGAATACGGTATATTTTTTAAAAATATTTTTCCCTCTGACACTTTTTTTTCGAAATTGTAAACAATAATATTTTTAAATCTAGTTGCCTTATTTTTTTTCTTATTTCCTCCGACATCACTAAATTTGTGCTGAAAAATCCATCAACCAGAAAATAAAAAAAATGAGTGGCCATAAAAAAAAAATTAATACAGCTTGCACAGAAAGGATTCCGTATTCTTTAATGGGTTGAAGCAACGTAATGTGTTAGAAATCCAAGCGCACTCCGATATTAGTCGCTCCAACACAAATTAGAAATCCTCAGTGAGACGCTGTAAGTAGTGCAGTAGTTCATAGAACTTATTTCTCTGCTGGCTCATCTGAGACTGAACTACATAAAACAGTTTATGCATGTGGAAAGTTATGAGGGTTATTATTTTTAAAACTGTTACCTTAACCTGATCTATTATCAACACTGACTTTTGTAAATAAAACCCAAACAAAAACAATCTTGCTTTAAAGAAAGTGAATTTTAATCAGACTCCCCACTTTCCACTCATTCCAAATGGACAACATCCATGACAATCACCTTCTCTACTGTATGTCTATAATGATGACTAAACAATAACAATTCCATCACACTGCCAATACCAACTCAGCAAACCATGATAAAATGCAATCGTGTCCTTCACCAGCAAAAATTAAACCTCTATTTGGTTTCCTGCGGTGAGAGTCTTGTGCTGTTTCTAAAGTTCTTACTCTGTCTGAAATCGACACTGTTAAATATATTCCCTGCTGTTCGGTACCTGCAGCCAACAAGATATTTCTCAGCACTGGGCCTCGTGCCTGAATGCATTTACAGCTATTACTGTTGCTACTAATGCAGTTTTTTTTTCTCCTGGCTGGTGTTTTTCGAACCACAGTACAAGACCTCGATTTGATGTTCCTCATTATCAGAGTGGTTTCATTTCTCACTTCAATTTCATGACTTCATTACACAAAAAGACAATTTTACATGGTAATATTATCTGTAGGATCCAAACCTGATATGTGCTTTACAACACTACATACATTAGCACAGTACTGTCACATTCACTGTATATTTTATTTAAAAGCTTCGAGTAAGGGACACATCAAGCATGATAATAGGAAACACTGATCTCTGTTACTTTAATTCCAACATACTGTATTTACTGGCTTGAGAAGGCTGTTTCAAAAAATTATTGACCTTTTAAGAATTTCACACATCTCAGTCTGACCTATAATTACACGGACAAACTGCACAAGTAAACTCCAGAATCTAGAAGCTGAAGCTTAAAATAATAATTCAACATCGACTCCGTCAATGCAATTTATTATAATTAGTTTATTATATTTATATTGAACTGTGTTATAGTCACACTACAAATGACATTCTTATCATTATTAGTAGAAGTTATTCTTTCACACCGTGTAGTCCTAATATTCTTGAAACCATTATTACCATTCACTTGACTCTTGATTGGTGCATCGTCAAGATGCGTGACTATTAACCCAGAGATCGCAAGTTTAAATCCAGTTTAATTGTGGGACAAAGGGATGGCATATGTTCACTTCCCTGTCACTTACAGCAATCACCATCCAACAATGGGTGTCTGTGAGCTCATTCGTACGAGGGGGCGGACAGCGCTTTCCCTCCATGTATGTTAGACCACCCCCCCCCCAAATGTGTATGCGCCTCATTTTGCAAAGAGATGGGTGGCTAGCATTGCATGTCACGGGGTCGGGAGCCATGTGTATGCTTCGCCCCTCTCTGGCCGGTGGTGGTCGTGTGATATTCAGTGGTACCTCAACTTACAAGTGTCTTTTATAATGAATTTTCCATAAGACGAGCTTCGAGCCCAGAAAAATCTGCTCCATCCAACGAGCAAAATTTTCATTGACGAGCTCTCCTGGGGAAACGGCTTTTCCGGGCTGATTAGCCTTCTATTCTACCACGTGTATTCCTCTGCGCGAGCTCCGAGTAAGCCTGCAGTGATTCTCAATTACTTTTTGTGAAGCCCCCTACAGGAAGAAAAATACTCATCCCCCCCAGCGCCCCACGTGCGACTATAAATAATGTTTACTGCACTTCATATCATTTGCTCGGTGCTTTTCCCGACACCATAGCGTGACAATGAGAGCGCCAATGCCACCTAGTGTAATTGTGCATCCTCTTCAGTAGGTGGTAGTTGGCGTGCAATTACAGTTAAATCAATACAGTATGGCAAAAAAAAACATGTTACCTTGGGTCATACACACACACACCCTCCACCCCGGGATCACCCCCCTTTCCGGAAGTCTGGAATTTGTTGATACTATGTATCACTCTGATGAAGCTAGTGCTGTTCTGGGGAAGTCCGGAAAGTTGTTGATACTATATATCGCTGTGAACACCTTTAACAATGAGGTCATGAGCCACTTCCGTAAGGTTTTGAAAAGAAGGAAGAAACAAGCCACATTAGAAATGTTCAAAAAAAGAAAGGGACATCCTAAAGAAGAGTCCTCCACGCCAGAGTAGAACGAGAAAAAAAAAACACCTTTGGCTGATTCACCTGAAGTTGGTATGGAAGGGGATCCACCTCCCCTCTCTGTTATGGAAGGGGATCCACTTCTTCTCTCCCTCTGTTATAGAAGGGGATCCTCCGCCTCTTTCCCTCTCTGTTTTGGAAGGGGATCCGCTTCCTCTCTCCCTCTCTGTAATGGAAGGGGATCCGCTTCCTCTCTCCCTCTCTGTAATGGAAGGGGATCCGCTTCCTCTCTCCCACTTTGTTATGGAAGGGGATCCACTTCCTCTCTCCCTCTCTGTCATGGAAGGGGATCCCCTTCCTCTTTCCCTGCCTGTTATGGAAGGGGATCTGCATCCTCTCTCCTTCTCTCTAATGGAAGGGCATCCGCCTCCTCTCTCCCTATATGTTATGGAAGGGAATCCGCTTCCTCTCTCCATCTCTGTTATGGAAGGGGATCCGCCTCTTATCTCCCTCTCCAACATTTACGTATGCCAACTGCTCACTACCACAAAGTTAAAAATTCTTATCTTTATTGTTGTTATGATGTAACTTTATTGTGGTTTTTATTTGAGTGTGTTAAGGTCTCTTTTGTGAGAGACTCTGGTTTTGACAGCACTAACTCTTTCTATACATGCAGTGCTGGAGAGGGGCGTGGCTATCACACAAGCGTGGAGTGCTAAGAGTACACACACCTGATTCCACTTAGCGATCACAGGCTTCTCCTATAGTGACTACGATTTCCCCGTGGTCTAGTGCCTTCCCTGTGAATAATAAAGCTCCTCCATCACACTCTGTCTCCTGCATTTTTGGATCCGGATGAATGTTGCTGGTGTCACAGAATCTTCTAGCCCTTCTGTGACACCAGAAATATTCAGCTGGACCCAAAAATGCAGGAGACAGGGTGTGATGAAAACGGATGAGCTTTATTGTTGACAGGGAAGGCACTAGAGCACGGGAAATCGTAGTCACGGTTAGAGAAGTCCAGTGATTGCTATGTGGAATCAGGTGTGTGTGTGTGTGTGTGTGTGTGCTTAGCACTCCACCCGCGGGTGACAGCCACACCCATCTCCAGCATGCATAGAGAAAGGGAGTTAGAGCTACCAAAACCAGTGTCTCTCACAACACAGACTGTAACATAGTGTAATATATTCAATAAGTTTTTCACTTAATTTGGGGATCTATGGTATGAGTTACGGTACCATTAACTTCTGTTCAAAAGATGACAGATTAAGACCATTTACATTATTTGTAAAGGGAAAAGCGGATTCGGAATTCGACCAGCTGTTGGGAATGAATTATGGTCGAGTACCGAGGCACCACTGTACAATATTAATGACATGAAATTAGTAAGTGTTCAGAAATCAGTATTTGGTGGAGTAACCCTGGCATTTAATTTCAGCTTTCATGCATGTTGGACTTGTTTTTCATGTTGTTCTTAGGTAACGTTATGCTGCTTGTGATGCAAAAATTCAACATGTTCGGTGAGCAAATAGATGTGGGAAGCTGGTAGAGAAATATCCCAGCAGGCTGTATTCAGAGTCAATGATGGTTCCACAAAGTGATTATTCAGTGATTCTTAAACCATCTCTGTTTTTTGTTTTTGTTGTTTTTCCTCTGCACTGTGCTGTTACATCTTTCATTGGGATGTTATAAGTTGCTTTAAATCAACTCAGCTGGAAGAGTGTGTAAGTGTCTGTCTGTCTTCATTTTATGCTGCACAGCAACAAATGAATTTTGAACAGGCTGACTCTGTCTGTATCGAGGGTGTATATGTGTAGAATATAAAAGAATCCTGCATGTAATAGTTGAAAAATGTTCAATAAATATAAAATTGTGTGTGCATTTTATTATGGCATCATCTAAGAAACTGAAGTAATGCTGAAGTGACATTATACTTAGTGGCATACCAGAATAGCACAATAGAAATGGATCATTTTACTGACAGCAAATACAATCTGCACTTGATATGTAAAGAGGCACAGGGTATGTTATCATGAAAAGGAACAGTTACAGATTGGATGCATAAATTAAATACCGTATTCGATGTCATAAGCACCCTGATCCCATAAGCACCCCCAGCCCCACCCCCACCCCCAATGTTTTTGATCTTACGACTAATAACCGCCCATGTGTACTGGGAGAAAAATTGTTGATCAAACTTACCAATTTTATTCGATCAGTCTCTGTAGCCGAAAATGAGGTGTTCACTGCCTGTAAAAGTGAGTTTACACAGTATTTCAAGACTCCCTGCCACTGGGGAATGTCTATAATGTTCATCAGTAACAACACATTTGATCGTTTCGCCCTGCTTTAAAAAACAGGAAAATATTTTGCTGTGTTCTCTTGGTAAATGTCCAACAACCGATGAACCATTAGAAACTACTACAGCTAAATTATGGGATGCTCTGAATGAATGGAGCGATGAGCCAGATATGGACTGAACAGAACTTGATCACGAGTATTTTTCACCAAATTCTCTGGTTCACTAACTTCATAAATTTAAAGATGTTCCTGGCCATGTGCTTAGTTGACCTTTGTGTTGATTGGTTCAATGTGCCATGTGCTAAAGTTGACATTCATGATGATTGGCTCGATTTTACAGGGGAAAATATTTAAAGAAACAGCACAGGGAGGGAAAATTAAATGGTCTTTATTTTTAATGATGCTGTTTTCGCATTTCCCCTCCCTCTCGGTCTCGTTTTTTCTTGCACTTTTTTTAGAGTTCAACTTCTGGATTTTGGTCGACTTCAGGGACAAAAAAAACCTGGATTTCTTGGTCGAATTTTGATTTGTTCGGCCTCTAAAGCGTTCGAGTACCGAGGTACCACTGTGCTGTTTAAAATGTAATATGATCTTAATTTTTATGCATTATTCAAGACCTGCATTGTTTCTTTCTTTTTTTTTTTTTTTTTTTTTCCATTGTGTGTTTTTTCAATTAAATGCTACAAGTGAAAATATTTTCGGAATTCTTTTTTTTTAACTTGGGGGGGGTGGGGGTGTTGTCAGGTGTTTATGAAATTGTTCTTGTTTGTCAAACACATACCTATAAATTATTAGTAGTAGCAGAGTACATTAATTAATAATATATATTAGAAAACGTCTTTATTGCATTCATGACCAGATTAAATCACGTTTTTTTATGAGAAAAATTAAATTTACGTCTCCCTTTGTTACATAGCTCTAGAATAAATAGGCCTCTATATAACAAGGGGAGATGGAAATTTAATGTTAATGTAGTCATGACGGATAAAAACACAACATTTTATAATAACGAATCCCCAGTTTTTACAACAAGTTTTTCTCCAGCTGTAGCTTGACATAATGCTCCAGGACAGCAGAATGTGAATTTGCCAGAAGTACATGTTTATATTTTCACAACAGAGCTAGTTGACAGTCCAGAACACATGCATTTGCCACTTTGCCATGAGCCTGACTGGAAAATCAGCTCAGCTGGGAAATGACAACCCTGCTGGATGATGAAACAATCTCTTACAAAGCCAGCCAAATAAACATGGAAAGATGTCCTGGCTGTAGTTTAGAGGAGTATTGCAGCAGGTATGCACTAGCAGGTATAACTGGGTTATGACTCATAAGTCTCTGCTGGATTTTTTTTTTCTTAAAATGCCTGAATTTGGTTAAATGTTGTCGCTCTAAAACAAATTACTCAATCAGCAGTCATGAAAATTATTGCTTTGTATGTTCCAGCGTTTATTAATTATTGTACTTCTCCCTGGGAAGCTTAGCAGCACTACATCATATTCATAACAGTCTCAGAAACAAATGAAGTGCATTTTATTTACAGTGATCTGTTTAACTCAATTCCATTCTCAGAATAAAAGTGTCTTTTTAGTCCGATGAAACTGCTTCTCAAAGCTGTCATGCATTTTATATCATTCAGAGTAAAATTTTCCAGATCCATGTGCTTAGGTATGAATTACACCTTCTGAATAGTCATATTTTGTTGCTTGCAACATGCAGTTCAAAATTATGGGGTCAGCTCGAAAATTTCTCATTTGTGACCTGCTTCAGCATAATATATTTATTCATTCATTTTCAGAATCGCTTAATACTAATTAGGGTTGAGGGGAGGCTGGCGCCCATCTAGGCCAACTCTTGGCTGGGGTACATGCTGGACTGCTCGCAAGGCCATCACAAGGCCAACACTCACATCTAGAGGAGATTTGGTACAACCAATTAACCTTGCATGTTTTTGGACTGTGGGAGGAAACCGGAGGACCCAGAGGAAGCCCATACAAGCACGGGGAGAACATGCAATCGAACCCAGGACCTTCTTGATGTGAGATGGAATGTGCTAACCACTATGTCACCATACTGCCTTAGTTCAGCATAATACGGATTAAATGCAGAGTGTTGGCTTACTTGAATACCTGGTGATATCGCTAAAAATACATCCTTCAGGCCAGATGAGTTACAAATTGAATATAAATGTAGAATGAGACATTGAAAAGATTACAATCATTTTTTTTTTTTACTTGGAATAATCATCTTGTCCAGTCCAATGACTGCACTGGCCACTCCATTAATGACAGAATACTAAGTGACTGCTTCTTCTCCAAATAGTTCTTGCATACGCCATGGCATGTTGCTTCAAAAATGGCGTAACAGCCTTCCTTGTTTACGATCCTATTACCGTGTACAACTCTCCCACAGTCCCGACACCAAAGCAAACCCTGACCATCACATGTCCCCTTCACCATATTTGACAGAATGTGTCAAGCACACTTCCAGAATTTTTTTCATTTATTCTGCACCTTACAAATGAAAGGCCTGAGCCAACCTCAACCATGAAATAAGGTCATATTTTGACAAATGTGGATAAAGTCTGCTGTTAAATTACTAAAAAAAAAAAAAACAAACAAACAAAAAAAAAGTTAGACCACTTTGGTTCTCATTCCTTTAAAAAAATATTTTTGACCCAAACAACTCTAATATACATTCGTCTATCTATGGTATCTCTCCAAAAAAAAATCTTCCACTGTCCAATTTTTTTTTTGCCCATCTTACTCTCCTCCTTTTATTGACCAGTCTCAGAAATGGATTTTTTCTTTGCACGTATAGGAGTTGCCTATACTATTAACACTGGTGTTTTGCTTGTGTGATAAAGCTGCCAATTAAGGAACGTTTATTTGTTTCTCAAACTAGAGACTCTGATGTACTTGTCCGCTTGCTCAAATGTACACTGGAGTCCCTTATGTCTCTTTATATCCTGGTTCGAGATTGTTTGTGCTGTTCTGTGAAAGACATAAAAAGTACTCAGTATTGTATGAGATCTTCAGTTTCTTGGCAAGTTCATCTGTGGAATACTTTCATTTCTCAGAACACAAATAGAGTGATGAATTTCAGAAGAAATATATTTTCTCTGGCCTTTTAAAGTCAATAATGAAGCCCACAAATGCTGATTCCATAGATATTCAACCAGCCAAAAAAAAGGCTGAGCCAACTTTATTGCTTATTTAATCAACTATTTAATTTAATTTAATTATAACTGCAAAAGAGATTTCTGATTAACAGTTGGGCTTTTTATTATGGGTTACCTAAAAGAGTATGTTATTAGAACACAAGTATGATTTAGTCATTTTCAGCCATTTTCATCACTAATAGTCATGGAGAACATTACCAGTGTATAGACTTTCTAAGTGACCTCAAACTTAGGAGAAAAAAATAAAATCCCAATTTTCCTCATATGTCAATTTATCCACCTACCACATGTACAGTGTGAAGCATCGTGTGCTGTCTCTGAGATGCATGAAGGCAACCAAAGCCTTTGCCAATCTGTTACTTGCACTGCATCACAAGACAGGATAATCGGATTCCATATACATCTAAAATTGGCTGGTGTTGCTGTGGTTGACAAAGGAGAGATTAAATCCAGAAATCCCACACAGAGAAAAAAAAATGTTTCCCTTGGCTCATGGCCAGAGATAACTGTGGCATCATGTGAATTCAAACTCAATCTTCTAATGATAAGATGAATCCTTTTCTCTTGTGCCATGAAAGTGTGCTCCGTTATTTAATCTGTATTTTATTGTGAATACAGGTTGGTATAATTTAAGGGTGTTGTTCATATGAATGTAGTAAAACAAACACTTTCTATTTTTCTATTTGTATAATTAACTAAACAAACTTAGGGCAAATAAAAGCCAAAAAGAGGGAGGAGTACAGAGTGGTTGTAAGCAACAAGTTCCAAGTACTGAGCAATGAAGGTTAGCCTCAGAAAATCAGAATACATGTGTGTGAATGAGAAGGACCCAGGAGGAACGGTGAGGTTATAGGGAGCAAAGATAAGGAAGGTGGAGGATTTTAAGTCCTTAGGCTCAACAATCCAGAGCAATGGAGAGTGTGGAAAAGAGGTGAAGAAGCGTGTGCAGGCAGGCTGGAATGGTTGGAGAAAAGTGTCCGGTGTGATGTGCGATAGGAGAGTGTCAGCAAGAATGAAAGGAAAAGTGTACAAGACGGTGGTGAGGCCAGCGATGTTGTATGGATTAGAAACAGTGGCGCTGAGGAAAAGGCAGGAGGCAGAGCTGGAGGTAGCAGAGATGAAAATGCTGAGGTTCTCTCTGGGAGTAACGAGGATGGATAGGATCAGAAATGAGTACATCAGAGGGACAGTCCATGTAAGATGTTTTGGAGACAAAGTCAGAGAGGCTAGATTGAGATGGTTTGGACATGTACAGAGGAGGGATAGTGAGTATATTGGCAATAGGATTCTGAGGTTGGAACAACCAGGCAGAAGGCCTAGAGGAAGACCAAAGAAGAGATTTATGGATGTGGTGAAGGAAGACATGAATGTCATTGGAGTAAGAGAAGAAGATGCAGAGGATAGGGCGAGATGGAGGCGGATGGTTTGCTGTGGCGACCCCTGAAGGGAACAGCTGAAAGGAAAAGAAGAAGAAGAAGAATACATCAGTCGGGGGGGTTGGAGAGGTGATCCTACTTTGCGAAATTCAGTGGTCGCATGAGGATCTTGGTCCCAATTAACGGCAGAAAGTGAGGGATCCCTTTATTTTTATTTTGTAGAATTGCTTCGAATCCAGGAAAGAAAAACACTAACAATAGCTTCCACAAATGTCCTTCTCTTTCGTAGCCATGGAAATTATGCAGGAGAGATTTCCTTTCGATTTTTTCCCCGTTATCAGGGGTCGCCACAGCGAATGATTCGCATATTCGGTTTGGCATAGGTTTTTAAGTCGGATGCCCTTCCTGACACAACCCTTTTAACAAGGGACAGAAACACGCTGACGGCTCTGCAGCCTACTCATTACGAAAGTCAGCAATGGTTCTCACCGTAGACAGTGACAGACATGGCCTGCCTTCGATAACCATTATGCAGGATATTTTGGAAATCAATTATTTTGTTTACACAAGTGCTACATGAGTATGCCAGAGAGCGAGAGAGAGAGAGAGAGAGAGAGAGAGAGAGAGAGAGAGAGAGAGAGAGAGATTCATATTATTAAATGTCAGGGAAATGTCCTTCAAAGGGGAACTTTACACCTCTGAGCCTGTACTTGTTTACTTTAACTTGAGTAAAGCTGCAACAGTACTTATACCAAAATCTTCCCCCAACTATCTGTACTGCTACTAAAATTATGTGTTTACTTTGAGCACCTCTACCCAATCAAAAGAAGGATGCCTCAAGTTCCAAAAGAAAAGCAACCTCAGCAATTGTGCAAACTACAGTTATGCAGACAACTTGTACTAATGATAGATAGGCCGAGAGAGCGAGAGAGAGAGAGAGAGAGAGAGAGAGAGAGAGAGAGAGAGAGAGAGAGAGAGAGAGAGAGAGAGAGAGAGTGTGTGTGTGTGCGTGAGAGAGAGAAAGAGAAAATATCACTGATTTTTATATTTTTAGGCTGTTACCTGCCAGAATAAAATCATCTTAAATGATTAAAGGTTTGGATGGTGAGCTGGGCATAATTAGGATTGGAGTGAACGTTTTCGGGAAGGTAGATCCCCAGGAACAGGACTGGGGTGTAGGCTTTAACAATACATCTAGAATTAAACAATCCTGGTTCATATTGTTAAAATGTTCACAAACACTAAACAACTAAAATTCAATCAAAAGTTTGTCGAGCAGCATTTTGACAGCAAGCCAAGGAGCGAAGGGAAGAAACACAGAGGCTGCATGATTTAATGCCGTGATCTGTCATAATCGTTAAAAAGCAGTTGAGCAAGACTTCCAAATAATAGAAAGTGAATAATCAGAGTTACAAAGCCTACAGCCTCGGAAAGTAACTAATTCCATATCAATGACAAAAAAAAGAAAAGAAAAAAAAATAGAAAACCAAGCATTTGAGTCCCATTTAATTCATTGTACTCCACTGATATGTCTATTCTTTCTGAGTTTTAAGCAGGAAGTCTTTCTGCTGATGAGTCTCTCTGCTGATGTGACGTGACTTTGGGGGTCGTAGTATGATGCCAGAGGGGCCGCATTGTGATGTCGGGGGGGAGCACGTATGACCCTGGGGAACATGCTTTTCTGGACTAGTGTATGAGAATTAAGTGTAATTGCACCTCCACTCCAGTAGTTGGCAGTGGTACTCTCATTGTTGCGCATGGTGTAGCGGTTTTTCGTACGAGCAAACGATATACAGTGCAGTAAACAACCACTCAAGAAACAGCATGTAAAATTTTATAACAGAAACGAAGAGAAAGGTGGAGAGAGAGACGGAGATATTAAGACATAAATAAGTTGAATGAGTTTAAATAAGGATGTATTTTTTATTTCAGGCACATTGGTGCACTTTAAATATTTTCTGTTACAGATTAAAAACCAATGTTAATGAAGTTTTTTCTTTATTATAAGTTGAACTATATTTCTTTCTTTTTTATTTTTCAAGTTTAAGATACAAGTCCGGAAGTTGTTGATACTATGTATGTTCTGGGGAAGTCCGGAAGTTGTTGATGCAGTATTATGTACGTAAAGCTAAAGCTAGCGATAAAGCACTAAAGCTGTCTAATCACTAACGCCATATACCACCGCCATCGAGAAATACGATTTAGAGTACCAAACAGAAAACCCACAGATCGGCTTCTAGGCATCACTGCCTAAAGGAAGCTGAACAGGATGTATGTGTGTATGTATGTAAGCTAAGCTAAAATGCTAAAGCTAAGCTAAAGTGCTAGCATCACTGTGAAGACCTTTGTATGAGGTCATGAGCCACTTCCGTAAGGTTTGGCAAAGAAGACAGAAACAAGCCATGTTTGAAATGTTCTTCAAGAAAAGAAAGCAACATCCTGAAGATAGTCATATATGCAAAGCGGTAGCAAGAGAAAAAAAACACCTTTGGCTAATTTACCTGAAGCTGTTATGGAAGGGAATCCGCTTTCCTCTGCCCCTCTCTGTTATGGAAGGGAATCCTGCGCTTCTCTCCCTTTCTCGCCACACGCATGGTGGAGTGCTTAACAAACACACCTGATTCTAGTTAATCACAGGCTATAAAGACTAGCAGCGCTCTTCCCGGTCACTCACTCACTCACACACACACACACACACACACACACACACACACACACACACACACACACACACACACACAAACACTCTCTCTCTCTCTAGAGTATTTGTGTGTGTGTGTGAAAAAGTGAGAGAGTTTGTGTGTGTGTGTGTGTGTGTGTGTGTGTGTGTGTGTGTATGTGTGGAGAGAGAGAGAGAGAGAGAGAGAGAGAGTGTGTGTGTGTGCGCGTGTGTGCGTGTGTATGTGTGGAGAGAGAGAGAGAGAGAGAGAGAGAGAGAGAGAGAGAGTGAGTGTGTGTGTGTGCGCGTGTGTGTGTGTGTGTGTGAGTGAGTGAGCGAGAAAGACCAGGAAGAGCGCTATCAGTCTTTATAGCCTGTGATTAAATGGAATCAGGTGTGTTTGTTTAGCACTCCACAACATGTGTGGCAGCCACGCCCCTCTCCAACGCGCAATTCATTTGTAAGAGACCATAATATAGTGTACTGTATTCAATTTGTTGACCTATGGTATGAGCTACGGTACCGTTAACCACTGTCAAAAAGACGACGGAATGGATTACGACCATTTACATTATTTGTAATGGGAAAAGCTGGTTGGGAATCTGAACAAATCAGAATCCGAACAGCCATCTGGACTGGATTAAGTTTGAGTACTGAGGCTCCACTGTAGAGACATTATTATATTAAATTATTATTATTATAGTGTTAGTTTTAGTTAGTGTTAGTTAATAATTAGTATTATTATAGTAGTAGTAGTAGTAGTAGTAGTAGTAGTAGTAGTAATAGTATTATTATTATTATTATTATTATTATTATTATTAATTATATTATCGTTCATTCCCACCGCTGTCAGACTGTACAACGCCACTTTGTAACTGTCTGTGAAAATACCGGTTATGTGCAATAAAAACCCCGTGCACTTTAATCAACCACATCTACCCCACTGACTGTGAACCATATCAACCCATCTACTCTGCCCTCAGATACATTACACTTTAATATAGGCCAGTCTATAAAGTTGCTCCAGTCTTTTCTTTTATTGTTTAGTAATTTATACTATTTATGTATCTATTTATTTATTTACTTATATAATATATATGTATGTGTGTATGTTTGTACTTGTATCTATTTTTGCACCCCCTACTGATAGTACCTCAAGAGCCTGTAACAGTGAATTTCTCCATTGTGAGATTAATAAAGCTGGATCTTATCTTATCTTATATTAATATCATTTATAGTCATCATTATTCATTCTAACTATTCAAAAGTGCACGCAAATACAGCTATTTATTCTCTTTTTTATTTTAGATGATTCATGATCCCTATTTCTGCAGTCGGACACCTTTCCTTCTAATGGTTATAAGCCATAGCCAATGTCATACAACACTGCAGTGATGTGATGAATGATGATTAAGCTAAATTCAACTTGGTACAATTTAAACTTGAATATATTTGCATTTTTAAGAGAACTATAACAATAAAGACATCTACATTTTAACACAGTAATTTTATGGGTAGTGTGTTCTGGAATAAAAGGTTCCCATGGATCAAATGGATAATTATGTTATTATACATGAATACTATGTATTTTGCATCCAATGGCTACTTTGTGGCGACATGGTGGCGTAGTGGTTAGCACAGCCACACAAAGAAGGTCTGGGTTCAAATCCCAGCCTAGGCATTTCTGTGGAGAGTTTGCATGTTATGCCCGTGCTTGCATGGGTTTCCTCCAGGTACTTCGGTTTCCTCCTACAGTCCAAAAACATGCACAGTAGGTTCATTAGCTGTTCCATATCTCCCCTAGGTGTGAATAGTTGTGTGAATGTTGGCCCTGCGATGACCTGGCGAGATGTCCAGGGTGTACCCCACCCACGCCTAGAGGCGGCTGAGACGTGCGCCAGCCTCCCTGCGACTATAATTAGGATTAAGCGGTTGAATGAATAGCTACTTTGTATCTTCGTTAAAACCTTTACCTGCTTTTTTTTTTTTATTATTCACAAATAATATGGTGTTTTATATATGTAAATGTGTGCATTTAATGTAAAGTTCATACAATCAGCCCAGCAAGCCCTACCAAGCCTGCAGTGGAGCACAATATTAGTGAAAATTATGCAAATTAGAAAATTAGGAGAGACAGAAGTGGAACTTGCCAAAAGGAAGCTGACGGCTGAATCAAATGGAAGAAGTAGAAAGAAACAACAAGCATACAAACTCCCCAAAGTCATGAAGCCATGGTCACATGACTGAAATTGGAGCCAATGTTGAAGCACATCCTAGACAATCTAGAATTTATTTCTTTGTTTGTTGGTTTGTTTCTTTTGCTTTTTTCTTTCCACAATTTAGCCCCAGTGCTATTTTCAGGGCATAACTCATTACATGGTAAAAGAACGGCCTGTGATGAGCTGCATTAGGATTTGCAGTGCCGAATCAGAAATTTATGCTATTATATAATATTATTTAATTATAACATAATAGCTATTTATTTAATGCTATTGGTAGATGAGTAAAATACCTGATCCTTTATTTTTGTAGGACTGATCAGTAGGATGATCATTTGTCTTCAGCAGGCTGGAGGAAATCACCACAAACCTGATAAGTACCTGACCAACTATTACCATGACCAACACAGACTGTAACCTGACTTCACTCTTAGAATTTTAGATTTGTACTAAATATTAAAAAAATGGAAGAACTCGCCGACATATTTGGTTTTACACTCATCTCCCACATACAGAAATTACTGTACCTGCAGAGAAATCCCATCAAAAACAGGAATGTTATTAAATGCATCTCTAGCTTATTTAATGATTTTCAGGGTTTATATACATTTGGTAAAGCAAGACGAGAATGGTCAGTTAAAAACGTGCACTGTGTATGTGTACGCGGGATAGTTTAGGGAGTGATCACCTGTACAGGCATAACTTGTTACAATGCATTCAGCTGAAAAGGCAGAGGCGTTCTAATTACTACACGTGAAACTTTGTCTACAAGAAAGCAGAAATTAATAAAACAAATAGCGTGTGCAAAATTTTACCTCACACAAATTCTCCCACCTAGGGGTCTTTACAACAGGCGATAACTTCTTAAAATACAGAAGAAACTACTTTATTTTCAAGTCCATATGTAATGAATGAACCACATATACAGGGATCCCTCATTTTCCGCGGTTAATGGGGACTGAGACACCCCGCCCCCCTCCAGCGACCACCGATTTCCACAAAGTAGGCTCGACCTTCCTAACTATATATACATCCATGTATATGTGTATATAATATCAATAAATACATATTCAATGCTATAAATGCTTATAATAACAATTAAAAATTCAAAAATAATGCATAAGATGTAAATAAAATATAAATACACACACATACAGACGCAAGCGCGCACACACTCAGATGAGCGCAAACACACTCAGAAAAATGTAAGTAATTTTGTTGGGTTGGGTTTTTTTGTTTGTTTTTTTGTTGTTGTTGTTTTTTTTGCATAATTGGCCTTATTTTGCGGGATTTTCCTTATTTTTCCTTAATTCCGTTTTTTTTTTTTTTTTTTTTGATGAATATTTTTTAAAAACCCACGACTGAAGCCGCAGAAACTGAAGCACAAAGTAGCGAGGGATCACTGCATTAGCCTAAATGAAAACTAGTGTATAATCAGTGTCAGCCTATAAGTGGTAATGAGCTGTGTTTAACATCTTTAGTGTAGCTTTTATTGTTTACTGTGAAAAAGTTAGAATTAGCAACATGAGTAGAAAAGGATCCTGTTTCATTACCTCAGGTGAGCCATTGCCGATGCATAAAGCAAAAGAGAAACCTGGGTTTAAGTGAACAGGCAGCCTGCCTCTAGCTTGACTAAAAGTGGCATTTATTTGGCATCAGTCCAGTTGGCAAGCAAAGAGAAAGCCAAGGCAGTCAGAGTGACACAACAGCCATGTAACACAATGAGGCAAGGAACACCTCCACTGACAAGGAGCTGTAGCGCTATTCATCAGTTGGGGTTGCATGTAGAAAAGGTTACAGGCTTGTCTCTCTTTGCTCTGGATACTGCAGGCACTCAGTTATGCCACAGAGACTGAATATAAAGGTTAAAATTCTTGGCAGGCCACCATTTGTTCCTGCTACAATTTAGGAGCTGCTTAGGAAATTGTCACCTGAACCTGGACTTATGGCGAAAGCAAACACTGAAGGCTACTATTGTGCTATA
Organism: Plotosus lineatus; assembly: GCA_024760905.1. NCBI lineage: Eukaryota > Metazoa > Chordata > Actinopteri > Siluriformes > Plotosidae > Plotosus > Plotosus lineatus. The sequence goes on along the minus strand of CM045745.1, from coordinate 13,429,727 downwards.
ATCACATACAGGTTACTATACGCTTGTGGCAGATTTCAATGGCAATTAACTGCAATGTATTTAAATTTCCTATGACATGATTTCTCCATGCATGAATTCATACACACACACATATGATATATATATATATATATATATATATATATATATATATATATATATATATATATATATAGAGGATTTTCTGAGTAGATCCTTCCGTAGGAGAGTGCTCAATACTTTTTGGTAGAGCAAATAACAAAAGGACAGGACAAAGGCTTTCTATTGAAACTCCATTTATCACTACAGATCTGTTTCGAGGGGTGGTGAAACCATCCCCTCTCTTCAGGTGATTACAGAAGAAATTGAAATTACAGAAGAAAGATTCTTCTGTAATCACCTGAAGAGAGGGGATGGTTTCACCACCCCTCGAAACAGATCTGTAGTGATAAATGGAGTTTCAATAGAAAGCCTTTGTCCTGTCCTTTTGTATATATATATATATATATATATATATATATATATATATATATATATATATATATATAAACATGCATACATATATATATATTATATATATATATATATATAAACATGCATACATATATATTATATATATATATATATATATATATATATATATATATATATATATATATATATATGTATATATACACATACACACCGTATTCCATGTAATAAGCACCCTGCTCCAATGCTCCAATAAGCACCCCCAATGTTTTTTATCTCATGTCAAATGACCGCCCATGTGTACTGGGAGCAAAATCATAGATCAAACTTACCAATTTTATTTAATCAGTCTCTGTAACCGTAAAATGAGGCGTTCACTACTTGTAAAAGTGATTTTACACGGTATTTCAAAACCCCCTGCCACTGGGAAATGTCTATAATGTTCATCAGTCACAACCCTAACAACATGTTTGATCGTTCCACCGTGCTTTAAAAAACAAGAAAATATTTTGCATTGTTCTCTTGGTAAATGTCCAACAACTGATGAACCATTATAAACTGCTATAGCCAAACTATGGGATGCTCGAAATGAATGGAGAGATGAGCCAGATATGGACCTATCAGATAGTGATGAGTATTTTTCACCGATGCTCACTAACTTCATAAATTTAAAGACGTTCCTGGACATGTGCTTTTGTTTATGTTGGTTCAACGTGCCATGTGGTAAAGTTGACATTCGTGTTGATTGTCTCGATTTTAGTTCCAGTAAAATGTTTAAAAGAACAGCACCGGGAGGGAAAAGTAAGGGTGTTTTTTTTTTTTTTTTTTTTTTTAATTATGAAAGTTATGAAGTTGGCTGAGATGGGCACCAGCCTCCCCGCAATCCAAACTAGGATTAAGCGGGTACAGAAAATGAATGATGATGAACTGATTATGCTGTTTTCTGTTTATTTTCAGCTTTCATGTAAGTAGTTTGGTTGATACCACAAAATGAATAACACAAATACAATTAAAACTATTTTATTGTTCTGTTATTATTCATGTTTTCCACCTCGATGGGCATAAGCACTTACCGTTCCACTCCGCTGGTAATATTTTAATAAACGCCCTTCCACGCCAATTTTTAAAGTGCCCTGGGCGTTTATCATGTCGAATATGATATATATATATATATACATACATGCGCACACACACACACACACACACACACACACACACACACACACACACACACACACACACACACACACACACACACACACACACGTGTTCAAAATATTAACAGTCAGTCATCACTAACCAGCTCAATCACTGCTTTTGGTAGAAATGATATTTCTACATGTAGAATAATAGAAATGCTTTAAAATTGCAACCAAAACCTGAAAGAAGTGGAAGAAAGTGGAAAAACTACCATTCGAATTGATCGAAGAAGAGCCTTAATGGCAAGGACTCAGACTGTTACAATTAGAAGACGCCTATTTGAAGCCAAGCTATCGGCAAGGGGCTCCCACAAAGCCCCACTGGTGAAAAAAAGACGTGCTGAAGAGTTTCCAATTTGCCAAAGAGCACATTGGCTGGCCTAAAGAGAAATGATGCAACATCTTATGGACTAATTAAAGTAAGATTGCTCTTTCTGGGTCTAGTGGCCGGAGACAGTTTTTCAGATGAACCCCAAACAATGAATTGAAGCCATAGTACACTGTAAAGACAGTGAAGCCTGCTGGCTCAAGCATCATGACATGGGACTGTTTCTCATACTACAGTGTCGGGCCTATTTATCTCATACCATGGATCATGGATCAGTTTGAATACATCAGCATACTTGAAGAGGTCATGCTGCCTTATGCTGAAGAGGAAATGCACTTGAAATCAGTGTTTCAACAAGACAATGGCCCCAAACACACCAGTAGACGGGCAGCATCGTAGTTCCAGGCCAACAATATTGATGTTACGGAGCAGCCAACCAAATCCCGGAATTTTGTTAAAGACAGTACATTCTGTCTATATACACACACACACACACACACACACACACACACACACACACACACACACACAAAGTTGAAAAGTTGTGAAGTGAGCAGCAAAAGAGAGGACCTGGATGATTCAGAGAGATTGTGCAGAAAGAAATGGTCCAATATCCCTCTTTCTGTATTCTCCCATTTTATGAAACATTACAGGGGAATAGTATAGTGGTGGCCTAGTGGTAAAGGGCACTGGATCGCTGACCATTGGGGGTTCGAGTCCCACTCTCCCCAAGGTTGTTACTGTCCCCCCAGTGCAGCTAACTAGGCTATCAAAGGCTGGTCGTGTCTCTCACTGTCTATGATGTGTAAGATACCATTGCTGACTTTCGACAAAAGGAGCTGCAAAGCCGTCTGCATGTTTTCACCCTGCGATGGCCTGGCCTGGCGAGCTGTCCAGGGTGTACGCTGCCCTCACCCGGAGTCGGCTGGGATGGGCGCCATCTTCCCCATAACCCTAATTAGGATTAAGCGGTTACAGAAAATGAATGATTATAGGAGAAGAGTAGATTCTGGTTTGCTGTCAAAAAAGGGGTTGTACAAAGTATTACGTCAGGGGTGCTAATAATTGTGGCACACATGACTTGATATACAATCATTATTTCTTAATGTGGAATTTTTTTCCCCTCTAAATAAATTCACTTGATCTAAAGGATTGATTTTCTTGCTTTTTTTCCATTGTGCTCCTATATTATTTCGAAAATAACTGATTTTTTAGAAGATTAAAAAAAAAAAAAAAAAAAACACACACACACCTTAAACCGGAGTGCCAATACTTATGGAGGGCCTTATTTTAGACTGCATTGCAACCCACTCAGTGATTCATCAATGTTTTTCTGTATTATATTTGAATAACAATCTGCAACAATTTGGTGACATCCCAGAGCATATCGATGATAAGCAAACTGTTAATTGTTTAAAAGTGTTTTCACGATTCTAGCAAAATTATCAATTGCTTTTTGTTTTGTTTTGCTTATTCCAATGTAATGGACCTGAACTGCCTCTAGGGTAGCGATGAAAGGAAGAATATATTGAGCAGAATATGGTCAGAAAGTCCATTTGTGAGGAACATAAACAAAATGTCTCAGAGGAATTTTTAAGGCATCACTGACAGTGAAGTTGCACAGGCTTCACCGCACCAACACACACACACACACACACACACACAAACACACACACACACACACACACACACACACACAAATCTGACCTATTTGCATGCTTTTAAAACACACTGTCCCACATGTAAACAAAAACCACAAATTTGAGGAACAGTGAGCTGTTCCTTTAATGTTTTTGTCTCCAAAATTATCTTTGGAAAGGCACAGCGTTACGCACACACCTAATCATCACATTTAGATTTTAAGTGAAGACTTTATACACAGAATTTAATTGATCAAATCAATCACTATGTCATACTTTACAAAATCCTCACATGAAACCTTGATGAAAGTATAAAAGAGAATATTAGCTTTTGCTCCACTCAAACAGCCACCAGCAAAACGCATAACCACTGGGAAGTCCCAGTCAGCCCTGAAGCAACAACCAGATGGCTCCAGATATTTTCCAGAACTAAGTTAGTTTCAACTCATTAATGCCAACAAAAGATGGACAGATTAGTTAAAAGTTCTCTCTGGGAGGGCTCACATGCCTCCCGTCGTTAAAGTAGTATGAAAAATTAGGTGTTTTGTTCACATGGATTATTACTACATTGAATACATAATTGCAAAAATTTGATTAAATTCCTTGCTAGCTAAAAATAAATATGAACAAATTACAATCATCTGTTTACCAGTTGCCATGTATTTTGGTGCCTAATCTGTAAAATGTACTTATCTCTTCCTATTTATGTTTTCCAGCTTTATTTTTTGCTTTGGATTTATTTATTTATTTTTTTTAGCTAATCAGATCTTTTCACTACCACCGCTATCCTCTGATGCATTTAAATTATGCTTTAATGGACACACTGTAATATTATCTACCACTGATCTATCCACTTATCCTCTTGCCGAATCTCTTAGTACCCACTTTCAGCACAGAGGCAGAGATAAGTTGTGTATAACAAGCACAACTGTGAAAATTAAGACCTGCTAATGCTTCGGCTGTGCAGTCATTTCCCAGAAGGATCTACGAAAGCACTAATAGCATGCAAAGAAAACCCTCAATAAATAATTTTAGGTTCACTGTTTTAAATCTTAACCATTTTGATCCCAGCAAAATCATCCAACCCCACCACCACCCCCACCCCTAGCCCCCAATGATTCTTCAGCCAAACTACATTATAGAGCTATATTATATGTGAGGCGCTCCACCGAATGTAGGCGCTTGTCGCAAGTGACGTATGGTGCTTGTGAGACAAAGCGTGGCTTATTCAGACTTCCGATCTTTCAAGTGAGCAAGTGCGTGTTGAATACTTGTTTAGTGCTTAACCTTCACTCGCTCACTTGAAAGATTGGCAGTCCGGATAAGCCGCGCTTTGTCTCACAAGCACCATACGTCACTTTGCGACAAGCGCCTATATTCGGTGGAGCGCCTCACATATATGGTAACACACACACACACACACACACACACACACACACACACACACACACACATTGTACTATAATGTGTAAATAGCAGTTAATTCCCTTGAAAGGTAGAAAGCTGTTTAACGCAAATACTGTGTGCATGTGAAGAGTGTGAAACTGCTTTCCGATCAAATGCACACTGCTCTCTCAAAATTTCTGAAATCGATTTCCTGAAGGTGTCACTGAGTATTGACAAACTAAATCATATCTCAGTCTACAGTCAACTAGTGACGTGCGGTGAGGGAGACAGCTGGTGGGGCACTGACTCTTTCAGAGTAAGATCTACAAATACAAATGAACTCAAAATAGTATATTACTCATCATTTGATTGACAACAGACATAAAATCAATACCAAAAAGAGAAGCAATGACACGACTGTTCACACAGTTATTCTGGTGTTTGATGTGTTTTGTAATGAAATCCCACATCCGGTTTCCTTCTGTTTTTGGACCATTAGTACGTTTTAAAATAAATGAAATTATTTTGTGACAATGGGTTGTCTTTTATATTCCAGCATTCTTTATACAAACATCTGATGGATAATTCATTTGATATGAAAATGTATTTCAACTGCACTGGTTTTCCTATATTTTTTACCTCTTGATTTGAGTAAAAGTCCAGATTTGTGAATGCTCTTAGCTTGGAAATGTAATCTTACATTTTTATAAGGCAGATTGTAAAGGAAATACAACAACAAACTAAGAAGATTGTAGGTTGTGCAAGAATCTGTAGGCTCACAAGCGCCATCTGCCATGAGTCAGGAGTACTGTTCGCCTCACAGAGGAACTTTTTTACTGGGTTTACAGAAATACATTTCATACATTATTATGAAAAGGCAGAGTATATCATCAGAGTGTGTGAAAGCATTTCACCTGCAATATACAGAGGGACAACGGCACATTATTTGCATAACATACCAGCGTAGTTTAGGGCGCTGGATCGCTGATCCAAAGGTTGGGGGTTCGAGTCCGACTCTCCACAGGGTTGTCACTGCCCCCCCCCCAGTGCAGTTAACCGGGTTATTAAAGGCGGGCCATGTCTCTTACTGTCTATGTTGAGAGGTTCATGTAAAAGAACCATTGCTGACTTTCGTAAAGAGTAGCTGCAAAGTCATCAGCGTGTTTCTGTCCTTTGATAAAAAGGGTTGTGTCAGGAAGGGCATCCGACGTAAAAACCTCTGCCAAATCAAACGTGCGAATCAGATGATCCGCTGTGGCGACTCCCGAGTAAAAGGGAAAAAGCCGAAAGGAAGACAGACCAGCGCAGTTTGTGAGGGATTCCACCATCCGCTGAATGGCACGGCAAAGCGCCACTTCACCGCGCAACCTCGACCTGTCTTTGAACATGACATATAGAAATTTTGCTATTCTCTTTTTGCACACAATTTACTGCAGTCAACTACGACTGATTTCCTGTTGAAAAATATTCACGAAACAGTTAACTAATCACTATATATAAAAGGTTTGCTTCACAAATAAATGGACTACTGAAAGAATTAGAGAGGCACAAAAAGGTTGCAATGTAATGGAATGCTTTCTGGCTGCTTATGCATGCACTGTGTTAGAAACATTATGTCCATTTTTGTTACTTTTCTCTGGAAGACAAAAGACAGACGATATTCCAGAATGTTTACCAAGTATTTGGACTTATCTACCTCATTCATTTTCTGAACTGCTTAATCCTAATTAGGATCACAGAGAGGCTGGCGTCCATCTCGATCAACTGCGGGTGAGAGTAGAGTGCAGCACCATGGACACCTTGCCAGGCTATCATAGGGCTTGACAATATATATATATATACATACATACATATATACATATATATATATATATATATATATATATATATATATATATATACACATATATACATATATGTATATATATATATATGCACACACATACATATATATATATATATATATATATACATATGTATACACACTTAAACATACATTCAAATATCAAATCTGATTATAGAGATTCATTCATTCACTCACTACTTACCACCTCATAACCAAGAATCTATGCAGCAGATATAAATATATTCCATTTAAATATCTATCCCCCCCCACACACACACACACACACAAATATATATATATATATATATATATATATATATATATATATATATATATATATACACAGTATATATATATATATATATATATATATATATATATATATATATATATATATATATATATATATATATATACACACACACACACACACACACACACACACACACACACAGGTAGTGCCCGACTTACAACCGCATTTGGTTCTGACTAACAGGTTGTAAGATGGTTTGGACATAAGTCGGGTCTGTTGATGTATTACTACTAGGATGCATACTGTATCTTTCTACAAATTTTGTTTGCAATCTTTTTACCTTTCTTTAGATGTTAATATATGGAGGAGATGGAGGAGGAGGAGAAGGACTAGTGTACATGTATTTTCAACCTAATGCATCTTTTTACAACGGATGTAGGACAAGAATCACTTCTCATGAATCAGTTCATGATCCAAAGAATCAAGAGTCGATTCCAGAGCATCGGAGTCATTGTTAGGCTCAGACGAAGGAAAGAGGAGGAGTACTTGGACAGATCATAGATTGTTTGTATTGTAAATAAAACATTTCTATAAAATATTGTTATTATTCTCATTAATAATAATAATAATAATAATGAGCACTCCAAGAATGTTATTTTTCAACAGTTGAAATAAAGTTGGTTGGGAAATAGAGCTTGAACTTTTCTGAAAAAAAAACCCCACAGATGATGGTGCACCAGGTGGGAGATGCCTGCTATTGTTTGAAACATGTCCAACTCGCCTCTGTTCATGTGCTGTCCCCTTGTGGGTTACATTTTAGTGCTCAAATAACCGACATGTAACCGAAAGAATCTGGTCATTTTCAAAATAATAAAGATTTTTCAAAAATAAAGATCGTTCAGACTCAGATAATAAATAAAACGGAAATAATGAATTATTTCTTCTGCGGACCGGTACCAATTGCGCTACGGACCGGTACTGGTCCGCGGCCCAGTGGTTGGTGACCACTAAGCAGCACATCTGATCCTCACAAATAGTCTAGAATCTGCTAGGTTAGGCTGATGACATTCACACACATGATACCCAAGTATATGAGCCATTTATTGATTTTTTTTTTTTTTTTTTTTTAAGTCATGGATGGTGTAAAGTCAAACAGTTGTAAGTCAGACACTACTTGTCTATAAATATATATCCAAACATACAACACACACACACTTTTTTGATTTTGATATGCAGATATCCCTCGCTACTTCGCACTTCAATTCATGCGGCTTCAGTGCATCATGGTTTTTAAAAAATATTAATCGAATTAAAATATAAAGAAATTAAGAAAGAATAGGGGAAAAGTTAAGGAAAATGCTGCAAAAACAAGACCAATTATGCAAAAAAAAAAAAAAAAAAAACCCAAAACAAACAAACAAAAAAAAACTAAACTATAAACAATCCAAAACTAGTTACATTTCTGTGAGATGCGCATCTGCGTGCGTACACGTGCACCTGTATGTATGTACTTTATTTTATTTACATCTTATGCATTATTTTTAATGTTTAATTGTTATTATAAGCATTTATAGCATTGAATATGTATTTATTAATATTATATACACATATACATGTAGGTATACGTCAGTCGGGGGGGGGGGGGTGATTCTACTTCATGGAATTCGGTGTTCATGGAAGGATCTCGGTTCCACTTTACTGCGGAAAGTGAGGGATCCCTGTCCTGTATTTATCCAGTGAGGGAAATTATTGCCTCCGCATTAACCCATCCGGGCTGCCACACACTCCTTCTTCTTCTTTTACTTTCGGCTGTTCCCTTTTTTCTCAGGGGTCGCCACAGTGAATCATCGCATGTTTTTTACATCAGATGTCCTTCCTGACACAACCCTTTACCAAGGTACAGAAACACACTGACGGCTTTGCAGCTACTCTTTGCAAAAGTCCGCAATGGTTCTTTTACATGAACCTCTCACCATAGACAGTGAGAGACATGGCTGGTCTTTGTTAACCCAGTTAGCTGCACTGGGGGGGCGGGGGGGGGGGGGACAGTGACAACCTTGTGGAAAGTGGAACTCGAACCCCCAACCTTAGTATCAGTGATCCAGCGCCCTATACCACTAGGCCACCACTGCCCTCAGGGCTGCCACACACTCCTAATATATATATATATATATATATATATATATATATATATATATATACATAAAGTTACACTGTTGAATAAGGAGGCATACGATAACAGATTCTCAAAAAAAGATGTAAGCACAAGTTCAACTTTTCCCTTTGGGGTGTATGAGCTGGCTGCATCTAGCTATTTGAGAGCATGGAGATTTCAGTCAACCAATCAGAACAGAGTAAGCACAGAAAGTGGAAAGACCGTGAAATGGGAGGAGGAAGCCAAACAGGCCGTCCAGCACAAACACACAAAATCAACGTTCAGGTTCAGTGAGGAAGTAGGCTCCTGAAAACCTGGATTTTTTGTTTGTTTGTTTTTGTATGAGTATTTTTGTAAAGCTGTATTGTAGTTTGTAATGACCCATCACAGAGATAGATAAAAATTAAAAAGTGTAATCAATTCTGAAATTTCAAATTGATTTGGATTTTGTAATTTTCTGTGCTTAAATACTTCAACCTTGAACATCTTTTTTTCTCCATAGTCACAATCAAACTTCCCAAATGTTTAAGATAAACTGACCAAGGTGAAGACTATTTTTACCCTTTGCTCATATTAACCCACATTCCTACAATAGCACTTTCTCCATTTTGTATCATAGTAGTACAAACTGTATCATAGAAGTACAAACAGGATGTCAGTCAAATGTAATCACACATTTTAATTCTCATGGTCCCACACACACACACACACACCCACCCACCCACACACACACACACAGACACACACCCACATACCCACACACCCACACACACACACACAAACACACACACCCACACACACACACACACACACACACTTGTTCGTCTAGACACTCAGCCATTTGATATTCTCTTCAGGATAGAATAGAATAGAAAACATTAATAAAGAATGAAAATGCATGGACACCAGAAGATGTTGTAAGTCATACCTTAGGCTAACCACTTTGCTGCAATGCATCAATTTACACTATCCATGCAACTATGCTAGCAGATGCCAAATAAACCACTGCAATATTGATTGCAAAAAAGATAGAGACATGAATACAGACAGGCAAAGTCTAATAAGATTTTCTGTCACAATATCCTGAAAATAGATCCTGTTGTGGCTCTAACCTTCAGAAGTTCAATAGAACGCAGCCAAAACTAATTTAATTTCATATTCTCTTTTCCATCTCATACACTGAGGTAGTGCCAAGTTAACACAGCAGCAGAACGGTGAATTTTGCTGAAACATTTTGACTACCACCTATTACAGCAAGCACAAGTTTCTATCGCATTACTCTGTAAGCACAGTGCAAAGATTCAGGTATAATCATGGATCACCTTCTACAAAACCCATTCTACCATCACGGATTGCAAAGAATTGCTTGGCTTATTATGATACAGACTGTCAAGGTCAACACACTCCCTGATCTGATTTATTTCCTGGGTTTACAACAAGTCTATCATTTCTGAAATATGATACACGGTTCCAATGTACATTTACAGTTTATCACATGGTGTACATTTACATTCATAATACATCTGGCAGAAATTGCTGACAAGGGATGGTGGCGATATAATCACCAATAATGTGATATTTTAACATCTGGATGACTCACAGTTATAAGATTACTGCAACGTGTCTGTCTTCAGTGGTTTATTTTATATTCGGCAAATGATGATGTAAGTTTGTTTACCTCATCATAATTCAATCAAAGGCATACACTGACCCAATTAAAGCAATTATGATGGAAGGGCTCAGAGATGAACAAGGTTGGAATCAGATTTGACTCAGCTTTGCCTGCAGACTTGTGCACTGTGTGCAATGTAGTACCTTCTACAAATCATACCTCCATTCACAGCAAAGCTGAATTTAAAATGAATTCACAAGAATCTACAATATATACAGAGAGGAACCTTGTGTTTTTTTTTTTTTTTGTTTTTTTTTTACAGTAACCCAAATAACACGCAACTGGCACAAAAGTAATGATTCTAATGTGCAATGGCATGTGGGGTAAATATCCATCAGCGAGGCAACTATTCCAAACTTTACCTGCGTTAAGCGTGCCGGTGATTAATCTGAATAGGTGCCCAGCAAACTTTAAGACCTCCCTCTTGCATCTCTTCCGGCAGCTCATCCCTGAAGCCTGCTGCTTGCCTCTCTGTAGGTTCTGTGTCAGAAAACTTTCCCCCACGCAGCTGGGATCTCAGCGTGAAAATTTGGCCTGCTGTGTGCGCGTGCAAGAGGCGGCTCATACAGCACTGCGCGGCATTACCTCTCCTCTTTAAGATATTTCCCAGAAGTGCTGAATTCTCCTCGTTTCTCTCCTTCAGATCTGCGCCTGTCTCAGAGCCTGCAGTAGCCTGGGATCTCGCATCTGTCACAGCGCTTTCACACCTCGTGCTCCCAAGCACTCACCCTCCCTTCCTCTCTCACACATACACACTTTCGTAGTAGTCTGACTGCTCATGTAGCTCAGGAACCATCTGTGGTGCTTTCAGTCTCCCCCTGACCACTGCTGGGGAGGAGGGACTGGCACGGCCTCGGAGTGGAGGGAAAGAGAGAGGGAGGGGCAGGAGAGGAGAGGAGAGGGGTGGGGGGGGGGGTGACACTTGGGAAAGTATCAAAGCTCATGAATCAGCATAGACAGGTGGTAATAGGGCTGGTCCTATAGAAAACCAATGCTTATCTGCAGGACTGAGTTGAGAGAGAGCGCTGAGAAAGACACAAGAAACAAGCATTAACTCAAAGTAGAACCAAAGCACCAACAAGAGACAGAATGAATTAAGGACTGTATAATAGAGAGGTGGAAAAAAGTAAAAAATAGCATCTCCTGATCATTGAAGGTTGTGTGGGAGAATGCAGAATGATTGAGCCAATTCAATCCACCATTATTTGTTTGATAAAGTTTTTGAATTCAAGGTCTGGTGGTGCCTTCATCCTATGAATGAGGTGGTAACGAAGTGCTTATGCCATTTACTCACATTATCTGTGTAAAGTGAAATAAAGAGATGTGGAACATTCATTCATTCATCTTCAGTAATTCTGGACAGGTCGTGGTGAGTCTGGATCCTATCCCAGGAACACTGGGCATAAGCAGAGAGAATTCACCTTTTATCAGACCTTAGTCCATTACAGATAGTATTTTAGTTTAGGAAAAGATCGAAAGTGCAAGCCGGTCAGACATGAAGCTGAAATAAAAGACAAGCCATGAGAACAGGAGTGCTTGTGTAAAGTATACCAAAAAAATATTCTGCCTTATGTTGGTTACATGGCATAATGGTTATGGTAGCGTGCTGGGCTCATGATCGAGAGGTCATGTGGTCAAATCCCTGAGCTAATGTTTGAATCCCTGAATTCAATGGGTACCACTAAACTAGTGGTAATGTAAACTGCAAATGCCGAGCAATCCATTCAGAAGCAGTTGATCTACTAGTTGCTACAAAAACCAGGATATCTCGCGCCAGCTCAAATGAGCCAGTAGACTTTGGGATAAAAAGCCCAGATTTATTACATGTTAGTTATACAGGGATGGCATGTTTGAATTGGCATGGGTGGGCACAATGACAATGGGCACATTGGCATGGGTGCAATGTGAGTTAGATGGCAGCCGAAGGCATGGGTTCTGTCGGACCGATCCTCGGTTACTGACTCTGACTCTTGGGACATGGAATGTCACCTCTCTGGCGGGGAAGGAGCCTGAGCTGGTGTGTGAGCTGGAGAGATACCGAGTAGATATAGTCAGGCTCACCTCAACGCATAGCTTGGGCTCTGGAACCACCCATCTCGAGAGAGGCTGGACCTTATTCCATTCTGGAGAGGCAGTGAGCCGGTGTGGGCATCTACCCGGTCGATGAAAGGATAGATTCCCTCCGCCTTCAGGTGGGGGGACGGGTCCTGACTGTTATTTGTGCTTATGCACCAATGACTGTCCAGAGTACTCACTCTTCATGGAGACTTTAGGGTGTGTGTTGGAGAACACTTCCCTGGGAGACTCACTCATTGTCTTGGGAGACTTCAACGCCCATGTGGGCAACGATAGTGTGACCTGGAAGGGTGTGATCGGTAGGCACAGCCTCTCCAGTCTGAACTCGAATGGTGTTTCATTGTTGGACTTCTGTGCTCATCACAGTTTGTCTATCACAAACACCATGTTCAAACATAAGGGTGTCCATAAGTGCACTAGGCACCGGGACACCCTAGGTTGCAGTTCGATGATTGACTTTGTAGTCGTATCACCGGATTTGTGGCCATATGTTTTGGACACCTGGGTGAAGAGGGGAGCTGAGCTGTCAACCGATCACCACCTGGTGGTGAGCTGGCTTCGATGGTGGTGGAGGCTGCCTTCCAGACCTGGCAGGCCCAAGTGTGCAATTAGGGTCTGCTGGGAACGTTTGGCGGAGTCTCCTGTCCTAGAGGCCTTTTACTCCCACCTCCAGCAGAGCTACAACCATGTCCCGGAGGAGGCGGGTGACATGGAATCCAAATGCGCCATGTTTCGTGCCTCCATTGCTGAGGCGGCAGCCCATAGCTGTGGCCAGAAGGTTATCGGTGCTTGTGGTGGTGGTAACCTCCAAACCTGGTGGTTGACACCTGTGGTGATGAGGGCTGTCCAGCTGAAGAAGGAGGCCTATCGGGTCTTACTGGTCTGTGGGACTCCCGGGGCAGCAGACAGGTACCGGCAGGCCAAACGTACTGCAGCCAAAGCTGCCGCAGATGAAAATCTTGGGTGTGGGAGGAGTTCGGTGACGGCCTGGAGAGTGATTATTGGTTGGCTTCAAAAAGGTTCTGGACCACCATCCAACGCCTCAGGAGTGGGAAGCAGTTCTCCACAAACACTGTTTACAGTGGAGGTGGGGAGCTGCTCACCTCGACTGGAGATGTCGTCGGGAGGTGGAGGGAATATTTTGAGGACATCCTCAATCTCACCAATGCATCCTCCGTGGAAGAGGAAGGCCCTGCAGGTTTGTGCGGGAGTCTGCCCATCACTGGAGCTGAGGTCACTGAGGTAGTCAAAAAGCTTCTTGGTGGTCGGGCTCCGGGGTTGGATGAAATCCACCCTGAATATCTCAGGGATCCCGATGCTGTAGGACTGTCTTGGTTGACACGTCTCTGCAACATTTAGTGTGGTTAGCTTGCCTACCTCACACCAAAAAGGTCCAGGGTTCCTGTTTGAAGTTTGCACAGTCTTCCTGGGTTCCTCACACACATTCATCTAATTGGTTGTTTAAAATTGCCCTGAGGTGTGAATGTGAATGTTTTGTGTTGGCCCTGCAATGGACTGAAAACTGTTCAAGGTGTTCCCTGCCTTTGCCTAAAGATGGCTGGAATAGGCTCCAGCCTCCAGGTGACCCTTGTAGGATACAAATTAATTCTTGAATGTTAGTTACACAGAACAAACCTGGTCTTAGACAAATCCAAGTGTCACCGGGTCATCGGGTGTTACTCCATGATTTATGTCGAGGTATTATATCGAGTCACTTCTCTAGCCTGTAGTGTGTCACTCTTGGGATTAAATCTTATTTTAATGTTTAAATCTATTGTGTTAACACTTCATAAACAAACTGGCCTTTCGGAACTCTACTGAGTCCAGGCTGCTTGCACCCACCAAATGTTTTATCTCCACAGTCAATACTTTAATCCTCAAAGCAGCACAGTTCCACATGATAGGAAAACAGAAGGACTGGGGAGACCTGCAGAAATGGATAATTTCCTTTTGTATTGGATTTTTAAAAAATCTAGAAAAGAATAAGCAAGAGGAGGATAATGATCCAAAGAATTTGAGGGGGGAAAAAAACCAAATATAAACAGACACAAAAGATTGAGATGAATCATTCAGGGCAAGAAGGAGGACTTATGCCATTTAATAAATGAATACATACAGGGTGACCCAACCCCCCACCCCCCAACCCCCACCCACCCACACATATTTCAAAGTTAACCAAAAAAAAACAGATTAAAGATGATCAATTTTTTTTTTTTTTTGCACAAATGAAAGTTGACCTGGAGATTGCAAGCTCGGATCTAGGTTGATGCCACAGCCACTCAATGGGTGCAAATTGGCCGAGAGCTCATGTGAGGGAGAGGTGGCGTACATTCACTTCCTCATTATTAACACTGATCACCAGACAACCGTGAGCATTTGTGAACTCGTTCTTATTACCTAGCGGATAGCACTTTTTCACCACACATCATGGATTGGGCATGTGCATGCTTGTGCCCACCCTGGATGGTGGTGCTTGTGTGATAGGGTAGGCAATACTTGTTGGGTGGGAGCTGTGTTCAAAGGTAAGAATGGATTTTTTAGTTTTATAAAGAAAGAAAAATAATAACATAATTAATAAAAATAATGTACATCTCATAATGCAGTGAGCATAGATAGAATAAAATCATTATTCATCTCATTTTCAGGGGGCAGTGGTGGCCTGGTGGTAAAGGTGCTGGATAACTGATCCTAAGGTTGGGGGTTCAAGCCCCACTCTCAGTTATCACTGCCCCCCCAACCCCCCAACCCACACCCCCACCCACACACCCCCCAGTGCAGCTAACTGGGATATCAAAGGTCGGCCATGTCTCTCACTATCTATGGAGAGAGCTTCATGTAAAAGAACCATTGCTGACTTTCGACAAGAGTCGGCTGCATAGCTGTCAGCGTGTTTTCGCACTGCGATGGCCAGGCGAGATGTCCAGGGTGTACTCTGGCCTCGCCCAGAGTCAGTTGGGATGGGCGCCAGCCTCTACGTGACCCTGATTAGGATAAAGCGGTTACAGAAAATGAATGAATGAACTCACTTTCATCAGATATGCCATACAGGTGCTGAATATTAGCTTCGAGCTTGTGGACTATAAGCACTACAGTAAATACTGTATATACTGTATATCAACAATAAAAAGCACATAATGTCTTACTTGACAATGATGGACAGTCTGGAGCATTTCATATTTAACATCACATCTCTTTAAAAAAAAAAAAAAAAAAGTGTGGTGTATCACCTTCATCACGAGTTTAATTATCATCTGCCTTTCTCTCCATGAGTGCTGTCATTAACTTCAATTACATCAACCCCGCAGATACTTTCCGATCAGACAAAATCTCAGCCGTCTCCACTGATTACTACATTAATATGCTTCAATTCAAATATGAGTGGACACCCCCGTTCATCAGGGCATGAATACACAGAGAAACCGCTCAGCTATGAAATGGAATGCTTTGTGTTGTATGGAAAGGAATCCTGAATCCTGCAAGTCATTTCAGACAGAAAACAAGCCTGTTTCAAGAAGAGCCTTTCCTTGAGCATGAAGATCCCTCCCTGTTTCTTCACTGCAACCAATTTTCCAGAAAGATTAAAAGTTTTCTTTTCCATAAATAGGCCTAAGCCCTATAGACTAACATACACACACCATCAGTTCACAGGCCAGCTGATCAGTTTACTATTTATACATCAATGTTTGTCTTTTTGTTATTCACAAAATCGATGTTTAACCCTCTCAGGACCAAGTTAACCCTCTCAGGACCATTCAATAAATGAATTTGCAACGCCTGCCTGGAGAGGGTTAAAAGAAATCAAAGTGACCAAAAAAAAAACCACGAAATTGGAGGCCTTGATTCTAATGCAGAGAAAATATCAGAATGTATACTAATTCAAGCTGATAGTTGAAGTAATAAACACAAGCCAATCACCCATCACACACATTTCAGTAAATCAAAACATGAAGAATGATAACTTCAGAGCACTATGCAAAAGAAATTCGATTTAAATTATGTCACCAAAAAAAAAAAAACCCTCACACTTTTCAGACATGTGCTGATTCTTACTATGTGTACAGCACTCACAGAATATAATGGCAACACAGTGTAATTGATTAACCTCTGAAGCTCGAAGAATGCAATTTGCAGGCATTGCGTAATTTCATAACTCAGCATACAAGTCAAGCATTTGTAAACAAAAACATCTTCTCCCTTTCCTTCCAGCACGGTGCCCGAGCCAGACACAGCAGCAGGTAAAGCAAAGGGAAATAATCTGTTTGTAATGATGCAAAATCGTGAAAATGAACTCTGCATAACAAAATACTAAAATTAGATTTTAACTGTTATTTATTTATTTCTCATTTCTACACTCGATTGTGACAAAAAACAGGTGAGCTTAAGCGCACACATGCGATAAAATGTCGCTGAAAAATTCTTATGTACGTTTCTTTAACCCTCCAAGAATTTTAGTACAGTGGTACCTCACCTTACGAAAGTTTCACAAAACGAATAAATTCAGGTTACAAAACGCGTGTGATTTCCGTTGCGAGTGAGAAGAAGAAATGGGCTCGAGTGATATCACAAGGGAATATGGCCAAACCCGTCTACTATCGGTACAATATTGAAGCAGAAGAAGGGCTTAAAGGGTAAGCTTTTATCATTTTTAAATGGTTTAGGGAGTAGTATTGGGAGCCTTGGAACGAATCTTGCGTTTTACATGTAAAACGCGGTTCAATTTACGAAAAATGCAGATTACGAAAAAAGCTCTGGAACGGATTAATTTTGTAAGGTGAGGTACCATGGTACACAGGTAGTGTCAGGCTAACGACCACATTTGGTTCTGAACCTGGTCTGTACATATATTACTAGTAGTGTCTACAGTACTATATACTGTACCTTTCTACAAGTTTGTGTCAAAAACTCCACGATGTTCCCGACAAGCAGCTGAGTCAGTTTATCCTTAAACACTTTATAATAACATTTTTAAAATTCCTAACAACAACAATAATAACAATAACAACAACAACAACAATAATAATAATAATCATAATGTTATTGTTTTTTCTTGTAACTAACATTTGAATCTCTTTCTCTCACTCAAGTCATCTTTTTCTTATTAATTGCATGTACATGGTTTAACCCATGTGATCCTCATAAAGGGTCAAATCAGCTCAGCAAAGCTGATGATATTCACTTACGTGATACCGAAGTATATAAGCTTATTATTATTATTATTATTATTTTTTTAGGTGGTTGTAAAGTTGAAAAGTCGCAAGTCACACAGGTTGTAAGTCAGTGACTTCTTGTATATAATATAGAAACAATCAAAAGTAAACTAAAATAACATTCTTATAGATCTCTAAATAGTTATATATTTTAGTCATCACACATGCAAGTCAGCTGAGCTGTGTGTTTTGAATCGGTTCACAGCTCCGTGTGACGCTAGTCTGATTAGATCTGTCCATCCGAGTGAATCAAAAACAAAAGTAAACTACATTCCATATATCAGTATTTTATAACATACTACAAGGGAACATAAAGAAAGTGAACAAAAACATGATTTCCTGGCTTATTTTTCCATTAGAAAGCATGATCTAGGTGACTATGAGAAGCTGTGAGGGTCCGTCAATTTGACTACCTCAGAATAATAATTTTAATCCCAAGATAGCGGATCAAATAGACATAAAATCGATGGCTAAAAGAAATCAAAGTGACAAGCACAGCATTAGAAGCCTTTAATCTCATGCAGAGAAAATATCAGAATATATACTAATTCAGGTTGATAGTTGAAATAAAAAAAACGAACCGATCACTGCCTCAGAATAATGATTTTTAATCC
This sequence comes from Plotosus lineatus, assembly GCA_024760905.1. Classification (NCBI taxonomy): domain Eukaryota; kingdom Metazoa; phylum Chordata; class Actinopteri; order Siluriformes; family Plotosidae; genus Plotosus; species Plotosus lineatus. The sequence continues at coordinate 13,410,901 of CM045745.1, read as the reverse complement.
CGAGATAGCGGACCTAACAGACCGCATATTTCCCATATAGCACGTACAAATCTCTAATATCTTGCTTTTATTTTCACAAAAAAGTTTCCCCATCTGACTGGACCTCACCATATTTGGTGGTCACACACCCACTACTATATTAATGGGGAAACCCAGCTATCTGTATTCTTGCATGTTCAAGATAATTGAGAAAATGTAACTATCATCAGCAGTCATGAGAAGACATTTCAGGATGTTAGACTTCACTCATAGTGTAACCACTCCTGTGTTTGACATATAAAGATGTCTATACAGGAGGTCTGCTGATCAATGTCCAGCCCATGCCAACTTCTCTTGAAAATGGAGCACTGGACTGCTGGCATGTGTGTGTAGGACTCCTGCTTTTCTGGCCTAGTTTTCGTTATGCTCTTCTATACTGGCCTCGAGGTAACAAGTGACAGCAATGCCCTCCTCATGAACCTCATGCTGAAATATTAAGGCCACATCCTGAGCCTCACAGAAGCACCATGCTGACCCATCTGGCCACTGGCTCAGCTAGAGCATGTAAACCACAGAGACGAGATCGGAGGACATCATAAGGAGGGTAAAAAGAATCAGTGACCTTGTGATTTTGAAAACAGTTACTTGGCAAAGCAAGGATTTATACAGATGCCCAAACTTAAAGGTTTTACAAGGGAAGAAAGACAACAGAGACATTAGGAAGGAGACATAAATACCGTATTCGACGTAATAAGTGCTCTGATCCAATAAGCACCCCTCCCCCCCCCAAATGTTTTTTATCTTAAGTCTAATAACCACTCATGTGTACTGGGGGCAAAATCATAGATCAACCTTACCAATTTTATTCGATCAGTCTCTGTAATGGTAAAATGAGGTGTTCACTGCTTGTAAAAGTGAGTTTACACAGTATTTCAAGACCCCCTGCGACTGGGGAATGTCTATAACGTTCATCAATAACAACACATTTGATTGTTCCACCCTGCTTTAAAAAAATGGAAAATATTTTGCTGTGTCTCTCAGTTAATGTCCAACAACCGATAAACCATTAGAACCATACAGTAAAACTATGGGATGCTCTGAATAAATGGAGCGATGAGTCAGATATGGACTGATCTGAAAGTGATGATGAGTATTTTTCACCCGATTCTCCCGCTCACTAACTTCATAAATTTAAGCAAGTTCCTGGCCATGTGCTTTTGTTTATGTTCGTATTGATTGGTTCAACTTGCCATGTGCTAAAGTTGACATTCTTGATTGGCTCATTTTACTTTCGGGAAAATGTTTAAAGGAAATGTTTAAAGGAACAGCACCAGGAAGGAAAAGTAAGGGAAGGAAAAGTCTTTTTTTTTTACATTTATGCTCTTTTCTGTTTATTTTTAGCTTTCATGTAAGTAGTTTGGTCGATACCACAAAATGAATAATACAAATACCAGTAAAACTCTTTTATTGTTCTGTTATTATTCATGTTTTCCACCTCGATGGTAATAAGCACTTACCTTACCAATGCAGCCGTGAGGAAGAGGCACAAGCCAGTGTCTCTCCTTCATGCCAGTCCCAAGTCCGGATAAATGCAGAGGGTTGCGTCAGGAAGGGCATCCGGCGTAAAACAAATGCCAAATAAAATATGCGAGTCACAACAAACGCAGAAGGACAGATGTTGGTAGATTATGCAAAAGGGATGGAAATGGCTGTCGTAAATACTTTCTTCCAGAAGAGACAGGAGCAGAGGGTGACTTATAAAAGCAGAGTCACTGGCTTCTTTCAAAGTAGTAGCGGGTGAGAGTGTTGCCAAACAGCATAGGATGATGGTGTGCAAGATGACACTGATAGTGAGGAAGGTGAAGAAGGCAAAGGCAGAGCAGAAGACAATGTGGTGGAAGCTGAAAAAGGAAGAGTGTCGTGTTGTCTTCAAGGAGGAGTTGAAAATGGCTTTGGGTGGTCAGGAAGTGCTTCCAGATGACTGGACAACTACAGCTAATGTGATCAGGGAGACAGGTAGAAAACTTGGTGTGTCATCAGGAAGGAGAGGAGATAAGGAGACATGGTGGTGGAATGAGGAAGTGTAGGGTTGTGTACAAAAGAAGAAGCTAGCTAAGAAGAAGTGGGACATTGAGAGGACCGAAGAGAGTAAACAGGAGTACAGGGAGACACAGTGTAAGGTGAAGGGAGCGGTGTCAAAGGCCAAACAGAGAGCGTATGATGACTTGTATGCTCGGTTGGAAAGTAAGGAGGGTGAAAATGATTTATACAGGTTGGCACAGCAGAGAAATAGAGATGGGAAAAACGTGCAGCAAGTTAGAGTGATTAAGGACAGAGAGGGAAATGTATTGACTGATGACAGAAGTGTGCTGGGAAGATGGAAAGAGTACTTTGAAGAGCTGATGAATGAGGAAAATGAGAGAGAAATAAGAGTAGAAGAGGTGACTGTTGAGGACCAGGAAGTAGCAAAGATTAGTAAGGGAGAAGTGAGGAGGGCATTGAAGAGGATGAAGAATGGAAAGGCAGTTGGTCCTGATAACATACCGGTGGAGGTATGGAAGTGTCTAGGAGAGGTAGCAGTAGATTTCCTGACAAGAACATTCAACAATGTCTTAGAGAGTGAGAGGATGCCAGAGGAATGCAGGAGAAGTGTGCTTGTGCCCATTTTTAAGAACAAGGGAGATGTGCAGACTTGTGGCAACTACAGAGGGATAAAGTTAATGAGCCATATGATGAAGTTATGGGAAAGAATAGTGGAAGCTAGACTAAGGGCAGAGGTCAGAATTTGTGAACAACAGTTTGGTTCCATGCCAAGAAAGAGCACCACAGATGCAGTGTTTGCCTTGAGGATGTTAATAGAGAAGTACAGAGAAGGTCAGAAGGAGCTGCATTGTGCCTTTGTGGATCTGGAGAAAGCATATGACAGGGTGCCGAGAGAGAAACTGTGGTATTACATGAGGAAGTCTGGAGTGGCAGAGAAGTATGTTAGAGTGGTGCAGGATATATATGAGAGATGTAAGACAGTGGTGAGGTGTGCTGTCAGTGTGAGAGAAGAGTTCAAGGTGGAGGTGGGACTGCATCAAGGATAAGTTGTTTGCTATGGTGATGGACAGGCTGACAGACGAGGTTAGACAAGATTCCCCTATGGACTATGATGTTTGTAGATGACATCGTGATCTGCAGTAAAAGCAGAGAATAAGTGCAGGAAAATCTAGAGAGGTGGAGGTATGCCCTGGAAAGGAGGGAAATGAAGGTTAGCCTCAGTAAGACAGAATACATGTGTACGAATGACAAGGTCCCAAGAGAAACGGTGAGGTTACAGGGAGCAGAGATAAGGAAGGTGGAGGATTTTAAGTACTTAGGCTCAACAATCCAGAGCAATGGAGAGTGTGGAAAAGAGGTGAAGAAGCGTGTGCAGGCAGGTTGGAACAGTTGGAGAAAAGTGTCCGGTGTGATGTGTGATAGGAAAGTATCGGCATGAATGAAAGGAAGAGTGTACAACAGGATGTTGAGGCCAGCGATGTTGTATGGTTTAGAAACAGTGGCCCTGGGGAAAGCTGAGCTGGAGGTAGCAGAGATAAAAATATTGAGGTTCTCTTTGGGAGTAACGAGGATGGATAGGATCAGGAATAAGCACATTAGAGGGACAGCACATGTAAGAGGTTTTGAAGACAAAGTCATAGAGGCTAGATTGAGATGGTTTGGACATGTACAGAGGAGAGATGAGTATATTGGTAGTAGGATGCTGAGGTTGGAACTATCAGGCAGAAGGCCTAGAGGAAGACCAAAGAGACGATTCATGGATGTGGTGAAGGAGGACATGAAGGCAGTTGGTGTAAGAGAAGAAGATACAGAGGATAGGGTGAGATGGAGGCAGATGATTCGCTGTGGTGACCCCTGAAGGGAAAAGCCGAAAGGAAAAGAAGAAGAAGAAGAAGAAGAAGAAGGGTAATAAGCACTTACCATTCCACTCTGTTGGTAACATTAAGCCCTGGGCGCTTATCAGGTCAAATACGGTAGTATGTCTGGAATCCTTGACTTTATATTTACCTATTGGATAAATTGGATTACGTTTTTATACCATTTACCATAATCCATCAACAAAATAGGTCAGGAAATCCTACCTGATAATATGGACAATTAAAAAAAGGTAAAAGCAAAAAGCAAAACGTAAAAGCCTTAAACGGAATGAAAAAATCAGATTGAGGCCCATCAGCATCATGGTTGCCTTTCCAATGCTCCTGCTTTTTAATACAAGTTGAGTGGTAACAGTCTCTGTAACAAATCCTCTACTACAAAATGCCTAGACACACCAAATTATACAGAAATTCGAAGTGTTCTCAGCGAAGGATCACTTAACAGTGGGCTAATCTTTTACTTTCCACTTTATATGCACAGTGCTCATTGATTCTCAGAGTGCTATCAAGAGTGTGCAGACTCACAGACTAACGATTGACGTCACATGAGGAAACATTGTCCAAGTCAAGAAGGCAACAATGGCAAGTGAATCTGATCATAAGAGCAAAATTTACATATTGGAGGAGATGATGATCCAGAAGACTTACAAGAAGCTGATATGCCAGAAATAACACCGCATTTATAACCACTTCAGGTGAGTCATACCTAAAAACCAGAGATGAACATTCCCAAGTGGAAAAGCAGGCACATACAGAACTAACATTGGATATTGAATGGTTTGTAAGTGATATTTTATACAGCACTATATTAATGTCATTACAGCAAGAAAGAACATTACTGTAATAGTCTCCAAGTTTGTCTCCAAACCTAGTCCTAGGTTTGCCGATGGTGTTTCTCTGTGGAGTTTGTATGTTCTGATGCTTGTATGGGTTCCTCTGGTTCCCTTCCACAGTCAAAAAACATGCACATGAGGCTAATTGGCTGTTCCAAATTGTCCCAAGTGTCAGTGTAAAAATTGTTATTGGTCCTGCAATAGTGTGGCTAGGTGTACATTGCCTTCGCCCAAAGGTGGCTGAGATATGCTCCACCCTTCTTGCAACCCTAGAGGGTTTAAGCAGTTCGGAAAAAAGAATAAGATGAATGTTTATTATGTTGCAGTGGCTTGAAAGCAATCAGCTCTGAAATGCTCCCTGCAGTGCCACGAGGACTCTGATGGTGTCCAGTTGGCTCACATACTCGGTACCTGTGTTGTCCAACTTATATAGTAAGTTCAGCTCAGTTAACAACTTGTACAGGTTCACACCATAGGCAGGGATATTTAAACATCCTGCTGCCACCCAATGAAAAGACATTTTAAAATGAATTTATTTTAGTATTATTTTTAAAATCGGTCCAAAAGATCTTTCTTCGTTTACTTGTGCTGATTGGACCCTCTGTTTCTTCCGTGATGTAATTTCCATTTCTAGGATAAAGACAGATAGTTTGGCCATCATGTGCCTCTAACTGATTTTTCGAATGAAATGCATTATTTCTTGCTTTCTAATGTGATATCTCAAGGAGTTCATATTATTTCATTTGAATAATTTATGTAAAGTAGATCAGCTGTTGTCAGGATCAATATTACCACAGATTAAATCCAGAGTTTCCCTTTTACTACACATCCCTTATACTGCACTACTGAGATTTGCAAATAAATGTAAAAAGGAAACTGAAAAATTCTAATTACATCTGTGACATAACTGTGTCTGTGTAAATGTCTGATCATTTATTCAGTGCCAATTTATATTTATATATAACTCAAGTCCATCTGCTTTAGAACATACAAACACAGTTGCCCTTGCAATCACATAGCCATATAATCTATGTTATTGACCTAATTTTTGGGATATTAAAAAAAAAACACGTGTGATATTAGTTTGTTGAATGAAAGCCTGAGTAAAGTATTTATCTCTCGACTGTTATGAACTTGAGGAAAGAGAAGGTCAGCGTGAAGTTCTTGTTAAAAATAGGCATATGATTAATGGCACACTATATATATATATATATATATATATATATATATATATATATATATAGTAGGTTTTAGTTTATTGCAACCAAATGAAGGATACGTTCTAGGTTAACAGTTAAACAGGTCCTACAATAATAAAAATATATTCACATATACAAGGAAAATATATTTACAATACAGGGATCCCTCGCTACTTCACGCTTCAATTAATGCGGTTTCAGTGCATCGTGTTTTTTTTTTTAATATTCATCAAATTAAAAAAAAGGGAAATTAAGGAATAATAGAAGAAAAGTTAAGGAAAATGCCACAAAAACAAGGATTATGCAAATTATCATATATTAACAATTATGCAAAACAACCCCAAACAAACAAACAAACAAATATAAAAAAACAACCGAAAACCCCCATCAAAACTATTTACATTTTTATGTGAGTTGCGCATCTGCGTGCACGTGCCTGTATGTGTGTGTATTTATATTTTATTTACGTTATGCATTATTTTTCAATGTTTCATTGTTATTATAAGCATTTATAGTGTTGAATATGTATTTATTGATATTATATACACATATACATGCACGTATACGTCAGTCAAGGGGTGGATCCTACTTCGCGGAATTCGGTGGTCGCGGAGGGATTTCGGTCCCAATTAACCGTGGGAAGTGAGGGATCACTGTACTCCTTTCCGATGTTCCATTTCTGTTAGTAGATTCCCCAAAATCCTACACAAGGGACCTTTAAATTTAACAGATACAAGTTAATTTAATAGTAAGAAAATATCTTCTTTAGTTTTCAGTCTTCAAAGTCATTAGTACCAAATATTACAAAGAAAAATCAATTACAAATAATGAATAGATAATAAAAGCTGCATAGATATTACCATAATTAAGCTTTAAATTTAATTTCAGTATCAAAACTTCAGGATCCTCAGTATGTAGAACTGCTGGTTAAATGGGTCAGAGGTTTAATCTGACGGCTAAGTGCCACCACAGCTGATGCTAAACCTTTTATAGCTTGAACTAAGGCACAACTGGGCAGGAACATCCCTGAGGCAAATGCTGTGTCTGCCAGACTATGCAGAAAGTCATCTGTGACCAAAAAAAATAGTGTGGCCTCCAGCTGTTTACTACAAACCTAATTAAATCCTCAGGAAGGGTTCCATGTGATGAGGCCAAAAGCATCTGTCATTACACTAAAGTCATAAGCAGTGGGCTCCCTATAAATTCTTATTATTGTGATACGAGGTGTGTGTGATAGTCTGCTTAAGTAAACAGTAGAATATAAATGTGAGACACTAAATATGGAGGTACACAACCCAACCATAATAAAGCTTGTGGTCACATTTTGATGTAGCATGTTCTGAATCTGTAGTCACTTTTCAATCATGTACATTACCCGAAAAAATGATATATGAACACTGTAATAACATCTCTGGCTATGCCCAAATAAACAGATTCAGTCGATGGTAGGAAAGTCTAAGCAGTGAAACAGGTGTGTGTGTGTGTGTGTGTGTGTGTGTGTGTGTGTGTGTGTGTGTGTGTGTGTGTCAGCGAGAGAGAGAGAGAGAGAGAGAGAGAGAGAGAGAGAGAGAGGGAGAGAGAGAGAGAGAGCGAGAGAGAGAGAGAGATTTTATTGGAAAGAAACCTAAAAACCTAATCTGTACAGACAGATCTAGCTCACACTAATTATACACTTGTAGTGCACATCTATTTGTTTCACAGATGGCACCACCTAAAAATAGAGCTTCCCATGAGATCTTTGAGTTGTGTTTCTTTTCTGTTTCAAATTGCTGTGACAAGGGCTTAAGCCATGTTCTTCCAAAAAAAAAAAAAAAAAAAATCCCAATAACAGAACCATTGAAAAATTCCTTCATAACCTTTGCTCTGGAATAAGGACTCTATACTCATTTTTCACTTTTCGCGGACAATTTTTTTTTTTGGCTTAACAAAAAAAAAAATGTCACTTTCGAATTGACCAGACAGTGGTACCTCACCTAACAAAATTAATCCGTTCCAGAAGTGGTTTCGGAACCTGATTTTTCCGTAAGTTGAACCGCATTTTACATGTAAAAGGCCTGATTCGTTCCAAGGCCCCCAATACTACCCTAAACCCTTTAAAAATTATAAAAGTATACCTTTTAAGGCCTCCTTCTGCTTCAATATCGTACCGATGGTAGACGGGTTTCAGCCATAATCCTTTGCAATATCAATCAACCGCATGCCACCAGCCAGCTTCATTTCACTCACACCGCGACGAAGACGTGTGTGTGTGTGTGTGTGTGTGTGTGTGTGTGTTGGCCATGTCTTCTTAGCAGAGTTATAATCTAACAAATGTTTATGCAAGGTTAGAAGCCTGAGCCAAAAAATAAAGTTGCAATGAGCGCACTCGAAAAACTCATGAAACAACAGTGACTCTGTGCTTTACGTGTGTTAGAACTCCGTGAAAGAACAATGGGTCAAAAAGCATCATGGGTATTATGGAGATGCAACTCCATAATAACCAATGGGAGGGAGCTGCATCATGGGTATTATGGACATGCAGCTCCCTCCTAGCCATTGGGAGGCTAGCGGGGAGGGATGTTGGGAGATAGCCAATGGAAGGCAGCGGGGCGGGATGTTGGGAGCTAGCCAATGGGAGGCCAGCGGGGCGGGATGTTGGGAGATAGCCAATGGGAGAGCAACTCGCTCATTGTTTGAATTTTTGAGATGCCACTTTCAGAATGTGAATTTGTTTCTTATCCAGAGAAGGAAATTTTAGGTAAATGCGTTTCGTAACCTGGATTTTTCATTTGTTGGGACTTTCATAAGGAGAGGTACCACTGTATGTGTATATATATATATATATATATATATATATATATATATATATATATATATATATATATACATATATACACATACATATATACACATACATATATACATACATATATAGATATAGATATACAAAAATAAAAGGACAGGACAAAGACTTTCTATTGAAACTCCATTTATCACTACAGATATGTTTCGAAGGGTGGTGATTCTTCTATAATCACCTGAAGAGAGAGGATGGTTTCACCACCCCTCGAAACAGATCTGTAGTGATAAATGGAGTTTCAATAGAAAGTCTTTGTCCTGTCCTTTTATTTTTGTTATTTGCTCTACCAAAAAGTATTGAGCACTCTCCTACGGAAGGATCTACTCAGAAAATTCTCTAGATATAGATATATATATATATATATATATATATATATATATATATATATATATATATATATATATATATAGTAGATGGCTAGGGACAATACAGGAAAAGTTTTACTATTTTTTTTATTTTTTTAAATGCCATTTTTCTTGTATGTGGGCATCCAAGATTGAGACACAGACCCAAAGCACTGAAGCCTGTGGTGCTACAGATCATGACAAAATGTACTGCATTACCATGTTCTCTAGCCTATGGGGCTTCACTCCTTGTGCAAAACTTTCTAAGAAAGTTCGAAAACATACTTAGTCCTACCTAAGACAGGACAGTATAATGGAAGAAATTAAATATATGTAAAGATCCATGTGTTTGATGTAATATGTTTTGTTTTTCCTGAAAACAAAAAACCTCCTCCAACATATATCTGCATGTAAATATATTCATTAAAAAGGGAAAAACTCTAATTTATTGTAAGCAACAGCCAATTAAACATTGTGAAAGGGCGATTGTATTTTTGTCTGAGAGAGAGAGAGAGAGAGAGAGAGAGAGAGAGAGAGAGAGAGAGAGAGAGAGAGAGATTGTGTGGTAACAAGGACCTTAAGGCTATGAACAATGATAATGAATACGGCTTATCTATTCATCATTCCACAAGGTAGTGCAGCTCTGTATTCTGCTGAAGCCAAACCCTCTGTTCTCTCCTTCCCCTCTGGCCAGGAAAAATATACAGTATTGAACACAGTTCCGACTGGAAAAGTGCACCCATCAGTCCAAATCCATCACACTATTCTCAAATTTGAATACATTATCTAAAAATGGTCTGTTAGTAGACCATCCGATTACTGAGGTCCACACACAAACAAGGAAACAATAATACAAAGTAAATAAATAGTCCCCAGTGCAGCTAACTGGATTCTCAAAGGCCGGCCGTGTCCCTCACTGTCTATGGTGTGATGTTATGTAAAGTTGTAATGATGTGATGTCATGTAAAAGAACCATTGCTGACTTTCATAAAGAGTAGGCTGCATAGCCATCAGCGTGTTTCTGCCCTGTGATGACCTGGCGAGCTGTCCAAGGTGTACTCTTCCCTCGTCCAGTGTCGGCTGAGATGGGCACCAGCCTCCCCGTGACCCTAATTATAATTAAGAGGTTACAGAAAAGGAACGAATGAACATATAAGAGGCACATCGAAGCTCTATCTGGGAAGTCAGCTTTTTCTTTACCTTTTTTCCAAGATTGCGTTCCCTCGAGGGCGGCGGCGCGGAGTTCTCGGAGTCAAATTGTTTCTTTGTTTGTTTTAATTTGTCTTGTATGTTGTTTTTGTTTGTGGTTTTTTTGCACTATGCTTGTCTATGACCGTGCGACCCTACTACAGCTATGAGAGAACAGTCCTTTTGGACATTAAGAACTGAGCACGCTCATCTCCTATCCTGAGCTAATATGCTACCACAGCGCAATGCTAGCCACACCCCGGATAACAATAGACCCAGGCGGAGACGCGGCAGGTGGGGAGGGGCTGAACGATGACTCCGGCGCTTGGTTAGCAATGGAAGGTTAGCACTCCTGGTCATATTGCTTGAAAATGTTCAGTCTCTGAGAAACAAGATGGACCAGGGATCGACAGACCTGTTCCAGGCTGTGTTTCTGTGAAACATGGCTCGAGGAGACTACACCCAACGAGGCGACTACACCAGCTGGCTACACGGCCTTCAGGGAGGACCGGAGCGCAGTTGCTAGCAACAAAGCCCGTGGCAGAAGAACGGCGGATCCTCATTAAATAAACCTGGTGTACTGACTGACTGCAGATTATCTCGAAACCTTGCTCCGAGAATGCAGAACATCTAACTTTGAAGTTATGGCCATTTTGCTTACCCAGAGAACTGTTCATTTATTTTCCAACAAAACAATGGGCATAGTGCAATTTAAATATAATTATAATATAACATAATATAATATAATTTACTGCAATTTCATTTATTGAGGTCATTTAATGATTTATTTATTGTATTCTTCTTCTTCTTCTTCCTCTTCTTAATAATAATAATAAAAATACAGTAATAATAATATCATCATCATCATCATCGTCATCATTTTATTTTTATTACTTTTATTATTATTATTATTATCATGATATTGTTTGCTGGTCTGTGTAAGGTCCTTTCAACACAGAATTTTTATGTATTTATTTTATAGCAGTTTGTGTGTTGTTGATTTGAGCCTTCTTTTCTGTTTGTAACTTGACATCTTGAACAACCTAGGTGGCGCTGTGCGTGAGCAACGCACATCGTAATAATACGACGTAACCAAAATTTCCTCCAGGATAATAAAGTATTATATTATCTAACCTTACATGAAATGAGGACTTATTTATTATTATTATTATTATCAGGAAGGAATCTTGACTGGTATAAATTATAATAAAGCTGAAATTCAAACTGACTTTAGCCTAAATGAGTCACAAATAAAACCAACAATGTAAGTACAGGGATTCCTCACGATGCGGCTTCAGTGCATCACGTTTTTTTTAATATTCATCTAATTAAAAAATAAGGAAATTAATGAAGAATGGGCGGGATTTTAAGGAAAATGCTGCAAAAACAAGGCCAATTATGCAAAAAAAAAAAGGAAAAAACTGAAAACAAACAAACAAACAAACAAAACACCCCCCCCCCCATCAAAATTACTTACATTTTAATGTGAGGTGTACATCTGTGTGTGTGTGTGTGTGTGTGTGTGTGTGTCTGTACATTTATGTATTATTTACATCTTATGCATTGTTTTTGAATGTTTAATTGTTATTATAAGCATTTTTAGCTTTGAATAGTGCAGCCGTGAAGGGAGGCACAAACAAGTGGCCGCCCTCCCGCCGGTCCCAAGCCCGGATGAATGCAGAGGGTTGTGACAGGAAGGGCATCCGGTGTAAAACTTTTGCCAGAATACAAAATGCAAACCGTAAAGACAAATTTCATACCAGATCGGTCGAGGCCCCGGTTAACAACGACCGCCTCAGTGCTGTTAACCAACAGGGTGCTGGTGGAAATTGGACTACTGTTGGTCGAAGAAGGATAGGTAGGAGGCGTGTCCGTAGGCAGAGAGAGAAGAGGAAAGGCATGAGTTTCGGACTGAGAGTAGGGACTTTGAATGTTGGAACTATGACAGGAAATGGTAGAGAGCTGGCTGACATGATGCAGAGGAGGAAGGTGGACATACTGTGTGTTCAGGAGACCAGGTGGAAAGATAGCAAGACTAGAAGCTTAGGAGCAGGTTTAAACTGTTTTATCATGGTGTGGATGGGAAGAGAAATGGAGTAGTAGTCATTTTGAAGGAGGAGTTGGTCAGGAATGTTTTAGAAGTGAAAAGAGTGTCAGACAGAGTGATGAGTCTCAAGTTGGAAATTGAAGGCGTGATGTTCAATGTTGTTCATGCTTATGCCCCACAAGCAGGATGTGAGCGAGAAGAGAAGGAGAGATTCTGGAGTGAGTTAGATGAAGTGATGCAGAATACCCCCAGAGGTGAAAGAGTGGTTACTGGTGCAGACTTCAACAGATATGTTGGTGCAGGCATGTTCTCTCCATGCTTGTGTGACTTTCCTCCAGGTACTTTGATTCCTCCTCACAGTTCAAAGAAATGGTGGTGGCCCGGTGGTAAGGTGCCGGGTTACCGATCCTAAGGTTGAAGATTCAAGTCCCACTGTCAACAGTTGTCACTGTCTCCCCAGTGCAGTTAACTGGGTTATCAAATCCGGCTATGTCCCTCACTGTCTATGGTGTGAGGCATGAGTAAAAAGCCATTTCTGACTTTCAGCAAGAGTAGCTGCCTGGCCGCCAGCATGTTTCCGCTCTGCGATGGCCTGGTGAGCTGTCCAGGGTGTTTCTTTACATTTTCTTTGCATTCTTTACTCAACCAAAAGAAGAACACTTGCTTTTTATGGTGTTATATTTATACAGGGTTCCCTCACTTTCCGCGGTCAATTGGGACCGAGATCCCCACGCGACCACCGAATTCCGCGAAGTAGGATCACCCGCCCAACCCCCAGACTGACGTATACGTACATATATATGTGTATATAATATCAATAAATACATATTCAATGCTATAAATGCTTATAATACAATTCTGTCCGTCTTCCTTTCGGCTTTTTCCCTTTTATTCGGGAGTCGCCACAGCGAATCATGTGATTCGCACGTTTGATTTGGCAGAGGTTTTTACGTCGGATGCCCTTCCTGACACAACCCTTTTTAGCAAAGGACAGAAACACGCTGACGACTTTGCAGCTACTCTTTACGAAAGTCAGCAAATGGTTCTTTTACATGCCTCTCACCATAGACAGTGACAGACATGGCCCGCCTTTGATAACCCAGTTAGCTGCACTGGGGGGGACAGTGACAACCTTGTGGAGAGTGGGACTCGAACCCCCAAGCTTTGGATCAGCGATCCAGCGCCCTATACCACTTGACCACCACTGCCCTCAAATACTTATAATACAATTAAACATTAAAAATAAGATGTAAGTAAAATATAAATACACACACATACAGACGCACATGCAGATGTGCACCTCACAAAAATGTAACTAGTTTTGATGGGAGGTTTTGGGTTGTTTTTTGTTTTTGTTTGTTCTGGGTTATTTTTTGCATAATTGGCCCTGTTTCTGAAGCATTTTCATTAACTTTCGCTTCTGTCTGTCTTCCTTTCGGCTTTTTCCCTTTTACTCAGGAGTCGCCACAGTGAATCATCTGATTCGCATGTTTGATTTGGCAGAGGTTTTTACGTCGGATGCCCTTCCTGTCACAATGGCCCGTCTTTGATAACCCAGTTAGCTGCACTGGGGGGGGGGGGACAGTGACAACCTTGTGGAGAGTGGGACTCGAACCCCCAACCCTTGGATCAGCGATCTAGCGCCCTATACCACTTCTTCCTTAATTTCTGAATTTTTTAATTCGATTAATATTAAAAAAAAAAAAAAACACGATGCGCTGAAGCCGCATGAATTGAAGTGCGATGTCGGAGGGATCCCTGTATTGTAAATATTTGTCATTTCTTAAATTTTCTGTATCGAGACTTTATCTCACTCTAACTTGTATGGAGCAACTGGGTGCACACAATTTCCTCTGGGATAAATAAATAATTCTGATTCTGATTATATGGCAGTACCAAATTTATACCATTTAATTGGCTTCCAACACGTCAAATAATTTCTTTCCCAGTGTCAGTGAAATTCATTTGGTCTCCTCTCCAGTTATGTTCTTTTCAGAAACCTGGATAAGTATGGCTTTAGTATCCCTAAACCTGCATAAATTATTACATGTTTCATGTAAAATTGATGTATCTGAGGTTAAATTGTCCATGATATGCATATGACATGTAAATGAGGTTCTTCCTTTGACACAGATAACGCTGATTCATCGATTGCATTAGCATCGCAGTCATTTGAATGAGGTACAACAGATTCTGAATCATACAAAGATCTGGGTGTTGGATTTTGTGTGCTCCTTATATACAACTCATGGGGCCGTGGTTCGGGTGCTGGGCTCATGATCGGGAGGTTGTGTGTTCAAATCTCAGTTAGACCCCCACTGTGCTAAGACCCCTGGGCAAGGTCTTAACCACAAGTGTGCCTCTGTCCACCCAGCAGTATAAATGGGTACCAGTAAAAATATACTGGGAAGGTCACCTGTGATGGACTAGCGTCCCATCCAAGAGGAGTTGTACTCCTAGTCGCTTCACGCTACGGAAACCGGGGATAAACAGCGGCCCACTGCAGGTTTTGCAAGTACTGTAATGACTCTTTGATTAACGTGCTCCTCATTTAATACTGAAATCCTATTGCAGGTTTTGACATTGAAGGGATTATGAGATAACTACTGTAGATATTACATGAAAAAACATTAAACCCAGATTGAGGCAAATGCATCAAAAAATGCTGCTTGGACAAGCAGCTGTGCTGCAGCGAAATAAAACTTAAACCTATCGCTGCAGGTTCATGCTTTTGCGCATCACTTTATAAGACATGAACATTAAAGGTTACCATTTTATTATCTGACTTGAGAAGAGAAGCCCATGGGATTTATCGCATGTTTTGCAGCTATGCACTGCACCTTGGCACCGATCATGTCTCCAAATGAGACTGTCATCACAGCAACGGAGATGTTGCTTCATCTGACAGCGGAGGGAATTAAAACTGGAAATACAACGACACTTCAACAAGTATGACCTTCACACTAATTGTACAGCTTTACCTCACGTTCAGACAGCCTGCCGAATGAAAGACATTAGTATTTGATAATGCAGTTGCTGACGTATACCCCCCCTGACCGACGTATACGTGCGTGTATATGTGTATATAATATCAATAAATACATATTCAATGCTATAAATGTTTATAATAACAATTAAATATTAAAAAAATAATCCATACGATGTAAATAAAATATAAATACACACACATACAGATGCGCATGCACGCACTCAGATGCGCCTCTCACATAAAAATGTAAGTCGTTATGATGGGGGGTTTTGGGTTGTTTTTTTGGTTGGTTTTTTTGTATAATTGGCCTTGTTTTTGTGGCATTTTCCTTAGCTTTTTCCCCTATTCTTCCTTAGTTTCCTTATTTTTTAATTCGATTAAAATTAAAAAATAATTAATTAATTAAAAAAAAACACACAGTACATTGAAGTCACATGAATTGAAGCGCAAAGTAGCGAGGGATCCCTGTACATGAAATCTACTTTTAAAAATATAATTCATATTGAGGAAACTGTACTGCATTTAATATTACAATTGTATCAGCAAATCAAACAGAAAATTAATCATCATTATTAAAAATGAGAAAAATACCATAAGCTTTTTTCCTAGAGAAAATATTACAAATATTATAATGCAAATATTGCTCAGACTTCTCTCGGAGGCGAGTGTTTCATGTAATATTATAAATGCACAACTGAGGCACTAAGAGGATGCAGCGGTTATCACTGCTGCCTCACAGCACAAAGGTTCTGGGTTTGAACTTTATAGCTGTCTTGGGCTTTTCTGGGTGAAGTCTGCATGTTTTCTCCCTGCCTGCATGGGTTTCCTCCAGGTTGTCTGGATTCCTCCCACAGTCCATAGACTTAAAAAGATGCTAAATTGCCCATCGGTCTCTGTGTGTGAATGACTGTCTATCTATTTGTGTTAGCCCTGTAATAGTCTGACCACCCCCCAGGATGTACCATGCATCTCACCCAGTGGCAGCTCGGATTGGTTCCAACTCCACCTGTGAGTATGATGAATAAGTAGTATAGAGAATGGATGAATGGCTGTACAACTGTTTGTCAGTTCAGGTTGTTGAGGCAGTGGTGGCCTGGTGGTAGGGTGCTGGATTACTGATCTAAAGGTCAAGGGTTCAAGTCCCACTATCATAGAGTTTTCACTGCTGCCCCCTCCCCTAGTGCAGATAACTGGGTTTTCAAAGGAAGGTCATGTCTCTGACTGTCTGCTATGAAAGGCATGTAAAAGACCCATTGCTGACTTTCGTCAACAGTAGCTGCATAGCTGTCAGCTTGTTTCTGCCCTGCGATGGCAAGCTGTCCCGAATGTACTGTGCCTCCGCCTAGAGTCGGCTGAGATGGGCGCCAGCCTGCGACGACCCTAATTAGGATTAAGCAGTTCAGAAAATGAATGAATGAGTTCATGTTGTAAATGTAAAATATTTATGGATAATGCGATACATGCAAATTTATTGAAAATGACTAATGAGCTGTGATGGATTTGCTACAATCCCATAAAATTGCCACTGCTCTTGGCAGCCTGCTGTGTTTACCTGGTCAGGGATCTTGTTATGATTAATCATCACACAGTTCAATTGGTTGGTGATGAAGCACTTTGAATTTCTATTGCATTCCGTGGCTTTAAGTAGCGAAATAATTTATATGGTGGAGGGATGTGGTTGAACATTAAATTATACACTATAACATTCAAGTCAGAGAGCTTGAGGAAAATTAAATGTACCACTGTAAGTATGTTCAGTCATTTGCCAAGCAGCTGAACCCAACTTTAGAGGTTTAGAGGAGGCGCATGTCTTTGGGACTGTAGGAGGAAACACAGAGTCCCTGGATGAAGCTCATGCAAGCGTGGAAAGAACCTGCAAACTCCACACAGAAATGATCTCACAAACACAGAGCTCTTGCTGTCAGGCAAACCTGCTAACAACGTAACCGCCGTGCAGCCCACTGTTAATATACTACAACACAAATATATATACAGTAGTAACTCGTCAATATAAAGTGACGTGGCCTTCTAAATGATCACTCTGTCAAAAAAACCCATGAGCTCATACATACACAATAAGGTACAATGTATGTTTTCCTTCGGTGTGGGCTGGTGCTTCGTGGTTAGCAAGAGTCTGCATGTTCTCCTCGTGCTTGTGTGGGTTTCCTCTGGGTGCTATGGGTCCTACCATGTTCCAAAGGTATGCCCGTTTGGCAAACTCCATTCTTGTTCACCCCTAGATGTGAATGAATGCGCGTCTCTGTTGGCTCTGCAATGGTCTAATGAGTTGTTTAGGGTGTACTCTTGGGTGTAGCCTTGTCACAATTTTAATAAAGATGAAGCCTGAAGATTTCACTGGAACTGAAATTCTCCAACCTGTTCCAGCATGACAATGGCCCTGAACAATGCAAGGTCCAGAAAAACATGGCTTTCCAAGTTTGGTGTGATACATTGGCCTGCACAGAACCCTGACCGTTGAGATGAACTGGAATATTAAATGCACTCCAGGCCTTCTTGCTCAGCGTCAGTGCCTGACCTCACTGATGATCATGTTTCTGAATGAGAGCGAATCCCCAAAGCAATGTTCCAATATCAAGTGGAAAGCCATCTGAGTAGAGTGGAAGTAATCAGACTAGCAAAAGACGACTAAAATGGTCTGGAATGGGACATTGACTATCACAATGTATAGACATGGTCATTATGGTCATTATGGTCACTATGACAAAACATTTTTTTAATACTAGCACGAGACACTTAAGGATAACAGACTATAACAAAGATAACAGACTATCGGTTTTAAGCTTATTTAATTATTATATATATTTTTTTAATTTATCCTGCCAAATTTTCTCCTTGATTCCCACTGTCACATGCAATCAGCACCAAATAGAGAGGCGTGTAAGCATACACAAGCCCCACTGCCCTTCCATATGATGTTGCCACTTGCATCTTTACAAATGGCTGCGCATGCATATTTGGCATGGTCCAGTACACTCGGAAGGAAAGCGATAACGGCCCCTTCTGAACAAATGAGTTCACAGACATCCACGATTGGTTGGGTATCGCTCTGAGTGACAGGGAGGACAGTCCCATGACAGCTCTGCCAATTAGCTCTCATAGATTCTCAATTGTGGATTACTGCGGCATTGGCCTGGATTTGAACCAGGTTAATAGTTGCACACTTCAATTCAGGAGCGCCATACTTTATATGTATATTGCCACCTAGTACACACACACATTTTAAAACGGACTGAAATCAGTCTGCAGATATTCTTCTCAACAGTGACATAAATAAGTCTGTCTCAGACGGTTTTATTGCTGCATTTAAAAAGGAAAATATGACATTTTCTAAAACTGGGATATACAAATATATCACAACGCGGCAAAACACTACTTCAAGGTCACCTTTTGTTTCCATGGATAATAAATAAACAAGGATTTTTCTTGTATCCAGTGCTTTACTTAATCTGGCGTTTGGTTAAAAAAAAACAAAAAACTTTAGACAAAGCTGGTTTTGTTTAAAATGATAAAAAGCTATGGATACAAATACCTGCCAAAACATTGCTTGAATAATCCACATTGAAAAGGGCCAGCCGGTGCAAACATAGTTTTTCCATGGCCTGATTTGTTTAACTGAACCTTTGCGAGCAGGACTGGGGTTGTGTGTCGACCTGCATTCCCTCAGATCAGGCTCTAGTCTCAACCTAAACAGCAGAGTCATTCTGTTTCTGAAATCTAAACAATCATCTGCACTCGCAGACAACAAGACAGAACTGTGATTCCAGGTATCAGGGCAATTCATTACAACTGTGATCTTGATTAAAAACAGGCACTAGCATTACCTAAAGGCTTGAGAAAACATCTGGATCCATGATAGGCGATTTATGAGATTCCTTTGAATCCAAACCTGTAGTTCAACCTTCTGTATAATATAAACATCAGTATTCATGAGTGTATGGAGTGAGGTTTAATAGTATCTTCAGTATGACATTCATCACCCAGATTTATCATATACTTGACAGCTTGCCACAGTGTCATTATTCTGGTAGAGAGATGACGACCTCTGCAAATGTAAATTTTCCAATCTAATCCCAGAATACCTGCGAACACCTAAAATAAAGTTCATCACATTCTGCTGAGAAGGAAATACACACCAAGGTACTCATATCTTCTTTAGAGGGAAATACTGTGCAGGTGCTGGCTTGAAAATTCTGGGAGAGCTTGTGTCAAGCTTTGTAAGAGACAGTTCCCTTTAGATCTATCGACACGTTTTCTCTATACAATTTTAAAAAATGCACACATACCGTCGCCTTCCATGTATCCAGCTCAGACAGGGGACTCTCATTTTTCCTGTATGTTGGATGGTCTTATATTTACAGCATTTGGTAGACACTCTTCTTCAGAGTGACTTACAATTCTAAATTTTTATACAACTTGAGCAATTGAGGATCCGGGGCCTTGCTCAAGGCCCCAACAGTGGGGATTGAACAGCTGACTTTCAGATTGGCCAACCATCGCATTAACCACTAAGCCACCACTGCCCTGGTCTCACAAGAATAAAATACTAAATATGATAAATAATAATAAAAAGTGCATTTAGAACTGTTATTTAGGAGATCTTGAGCTACTACAAGCAAAATATTTTGTTTTAATAGAAGAGGTGTTCAATGTCAGTACTTTCTAATAGTAAAGTTAAAGCTGTTGCTTCACATTTTCTGCAAGAAGAATCCCATTGATCTATTGTTCTACTGCTTTCTGGTCTTTTTTTGTCTTAATGAATTTAAGAAAGAAAAAAGCTTGATGAGCAAAAAATTGTACCTGACCTAACAATCAAAAATTGTAATTTGGGACAAATTATAATAAAAGAGAAATAAAATACAGACGCGCCCCGACTGATGTTTTTAATTGGTTCCGGACGGCCGAACGTAAGTTGAAAGTGAACGTTAGTTGTTACAGTGACATATGACGCTCATACTGTACTATACATCCATAAATACCATTACCGTATCTCATAAAACACCCCTAAATCAATTATTATAAACATAACATTGTAAAATAATATCAACTAAATCAAATAATATCAACATTAATTTCAAATAAATTAAATTCATGCAAAATAATTTCAAATAGATAAATTTTAATCAAATTCACTCATAAAATATCAAATGCAGTATCAAATATAACCTTTAACATTCTCTATGATGCGATCTTTCTGCTGGTAAACGGTTCCGATGGTCGACGGATGGTCACTTTACCTGAAGCTGAGCCGACTCACTTTATATGAAGCTTAAAACAGCAATATGTGAGGCGCTCAATACCAAAAGTAGTTTACTTGCTAAAAGTAGTTTACTTGCTTGAAACAAAGCGCGGGTTATACGGACTTCCGGTCTTTTAAGTGAGCACTGCACTGATATGAATCACCAGCAGTGAATCTTTGGTTTTGGGTATGGGTTTTCTTTCATTTTACTTCTGACCAACCATATTTGCTTAGGGTTACAAAAGTCCACAAAACAGTGTAAACACAAAGATCACAGAGACGACATCTTAACACAACAGTAACACTCTATATAACTAACATATATATATATATATATAAACTGAACTGGGAAAAAAGGAGGGGCACATTCAGTCTGTCGTTTGTAAACAATAGACGCAGCATCATTACATCATTGCGTCAGCATAGTCTAAACTCAAAATTTGACTTTTTTTGGTTTTTTTTGAAAAAAAAAACCCATAAGATTGAAAAAACGTAAAACAGAAAAACATAACTCGGGGAATGTCGGGGAGGGATCAATGATCCCTCGCTACTTCGTGCTTCAATTCATGTGGCTTCAGTGCATTGCAGGTTTTTTTTTTTTATATTCGTCGAATTAAAAAATCAGGAAATTAAGGAAGAATATGGGAAAAGGTTAAGGAAAATGCCACAAAAACAAGGCCAATTATGCAAAAAAAAAAAAAAAACTAAAGAAACAAAACAAAAAACAACCTCATATGAAAACGAGTTACATTTTTGTGAAGTGTGCATCTGTGAGCGTGAGTGTGTGTATTTATATTTTATTTACATCTTATGCATTATTTTTGAATGTTTAATAGTTATTATAAGCATTTATAGTGTTGAATATGTATTTATTGATATTATATACACATATATATGTACGTATATGTCAGTCGTGGTGGGGGGGTTGGGGGAGGGTGATCCTACTGTATGGAATTTGGTGGTTGCGCGGTGATCTCAGTACCAATTAACCGCAGAAAGTTAGGGATCCCTTTACTTCATTGAGATTTCCTTTCGGCTTTTTCCCTTTTTCAGGGGTCGTCACAGTGAATCATCTGATTCGCTTGTTTGATTTGGCACAGGTTTTTATGTCGGATGCTCTACCTGATACAACCCTTTTAGCAAGGGACAGAAACATGCTGAGGCTTTGCAGCTACTCTTGACGAAAGTCAGCAATGGTTCTTTTACATGAACCTTACACCATAGACAGTGAGAGACATGGCCAGCCTTTGATAACCCAGTTAGCTGCACTGGGGGGGACAGTGACAACCCTGTGGAGAGTGGGACTCGAACCCCCAACCTCAGGATCAGCAATCCAGTGCCCTATACCACTAGGTGTGGGGGGGGGGGGGCAGTGACAACCCTGTGGAGAGTGGGTCTCAAACCCCCAACCTTAGGATCAGCGATCCAGCGCCCTATGCCACTGCCCCCTGTACTTCAAAGAAGAATAGAACCCTTATAGAAGAAAGTCAATAAAAAATATTTTTGCACAACAGCACACTGTACATCTTTTTATTACTGAAAACCTAAGTAGGAATAATCGTCAGGTAGCCACAACACATGAACAACAACGACCCAAATGGTAGGCCTCCGTCAGTCCCGAAGGACTATGGCTGTGCTCTGGCTGGTACCCCAGCTGGTGATACCCCCCAGAGCGCAGAGCCTGGGTAGGGAGTAATGAGGGACAGGCTGTTACCCAAGCAGCAAGTCCCCCCCTGTGTCGGCGCCACCGGAAGGATCCAATGGAAGGGCAAAATGCCGATACGACTGGGTTCCAGTGCCGCTGCAGGAGAGAATCTACGGTCAATTTAGAACGGCCAATTAACCTACAGTGTACGTCTTTGGACTGCGGGAGGAAACCGGAGCACCCAGAGGAAACCCGCACAAGCACGGGGAGAACATGCAAACTCCACACAGAAACGCCCAGGCCGGGAATCGAACCCAGGCCTTCTTGCTGTGAGGCGGACGTGCTAACCACTACGCCACCGTGCCGCCAAAAACCCAAATAATCTATCAGTAAATAATGTGCATGAGTACCATATATAATCATCATTAATCATTTTAAAACATCCATTCAATGCCTTGAGTGTTGATGAGACAGAGCAATCAAGATAAACACCACATCAGATTAATCATTCATAGCACTCTGTTCTAACTCAAGCACTCATGCCAGGGCACTGTGTAAATAACATTGCAAATTTCATGCCATATTCTTGCATCCTCGGAAACGTCAGTACAATGTTTTTTCCCCCATTTCTCCATAATTTAGTCATGCAATCACCAGTCCACTACCAATCAAGGCGGGGCGTGAGCATGCACATGCTCCCTCTGTGGCATGCAATGCTAGACAACTGCCTCTTTTTGAACTGCAGCACATGCATATTTGGGGGCAGTCTAACACACTCAGAGGTAACGTGTGCTACCCACCCACTCGTACAAATGAGCTCACATGACCAGAATTGGCTGGTGATCTCTGTGAGTGACAGGGAAGCGAATATATGCCATCCTTCCCTTCCGTACAAGCTCGGCCAGTTAGCTTCCATTGAGTTCCTGTCACGGACAGCTGCGGCATCAGCCTGGATTCCAAATCGTGATCTCAAAGCAGTGCAATCTGATTGGCTCTACATCTGGGGATTAAAATATACTATCTTGAGTGGACAATGCGTGAATAAAAGTACATGTACAGTTATGACTTGGAATAGGCAGCCTTCCTTTCTTTCAGGGTACTAGGAACTAAAACGCTGAATGCATGTGAAGAAACACCATTACAGACCACATTTTAGTGACCTTTCCTTCCTGCATAAACTAAAACTTGGGAAAAAATTTAAAATATGCCTTTAGTTACACTTGCTGAACCCATGAGGAACTCATATGATCAACCTATATCATGGTTGGAAGACGTAAAAATAACCTTCAAAAATCTGCTTGGGTTTGCTGTTATGTTTCTCCATAGTATCTCCTGTATCACCTCACAGGATGAATGTCCCTTTATACAAGGAACGTGCTTACCGAGGGACGCTTATGAGCATTTTCTGCATCGGAAGAAGAGGAATGTCTCATAACATGAAGATGCCCTACGCATGAGTAAGCAAAACAAAGAATCCCTTGTTCACGTGATCACACAGCATCCCATCATCATCTCAGTGGCAGTTGCATGCTAAGTGAGTCAAGTAGCATCTGTTTCTCTATAAGCATCTCTTACGAGGTTATTGTTAACTTTGTGGTTCTTAGTGATCATTATTATGTTGAAAACTGTGTTACCATGGAAACTAAGAAAGATATTAAAAAGGACAGTAGTGAAAAGAAATGCAAAGATAAAATAACTGTCAAATTGAAAAAAAGTGATTATGGACAATGATATGTTACCATGTGCTAAGTAATTAAGATAAGATAAGATAAGATACAGCTTTATTAATCTCACAATGGAGAAATTCACTGTTACAGGCTCTTGAGGTACCATCAGTAGGGGGTGCAAAAATAGATACAAGTACAAACATACACACATACATATATATTATATAAGTAAATAAATAAATAGATACATAAATAGTATAAATTAATAAACAATAAAAGAAAAGAATGGAGCAACTTTATAGACTGGCCTATATTAAAGTGTATATGTATCTGAGGGCAGAGTAGATGGGTTGATATGGTTCACAGTCACAGTGGGGTCGATGTGGTTGATTAAAAATACCAGCACAAGTTTGCTTGTGTTGCAAAACGCCCAGAAATTCTCATGGAAGAAATTTCTCCTTCCAAAAAAAAAAACAAACAAACAAAAAAAAACTAACCCCTGTCCTCTTCTCATGTCACTTACGCCACACTCATCACATCTTCAAGGTAAGGTGCAGGTTTACTTTTCCTTTTTCATTTTATTAGATTGTTGTTTCATTTACTTTTCTTCAGCGTGGGTTATTATTTCTGAGTGAAACGAGCTTAAAAAAACAGTTTATGTGCATGCTGGTGCCACATACTGGATGGTCAATATACATACCCAGTGCTGTGCCAACGTTTTAGCCCCTGACCAATTTCTGACATTTTTTGCACTTTTTTTGCAGTTTGTCACTGTCATCCATTTCAGATCAAGTAAACCTAAATATTATACAAAGATAAAACACAAGTAATCACAAGATTCAGTTTTCACCACCAATTGCATTTATTAAGGAGAAAAACATCTGAACCTACAAAGGGCCCATGTGAATAAGTAATTGCCCCCCTAAACCTAATAACTGGTTGAACCACCTTTTCCAGTTACAATTTTGGCCCACTCTTTTCTGCAGAATTGTTTCAGATCGATCAGATTGGATGGTTTTCAGTGGTGGTCTAGTGGTATAGGGCGCTGGATCGCTGAACCAAAGGTTGGGGGTTCGAGTCCCACTCTCCACAAGGTTGCCATTGTCCCCCCCAGTGCGGCTAACTGGGTTATCAAAGGCGGGCCATGTCTGTCACTGTCTATGGTGAGAGGCATGTAAAAGAACCATTGCGGACTTTCGTAAAGAGTAGCTGCAAAGTCGTCAGCGTGTTTCTGTCCCTTGCTAAAAGGGTTGTGACAGGAAGGGCATCCGATGTAAAAACCTCTGCCAAATCAAACGTGCGAATCGGATGATTCGCTGTGGCGACTCCAAAGTAAAAAGGGAAAAAGCCGAAAGGAAGACACAGATAGATTGGATGGTTTTTGGGCGTGAACAGCCTTTTTAAGGTCATGCCACAGCATCTCAATAGCGTTTAGGTCGGGACTTCGACTGGGCCACTCCAAAACCCTCATATTGTTCTTTTTTAGCCATCCAGAAGTGGACTTGCTGGTGTGCTTTGGATCATTGTCTTCCTGCAGAACCCAGGTACACTTTAGCTTGTGGTCTCAAACTGATGGACGAACATTCTGAACCAGGATTTCTTGGTAGCGAGCAGAATTCATGGTTCCATCAATCATGACAAGTCACCCAGGTCCTGAAGCAGCAAAGCAGGCCCAGATCATCACACTTCCACCACCATGTTTCACTGCCGGCACAATGTTCTTTTTATCAAATGCAGTTTTCCTTTTGCACCAGACGTAACCGGATGCATTTCTCCCAAAAAGTTCAACTTTAGTTTCATCAGTCCAGAGGACATTATCCCAAAAGGTTTGGGGATGATCAAGATGATTCTTGGCAAAAGTGAGTCATGCCTTGATATTCGTTTTTGTCAACAGTGGCTTTCGCCTCGGAATTATTCCATGGATGCCATTTGTGCCTCGTGTCTTTCTGAGGGTGGAGTCATGAACATTGACATTAACTGAGGCGAGCGAGGCTTGT
The DNA here is from genome assembly GCA_024760905.1 of Plotosus lineatus. Taxonomy (NCBI): domain Eukaryota; kingdom Metazoa; phylum Chordata; class Actinopteri; order Siluriformes; family Plotosidae; genus Plotosus; species Plotosus lineatus. Next base: position 13,385,000 of record CM045745.1, on the reverse strand, counting down.
AGTTGTTTAGAAGTGGTGTTTGGATCCTTTGTGGCCTCTTCGATTAGCTTACGCTGTGCTGTTGGAGTAATTGGTAGGTTGTCCACTCCAGGGAAAGTTCACCACTGTGTTATGCCTTCTCCATTTATGGATAATGGCTCTGACAGTGGTCCACTGGAGTCCCAAAGATTTACCAATGACTTTGTATCCTTTCCCAGGCTGAGACATCGCGATAATCTTTTTTCTTGTTTTCTCTTGAAGCTCACTGGATCGCAGCATGATGCTACCTCACCTTGTCAGACAGGTTTTATGTTCGGGGTCTCCTGATTGGAAATGTCTGGAAGCAATCAGGCCTGGGTGTGGCCATGAAACTGAATAATGGGATTAATCAGGATTACTTCACCTTTTAACTTTGGGGGGGGGCAATTCCTTTTTCACAGAGGTTCATCTAGGTTTGGATTGGATTGTTCTCTGAACAAACAAAATTACAACAGGAAAATTGAATTTTTTGAATACTTGGGTTATCTTTGAGTAATGTTGAAATTTGTTGGATGATCTGAAAACGTGAAGTGTGACAATCAGTAAAAAAAAAGTAAGGGGGCAAAAATTTTGGCACAGCACTGTACAGTATACATACACACACACATACATACATATATATATATATATATATAATCTGTGGGTATATGTATGGATGTGTGTATATACTAGTATTCAAATACATCCACCCTGCCTTCAGTGATAATTGTAAAACTGTTAGTATACAGCAGTGCTTCTCAATTATTTTCTGTGGCGCCCCCATGAAGAAAAAAAAAAAATTCCAGCCCCCTCCCAGCCCCACGAACAACTATAAATGGTATTATAGTATTTGTCTATAAAAGTATTAGAACAGTTATTAGTATACCTCTGCATAACATTGTATCTTTATTAACATTATAAACAAAAAAGAAAGAAACATAATTCAACTTACAATAAAGAAAAACTCCATTAACATTTTTTTTTAATCTGTAATAGAAAAGATTTAAAGTGCACCAATGTGCCTGAAATTAAAAAAAAAAAAAAATACATCCTCATTTAAACTCATTCAACTTATTTATTTCTTAATATTTCCGTCTCTCTCCATCTTTCTCTTCGTTCCTGTTAGAAAATTTTCCGTGTTGTTTCTTGAGGGGTTGGTTACTGCACTTCATATCATTTGCTTGTGCGAAAAACCACCATATTATCGCGCGACAATGTGAGCGATAGACAACTAGTGGAGTGGAGGTGCAATTACACTGAATTCTCGGAGACAATTCCAGAAAAGCAGGTTCCCCCCTAGGGTCATACCCCCTCTCCAAAAAAAAGCAATGGTATACAGTCATTAAAAAAAAAATTTGGACACCCCATTAAATAGTAAATTTTTTATTAAGAAAAGTTCACATAATGTCCAATCTTGTTTTTATTTATTGATGGAAAAGAAAGTGATTTAAATGTAAATAAACAACATAAATTAACATATTTTTACTTACAAAAGCTATGAAGAGGGAAAAAAATTAAGACTCCCCCACATATTTTCCAACTGAAAATGACTATAATCACACACAGGTGTATCAGATCAATGTGCACATGATCACAACATCGTTACCCAGCATTTTTCAGAAGGCTCACCCTATTTAAACCTCAGACATTAAGTCTGGTGTACACCTGTCTGTTGAAGTGAGACTGAGTATCATGCTGAGATCCAAAGAGCTGTCTGAGGCCCTCAGAAAGGAGATTGTGGCTGCTTATGAATCTGGTACTGGATTTAAAAAGATATCAAAAGAATTTGACATCAGCTATTTCCCCATCATCTGGAAAATTATTTACAAGAGGAGGACATTCAAAACAATGGCCACTGTATCGAGGTCTGTCTGTCCAAGCAAGTTTATCCCCAGTTGGCAAGACGCCAAAAGAAGTCATCAAAATCACTAAAACATTACAGGAGCTCCGACAGGCTCTTGTTACCATCAATGTGAAAGTGCATGACTCTACTATCAGAAAGCGACGACACAAGTTTGACCTTCATGGACGTGTGCAAGAAGGAAACCATCGTTTTCGAAACAGGCCTGACTGAAGTTTGCCAGAGAGAACACAGACAAAGACCAGGTCTTCGAGAATAATGTTCTTTGAATAGATGAGTTTTAAGTTGAATTAATGGGACACCAAAACAGAAAACATGGGCAGAAACAAAATACAGCATTCCAGGAAAAGAACCTCATACCAGCTGTGAAGCATGGAGGTGGAAGTGTCATGGTTTTGGGTTGCGTTGCTGCAGCAGGATCTGGCAGTTCACCATCACAGAATCCACCATGAATTCCACTGTGTGTCAGAGGGGGCTTGAAGAACATGTGAAACCATCTGTAAACCATTAAAGCTGAAGCGAAACTGGACACTTTATATTTATATTTATCGAGAACATCCGGGTTTTGCTTATTAAGTCTAGAGAGTTAAAAAGTAGAAATGCGCTCAATAACCATTATTACAACAATAAGAAAATACTGTATTGGTGTCACATGCTAACATTTGCATGACAATGACCCAAAACATACCAGTAAATCCACCAAAGACTGGCTGAAAACTAAAAAGTGGAGAGTCCTGGAATAGTCCAGTCACAGCCTGGATCTTAATCCCATTGAGATGATATGGGGTGACTTGACATGGGCTGTGCATGCAAGAACCCTCTCAAACATCTCACAGCTGAAAGAATTGTGCACTGAGAACTGAGGTAACCTTTCCTCAGATCGAGGTGAGAGAGACTGGTAGAAGGCTCCAAGAAACATCTCCATGAAATTGTTTCAGCCAAAGGGGGTGACTCCAGATGTTGGGGAGTAGGGTGTCCTAATTTTTTTTTCCTCCTTTGAAGTATGCATTGTTGTTCATATCTTTTTGTTTGAAGAGTAACAATACATTCAATTATGCTGTTTAATTACAATTAAATCACTTTTCTTCTCCAGAAATAAAAAAAAAAAGACAAGACTGGACATTGTTACGTGAAAATATCTTAATAAAGAGTTGACTCCTTAATATGGTGTCCTAATTTTTTTCAAATGACTGTAGCTCAAACTAAATTAAATTAAAGGCTTTTATAAAATTTCATAGTAAACTCAGGTTTACCACAATTGTTTGGATCAGATTACAGAAAAGACTCAGACCTAAAACTACATTTGCCATAAAACAAACAGAAGCCTCCAGCATAGCAGTAAGATTCACAGTGACAGTGATGGAAAAAAAAAAGTGCTGAATATGTTTTACTATTTTATGAGAGTTTACATTTTCTCATTTATTACACTACAATAAAGTAACCTCCGTTTGACTTCTCTTAATTGAAGGATCTTAACTAGTGGATCCCCTGGGATTACCAGACTGTTATTTAAAGTCACAACTTGTATCCACTGACTTTGCATGGTGTGAAATTAAAGTGTAAAATAGATCCATCTATATGGCTTATGCATTAGGGACACAGGGAGCCAATCTCAACTGACTTGAGGCAAGAGACAGGGTGTACCCTGGGCAAAGTCACACTCACATTATCTCAAATAGGAAATTTACTGTAGTCAGTTAATCTAATGCACATGTCTTTATACTGTGGGAGGAATCCAAAGTACCTGAAAGATACATATGCAGGAACATGCAAACTCCACACAGATAGTCTCCAGTCTGCTCTGAGGTTATTACACAGAACTACCTTGCTGGGAGGCAACGGTGCTAACCACTGCAACACTATTTTGCCCAAAGAGGATGAGACTGGTATGTTGGCCTTGTACATAGCAAAATGTAAAAATTTCCTCATAAGTGGTCTCGTTTACCAAACTTAAAAAAAAAAAAAAAAAAAATCAAAAAAAAAAAAAAAAGTACAAATAATAGTACTAGCATATAGACGAGAAATTTGGAATTCAGGAAAAGCCCATAAAAGCAAAAACAAACTTTATCATGCTCCTGACTGTGTAATTTCATGCAAAGAAAACTAAAAAAACATATCTGATAGCTCAATTTCAAATTGTATAATTTGCTAGGATTACTGTACTTTTATTAAGTAACATATCATAGCTGTAGCATATACTCATTTATTCATTCATTCAGTTTCTGTAATCGCTTAATCCTAATCGCTTAGGGTCGCGAGGAGACAGGTGCCCATCTCAGCCGACTCTGGGCGAGGGCAGAGTACTCCCTGGACAGCTCGCCAAGCCATCGCAGGGCAGAAACATGCTGACGGCTTTGCAGCTACTCTTGACGAAAGTCAGCAATGGTTCTATTACAGCCTCTCACCATAGACACTGAGAGACATTGCCGGCCTTTGATGACCGAGTTGACTGCACTGGGAGCGTAGCATACACTGTTAATCTTAAACGATGCAGTTTTATTAGACTATCCATATTCATAATGACTTACACAAATAAAAAAGACATTAGAAATACCACAGAAACATGTTTTGATTTAAAAAGTGTATTATGTGTATTATACACACTGCCCTCCCTAATTATTGCCACCCCTGGTTAAGATGTGTTCCCAGGTTGAAGATTGGACAAGAGAAATGGTCCTAGATAGTCCGATCATCTTTGCAAATGACTGTAGAAATGACAGAAATACCTCAATTACATTGAGTTCCTAGGAATTGTTAGAGGTGTTGCTAACTGGTGAACAGCTGATTTTGTGGAACAGGGATTTTTTAATTATAATTCACTTCAGTTGAAGGTTACATTTGGCGACATGTTTCAGTGTGAAATAATCACACACACACACATATATATATATATATATATATATATATATACACACACACACACAGTGGTACCCCCCCTTACGAAATTAATCCATTCCAGTGCCTTTTTTTATAACCTGCATTTTTCGGAAATTGAATTGAACAGCATTTTACATGTAAAGCAGTATTGTACATGTAAAACACACACACACACACACACACACACACACACACACACACATATATATATATATATATATATATATATATATATATTAGTGCCTGAGTCGCAGGACCTTCTGCCAACCTACGGGCAATTTAGAACAGCCAATTAACCTACTGTGCATGTCTTTGGACTGTGGGAGGAAACCGAAGCACCCAGAGGAAACCCACGCAAGCATGGGGAGAACATGCAAACTCCACACAGAATTGCCCAGGCCAGGAATCGAACCCAGGCCTTCTTGCTGTGAGGCAGATGTGATAACCACATATACACACACACACATATATATATATATATATATATATATATATATATATATATATATATATATATATATATATATATATATATATACATATACACACATACACATACACACACACACACACACACTAGTATATATGATTCTGCAGTAAAAGTTGAATTCATTTTAAGGCTTTGAACACATCTTAACCAGGGATGACAATAATTATGGGAGACAGTGTAAATATAAAATTATATTTCAACAAAAACTCCTATTGACACAATTAAAATTTATCATTCATTTATGACAAAATTCAAGAAACCAACTGAATGAAGGCCATATTTTGTGCATAGTCAAAAAAGACTTGCACTGTGTTTCATATTTAGGTTTAACAAGATTTTAAAAGTTTACTATAAGCAACATTAAAGCTCTGCAGTGTCCACTTTGTGAAGCCAACCCATAAAAGCATAAAGATATACATTCGCGATAAAGGAGGTGATTAGTTTGTATTATAGATTCTTGCACCGCTGCTGTGACAACGACTGTAAGAACAGAAATAAAACTTGTGCATGAATAGCTTTCTCCTGATATACAAAATTCTCTCTTTCTGGTCAGACATCGTTCATTCAATTTCTGAGCCACTTAATCCTTATTAGGGTCGCAGGGAGGCAGATGCCCATCTCAGCTGACTCTGGGCGAGGCAGGGTGCCCCCTGGACAGCTTGCCAGGCCATCACAGGGCAGAAATACGCTGACTACTATGCAGCCTACTCTTGTCAAAAGTCAGCAATGGTTCTTTTACATGCCTCATACGATAGACAGTGAGAGACATGGCCGGCCTTTGATGACCCATTTAGCTGCACTGGAGGGACAGTGGCCCCCAACCTTCGGATCAGTGATCCGGCACCTTACCACCAGGCCACCACTGCCTCCTGATCAGGCAGATTATTCCAAATTGATGTTCCTGTCACATATAGTGGTGGGTAAAACATTGAAGTTTAAACCATAAGGAGTGTCTGCCTGCAGTCACTGAAAATGTCCAGGTTTCACTGTACATTTTATCAGTCTGCTACTATTTATAGATTGCTAGGTCACCAGTGAAATATGAAAATATGGGAAAAGTAGGTTACCTAAAAATATGAGACTTGTATTTCCATACTTCTCACTCTCTGTCTCAACGTATGAATGTTTTCAAATGGTTATCATTAGTTCTGGTGCTTATCACTGGCTCTGGTGCTTCTGGTCAGATGTGATGGTTATCTCAGTGGTTCTGGTAATTATTTTTGGTAATGGTGGTTATTGTTGGTTCTTTTTGGCCCTGGTGGTTATGGTAGATATTGCTGGTCATACCGTTTAATGTTGGTTATCTTCGGCTCTGGTGATTATTGTTAGTGCTGGTGATAATAGTGTTGGTAACTTGTAATGGTAGGTAAGGTAAATCTGTTGGGTTTTATACACTCGACTGAGCGGCTCATCAGGTAAAGTTACCAGGAGTTCAACTCCTCATGGATGGGACTGGATGGGACAGCTAACCCTCCCAGTAATTTTACTGGTACCCAATTCTACTCCTGGGTGGACAGAGGCACACTTGTGGTTTCGACCTCACAAAGGGGTCTTAGCACAGTTGTGGTCTAGCTGGGATTCGAACCCACGACCTCCTGAGCGCAGCACTCTAACCACTATGCCACCGGCCCCTCCAACTGGTAATGAATATTAAGCAATTATTGAATGAGGCAGTATGGCATAGAGAATTAGTATAGACTACATTGGCATGGTACAATCTGATTGGACAGGGCAGTGGTGGTCTAGTGGTATAAGGCGCCGGATCACTGATTCAAAGGTTGGGGGTTCGAGTCCCACTCTCCGCAAGGTTGTCACTGCCCCCCCAGTGCAGCTAACTGGGTTATCAAAGGACGGCCATGTCTCTCACTGTCTATGGTGTGAGGTTCATGTAAAAGAACCATTGCTAACTTTCGTAAAGAGTAGGCTGCAAAGCCGTCAGCGTGTTTCCGCCCTGTGATGGCCTGGTGAGCTGTCCACGGTGTACTATGCCCTCGATCTGAGTTGGCTGGGATGGGCACCAGCCTCCCCGCGAACTTAATTAGGATGAAGCGGTTACAGAAAATGATGAACTGAACAATCTGATTGGTCTGCAGTCTCAGGATCAAAAAGTCATGACTCTGAGTAAATGATGCTTCACTGGAAATGGCAGACACGCACTTAAGGCTTACAGTCAATGAGGTTAAAATCTTAAAAATGCATCAAAATAACATCCCAGGATTTTTTTAAGACAAGGAGAAAAAAAATATTTTATTCAAGTTGTGAATGAGTTTTAATAAATAGCAATGCCAACAAACAGCTACACGTGCTCAGTCCATCCTTGTATAAACTTAAATCTTTTAATTTAGTTTACTTTAGAGTCATTTTCACAGAAACATGAAGTTCAAGCAGAAATACAAGATACAGAAGAAAAGAAAACAGTTAATCAAGGGTTTCAAGAAATGTGACCAGTGAGAAAAGGCACAGCAGGGCTTTAAACCAACTTTGAGATGAACCTATTTTCTGTCACAGGAAGTTCACAATGCAGTAAATACAACAGAGAGCGAAACTCATTTTTAAAATGATTAGGCGGGGCCATGGAACCGGGAGGGCGGGGCACCACTTTTTGTCAACCCAAAGAAATTTTTTAAGTATGTCTAATGACATCTCACAATGTTTAAAATGTCTACAGTGGTACCTCACTTTACGAAAGTCTCACCAAACGAAAAATGCAGGTTACGAAACACATTTTCCTAAAATTTTTGTCTCTGGACACGAAACAAGTTCACATTACGAAAGCACCATCTTAAAAATTCAAGCGCACCATTCAAACATTAAAACACGCAATTCAAACATTGCACGAGCTGCTCTCCCATTAATGATGTTCAAACATCCCACCCCGCTGGCCTCCCATTGGCTAGGAGGGATAACGCAGCTACCTCCCATTGCCTAACATCGCACCTCACTGGCCTCCCATTGGCTAGAAGGGAGAACGCAGCAACCTCCCATTCCTAACATCCCACCCCACTGGCCTCCCATTGGCTAGGAGGGATAACGCAGCTACCTCCCATTGCCTAACATCCCGCCTTGCTGGCCTCCCATTGGCTAGGAGGGATAGCACAGCTCCCTCTTATTGGCTATCTCCAAACATCTCGCCCCGCTGGCCTCCCATTGGCTAAGAGGGATGACGCAGCTCCCACTTATTGGCTATTATGGAGCTGAATCTACCATGATGCTTTTCGTTTAAAGGACAGTTACTGTTGTTTTATGCTTTATTTCTTGACTCAGGCTTTTAACCTTCCATAAACATTTGTAAGATTATAACTCTGCTAAGAAGACATGGTCAACACACCTGTGCGCGCACACACACACACACACACACACACACACACACACACACGTGTGCGTGTGTGTGATTTCCGGTGCGAGTGAGAAGAAGAAACGGACTCGAGTGATATCACAAAGGAATATGGCCAAACCCGTCTACCAACGGTATGATATTGAAGCAGAAGGAGGTCTTAAAAGGTATACTTTTATAATTTCTAAAAGGTTTAGGGGGTAGCATTGGGAGCCTTGGAATGAATCACGTGTTTTACATGTAAAATGCAATTCAATGTGGTTACGAAAAAGGCGCTGGAACGGATTCATTTTGTAAGGTGAGGTACCACTGTAGTTTGTACAAGCCCAGTATAGCCTACATGTACATTGTGTAATGTCAATGCTTATGCACCAATTATATAGTAATATAGCGGCTGCCTTCTAGGGAATGTACCAGTACCAGTATTTCTTCTTTTTTCGGATCTGATTGAGTCAATACATGATTGTATTGGAATTTTGAAATAAGTAAATCAATGGATATGTGCACACAGAATACACCGGACATCTCAAATCTGGAAATCGGCCATGCATAATCTCCTTGAGGGGATATAATGCTCTAGTCGCGCACTGACTGCATGGACTCCTAAAATTTTCAATTAGTCCTTCCCACTTTTCAAATCGCTCTACGGGTCCTGTTCGGCAAGTCTGGAAAAAATTCTCCCGACAGTACATAAAATTCCTTCTGAAGTCAAGGAAAGCTTGTTTAACATCATAAGCCAGTGAACTGGCAAAGGTTGTATCCTTCAACCCGTCATAACTCCAAAGAACAGTCTGAACATGACCTCGAACATGTACAGAGAGACCATGAAAATCAGGAGAAAGCTCACCGTGTACAGTTTTAAACCGACATTTGAGCAAAACAGGAAAACTCAGAGCTGCTTGATCCACACAAAAACAACCACGGACAGCAAAAAACAATCACAGAAGGATAAATGGTGCCGGCCTCCACACTTGCCCTTCTGGACAGTACAACAAGAACTCGCCTTAATGCTCTGAGGTTCTGTAAGCATATTCATGTTGGGAATTAACCAATTCATTCAATTATACATCTAAGTGATTTTAAAGCTATGTCAGCACGTGAAATTATTGATAGCTCTCGAACAGCAATAATTTTCTCTCCTTGGCTCACAGCCTCATCACTATTACACACAGAATGCACATGCGTTGGCCCATTTTCCACTGTAGCACATCCTGAAAGAACAAATTAAATAAATAAAATACTGTACTTATTTACATTTTTTTTTTTTTATTTTTGGAAGGGCAGTGGTGGTCTGGTGGTAAAGGTGCTGGATCACTGATCCTAAGGTTGGGAGTTCAAGCCCCACTCTCCACGTGTTGTCACCGTCTCTCCAGTGCAGCTAACTGGGTCATCAAAGGCCGGCCATGTCTCTCACTGTCTATGGTGAGGGACTCATGTAAAAGAACCATTGCTGACTTTCGACAAGAGTATCTGCATAGCTGTCAGCGTGTTTCTGCCCTGCGATGGCCTGGCGAGCTGTCCAGAGTATTCTCTGTCCTCACCTGGAGTCGGCTGACATGGGCACCAGCCACCCTGCAACCCTAATAAGAATTAAGTGGTTCAGAAAACGAACGAATGAATGAATGAATGAATGAATGAGAGATTTTTTGTACTTCGACTGTTGCAGAACCTTTACTGTAATGGAGAGTTGGGACCGTGGCGTAGCAACTTCACGCATCCTTTACACAATTTCCTCCCAGATTAATAAACTATTCTGATTCTGATTCGATCCTGTATACAGTAATGTTAGCCCAGGCCTTGCCATTTAGCCAGGAGTTGGCATAATACTAACAGTGCAGTGTGCTTTGTAGGGAAAGCCTTTCACCTTCTGAATCCAGAGAAATGACCGATACCATTCGTACTAAAAACATTTTGAAACACAACCTTTTCTTTCTTCTTTGGGGTGTTTTCGGATCACGATCACTTTCACAGACTTCAGCCACATCATTATCAGAGTCAGTGTCAAGATTAAAACCAGATTTACTTCTACATGTATCGTCTCTTAATTTATCTGGCATTGTTGCTATATTTTTCGTGGACCAATTGATGTATTAGTTATATTATTACTCTGTCAACAGATGCTCTTAACTTTAGAAAATAATTTGATTAAAAAGATCACCTACCAGTAAAAGATCATGTGTTGAAACTAATGTAAAGACAGTAATGTGCTTAAGCTTTTAACTTTGGGTATCAAGCACATTATCGAATCAAAATCTGTATGATAAACATACTAGTTTAGAACTTTGCTGATGTAATCAGGAGCACTGTGTTTCATTTGATTAATATTATAGTTTTAATAGTACAGGAATTCCTCGCAATTTCGCGTTTCAATTCATGCAGCTTCAGTGCATCGCATTTTTTTTAAATAAATAAATATTCATCGAATTAAAAATAATGCAGCCATGAGGTGGGGGGGCACTAACCAGTGTCTCTCCCCCTCATGCCGGTCCCAAGCCCGGAGAAATGCAGAGGGTTGTGTCAGGAAGGGCATCCGACGTAAAACCAATGCCAATTATCGATGATGCAAATCAAAAGTATTACCTCCATACCGGATCGGTCGAGGCCCGGGTTAACAACGACCGCCATCAGTGCTGTCAATCAACAGGGTGCTGATGGAAATTGGACTACTGTTGGTCGAAGACGTCGAAGAAGGAGAGGTGGGAGGCGTGTCCGTAGGCAGAGAGAGAAGAGGAAAGGCATGAGTCTAGGACTGAGAGTAGGGACTTTGAATGTTGGAACTATGCACAGAAAAGGTAGAGAGCTGGTTGACATGATGCAGAGGAGGAAGATGGACATACTGTGTGTTCAGGAGACCAGGTGGAAAGGTAGCAAAGCTAAAAGCTTAGGAGCAGGGTTTAAGCTATTTTATCACGGTGTGGATGGGAAGAGAAATGGAGTCGGAGTCATCTTGAAGGAGGAGTTTGTCAGGAATGTTCTAAAAGTGAAAAGAGTGTCAGACAGAGTGATGAATCTCAAGTTAGAAATTGAAGGTGTAATGCTCAATGTTGTTAGTGCTTATGCCCCACAGGCAGGATGTGAGCTAGAAGAGAAGGAGAGATTCTGGAGTGACTTAGATGAAGTGATGCAGAGTACCCCCAGAGGTGAAAGAGTGGTCATTGGTGCAGACTTCAATGGACATGTTGGTGCAGGCAACAGAGGGGACGAAGAAGTGATGGGCAGGTTTGGTATCCAGGACAGGAACGCAGAAGGACAGATGTTGATAGATTTTGCAAAAAGGATGGAAATGGCTGTGGTTAATACTTTCTTTGAGAAGAAACAGGAGCATAGGGTGACTTATAAAAGCGGAGGTAGGCGCACACAGGTAGACTACATCTTGTGTAGGCGATGTAATTTGAAGGAAGTCAGTGACTGCAAAGTAGTAGTGGGTGAGAGTGTTGCCAAACAGCATAGGATGGTGGTGTGCAGGATGACTCTGATGGTGAGAAAGGTGAAAAAGGCAAAGGCAGAGCATAAGACAAAGTGGTGGAAGCTGAAAAAGGAAGAGTGTCGTGTTGTTTTCAAGGAGGAGTTGAAACAGGCTTTGGGTGGCCAGGAAGTGCTTCCAAATGACTGGACAACCACAGCAAATGTGATCAGGGACACAGGTAGGAGAGTACTTGGTGTGTCCTCTGGAAGGAAAGTAGATAAGGAGACTTGGTGGTGGAATGAGGAAGTGCAGGAGTGTGTACAAAGGAAAAGGTTAGCCAAGAAGAAGTGGGACATTGAGAGGACCGAAGAGAGTAAACAGGAGTCCAGGGAGACACAGCGTAAGGCGAAAGTAGCAGTGGCTAAGGCCAAACAGAGGGCGTATGATGACTTGTATGATAGGTTGGATAGTAAAGAGGGAGAAAATGATCTATACAGGTTGGCACAGCAGAGAAATAGAGATGGGAAGGACGTGCAGCAAGTTAGATTGATAAAGGACAGAGAGGGAACTGTATTGACTAATGACAGAAGTGTGCTGGGAAGATGGAAAGAGTACTTTGAAGAGCTGATGAATGAGGAAAATGAGAGAGAAAAAAGAGTAGAAGAGGTAACCATTGAGGAGCAGGATGTAGCAAAGATCAGTAAGGGTGAAGTGAGAATGGCATTGAAGAGGATGAAGAATGGAAAGGCAGTTGGTCCTGATGATATACCTGTGGAGGTATGGAAGTGTCTAGGAGAGGTAGCAGTAGATTTTCTGACAAGAACATTCAACAAGGTACTAGAGAGTGAGCAGAATGCAGCCATGAGGCGGGGGGGGCACGAACCAGTGTCTCCCCCCCTTATGCCGGTCCCAAGCCCGGATAAATGCAGAGGGTTGCGACAGGAAGGGCATCCGGCGTAAAACTTCTGCCACATTTAAAAAATGCAAATGATCAATACAGAATTCATACCGGATCGGTCGAGGCCAGGGTTAACAACGACCGCCATCAGTGCTGTCAACCAACAGGGTGCTGATGGAAATTGGACTACTGTTGGTCGAAGACGTCGAAGAAGGAGAGGCGGGAGGCGTGTCCGTAGGCAGAGAGAGAAGAGGAAATGCGTGAGCCTAGGACTGAGAGTAGGGACTTTGAATGTTGGAACTATGCAAGGAAAAGATAGGGAGCTGGCTGACATGATGCAGAGGAGGAAGGTGGACATACTGTGTGTTCAGGAGACAAGGTGGAAAGGTAGAAAGGCTAGAAGCTTAGGAGCAGGGTTTAAACTGTTTTATCATGGTGTGGATGGGAAGAGAAATGGAGTAGGAGTCATCTTGAAGGAGGGGTTTGTCAGGAATGTTCTAGATGTGAAAAGAGTGTCAGACAGAGTGATGAGTCTCAAGTTAGAAATTGAAGGCGTGATGGTCAATGTTGTTAGTGCTTATGCCCCACAGACAGGATGTAAGCTAGAAGAGAAGGAGAGATTCTGGAGTGATTTAGATGAAGTGATGCAGAATACCCCCAGAGGTGAAAGAGTGGTCATTGGAGCAGACTTCAATGAACATGTTGGTGCAGGCAACAGAGGGGACGAGGAAGTGATGGGCAGGTTTGGTATCCAGGACAGGAACACAGAAGGACAGATGTTGATCAATTTTGCAAAAAGGATGGAAATGGCTGTGGTGAATACTTTCTTCAAGAAGAAACAGAAGCATAGGGTGACTTATGAAAGCGGAGGTAAGAGCACACAGGTAGACTACATCTTGTGCAGGCGATGTAATTTGAAGGAAGTCAGTGACTGCAAAGTAGTAGTTGGTGAGAGTGTTGCCAAACAGCATAGGATGGTGGTGTGCAGGATGACACTGATGGTGAGAAAGGTGAAAAAGGCAAAGGCGGAGCAGAAGACAAAGTGGTGGAAGCTGAAAAAGGAAGAGTGTCGTGTTATCTTCAAGGAGGAGTTGAAACAGGCTTTGGGTAGTCAGGAAGTGCTTCCAGAGGACTGGACAACCACAGCCAATGTGATCAGGGAGACCGGTAGGAGAGTACTTGGTGTGTCCTCTGGAAGGAAAGTAGATAAGGAAACTTGGTGGTGGAATGAGGAAGTGCAGGAGTGTGTACAAAAGAAGAGGTTAGCCAAGAAGAAGTGGGACATTGACAGGACCGAAGAGAGTAAACAGGAGTACAGGGAGACACAGCGTAAGGCAAAGGTAGCAGTGTCAAAGGCCAAACAGAGGGCATATGATGACTTGTATGATAGGTTGAACAGTAAGGAGGGAGAAAATGATCTATACAGGTTAGCACAGCAGAGAAATAGAGATGGGAAAGACATGCAGCAAGTTAGAGTGATAAAGGACAGAGAGGGAAATGTATTGACTGATGACAGAAGTGTGCTGGGAAGATGGAAAGAGTACTTTGAAGAGCTGATGAATGAAGAAAATGAGAGAGAAAAAAGAGTAGAAGGGGTGACAGTTGAGGAGCAGGAAATAGCAAAGATTAGTAAGGGAGAAGTGAGGAGGGCATTGAAGAGGATGAAGAGTGGAAAGGCAGTTGGCCCTGATGACATACCAGTTGAGGTATGGAAGTGTCTAGGGGAGGTAGCAGTAGATTTTCTGACAAGAATATTCAACAAGGTCTTAGAAAGTGAGCAGATGCCAGAGGAATGGAGGAGAAGTGTGCTTGTGCCCATTTTTAAGAACAAGGGAGATGTACAGAGTTGTGGCAACTACAGAGGGATAAAGTTGATGAGCCATACAATGAAGCTATGGGAAAGAATAGTGGAAGCAAGACTAAGGACAGAGGTCAGCATTTGTGAACAACAGTTTGGTTTCATGCCAAGAAAGAGCACCACAGATGCAGTGTTTGCTTTGAGGATGTTAATAGAGAAGTACAGAGAAGGTCAGAAGGAGCTGCATTGTGCCTTTGTGGATCTGGAGAAAGCATATGACAGGGTGCCGAGAGAAGAACTGTGGTACTGTATGAGGAAGTCTGGAGTGACAGAGAAGTATGTTAGAGTGGTGCAGGACATGTATGAGAGATGTAAGACAGTGGTGAGGTGTGCTGTCAGTCTGACAGAAGAGTTCAAGGTGGAGGTGGGACTGCATCAAGGGTCAGCTCTCAGCCCCTTCTTGTTTGCTATGGTGATGGACAGGCTGACAGACAAGGTTAGACAAGAATCTCCATGGACTATGATGTTTGCAGATGACATCGTGATCTGTAGTGAGAGCAGAGACCAAGTGGAGGAAAATCTAGAGAGGTGGAGGTATGCCCTGGAAAGGAGGGGATTGAAGGTTAGTCTTAGTAAGACAGAATACATGTGTGTGAACGACAAGGACCCAAGAGGAACTTTGAGGTTACAGGGGGCAGAGATAAAGAAGGTGGAGGATTTTAAGTACTTAGGCTCAACAATCCAGAGCAATGGAGAGTGTGGAAAAGAGGTGAAGAAGCGCGTGCAGACAGGTTGGTATGGATGGAGAAAAGTGTCCGGTGTGATGTGTGATAGGAGAGTCTCGGCAAGAATGAAGGGAAAAGTGTACAAGACGGTGATGAGGCCAGCAATGTTGTATGGTTTAGAGACAGTGGCCCTGGGGAAAAGACAGGAGTCAGAGTTGGAGGTAGCAGAGATGAAAATGTTGAGGTTCTCTTTGGGAGTAACGAGGATGGATAGGATCAGAAATGAGTACATCAGAGGGACAGCACATGTTAGATGTTTTGGAGACAAAGTCAGAGAGGCTAGATTGAGATGGTTTGGACATGTACAGAGGAGGGATAGTGAGTATATTGGTCGTAGGATGCTGAGGTTGGAACTACCAGGCAAAAGGCCCAGAGGAAGACCAAAGAGAAGATTTATGGATGCGGTGAAGGCGGACATGAAGGTCGTTGGAGTAAAAGTAGAAGATGCAGAGGATAGGGAGAGATGGAGACAGATCATTTGCTGTGGCGACCCCTGAAGGGAACAGCCGAAAGGAAAAGAAGAAGAAGAAAAAGAAGACTAGAGAGTGAGCAGATGCTGGAGGAGTGGAGGAGAAGTGTTCTGGTGCCCATTTTTAAGAACAAGGGAGACGTGCAGAGTTGCAGCAACTACAGAGGGATAAAGTTGATGAGCCATACGATGAAGTTATGGGAAAGAATAGTGGAAGCTAGACTAAGGGCAGAGGTCAGCATTTGTGAACAACAGTTTGGTTTCATGCCAAGAAAGAGCACCACAGATGCAATGTTTGCCTTGAGGATGTTAATAGAGAAGTACAGAGAAGGTCAGAGGGAGCTACATTGTGCCTTTGTGGATCTGGAAAAAGCATATGACAGGGTGCCAAGAGAAGAACTGTGGTATTGCATGAGGAAGTCTGGAGTGGCAGAGAAGTATGTTAGAGTGGTGCAGGACATGTATGAGAGATGTAAGACAGTGGTGAGGTGTGCTGTCGGTGTGACCGACGAATTCAAGGTGGAGGTGGGACTGCATCAAGGGTCAGCTCTGAGCCCCTTCTTGTTTGCTATGGTGATGGACAGGCTGACAGACGAGGTGAGACAAGAATCTCCATGGACTATGATGTTTGCAGATGACATCGTGATCTGTAGTGAGAGCAGAGAACAAGTGCAGGAAAATCTAGAGAGGTGGAGGTATGCCCTGGAAAGGAGAGGAATGAAGGTTAGCCTCAGAAAATCAGAATACATGTGTGTGAATGAGAAGGACCCAGGAGGAACGGTGATGTTACAGGGAGCAGAGATAACGAAGGTGGAGGATTTTAAGTACTTAGGCTCAACAATCCAGAGCAATGGAGAGTGTGGAAAAGAGGTGAAGAAGCGTGTGCAGGCAGGCTGGAATGGTTGGAGAAAAGTATCCGGTGTGATGTGCGATAGGAGAGTGTCAGCAAGAATGAAGGGAAAAGTGTACAAGATGGTGGTGAGGCCAGCGATGTTGTATGGCTTAGAAACAGTGGCGCTGAGGAAAAGGCAGGAGGCAGAGCTGGAGGTAGTGGAGATGAAAATGTTGAGGTTCTCTTTGGGAGTAACGAGGATGGATAGGATCAGAAATGAGTATATCAGAGGGACAGCCCACGTAAGATGTTTTGGAGACAAAGTCAGAGAGGCTAGATTGAGATGGTTTGGACATGTACAGAGGAGGGATAGTGAGTATATTGGCAGTAGGATGCTGAGGTTGGAACTACCAGGCAGAAGGCCTCGAGGAAGACCGAAGAAGAGATTTATGGATGTGGTGAAGGAAGACATGAAGGTCGTTGGAGTCAGAAAAGAAGATGCGGAGGACAGGGTGAGGTGGAGGCGGATGATTTGCTGTGGCGACCCCTGAAGGGAGCAGCCGAAAGTAAAAGAAGAAGAAGAATTCATCGAATTAAAAATAAGGAAATTGAGGAAGAATAGGGGGGAAAGTTAAGGAAAATGCCACAAAAACACGGCCAATTATGCGCAAAAAAAAAAAAAAACGAAACCAACACAAAACAAAAAAAAACCAACCCAAAATCTCCCATCAAAACTAGTTACTTGTTGTGAGGTGCGCATCTGTGTGTGTGCGAGAGTGTATTTATATTTTATCTACATCTTATGCATTATTTTTTTAATGTTTAATTGTTATCATAAGAATTTATAGCATTGAATATGTATTTATTGATATTATATACACATATACATGTACGTATACATCAGTCAGAGCGGGGGGATGGGGGTGGGGGGGGGGTAATCCTACTTCGTCGATTTCGATGGTTGCGTGGGGATCTCGGTCCCAATTAACTGGGGAAAGTGATGGATCCCTGTAGTTCATTTCGTGAAAAAGTTGGAAAAATGTTTGTAAGAACAAATATTTTTATATAGCCTTTGAGAGGCTGGTTTTTCATTATGCTGGCATGACAGCATGTTTTCGATTCAATTTGTGGGCCAGACCCACCAGATAAGGGTCAGTTGGGAGGTGTGCGGTCAGCTAGCAAGTTAGCATCAGTGGGATCAATGAGGTTAGCATGTTAACCACTAATGCTATTTCTGATTCATTCCAAACAAGTTTTCCAAAAACAGAAGACAAAATATAGACTTAAAGTATTATAGTAGTAAATGTTTTGTTTGCTATATTTTTGCCCCCCCTAAAAATACAACTTCATTGGCTTCTGGCTCCTCACCAGGCAACAATGACTCACAAGAGCAGAGATTTACAAAATATTTTCCTGACTGTGTTGTCTGTTGTCTCTACTCTTGAGAGGGGCAGCAATTTTCCCCTCACACTTTCTGTGTAAGGACGGGGAGAGGAAATATAATATATAGTAAATAAGATATCCAGATTACACATTACTGACAGTGCTCTCAGGTTATAGAACCCTGCACCCCGTGTCCTGGTCATTACTTCTCACTTTCAGATATGGCTTCCAACAGCAGAAACAGGGAGAAAATAAAATGAAGTTTTGGTAGCTTAGGGCTACAGTGCTTTGATGCAAATTGTACTAAATATCTGGTCTTCTTCTTTTCCTTTCGACTGTTCCCTTCAGGGGTCACCACAGCAAATGATCTGCCTCCATCTCACCCTATCCTATTGCATCTTCTACTCTTACTACATCTACCTTAATGTCTTCCTTCACCACATCCATAAATCTTCTCTTTGGTCTTCCTCTAGGCCTTCTGCCTGGTCGTTTTAACCTCAGCATCCTACTACCAATATACTCACTATCCCTCCTCTGTACATGTCCAAACCATCTCAATCTAGCCTCTCTGACTTTGTCTCCAAAACATCTTACATGTGTTGTCCCTCGGATGTCCTCATTCCTGACCCTATCCATCCTCGTTACTCCCAAAGAGATCCTCAACATTTTCATCTCTGCTACTTCCAGCTCTGCCTCCTGTCTTTTCCCCAGGGCCACTGTTTCTAAACCATACAACATCGCTGGCCTTATCACCTTCTTATACACTTTTCCCTTCGTCCTTGCCGATACTCTCCTATCACACCAGACACTTTTCTCCAAGCATTCCAACCTGCCTGCACACGCTTATTCACCTCTTTTCCACACTCTCCATTGCTCTGGATTGTTGAGCCTAAGTATTTAAAATCCTCCATCTTCTTTATCTCTGCCCCCTGTAACCTCACCGTTCCTCTTGGGTCCTTCTCGTTCACACACATGTATTCTGTCTTATGGAGGCGAACCTTCATTCCTCTCCTTTCCAGGACATAGCTCCACCTATCTAGATTTTCCGGCACTTGTTCTCCGCTCTCACTACACATCACAATGTCATCTGCAAACATCATAGTCCATGGGGAATCTTGTCTAACCTCGTCTGTCAGATTGTCCATCACCATAGCAAACAAGAAGGGCTCAGAGCTGACCCTTGATGCAGTCCCACCTCCACCTTGAACTCTTCTGTCAGACTGACAGCACACCTCACCACTGTCTTACATCTCTCATACATGTCCTGCACCACTCTAACATACTTCTCTGCCACTCCAGACTTCCTCATGCAATACCACAGTTCCTCTCTCGGCACCCTGTCATATGCTTTCTCCAGATCCACAAAGGCACAATGCAGCTCCTTCTGACCTTCTCTGTACTTCTCTATTAACATCCTCAAGGCAAACACTGCAACTGTGGTGCTCTTTCTTGGCATGAAAACCAAACTGTTGTTCACAAATACTGACCTCTGCCCTTGGTCTAGCTTGCACTATTCTTGCTCATAACTTCATCGTATGGCTTATTAACCTTATCCCGCTGTAGTTGCAACAACTCTGCACGTCTTCCTTGTTCTTAAAAATGGGTACGAGCAAACTTCTCCTCCATTCCTCTGGCATCTGCTCACTTTCTAAGACCTTGTTGAATGTTCTTGTCAGAAAATCGACCGCTACCTCTCCTAGACACTTCCATACCTCCACCGGTATGTCATCAGGACCAACTGACTTTCCATTCTTCATCCTCTTCAATGCACTCCTCACTTCACCCTTACTAATCTTTGCTACTTCCTGGTCCTCAACGGTCACCTCTTCTACTCTTTTTTCTCTCTCATTTTCCTCATTCATCAGCTCTTCAAAGTACTCTTTCCATCTTCCCAGCACACTTCTGTCATCAGTCAATACATTTCCCACCCTGTCCTTAATCACTCTTAACTTGCTGCACATTTTTCCAATCTCTATTTCTCTGCTGTGCCAACCTGTATAAATCATTTATACTAAATATCTGGTCTATATACTAAATATACATGGTCTAACCAAGATGGAGCCTATATACATTATAATGATATCGTATGATCTTGCAATAATCACACAGCTTATTCAACGTCAATGTCGGCTCGTTGAAGAATACCAAGAACTATCTGGTGGCCTTCCGCCAATCAGAAATGATAAAATATTTTTAATTACTATCAAAAGCATACGTGTGACTACTTAATTCATCTACTTAATAAAGTGTTTAATTTTTTTTTAACTTTAGTCTTATTTTCTTCGAGAAAATGTGGACACATACAATGCAGAATAATACCATGATCTACCCAATTAAAAACAAAACAAAACAAAGAATACAGTTCGAAGAGGCTTCACTGTTGTTATACTCCTGCTATGATAGTAAAGCATCCAGAGCAATGTTCGGCAGATGTGAGATGCTTATACTATTATTTCTGTAATAAATTTTAATATAAAACAATTTGTTTTCTACTCTGTATCTCTGCACGAACCGTAAAATGAATTATTTGCTCCATTTTCAAGGTGATGAAATATTAAGATGAATAATAAATCTAACTGCCATAAACTTCACATGCCACTGATGTAGTCTTACCTGGTAAAATATTGCAATATGTATTACATTTCAGTCAGCAGGGCTGTCACTGGCATCTCCATATTCATACCATCATTTATTTATTCGGTTCCAATGAGCATAGTCAGCACAGGGAAACTTTTATCAACAGTACAGGCATTGGAGATGGGGCCTGGGGCTAAAGACAAATAGCCAGGGGGTGTCTAATTCAAACCAGAACATTAATATTTAAATTTATATGAATGTGTGGAGAATTAATAATATTCAAATAATGTAATAATCATCGATTACTTTGTATTTCTGTGATGTAACATGCATTTTTTTTCACTTTTCTCTATTTATATTTCTTCATTAAACTCTATGAATACATTATCGACATCACTTCTCTGTCAGCGACATGGGTGAGCTGGAGCCAATCCCAGCTGACTTTAGGGTGAGAGGCAGGGAACACCCTGGACACTGTGCCCAACTATCACATGGTTATCAAAAAAGCAAACAACTGTTAACACACACATTTACACCTATAGACAGTTTATAGTCATTAATTGACCTATTCTGAATGCCTTCGGACTGTGGGATAAACCGACACGTGATGAGAACACATAAACAATGCTATCCACTGCATAACCATGCCACCCCATACATAAACAAAATACATCAAAAAAAAAAAATTAAACAAGTAATGTCTGATTTATAAAATTTATAAACTGCTTGTATGACAAAAAAAACCTTTGTCACTTCATTCAAATTTTACAGATAATGTGTCAGCCCCAAGTGAAGTATAAAATTATGTTATAATTGGTGTACCATCACCAGCAAATATAAACAAACAGTCTTATTACTATATTACTATACTGCCAGGTAGTAAACAAAAAGTCACTGCTGTCTCACAGCACCAGATCTTTGATTATTGTTCATGCCTCTGGAATTTTCAAATAACGTCTCTTGTGTTGGTTTGCTTGTCTCCCACATATTGCTAGGGTCAGGAACTGCCCCAGGTCAGGAAGTGTGTGCATGTGTTTGTGTGCCCAATTATTGGAGTACTATTCAAGGTGTTTCCCTGCTGACAAGTAATCTAAAAGTATGATGGTGCTAATTCACATTAAATGTAAGGTAATGAATTTATGATTACCTCATTGCTAAGCTCTATGTCTTTCTAGAAGGAGAGTTTCTAGTGCATAGAGACACAGCACCCTCAGCTGGTGAGATCAGGACAAGATGCTCATTCAACTGCTTGTTGTACTGCATTGTACTGAGATCATATCACACAAAATGTCAAATCAAAATGAATCTTAGCAGTGACTAAGCAACCTTGGTTACTTGTCGGCTTCTCTGTGATTGCACCCTGAAACAAAGCCTTCAACAGGCAAGATGCCCTGCCAAAAGATCCTGTTATCCCCATTTCGAAATACATTAATAATTTAACAACATGGCTTGAATTACTCCAAAACTACAAATGCTGTAACACATTTCAAATTCTGTAATGCAGTACTTGTTTTACTCTGCAAAAATTAAAAATTTCAAATAGACGGTCAAAAGTTCTTGAGCATATTAAGCTGATTATGTTTTATTAGAGTCTGTCTTCCTTTCGGCTTTTTTCCCTTTCACTCGGGAGTCGCCACAGTGAATCATTTGATTCGCACGTTTGATTTGGCAGAGGTTTTTACGTCGGATGCCCTTCCTGTCACAACCCTTTTAGCAAGGGACAGAAACACGCTGACGACTTTGCAGCTACTCTTTACGAAAGTCAGCAATGGTTCTTTTACATGCCTCTCACCATAGACAGTGACAGACATGTCCCGCCTTTGATAACCCAGTTAGCCGCACTGGGGAGACAGTGACAACCTTGTGGAGAGTGGGACTCGAACCCCCAACCTTCAGATCAGCGATCCAGCGCCCTATACCACTAGACCACCACTGCCCCTTTTGTTTTATTAGAGTAATTATTATTATTACTGTTGTAAGATGAAGTGGTGGAAAAGGACACTTAACTAAGGAAATCTACAGTACTGTATTTGTGAAAATTAAGTGCTTGCTCTCACTACTTCATTTAAAGTACAGTAAATACATTAGGGTAATTATAGTAGATTCGTACAATGTAAGTAACTGTAAAATCTATATATATATATATAATATATATATATATATATAAAATATAATAATATATATATATATATATATATATATATATATATATATATATATATATATATATATAATGTGATACCTCTGCTCACGAACATAATTGGTTCCCAGAAAGTGTGTGTGAGGCTAAAAGTTCGTCTTCCGAACATTTATTTCCCATAAGAAACCATTAAAATGAGAATAATCCGTTCCCAGGTCCCCATAAAACATAATTTTCTACTAAATAAGCCTTAAAACTACACAAAAATATACCTTATTTTATGTATAATAAATGTGCTATTGTATTGTAATTAAAGAAATAAACTGTACTGTATAATAAAGTCGTTTTATTTACCTTTGTGATGGTAGTTGATGGCTTGATGGAATGGAGTGGGAGGAGGAGGGAGGGAGGGACTTACTGTTTGGAAGGAGAGTTTGGAAACGCCTACTGTTTGGAAACACCCTTAGCCACACACGCACCCTTAATAGCTTCCTTGTTCTTAAGGATGGGAGCAATGGTAGACTTAGCGTACTGGTACTGGGACGCTGAGTCACACAAACTCACACCTCGTTCGTGTTTTTCAATGATCTCCGCCTGTGGTGGGGTCTTTTTCGGTCCCATAATAGCAAAAGTACACTCAATATGGTCCAAAATGTCTTGCAAACACAAACCACGTCCGCACTCCAAGAAAGGGGGTGACGAACTGGGACGCCGTGAGCGTGCGTCAGCTTCTCGTGGCTGCCACCGTGGCGCTGTTCGACCGCGTGGTTTGGTTCGTCCGCCGAAAACTAGTTCGTCAGCAGAGACTATATGCTCGCAAATTTAATGTTCTTGAGGTGAAAAGTTCGTGAACTTAAGCGTTCGTCAGCGGAGGTTTTACTGTATATATATATATATATATATATATTACTCCACTACGATAAAGACATACAACTGAATTACAGGGATTCCTCACTACTTCGAGCTTCAAATCATGCAACTTCAGTGCATCCCTTTTTTTTTTTTTTTTTTAATATTCATCGAATTTAAAAATACGTTAATTAAGGTAGAAGAGGGGAAAGGATAATGGAAATGCTGCAAAACAAGACCAATTATGCAAAAAAAAAAAAAACAAATAAACAAAAAACAACCCAAAGCCTCCCATCAAAACTACTTATATTTTTAAGTGAGGTGTGCATCTGTGTGTGTGTGCACATGTGTATGTGTATGTTTGTGTATTTATATTTTATTTACATCTTATGCATTTTTTTGAATGTTTAATTGTTATACAAGCATTTATAGCATTGAATATGTATTTATTGATATTATATACACATACACATGTACGTATACGTCAGTCAGGGGGGGGTTGATCCTACTTCCCGGAATTCGACAGTCGCGGGGGATCTCAGTCCCAATTAACCACGGAAAGTGAGGGACCCCTGTACACCAGGGGTCAGGAACCTATGGCTCGCAAGCCAGATGTCGGTCTTTTGATGACTTTTTCTGGCTCTCAGATAAATCAGGTGGCCTTTCTTAACAGAACAACGAATACATAATTTCACAGTCATTTAAATAAAAATACAAAAAAAGCCATAAATTAAAACAAAAACAGATTAATAAATCTCACGCATCTATTTTCAATGCCACATGTCACTGTGGCGCGCTGAGGAGAGCCAATAACTTCTGTCTGCCAGTATGCGGGCAGGTTCGATACCTTGAACCTCTAATTTTATTGGATTATAACAACAGCAACAGACTGCACGTGTTGTTTGAGTCAAAAGGTAAATTTCAAATTACATCGCCTACACAAGATGTAGTCTACATGTATGCTCCTACCTCCGCTTTTATATACTGTTTATATATATATATATATATATATATATATATATATATATATATATATATATATATATATATGTGTGTGTGTGTGTGTGTCAGAGGATTAGATTTTAAAATATGTTTTTGGGTTTTTTTTGCTCTCTTAGTCAAAAAGTTTCCCGACCCCTGCTGTACACACTAGAAAAAAAAAATTAACCCTCAGCCATCGTACTGTTTGGTATTGTCATCACTTTTGTCATGTTGCCCTTCCATTTGCTGTCCCCATTTTGTTCAGAATATTTCTCAACAACTGAGTGCATCATTCTGATTTTTTTTTTTTTTTTTGCAAGATTCCTTTGGTGTAAAGGTGCACATAAGCTTGTCAGTTTCTCTGTTTGACCTTTGAACTTGTCAAAATTACCATGACCTTTTAAATTTTGTCTTGGCTATTTCTCAAAAACTGTTTGGGGGCTCAGGGGTTTCACCATCTCTGATAGCTATTATTTTTTTAAAGTTTCATTATTTTCAACTACCTGTATATTAATTTTGGATGGTATATTTTAAACAACTATTCTGAACTCATTTTAGGTTATTAGTTTTCTCTAAAAATTTTCATGAGACAGGAATAAAGTGTGTACGTATATTAATGGTTGGATGGATGGAACCACATGATTCATTGCAGTCCTGTTACCTGAGTGATACCTCGTGAACAAAATGTCACTCACTATAAAATTACAAAAGATTTCTGTTTATGTGGAATTTCCCCAGTCAGGAAGTGTTTGTGAAATGTGTAAACTTTTTCAATTAATTAAACAATTAAGAAAACCAGTACTACAGAAATACGACAACAATTATGATTTATCCATCTAAAGACCAATAACCTGCGAACAGTTTATATATTTATTGATTTATGTGGAACATCTACAACAAGTTTTCATTATGATCAATGCTCATTATAAGATTCAATTCCAGTGTACATATTTGCCATCATGGAATCCAAATGAATCTATAGAAACATTAGAACATACAATAACCACGTTAATTAATTTCTTTCTCTCATTCATTCATTTTGTGAACCATTTAATCCTAAGTAGGTTCGCAGGGAGGCTGGCGCCCATCTCAGCCGACTCAGGCGAGGGCAGCATATACCCTGGACAGCTCGCCAGGACATCGCAGGGCAGAAACACACTGATGGCTATGCAGCTACTCTTGTCAAAAGTCAGCAATTGTTCTTTTACAGCCTCACACCAGAGACAATGAGAGACAAGTCCAGCCTTCAATAACCCAGTTCGCTAAGTGGTGGGGGGGCAGTGACACCCCGTGGAGAGTGGGGCTTGAACCCCCAACCTTAGGATCGGTGATCCAGTACCTTTACCACCAGGTCACCAGTACCCTGTTAATTACTTTAAAATGTAAAAAAAAAAAAAAAAAAATTAGCATCACAGTGATAGATGAAGTCGGTACATATGCACTTTTATTATATTTAGCAATGCAAAGCTTTACCGAAGAGAGCAACACAATGTTTGTTCTCTAATCTCGCCTCACAAGGGTAGGTTTTGATAGTAGTTCATCACAATATAAATAACTGCAGTGTGGAAAAATAATTCTCAGCAGTTTAAAAAAACATGATGTGAACAGTTTATAATGAGATCGTACTGAACATGGTTCAGAAATGTTGCAAAAAGTGACAACACAGCAGCTACAAGGCAGGATAGACAATAATAGATTGCTTTCAGAGCCACTATTTCACTCTGAAAATCTCCTGGTTTATCGCGGTCACTGCTGGTCGATGGCAAACATCACAGTTTAAAATAAATGTCATTGTCATGTTTTGTAACTGTGTTGAACTACCCATATGACCCAACTTCAAACACACAAGTTAATTAAATGGTTCACTCATAACCTGTATACGCTTTCAGAAACAAGGAACATAGAGGCAAGCCTCTGTATTGCCTTCAGAGGACGCATTCACGCCAACCAACACTTTATAGTTGATGCCAAAACAATGAGTTATTCTCTGTCAAGCTCAAAATACTCCTCACAGATCACAGGGATTTTAGAGTTTGAAACAGTTCTTGGTGAAAATTCATTGGATTTCACATTGGTCCATATACAAGGTGAAATAGGTCCAAGCTGTTCATTATAGTTTGGATGAATCTTAAGAGCATCAGACAGTTCACCAGCTTTCAACAATTCACAAGATTTTATGGACTGTTGGCCAAATTTCTCCACACTTCATTAATGCTCAAGTTCAACTTGTTCAGTTTATTTGGAGCTAATTTTACTGTAAGAGACACTCTTCTCACACAAAAGTAACATTTTCTTATAAACGTGTTTAATCCCTCTTTTTCCATACCTCGTATTTATGTTCAAAATTTGTCTTGCTGTGTAAATCAATCTAAAGTAAACTGCATAATATATACAGGTGTTGTTGTTGTTCATCCTTCAAGATCGAAGATGACCATGACTTCATATCAGATCAATGATCTGCGGTATGGGGAAGTCATAACTTGTGCTTGACTTGGATTTAAGTGAGGGAGAGTTACGCAGATTGTCAGCCTCACTTTCTCGT